>CM075852.1:82468466-83132295 GCA_037975125.1 Latrodectus hesperus
CGCTTGAGCTGCGGTTTGGAGATAAGTGCACTAAGGAATATAGCAGACTACAGTTAAAGTCCCGCTATCAAAAAGCGGGTGAAAGTCTTCAAGAATTGGCTGCCGATATTCAGCGACTTTCCCATCTAGCATTTTCGGACTGCCCAGCTGAGACACGTCAAGATCTGGCTCTCCATCACTTCATCGATAGTGTGAGGGATCCGGAGATACAGAAAACACTTAGACTCGCCGATGTCAAAGATATTGGATCTGCCCTAGTCTACGCACATAAGATAGAGGCTGCCCAGCAGGCCGCGCGTAAAGACCGGCACTCAATCAGAGCCGTCTCTGCTACTGATACGGACTGTGATCTCAGAAAGCAAATCGAAGATCTGCGGAGAAAATTCCGTAACTTAGAATTGAGTAAAGGTGGCAGAAACACGAAAATTCAGTGTTGGACTTGCGGTGCAGTCGGACACGTTCAGAGAGACTGCCCGAAACGAAAAAATGGTGGAAATGATCTTCCACCACAGCAGGGAAACTAATATGTGGCCATCTCGCGGGGCGGAGATGTCCAGAGAGTCAGAAGCCCCATTTCAAATCGTTTCACATTTCTTCCGTAAGTAGCGGCGACAACGGACTTTTCGTTATGGGACATGTCAACGAAGTTCCCTGCAGAATGATAATCGATACTGGAGCCAACGTAACTATCATTAGGACAGATTTGGCTCGCAAACTTGGTGACAAACTCATCTGGACGCCGCCCTGCATTACCCTCCAAACTGTGACAGGTGATAAGATTAAAGTGCATGGAAAAGTCAAGCTAAACATTGCATTTGGTAATGCCGTTTACCATCATATGGCATATGTCGCTGATATAAATGACGAATTTATTCTTGGATTGGATTTCCTCAAAGAAAACAATTTCAAGTTAGATTTTAAAAATAATGAACTACACTCATGTTCTGAAGACATAACGATTTTTAAGACGAAATATTCAGATATTAAATCAGTCCATCATATAACTGCAAAGAGTGAAACAACATTACCACCAAGAACTGAGACAATAGTTTCCGGAGCTCTTTCAGAAGATAATAATTTTCATTATGGATTGACTGAATATCCAGATTCCGACAATAGCGTTAAAGGAATACTAGTGGCTTCTTCACTCGTCGACCTTTCACGAAATGTAATCCCGGTAAGAGTTGCTAATCTAAGTAATAAGGTAAAACTTATAAAAGAAGGAGAAGTGCTAGCGACTTGCACTCCAGTGACCTGTATTAACCGAAATTGTCAAGCCACACTATCTGAGCCTCCTGACACTCTAATTAATGAACTCCTTCAGAGAGCAGAGTTAGATGATAAACAGAGGAATGCTGCAAGAAATTTATTATTAGAATTCGGAGATCTCTTTTCCAAGAAATCAGATGATGTTGGGCGAACCAAATTGACGCAGCACCGAATCAATACAGGAAATCATCCACCCATTAAACAACATCCGAGAAGATTGCCATTCGCTAAGCAGGAAGAGGTGGATAATCTTCTGATGGAAATGCAGCAGAATGACATTATTGAGCCATCAGAGAGTCCTTGGGCTTCGCCTATTGTTTTAGTTCGGAAGAAAGATGGTTCTACCCGATTCTGCGTTGACTATCGTCGGTTAAACAACATCACTAAAAAAGATAGTTACCCTCTTCCTAGGATTGACGATACACTTGATGCTTTATCTGGAAAACAATGGTTTTCGACTTTGGATCTCAAGAGTGGTTATTGGCAAGTAGAGATACATCCTGAGGATCGAGAAAAGACTGCATTCACCACAGGACAAGGACTTTGGCAGTTCAAGGTTATGCCATTTGGGCTTTGCAATGCACCTGCAACGTTTGAGCGCCTGATGGAGACAGTATTACGAGGACTTTCCTACGAAGCCTGTTTGGTATATTTGGACGATATCATTATTGTAGGGCGCACATTCGAAGACCATTTAAGAAACATCCGAAAGGTGCTGGAAAAATTAAAAATGGCCAACCTGAAGCTGAATCCTTGCAAATGTAATCTATTCCGACGTGAAGTAAGCTATCTGGGACACATTATCTCTGCTGAAGGTGTAAGAACAGATCCTGAAAAGATCTCCGCAGTTAAGGACTGGAGTCGTCCAAAAGATGTCCACCAATTAAGAAGTTTTCTTGGACTATGCACATATTACAGGAAATTTGTTAAGGGTTTTTCAAGTATTGCCAGACCTCTTCACAAGTTGACAGAAGTTAAACAGAAATTTCTATGGACAGATGAATGTGAGAAAGCTTTTAAACAACTGAAGGAGGCATTGACATCTTCGCCCGTTCTTGCATATCCCCAGCCCGAAAAATTATTCATTTTAGATACGGATGCCAGCAACGAAAATATCGGAGCTGTTTTGTCGCAAGAAATTGATGATAAAGAATATGTCATTGCTTATTGGAGTAAATGTCTATCGAAACCAGAGCGGAATTACTGTACAACCAGGAAGGAATTGCTGGCAATCGTTAAAGCCATAGAACATTTCCACCATTATCTCTATGGAAGAAAGTTCTTGCTCCGAACAGATCACGCATCCTTAACCTGGCTTTTAAATTTTAAAAATCCGGAAGGACAGGTAGCCAGATGGATTCAACGACTCCAGGAGTTTGACTTTGAAATACGTCATCGCAAAGGAATTCTTCATGGAAATGCTGATGCACTATCAAGGAAGCCGTGTAATGAAAGCTGCCGATACTGTTCTAGAGTAGAGAAGAACTATCAGCTGATAAATACTTCGGTACGCCAAGTTACTGTTTCACCTCCATCAAAACCAGACCCATGGAGTGATGAAGGACTTAGGGAAGCCCAAAAAGAAGACCCAGATATAAATCCAATTCTTGAATTGAAAGAATCTTCTAGTATGAGACCAAGTTGGCAGGATATCTCCACCTACAGTCCTGCTACTAAGCAATATTGGGCTCTTTGGGACTCACTCCATATAAGAAATGGTGTCTTATACAGGAAATGGGAGTCCGATGATGGACGTAATTTCAAATGGCAGCTTGTTCTTCCAAAATCAAGAATTTCAGATGTTTTGAAAGAATTGCACAGTAGCTCAACTGGAGGCCACTTCGGAGTAATGAAAACTCTACAGAAAGTTCGAGAACGCTTCTATTGGAGCAAAACGAGACAAGATGTAGAGAAATGGTGCCAATCTTGTGATGACTGTGCGGCACGTAAAGGACCGAAGAAACGTAGCCGAGGAAGGTTGCAGCGGTACAACGTAGGAGCACCTTTTGAGAGGATAGCATTGGACATTTTGGGTCCTTTACCACGATCCTCAAATGGCAACAAATACATACTAGTTGTCATGGACTACTTTACTAAGTGGCCTGAAGCGTTTGCAATCCCCGATCAAGAGGCGACTACAGTAGCCGAGGTTCTAGTGCAACAATGGGTTTCCAGATTCGGCACACCCTTACAAATTCATTCTGATCAAGGGACAAATTTCACCTCTGTTGTGTTTAAAGGAATGTGTCAAATTCTCGGAATAGACAAGACGCAGACCACGCCACTACACCCACAATCGGATGGCATGGTAGAGAGGTTTAACAGAACCATCTTGAATAACCTCTCCCTTATGGTTTCCAGAAATCAGCAAGATTGGGATTTGAAGCTACCGCTGTTTCTGCTTGCATATCGTAGTGCTGTCCATGAGACTACCGGATATACTCCTTCACAGATGCTCTTTGGTCGCGAACTTCGTCTCCCTTGTGATCTTCAGTTTGGTCGTCCACCGGATACATCTTCATCGCCAGAGGAATACCTTCGAGACCTTCAGGCACGTCTTGAAGATGTCCATAACTTCGCTCGAGACCGAATCAACCTGACGACCGAAAGAATGAAGACAAGGTATGACACAAGAGCGACGGGACATGAATTCCAAGAAGGTGACAAAGTTTGGTTGTGGAACCCGATTCGACGTAAAGGACTTTCTCCAAAGTTGCAAGCCAACTGGGAAGGTCCCTACACAGTCCTAAAAAGACTGAACGACGTCGTGGTTCGTATAAGAAAATCATCTGCTTCAAAACCAAAGGTAGTACATTATGATAGATTAGCTCCTTATCGTAATGTAGAGTAAAAATCAGTAGACCATGGTCTGTTTGTAAATAGTATAGATAATTTTAATCTTTTCTATTTTCTTGTATTTTTAGTTGCTTGTGTATGTAATGTGCTCTGTATCCTCTTGAAATGTAAATTCTTTTATATTAAATTTGGCCTCCTATCAGGGGATTGTACTGCCCGGGACGTGCAGTCCTTGAGAGGGGGCAATGTTACAAATTTGTAAATAATGATTATATTTGTCTTAAAATATCTCAGACAGATCAGAAATTCTCACATTTTGGGCAAAAATTGCGGTATTTAGACGTGTTGTAGTTTAAAAGCGGATTTCCTAATGATTTGGCGACTTGGCGACAGTTGGCGAGATTCTTGGCGACTTGGCGACGGTTGGCGAGATTTTTGGCGACTTGGCGAGAAATCGATACTTCTGGAAACATTCATCACCTAAGCTCTAGGACCAATATTTTTCGAGATAGCCTAGAAGCTTCCAGAACCTAGGCGAAATTGGTAGATTTCTCCGCCAAGTCAGGTATAAATACCGCAGCCCGACATGGAATAGTAGTAGAGTTTTGTGAAGACAGTCAGTGAGTGAAGACGATTAGTTGTAACTGCTAGTTGTTCTCTGTCTGAGGTATTTGAGACCTGTGATTGGAAGCTATTTCCTATTGTATCTGACGAATTGTAGCTGTATAATTGTGATTGTTACAGCGGGAATTTTGTTTATCTAGTGAAGTTTTTTTACGAATAAAAGTCTTGTGTTCATTAAGTGGTCGCTTTATTCAACTCTCAATCAACACGAACCCGTGGAGCTCGGTACAATATAAAAAAAGGTAGCTAGTGTTTTTGCATAGATTTACATAAGTTTATTTTTATAAACTATAATTTTTTTATTCGTGTCATTTTTTATGGTGCACTTTCAAAAACATATTGTTCCTTAGCTTTTCAGACCAGTGTACTTTAGTAACGTTTTTAAAATTCAAGTGAAAAGAGGTACATCTATCTTATATATATATATATATATTAACCTGTACTTTCAAGTTAAAGTATTTTATTATAAAAATTCATGTTTCATATAAATAATAAAAAAATCATTTGCGATAGTAAATTTTTTTCTATGTGATACTATAGTGTGCAGGTTAATTAGTTTTTAATAATGGCAGTGCACACTATATATTGGAATTAACTGAATTTTATTGCTAATTAAAGATATTCTAAAAAAGTTGTAAATACACAAAATCTCTGAGAGAAACGATTTCTAAACTAGTTCGTTCACACCGTCGGGGAAAACGTGAATCTGCTCCGTTGCTCACCATGCGGTATTGTTCGGAGAATATTAGTGTTGCCAATGTTCAGGTAGAAAGTTTTTCTAGCTGCTGCTGCCAACTTCCGAGCAGAAGTGTTTCTCCACATTACTCCCCCCCCAATGCTTAAGGCACAAGGAGTTAAGATATCGTAGGTTGAAACGAACTCTTCTGCCGGATCGCGTAGTTTGCACAGGGGGTTCTTCGTTTACAGCAGAGTAATGAATCACAAGAACAAGCATATCTTTCGGAAAGTTCGGCGAAGCTTGGGTAGCAATGGGAACAGGAACTAAAGATTTAGGGGCCCCGGACACCAAAAATGCTGGTTTTAGGCGGTCGACATTGATAACGGCTACTTTTTCTTTAATGAAAAGAGTGTAAGTTTTATTAAGCCGTTTAAGCACTCGATAAGGACCATCATATGGACGAGTCAACGGAGGTTTTACTACATCCTGCCTCACAAACACATGAGTGCACGAATCCAAAGCTGGGTGCACGAAATAATTGGGGTTGATATGAGCTGAAGTGGGCACTGGTGCAACATTTCTCATAGACTCGCACAGCTTTTGTAAGAAGTAAGCTGGATCCAAGGAAGTAGAAACACTTGTTGCCTGAAAGAAATCTACAGGCAGCCGAATTGTTGTACCGTAAAGCATCTCAGCACAGGTACCACCAAGGTCTTTCTTGTAGGCTGATTGAAGACCCAGCAGCGTAATGGGCAGGCTTGATGTCCACTGGACGTCATTGTGGCACATTAACGATTGTTTTAATGATCGGTGAAACCTCTCAATCAATCCGTTCCCGGCAGGCTGTATGGAGTTGTGCGAATTCGGTGAATGCCAAGGATTTTATTGAGATTCGTGAATAAGTTCGATTGGAACTGACGACCTTGATCAGTTGTTATGGTGGTAGGTATTCCAAATCTTGCGATCCAATGGGTAACAAAAGTTTGGGCGATGGTTTCTGCGGAAATGTCCCGTATCGGAATTGCTCCCGGCCAGTGAGAGAATCTGTCCATCATTGTTTAAAGATAAGAATATCCTTCCGATGGGGGTAAAGGTCCGACAATGTCCAGGTGCACATGTTGAAAGCGTTGTAAGGAGACAGCAAAGGCTTTCAAAGGGCTATGGTTGTGTCTGGAAACTTTTGACTTCTAGCAATCAATGCATGCGTGAGTCCATGCAACACAGTCTTTTGAAATTGAAGGCCAGACGAAACGAGAGAGAATCAGTCTTTTAGTCGCTTGTACTCCTGGGTGAGAAAGTCCATGGAGGGAGTCAAACAGAGTGTTTCGGAGTGGGTAGGGAACAAAAGGACGGATTCGATCGTTGGTTACATCACAAAATAATTTATGTCCTGGGGACAGTTCCATCTTCTGTAGCTTTAAGGAACTACCTGAAGTTGATAGTAATTGAGTGAGTTCTGCATCCTGGATTTCAGCTAAACGTGCGAAGTCTGTGGCGTTACTATTAATGGCGAAAATTCTCGATAAGGCGTCGGCAACTGGGTTGTTTGATCCAGAAACGTGTTGAATGTCAGTGCTAAATTGAGCAATAAAATTCATATGCCGAATTTGTCTAGGAGATGCACAATTTGAATTTTTTAAACAAAAATGTAAGTGGACGATGATCAGTAAATATAGAAAAGGTTTGTCCCTCAAGGTTGTGCTGAAAATGTTTTACAGCAGAATAGATAGCCAATAATTCTCTATCATATGTGCTGTACTTGGTTTCATCTGGCGTCAGTTTCTTGGAGTAAAAAGCTAAAGGTTTTAAAGCATAGGTACTTTGGGAGTGCAATACTGCTACTATGGCGATATCTGAAGCATCTACCATTAATGATAGCTGCTGATCAGGGGAATGGAAACCAAGGGTGACTGAATTCATTAAATCACTTTTGCATTTTTCAAACGCGGCAGTTATTTCCTCTGTCCAAAGAACAGGTCGTTTGTCATTCTTTTTAGAGTTTTTAGAAGTGAATGCAGTGGGGCTTGAGTAGCTGCGGCCATAGGCAAGAAACGACGATAAAAATTTAGCATAGCTAAAAATCTTTTAAGTTCAGACAGTGTTTCAGGCTTAGGAAAGTTAGAAATTACTGCTGACTTTTCGGGAAGAGGGCTTACGCCAGTGGGTGTTGTTAAGCAACCAAGAAATGAGACTGGTGTTTTTCCAAGAATACATTTAGAGGGGTTCAATTTTAGTCCGTATTCCCGGAGTCTATCAAAAATTAGGCGAAGGTGTTTAATATGTTCGTCTTTGGTTGCCGATGCTATAAGGAGATCATTGAAGTAGGGGTCGCAAAAATCCAATCCGTGAAACACTTGATGTATGAATCTTTGGAAAGTTTGACAGGCGTTACGAAGTCCAAATGGCATTTTAAGGTATTCGAACAAACCGAATGGGGTGGTTACAGCAGTTTTCGATACGTCCTCAGGATTGACGGGAATCTGAAGATACGCTCTTGCCAGGTCGAGGGTAGAAAAAATATTTTTGCCGAAAAAAACCTCTGTACAATCCTGAATATGGGGTACAGGATACCTGTCAGGAGTTGTGACAGCGTTCAAGCGACGGTAGTTGCCACAAGGGCGCCAATCACCGTTAGATTGGCGGACCATGTGGAGGGACTGGCCCAAGGGCTTTTGGACAGCCGAATAATTCCCTGAGACATTAGGTATTCGAACTCTAAACGCGCTGCTTTGAGTAATTCTGAGGCCAAACGGCTGGGTTTGGAAAATACAATGGGTCCCTTACTTTCAATGTAATGAAAAATTTCATAAGTTTTAAGGTCATTTGTTACTAAAGAAGGGTTTGTAAGCTCAGGATACTCAGTGAGTAGTTTTTCAAATTTGGAATCGCTGATAAGTACGGATATGTTAGAATCCAGGGAAAAATTGTTGAAAGATATGCCGTTTGACGAGAGAGTCGATCAGACTGTTATTTTTGACATTGACAAGTAACTCAAAATGTTTAAGAAAATCAATACCTATAATTGGTTGGTTTACGTCAACAATGACGAATAACCACGAAAATTTTCGGCGGAGATTTAAATCAATAATGAGGCATTTATTGCCAAAAGTAGAAATTTTAGTGCCATTTGCTGCATATAAGGCTAAATTTTCAGAAGGTGGGGTTTTTTGAGCATATTGTTTTGGCAAAACAGATATGTCGGATCCTGTGTCAATTAATTTTAATTTTAAAGACGGGTCGGCAAGAAGAATACGATTCACTTGGCGGTCGCTAGCTTGGCCAGTGAGCGATCGCCAGTTTAGTTTCCCGACTGACGAAAAGAACATGGAGCTTGGCACTTTCACGCTTGATCACAGAAATTGACATGGTAAAAACAAAGTTCATTCGTACGTTCCTTGTAGTGACTGAAGTTTGTGCGAGAGAGGGAACTATCGCGAGATCTGCTGCGTTGAAATGATCGACGGAAATTACACCTAGAGCTACGGGAGCTGCGTTGCAAGGCGGTGCTTAATTCGCTAATCTGTTGAATTAACTGCGCTACTTGGAGTTCCAAGCGAGCCGTGACAGCATCATAAGAGTTAGGGGTGATAGAATTTACATACGAAGGGATAGCTAGATCGCTTATTTTGTCAGCAACTGCGGCTATTTTATTCAAATCATCCTCGCTGAAAGCGGCTAAAATAGTCTGCGTGTTATATGGCAGCCTCGTGAGCCATAACGAGCGTAAAAGCTCTTCACCCACGGAATCCCCAGTTAATCAACGCATGCGATTTAGTAATTGGGAGGGTCCTTGGTCACCGAGTTCTACTCCCTGCAATAAGGTTAGAATTCTAGATGTTTCACTTTCGGAATGAACAGAAATTAGACGTTTTTTTAAGGCATCATATTTCTCGGTAGCAGGTGGTCTCTCTAAAATGTCGTGTACCGAATTTACTATATCGGGATCTAAGTAGGAGACAACATGATTGAATTTTGTTAGATCGGACGTTATAACGCTACGTTTAAGAATATTATAGAAAGATCCTACCTGTATCCTAGAAGTTATGAATGATTACCAATCAGCACTGACATTTACTCATGAGATCTCATGGCGCTGGAGTTACTTCCAAATTCAAGTAAGGCTTGAAAAATAGGCGTGTTCACGATGTGGTCACCAGATATAGTGTGCAGGTTAATTAGTTTTTAATAATGGCAGCGCATACAATATATTGGGATTAACTGAATTTTATTGCTAATTAAAGATATTCTAAAAAAAGTTGTAAATACACAAAATCTCAGAGAGAAACGATTTCTAAACTAGCTCGTTCACATCGTCGGGGAAAACGTTAATCTGCTCCGTTGCTCACCATGCGGTATTGTTCGGAGAGGATTGGTGTTACCGAGGGCTAGGGAAAACATAAGAGCTGGCTTTTCACTTTGATGTATTGCATGCCGCCTTGTCACCGGAGAGGGGAAGAGCGTGACGTCACTGGGCATCGACTGGCTGGCATTCTCTTTGCTAGCTTGTGTCTCATCGCCGCTTTCTCATTCATTTTGGCTTGTTTAATGTTAATGTTTTCATTTTAAGCAAGAGTATTTTTTAATGAGGAAAACATGACATCGTGTGCTGTTGCTACGTTTTCAAATACGTATCAAAATACAAAAGGAAAACATATAATATTCCATCAATTTGCAAAAGAAAATCAAATGCTTTCGAAGGAATGTGTGCAAAGATGTCGAAGAAGTGACAAAATCAACATCAAGAATGCTAGAGTGTGCAGTGAGCATTTTGATTTGAATGAATATATGGACGACATGCAAAATCGACTACTTGGTTTGCCAGAGAGAAAAATATTAAAACCGGCGGCTCTGCCTAATCTTAAGTTACTGGCTTTAAACATAATTCAAAATATTCCAAGATAACAGAGGCAAACGAAAAGAAGATTAGTAGAAGCTATTGAAAGAATTGAGTGTGTGAGTCCACATAAATAATGTGATACAGAAAATCAATTGGATAGTGACATTAAATGCCTTAAATGCAATGAATATTTTAAAAATATAGAAGAATTGAAAAAGAGAATATTATGCGCAGAAAATACAGTGAAATTCCTTAAAAATGAGCAAATAAGATATCGAACTTCTACAACAAAAATAATTAAACGATTGAAATCAAATAAAAAATTGCTTTTAAATGAAATACAGTAATTAAAAACGAAATTACTGTATTTCATTTAAAAGCACTTGAAAAGGAGAACGTTAAATTTAGGGAGATGGGGATAAATAATTTATTTCCTTATAAGCATGAAGATGAAGAAAATAAATTAAGAGCTAAATGGTCATCTGACACTATTTCAAAATGTATTTTGATTCAGTCATTATCTTCAAAATCTTACGATTTTTGGCGAAATACAATGGGATTAAATATGCCAAGTGCAAGTACTTTGAAAAGATGGTGTTCAAAGTTTAGTTGCATGCCTGGAATTCTTAAAGATGTAATGTTATTGATGAAAAAAATTGCGAAACTTTGAGCGATATGGAAAAGATATGTTCTTTGAGCTTTGACGAAATCCACATAGATTCGAAATTGTGTTACAACTCTTCAATGGATGAAATATTAGGTCCATTTTGTAAAGTTCAAGTTATTTTATTGAGAGGATTAATTTTCCCGTGGAAACAGCCAATATTTTTTGGTTTCGATTGTAAAATGAATAAAAAACTTTTATTTTCTGTAATAGAAGAAGTCGAATTCACTGGTGTTCAAGTTCCAGCAATAATTTCGGATCTTGGTGGGTGTCATACCTTATGGAAAGAGCTCGAAATAATTATAGACAAATCATTTTTTCTTCATCCTTTAAAAGATTCAAGGAAGATATGGGTTTTCGCTGATATGCCTCATTACATTAAGTTATTGAGGAACCATTTTTTAGATAGTGGTTTAATTTTGCGTGATGGTACAATTATAAATTCTAGAATATTATATGAGATATTGAATAAAGTTGTCGGGGAAGTAAAAATTTGCCATAAACTGAAGCCCCAATTTCTAACTGTTAAAGGAAATGAAAGACAAAAGCTTACACCTACTAAGACTTTATTTTCGGAAATTACTGCTAAAGCTATAATACATTTCACTGGAAATACTAAAGCGGCTGCCTTTTTTTCATTAATTGATTATTTATTTGATATTATGAACAGCTCCATATCAATACCTCCCAGTAACAAGCCTTTAAAAGCTGCTTTTGGAGTACAAAAATACTTTGATATTCAAAGAAACTTTAAATGCAATAAAGGAGGAAGTTTTCAATTTACGTGTATTTGGAAAAATTCGGTTTTGCCTTTTCATAAAGGGATAATTGTTTCAATTCATTCTCTTTATGGATTGATTATATGAAGACTTAAAATATATAAATGTATTTTATATTTTAACAAGTAGACTTAGTCAAGATGCGCTCGAAAGCCTCTTCTGCCAAATTAGAGGTCTCGGGAGATTCAATGACCATCTTTCTCCTTCTGAAGTAATTATTCGCTTAAAAAATATTGCTCGCAAATAAATTACCTAATTTGTCACCGAAAGTAAACTCTTTAGAAAATGGACCAGACGTTTATTTAACAACTGAAATGTTAGACTCTGAATTTAATGTAAAAGAACGTCAAGAAAATATCAATTCTTTTGATTCTCAAGATAATGAATTAAATCGTGAATTCTTAATTAATCCCTTATCTTTTTCTTGGGAAAATGAACTTGCATCTTCTAATCCAAATTGTGATATATCTCCATTTGAAAAAGAAGCTATGGTTTATGTGGCAGGTTATATTGCTTATAAAATTAAAGATAATTCACCTGGAACTATACCAAGAAATTCAGTCGATATGCCCAATCATTCTAAGTGGATTAATTTAATTTCTGCTGGGGGACTTACTGTTCCAACAAAAGCATGGATGGAAATTATAAAACTAATGGACATAATGTTTCGCAAATTTCATGGCGACACATTTTCTAAAGGAAAAAATGTCATAGCAGCATTAAAAATGAAACAGAGTCTTCTTTTCCTACTGAAAATCGAAAGGCAATTAAACTTTTTTGTCGCTTGAGAACATTTATACGAATCAGGTATTTAAATTGAAATGCAGCGATAGTATCTCATAATAAAGCTCAACAAAAAAACAGGAAATGGGTCAATAGTCAAAAAATCAAGATAAACTGAAGCTAATAGGTAAATATATTTTTATATTGGTTATACAATTTTAAGTTAATTTCAATATTAATAATAATATTTTGGGGTTTATTAAATAATAATTGCAAATTTACTAAATATTTGAGAGGCATTTCTAGTTTTTTTAACTCTTTGACTAAAAACAAAATGAACTTAAAAATAAAAAATAAGTATTTTGCTTAGAAATTCCAGGCAGCTTATTCTCCTTCGATGCCTGACTACGTCATCAACGGCTATTTCCGGTGACAGTTTTGGGGAGCATTTGAGCTAGCCCTTCTCTTTCCCTAGCCCTGGGTGTTACCAATGTTCAGGTAGAAAGTTTTTCTAGCTGCTGCTGCCAACTTCCGAGCAGAAGTGTTTCACCACAATACTTTAAAAAAGGTTTTGAACTGAATTTACTATATGCAAATTCGAGAAAGATTGAAGTCAAATTGATAAAAACATAAATTAACTTTAAATATTTTCATTATATTTAAATGGAATCAAAACTGTTTTTAAAAAGGCAAATAAATTTTATAATGCTCTTTTAGCAAGATTATGATTTCTGATATGTGCTTTATCCGTAGATAAATACTCTGCTTAGTAAAAAGAAAACTGCATTAATATTAGGGTATTCATTTAGAAGATGAGAAACTCACTCATCCAAATCACTAACAATTCTTTTAATGTTTTCAATATGTAATTAAATGATCAAAGATAATGATCATCTTTGATATTTTGTGAGTGTAAATTTATTTACACTCACAAAATATTAAACAATAAATTTATAACATTTGTTTTGCACAAATGGTGTCAGTAGTTTGACGGACCGGATTTGTTTATTTTCATTTGTAAATCTCTTACGGCATGTTTAAATGTATTGAGATAAGTGCATGAGATAGTGTAGTTTTTAAACGTATGTTTGGTTCCAATGCTCAGTTAATTATTAAAATATAGGTTAGTTGTGAGGGAGTAAGGGTATATGAAGAATTTTATTTATTTCATTTATACTTTTTGCGTATATTGTTCATATTTTAATTTAATATTCATGAATGTCTAAATCGTTTCATGACTTATAATCAAATCTAAATAAATGAGTGGTAATGATTAAAAATTTCCAAAATAATAAATCATTAAGTAGTTTTTTTAACAAAAAAATGGGAAATGATTTTAAATTTTATTAATATTTAATGTTTTATTAAGTGATCGTTAGCGTAGCAGTGAAAATGTTTAACAAAATTTAATACTTTTTATAAAATTTTCTGTTGTTTTTGATAGAAAATAATATTTAAAAGCAATTCCATCTTTTTTCAGATATTTATAGTTTTTTAAATACGTGATTCAATTAAATATTTATATGTTTACAATATTTATATTTGTTGATGCAGTTTTGAAGGCTGAGATTAATTTTAGTTATTACTCATTTTTAATCCAAGATTTGGGTTTATTCTATCTATCAACGTTTTGGATGTTTTTCTTGATCTTGAAATTTTCAGAGTTTACTCTTAAATGTGATTCATATTAACAATTTTGAAAATTCACTCATTACAATTCAAGATATATAATTTGAATAAATTGGAAAATTTTGTAACATTTATAATAGGTACTCATTATGGATCTATAGTATCATATAACAATGCAAATTAAAATTATAATGGGTAAATTGTAATTAATTGATACATATAACTTCTTATAACATTTCAAATGATCCTAATATTAAATAATGAGTATAAGTTTAGTATCTGCATCTATATGATCTATAAAATAATGAGCTATTAATAAGGTTATATATTTATATTACATGTACATATGTATGTGCAATAATTAATAAAATAGAAATTTAAGTTTCAGTTGACTTTTAGAATTGTACTGAAAAAAATACATAACATTATGATAAAATCATAGAAGCTTGTTTGAGTTTGACCTGATTTTCAATTTTTGTGCTAAACACGGCACAGTTATCTCACCTACCTAAATTATTTCATTCATCCAAAATTCAACTTTCAAAACCCCAATATGCTTAAACTTGAAATTTGAATATGGCAATTTTGTGCTATTTTTTAAAAATTTCAAATATTACATTATAATTACTTACCACAGAAGTATTAAAATACTAATAACTGCAAACTAATTTTACAAACATTGTATAATAAACAAATATAAAAACTAAATATCACACAGTGTACAACTGGTGACAACTAGGCTATAAAACTTAATTAGTCATGTAAATAACAAGCATATTTTTTATTAAGTTCACATTTTAACTAACCACCTTAAAAATTTCAGTGTAGTATAATCTAGTCCTAGATTGAACCAAGCAGTAAAGCTAAATCTATTATGTAAACATGTATTATAAAAACTAGAGTTTCTAATTAATCAATGTAATTCTGAATAAATCTAAATATATATGTAAATGAAATATTCATAAACAGTAATCAATATGTAACATAAAATGTTTCATAGAATAATATTAATGCATAAAATAAAATAACTCACCTAATCATTGCTTTCAGAATCATTGGCATCAGACAGATTTTATGATTTCTGAAAGTTCTTGGAATGATACTCCACAAGTTCTGATGTTCTTGGAATCAAAAATTTAACTTTCAAAAAAATTTTACAACATAATTACTAAATCATCCATTACAAAAGCTTAAAAAAAATTATTGATCATGTGCTTCAAGTATTACTAATATACAAAACAAATTTCATGCATGTGCACAATCATGTTAACTCATGAAACTCAAGTTATGTCATAAAAACCATAGAAAACATTCCAATGCGATAAGCCAGTTTATCACATTATATCACTCACACAGGATGCTAGGAATAGACAAAATTATATATCTACTTTATGTTCATGTTCTCAGAAAGCCCAATTTCAACTTTTCTTCAGTATCTCCACATCAAACCACTCAAAATGCATTTGAGCATTGTCAATAAATCTTTTTATTTATTTATTTATTTTATCATTGTGAGTCATGAAGCATTTTAAAACTTTTTGCTAATATGTTTCTGTTATTTAATGACATTTGAAATAAAATGTTTAATGAGAGCAATGTTTACTACCAAGTGAATAAAGAACTAAGGTGTAAAATGAAAATATTTTTATTTACTGTCAGATTAAAATTAGGAGACAAATTTCTCAACTTCAGTAAATCGGTTGATCATTTTTATCTAAAAAATATTCCTCCAAATGTTGCTAATTTTTAATAAATTCTTTTTTCAAAATGTGGTGGAAGAGCAGAGAAGTTAACTTATATCTTCTTTGAAGCAAATAGATTCATAACAAATAGATTTTTAATTAATATTCCTTTTCTTAAATTGGCATGGTTACAGAAAGCATGATCTTATGAAATTACTGAGGCTGTGTGGTTACTAAGTTGCAACCTTTGGTTCTTAGTCACAATTTTTTTTTTTTTTGCAATAGTAATTGACAAGTAATATATAAGTAGTTATCAGATTTTCAAAATTAAAATAATAATAGGTTGTGGTATAAATTTTACTAACTATAGACCAAGAGAGTTCAATTTCTTTCTTGATAATTGAATGGTAATTCAAGACTTGTACAATTATTGATTTATTATTGTTTTTACAACTTATAAATTTAATTTTTAAAGAAATTTTTTTCCTCTATATATTTATAAATATTTGTAACTTCTTCTAACTTAACTTCTTAAACATAAAAGAGATAAATCTTTATTATCAGCTTTACGTTTAAAATGTTAGTTCAAGAATATAAATATTTGACATTAGAGGTGACTAACAATTGCACTAAATGTTTTTTGAGTACTATGATATATTAAATAAAATTTATTATACTCTTCTGTTTTAGGAAATGATCAATGAAATATTTTTTCAATTTTTTGTGAAAAAAATACAAGCAATGAAATATTTTTATTAGAAATCCTCTGCAGACTTTGTTAAAAGTAATTGGCAAATAATAAAATCTGTAGCAAACAAAAAGAAAGGTAAAAGAGAGTAGCAAAGAAATGGTAAACATAAAAATCAACACGTCTTCAAGAAGCAACAAAATTTTAAACTTGTATTTTCTGTTATGAAAAATGAATACTGTGTAGTGTTATCTAGGAGTTTATTTTGTCATATATTGGCAACCATTCATCATAACTTCTTTTTATTTTGGTGCTTGTTTTACAACTTTCCAAAACTGAAAAGTACCAACACTAGTTTATAAAAGAAGGTAATAATATCTATCGAATGAATTTCAGTGTATAGCTTCTAATGCCTTTTACATTATTTCTAGTGTCTAATTTACTAAATAACATTTTAAAATACAATAAAAAGAGAATTTGCTATTTATAACTTGTGAAATTTCTATTTGCTGGGCATGAAAATATTCTAACTTTTTCTGAATATTTTTTATTGGTCTTTGAATAACTTGGGGAAAATGAGCAGCATTTTTAAGATCTTGACTCTAGCAAAGTCCTTAATATTTTCAGAATGATTTTAGTGAAAAAGCATTTTTTAATCTACTTAGTTATGATATTAAAAGAGGTGACAAGAGTATATTAGAAAATTTTTTTATAGTTAATTTATATTTTTACTCTTGTATTTTTTAATTTAAAAGAAAATTAAAATATGTTATCTTACTGCTAATTATTTTAAAAAAAATTATAAATTAAAGTGTTCATAGTTAATGGGTAGGTGTTATTAACATTAGTTTAGAAAATGAAATTCAGTCTTGCATCATCATATTACCAGAAAATTAAAGCTGAAAGTTATGTTAAATTTCATTTCTTGTTTTTGAAGTTAAGAATTTTTTGATTGAGAGAGAATATGTCTTCCCACAGTCAACATCTTTCTCAATTTTCTAACTTCTTTAAAATTTTATATATCTAATTGAAAATTTAATAGAATTTTAAGAAAATGTTTATAATTTCTATTTAGTGATTTAGTATTTTTACTATCAAGATTAATTTTGTTTTATGCTATAAAATTAAGGAAAGATTTCTTTCTGTTCTGCTCTAATGGACAAATTTTGGATTCTTAAGTTTGTTCATCACTCTTACTGTTAAGTTTAGCCAAATATTTCTAATATTTGCATTTGTATTTAGTTTTTAATTAACTTATCAAAATAATAGCAATCAAATAATTATTTAAAAATTTAATTGAATATAGGATAGCAAGAATTGATTATGTATTTATTATTGTCTGTTTTAAGAAAATATTCATATGTGTTTCAAAATACAATTATTGTAATTCCACTTGGAAACTTGAACTTGTTTGTTAAATAGCTTTAGATATTGTACAAACAAGCATGTTAACAAAAAAATTAACTTTTAGCTCTTACAGCATTAAAGTAGTCTACTTGTTGTGTTAGTGTACACTTGTAGTGTTACTGAATACAGAATTCTATATAATAAATATGAATTCTGTTATCAAGCTTTATTATAATCATGAAATATATAAAACATATAATAATACAATTGATTTTTTTAAAATATTAAATTTGAATAAAAAGATTTTCATTAGAATTTCTTGTAAATGCTTAGTTACTTTTCATAAATGTTATTAAGCTACATAATAATAAATAAGAATTATTTGTTTTTATAATTTCTTAAATTCCTCTAAATTTGTTAAAGGATTATTATGTATCATTTCATTGTCCCTTAAAGTCTGCATGATTTGATAATGATTTTGAATAATTTGTATGGAAATTTTTGCATTAAATACATTTAAAAAAGAAATTTTTTATTATTAAAGTAAAATTTTCAAGACAAAGCTCTTTTTTTAAGGGGTTAATTGGATAATCTCTAAGTAGTCTTAACTGTTCTCATTTAATTCAACAGTCTCAATACCAAATTGTTAAGCAAATTAAGTTTTTAACTTTGTTTGTTTGAAAATTAACATTAAAGTTTGTGTTTTAAATGAATATTTTGTATTTTAGGTATCTTTATTTTAGATAAAACAGTAACAATGCAAAATCATCTACGTTTCAAATTACAGGCAGTAAAACAGTCATTTTTAGATGATCTCAGACCAAAATACATATTATCTTCACTTTTAATCAACAAAGCCATTACATATGAAGAAAGTGTGGAAATATTGTCTGCAGTAAGTTTTTTTTATTTATATATTTATAAAATGTTTCCAAATAATTTTTAAATTAATCAAATCTTTTCATTTTTAATCATGTTTTTATCAGTACAATTGCACCTTAAAACGGAGTTTAAAAATTTTGCTATCCAACAATATTTGTACCATGTATTTTTTTAATTAAATTTGCTTTGAGCGAATTAGATCGATTTAATTGCTTCCTTTTTTGCATCTTAAAATTTTGAATTGAAATGTTCTCAATGTGGAGAATTTTGGTGAAAAACTGATCTGTTGGCATTTCTCTTTGAAAACAATACAACATCATCGTTTTAACAAATTTTTTCATAGTTTCTTTTTTAAACTATAATATTAAAAAAAGAAACTATGAAAAAACCATGTGAAGCTGTCAAAAATGTTTTGAAGGCTTCACATGGTTAAAAGTTTATTGATAAAGAAAAAAACCACTAAACTAATGGAAGATTTAGAAGGAGGAAATTTTACAGAGTGTTTTTAGTTGTTGTGATAAATTTAAATTAAATAATGGTTTTTTTTATAGCAATGTTGATACAGATTCCTGAGTAAAGTCAGTTGAAGTGGTGATTTGATTTTAAATAGACTATGTTAAAGCAAACTATAAGCCGATCATTTTTAAACTTTTGAAAGAGTTGAGTGTTTCTGCACAAATTAAAAATGAGGTAAAGGAACTTGAATACTTTTTTACTTTTTTTTTAATAGATAATTTAAACTGTCATAAAGTGGAACAGATCTTATCTGTTCTTTTTCTTTTCAAATCTTAAAATTGCACCCAGAAGTTAATAAAAGAAAACATGAATACAATTGGATTTATACTGAATCAAAATTGAAATTCTTTGGATTTTTTCTTCTAATGGGTCATAAAGACAAAATTATTGATTAATAAATGAATTCTTTCAAATTTTTGTTTTTGAGGAGATTATGTTCTATGACAGATAAGGTTTTTAGATTTTTTTTATTTTGCTGACAAGTTTACTAAAAGTTGATAGATTGTGGAAGTCACAAAAATTTTTTGACAAAGCACAAATCTTGCAATTCTTAATAAATCTTTTTAAGAAACATAATCCATCTAAAGAATTTTCTGCTGATAATCATCATAAAATTTCAAGATAAAGGTGATATACAAACAATGTAAAAAAGTTCATAGTATATCAATTAATTGATAAATGTATGTATACACTTTCTATATGGATGTATATTTAGGAAAAAATAAAAATGTTATTCTGATCTTAGTAAGCATGTACAGATTATGGACATTATTTCTTTAGTAGGAAATAATGCCATTCCTTGTTTGGATTACCCTGTTAAATGCGATAAGTTACAGGATTATGTTTTCAGGAAGTCCCTGGAGAGTTGTTGCTGTATACCTCTTCAAGTTGAAACTATTTTCTTTCTACAAATGAGAAAAATGCAGTCACCAAAAGACTCAAATAGGACAAATCTAGTAAATATGAAAACACAGTCAGAAAATTTGGAAACACTTTCACAAGTGTAGTATGTATCAAAGAACATGATAATAAATCTATATTATCCAATCCAGTCACTTTGAAAAAGGAACTTTTTCAACTACTTTTTAATTTTGCACTGTGACGTAATGGGATAATAGATTGGAAGTACAACAAAGTTGCATCTTTCTAGATTGCTTATGGTTTATTTATTGAATGTTTACCATGATAGACAGACAATCTTTCTACTTATGATTTAAGCATAAATCAGTGCATAGAAAAAAAATGACACTGCAAAGAATTGAATTTTCAATCTGTGTCTGTAGAGATGCCATATCAATCATTTGATGATTGGATGAAATCAGAATTTTGTCAATCCCATGGAGTGGTTTTCATTGTCAAGAACATTTTCCAGATTGATGGTACTAAAATTGTAATCAAGAAGTTCATTAGTTTAAAAACATTTTTGCAACAGTTAATAATGAAAGATTCCCCAGTATAAATGACACTAAATCTAATATCAGTAAATTTTGATGACAATGTTTACAAAAATTTCAAGTAATGTTATATATACAAATGTGACTTTTTTACTTAATTTTAACATCTAAAGTTTCTTGTTTTAAAATTCTATTTTTAAAGTTTTGACTTATATCAAAATAAAAATATCAGTTATAAAATATTATGCTTGATAAATCTTTACTAAATAAATTGATATGCTATGATAATAAAGTTTCTTTAAATAAGATTTAAAAAAAATATCATTTTATCTGGAAATAAAAATTTGGTCTAAATCTAATTTTATTTATAATGGGTTTCTTAGATGATAAACGTCATTACTTTGTAGTTATGAGAATCTGCATTACAATATTGTAATTTTTACAAACTTTATTTTCATGTTGATATTCAGTGCTTATCAACTGATACTTCTGTTATTAGTCAGTAAATAGATCTATTCTAGAGGTTGTTGTAATTTGTTTGTTCTTTGATATTTTTGGTGTTTAAATGAAGATTTGATGAAATACATAATAGAATAGTCATATACAGTGATCCTTTGTTTTTGGAGGTTAATGGGGATCAGAACCTTCCACTAAAGCTGAAAACCAACGAAAGAGTATTTGCCCCTTGGAATATTCGTGTATGCAAGAACACAAATGTTTTAAACATGTAAACAGTATTTATACTTTACACATTTAACACAAAAATTACAACGGTATACATATTTATTTAAACATGTCAGCACTAATTAATAAAGTTAATTACAAAACCTTATACAGTAATAAACATTAATCAACATTGCTTTCTGAGAGGGGAAAAGAGTCTTGTTTGTGATGGGGAAAGACTCTCACTTGACTCCTAGAAGCTTCAGGCTCAGTCGGAGACTCTTCTGCTGGAGGCACTATTGGTATAGCCAAAGGCTTTTACCTTGCAGAGAAACATCGTAATGGGTAGTTGTTGTCTTTGTTTTCTCTTTTCCTTTGAAATTTCCTGTACCCTGTCAATGTGATTGCTGAATTTGACAGCTCGAACCATATTGCCGTCAATGTCTTGTGCAAATTTTTGCATTGCTCTTGCTATGTTGCACAATTGTTGCAGATTCTCCAGGGTAAGGCCACCTTTTCAGTTTTTTCTTCCTTACTTGCAGACTTGATCATCACAAGGAGGTTTCCATTGGTCATCACAAGGTGTGGCAATTGATAAGGGTGCTGATACCTTCTTTTGTCATGTTGACAAATACTTTATTCCTTATGATGTGAGCTAGCCTCCCTGCCTTTTTCACTTCTGAGTGATGAACTTCTTCAGGAATGAAGCCTGGATAGTCGTGCACTATATCCGGCCATAATTTCTTCCAGCTAGAATTTATGGTCTCAATCTTCATGTCCCTTAATGGTTGCTGATTATTAGACAAGCATGAGCCAATGTCATAACTTTGCCAGTATGTTTTCAAGGTGAATTCGTCAGTGGCATCCTCAACATCCCAGATGAGGCCCTCCATCGTGTAGCGAGTGTAGAGTGCCTTAAAGACACGAATGACACCTTGATCCATTGGCAGAATTAGATATGTTGTGTTCAGGGGCTCTATCTGCAAGGCATCATATTGCAGGTCTGTTGCATGACCTGCTGCACAGTTCATCAGGAGAAAAATCTCATTATATATTTTATTTAAAAGCAATATATTCATGTATATAGTTAAGTTTTCATTTTCTGGTATGAAGATATCCATGTCTTGATATTTTCTATTCTTTTTGGAGTTTGGGAAGAAATGGGGTATGTAATATTAAATTTAAATTAAATTGGAATAATCTCAAACCTATTTGCTACAGTACTATACTTCCAAATATCCACTTATTTTACCCGTACACTGAAGTCTTAATGGTTGGCAAACTTAAGTATTATCAAATTCCTAAAACTTTTTCTTTACTTTGAACAATCCTACGTTCACTATATAAGGCAAGTTTAATAAGAGATTGTCCAGCAGAAGATTTTTTACATGGATTAGGTTCACATCCATGTTGATGTTGGACAGTTTTAAATATTTGTTAAATAAAATGTTTTTTTAAAAATTATCTTTACTTTAAAATTTTACTTCTCAACTTCAGACTCACTCTCAATTATGTTATAAATTACTCAATTCAAAATATATGAAATAGATATTCAAAGGGTACTGCAACCGTTTTACAATACATTTTTGTTTATTGAATTGTTTCAAAGTTTCCACCATTTCTACATTCACTGAAACCACCCTTTAAACCAGCTTTGCCAAGTTTCATCTGGAGTTAGGCACAATTCCAACACAACCCTTAGAAAGTTCTCATCTCCAAATAGTTTTTTTTAATTTTATTTTCACAAGAGGAAACAATGTAAAGTCATAAGGAGCAAAATCTGGACTTAAGTTGGGTATTCAAGAATATTTACTCTAATAATTTTCAAATACTCCATGCAGACTGAAACAATGTTCAAGAATGTTGTGATGGAGAAACCAATTGTCATTCTTGGCTTTGAGCACAAGCTTTTCAAAGACTGTGTGACTAGGCAGACAGTGTTCGGTGTACTATTTAGCTGGGACTCTTGTGTGTCTGAAATGACAAACTCTACAATTCTTTTTGATTTGAAAAACACAGCTATCATCTTTTTCTTAAGAGATTGAAATTTTCTGACAATTCCAAATGTGTCCTTTCCCAGACTTTTTCATCTTTGATCGACATATCGTGATAATACTGCCAAATTTGGTCAACTGTTCGCATACCAATATCTTCTTGTATCAAACATTTTCACAATCTCAACACCAAGTCACAGGACAATTCATCTGCTCTTTTGTCAGATTATGACAAAAAATTATCTTTACATGTAAATGGTCACTCAGTATGGAATGCATTTCTGGTACTTGAAAGTAAGGTTTCTTCTATCTGCTGGTGTGCCACACACCAGTCTTCATCAATCATATTCCTTACAGCAGAAATGTTTTTTTTTTCTGTTACTGACATTTATGGCCTTCCTTCTCTCAGCCTTTTCCAGAGTAAAATTTCTCCTTTTGAATTCCCTGTACCACTTGATTATAGTAGTACAATGTGGACAATCTATTTAATGCAAGTGTTATTTCTTCTGTGCTCTGATTTGCGCTTTGTATAACAAAGCAAGCAAGTAATAACAAGTAATAACAAAGCAAGTTTTGATTTGATGAAATTTTTTTCTAATTTATGTATTCATTGTTTTAACAAAAATGTTTATATAATTTCATGTTTACTTGACAGATTAATTATTTACTAATTTTTAAATTGTTTCTCGATTCGTGCATTTGTTCCATCTTTTTCTCAACTTGTTTTCATTCAGAAACAATGTATTGTCGTGGGAACTATCTATATGATTTTGATTTTTAGTTTTATAATTTTAACTTACAATCAAAGCAGTAAAATTAATTTTTTTTAAATATAATTGATTGATTTATTTTATTTTCTTATCAGACTCCTTTTGAACATATATTTTGTACCATGAATAATTTGATGGTTGAAAATTCATTAGAAATTTATCAATTTTAGCTAAGTCTGTTATTGATATCACATCCAAAACAAAGGACATAGCAGCAGCATAATAATTTTTTAAAAAAAATTTAATTATGTTTCTGGCACCAAATAACAGCATTATTTAGAAGAATAAAAAAAGGAAAAAATGATCATCTAATACAGACAGAACTAAACTTTATAAAATTGAATTTAAAACATGAAACATTTAGAACTTATTATAAATGAAATGTTGGGTATGTAATGAACTGATGTATATTTATTTTAAAATCAAACCTATATACCATTATCTTTACAGAATTGAAATGTCAAGTTCAATTTCAGTCACTGTTGAGTAATGAAAAGTAGGTGTGATCCTACTTCAATTTCTATATGTATGTCTTTTGATATGAGTACTTGAGAATTTATTGATATTTCCTCCTGATTGCATATGATTATGACTCACTACCTACAGAAAATCCTCCAAGAAGGCAAAGTTATGGTGGATATTAAAATATCATTTGGTTCTAGGATTGTCCACTTCATGGTATCAAATATTTTATTAATGGGAGCTTACTGTGACTTGGTGGTAGAATGGCATTCTTCAAAGTGAGAAGTTCCAGGTTTCACCCCAGGCACTGTTGAACAATAAGTGATAAGTGTTATGTTTCTGCTTTCTGCATGCATATTGAGATAGATGATGGAAAGTATTCTGTGCATGAATAAGTTCACTATCATCAAATGTCTTGTCATATGTGATGGTTTTTTATAAAAAAAAAAATAAAAAAGCTTTGCAATTGCTTTTGTCAGTTAGGGTGTTCATTAAGTATTAAATATTTTAATGTGGGTTAATTATAGCTTAGAGGTAGGACTTTCCACTTTAGAATGGAATGTTAAAGTTTCTAGTTTGAGCCTATCCACTTTTGAATAATTGAATATGCATACTGCATTTCTGGTTTATGCATAAATATTATTAGAGAATTCTTATGAGTTTTCCTGCTTATCTTCCTTTGCAACCCATTAACATAGTTCACTATCAATGAAAAGTTATTGGGACACCAATATAGTTGCACATAAAAATTGTATTTAATTAAGTATTGTATATATTGATGTGTGTAAATGTAAGCTAACTCATTAAATTTTTTCTTTAAGCTGATTATGTTAAATAAATTTTAAAAATTTATGCAAATTTCATTTTTATAAGTAGTGGTAAAATATTTTCTATTTTTCATATCTAGTTTATATGTAAATTTGTAATTCTAGAGAGTACCCAGTGCACAAGTTGAAAAGTTGTTTGAAATTTTGTTCAAGAAGCCTAGAGAATCATTCCTTTGTTTCATAAGAGCTCTTAAAAAAGATGAAGAAGGTTATGAGACGTATCCATGGTTGGCAGAAAAGTTAGAATCTTACTATCATGAAGAAAACAGTGAGCTCAACAAGAAATTGGCTAATGGTGGTGTACCTTATCAAATTAATTATCTTCTACGCAGACATAAAAAAGTGAATTATGTACAATTGACATTAAAACAAGCTGTAAAGAAGGCTAAGAATAATGAAAATAGGCACTGGATAGTGCTTTTTGGTCCGATTGGCTCAGGAAAATCTGTTTTAGCTGTTGAAGCAGTTCGGGACAGGGACTTGTTAGAAAGTTGCTTTCCTGATGGAGTGTATTGGATTCAAGTAGGTCACTGCAATGATGATGAAGCAATTAGATTAAGGATGAAAAGAATGTACAAATTTTTGGGCTTAGATAATGAACCTCATACTAACGAAAGTATTTATGATTTAACATTAACATTAAGACAAAAAGTTGCTGAGCATCCTAAAATTCTTCTGATTCTAGATGATGTATGGTGCTCCAAAATTATAAAAGCCTTTGACATTGGCTGTCCTATATTGGTGACAACTAAAGATAAGAGGGCAGTTGATGAAGTATCAGAATTTTGCTCATGCATAGAGTGTTGTGATGACTTAGGAATTGAAGAAATAAAAACCTTGTTTTCACTCCATGTTAAATGTAAGCCTGATGAGTTACCTGATGTAGTGGATGAAATCAGCCAGAAGTGTAAAGGTATATCTTTTTTAATAACATAAAGATATCGACTTTTATAAATTTTTAATTTTGAAATTATTATACTTTTATTTTTATTTGTAGGCTCACCTATGGTCACTAGTCTTATTGGTAATATCATGAGAAATTTCAATGATGAAACACGATGGCAGAATTTAAATAAAAAGCTAGAAGAAGGAATTAATCATGCTGTTCGAAAAAGACATGCATCCAATGATGAATGGACCCAAAAAAAAAAGTTTGTTCATTTTTGTCTTGAAGAATTAGAGAAGTCGTTTCCAGACTTAAAAAAATACTTTTTGGATTTTGCAATATTTTATAGAGATTTTTCCATTCCAGTGAAGGTAATAAAGTACTTTTCATTAAATAATAAATTTTATTAAAGTTTAAATAAAAGAAAAATAGTTAAAATATTAAGATTTTCTTTGCATATTTTATAAAAGTTTATAAGTTATATTTTATATAAGCTGTAATTCACATCATCATTTAATAACCTCCAAGTTCAACCTTGTTAATTGGAAAATGTTGTTAGAAGCATAATGAAATTTAATACATTCAAAAGTTTTGAGCCTTATCAAATCTATATCTAATTCTGTGGAATGAATAAATTAATATTTTGAATTATTTTTCTGAAATGCATTTCTTGATCATATAATTAAAAATGATTAGGGCATTATTCTCTTTATCAAGTTATTATTTTAAATTCCAATCTAACCGAGGATCCATCATGTTCACTGATGGAAGCTGGACTACATAAAATGTGTTGCAATCGCAATGTTCTCTATCTGAAATGATATCTCTGCATGTGGGAGGCCAATCTGGTTGTCTTCTATTTCATCCCTGCTTCTAAATTATGAGGATCCATTTTCTGATCGCATTTTCACACCCACTGGTTTCCCCACAATATAAAGGTGCCATTACTTTCACCCTTTATAATGCTGAAAAGTAAAAGCCAGGGATTTGAAACAACAATTAAAATATATAATGCTTTATTGCTGTCTATTGTAGTATCATATATTAAGTAAGTAAAAAAAAATCATAGTATAAATGTGTAACATTTTTTATTATCTTCTATATATTTGACTTGAAGTTTCTTGTCATATTTACTCTATAGACAGAAATCTTCTGCAATATTATGTGTATTAGTGAATAGGATTACAAAGTTCTGAGTTTATTTTATTGAATGATATAAGAAATCTTACTTCAAAAAGTTAACTTGATCTTGCATGGCTTAAAAAATAAATATTTAACCTTTTCAAGATATTTATCAAAGATCGGTTTAGTATTAAAGATAGTTAACCAACAATTAGTTTGAAATTAAAACTTTACTTGTTCAACAATGTGAGCAATACACATTGAAATTGTATCAGACCTTTCCACTGATTAGTTTCTCCTGGGGTTACAGTGATTTGTCTTTACAGTGTAGAGGTCTCCCTCATATAGTTTATACCAATAATGTTACAACTTTCCATGCAGCTAATAAGGAGCTTATTTTCTTTTGGTAAACTCTGAGATCTGCTAAAGATCAGCAATTTTATGTGCATGGTGGTATAAATTGAAAATTTATTGCACCCTGAGCAGCTTTGTGGGGAAGTGATAGGAAAGAGTTATTGGATTTGTCAAAAGATATCAGCATAAAACTCTTGGCAGTGCACTGTTGGAAGAACAGTTATCAATTATATTGATAGGAATTGAAGCCACTTTAAATAGCAGATCTCTTGTGAGCAAAGAAGGGGAAGACTCCCTTGATGTGCATTAATACTTTCGCATTTTTTAGTTGAAAAAAGTTTACTTTGCTTCCATACATCATAGAGAGTAAAGAATGAAGACTAACAAATCTCTATAGGTAGCAACAAGATCTTGTTAAATACTTTTTAGAGGAAATGTTCTAAGGAATATCTGCTTCATTTTTATTCCTTTCAGAAAGTTGGGAAATTTGCTAAAATATGCATCGGAGATCTTTTATTGCTTCAAGAAGAAGTTAAACCAAGAAACGTGGGTAAGAGGATGTATTCTAAACGTCATTGAAGGAAATGACCAAATAACAAGCGCATGTACGAAATAGGTGAACGAGGGTAAATATACCTGTCCAAGTGGTCAAAACTATGAAGGTAAACCAGAGTTGGGAAGATTGGAGAAAATTGTACAAACTTTATGAGATTAGACTTTTCATGTATAGTTTCTTTTCTAAAAATCTTTTGGCAACATGATGAAAAATTAATTGTAAATAAAATACATTTGTTCTACATTGTTTATAGTGTGTGTTGTATGTAATTTTCAGAAATAATATATTTATATACAACGTCGCACAATAATATCTTTAACTTCTTTATTACTCAAATCAAAGTGTTAGAATTGAAGTATTTATATGGTTTACTTCATTCATTAAGTTATCAAACTTCAGTTCTGCATACAATGATCTTAGGTAAATATGTTATCAAATCTTTCCTTTGGTTACCTAAAGAGTTTTTTAGTAAGATCATATCATCTTGACTTTTAGTCATTACTGGGGAATCATACTGACTGTTTTGTTAAATTAAAATTATGTATGGAATACAAATTCAAGATAGGAGCTAAAATGTTAATTCCAATTGTTTTATCCCCCTTGTACTCTTTCCTACCACTTTCAGTATTTCTTTCAAATATACAGAAATGCCTGAATGGTACAAGTTGATAAATAATGTTAATTTATCAACTGTGCAATAGAAAAGTACTTTACATGTAGCAGAGTGTAATTACAAGATTTGTAGTTCTTGGAAGTGATTTTGATTAAGGCTTTGAATTTACATTTACTTTATTGATATTTCAGTTTAGAGTTCACAAAGAGAAATTTACTATTTTTTTCCTTTACTGTGACTTATTATAAATTGATAATCAAATTGAATCAATAAAATTTTTGATGTAACTTTGGCAGGCAACAAATTAATCTACTGATAACCACATTTATTTGTTAACTAAAGGTTGTACTCTATTACTTTAATTTATCATTTCCAAGTTTTCATCAAATAAATGTGCTAGTTTTATGAATAGTTGAAACAATATTACATTTAGTTAATCAACAGTCTGGAAAAAAGATTGCAATAAAAATAAAAGTTGTATTTCTCCAATTTTTTTCCCTGTATGAATTTGGTTGAAATTAATAAATGAGTATATTAAGAAATATTTCCTGACTTAATTTTATAAAAAATGAAATCCTTTTTTAAATTTATATTTAATACCTTAAAGTAATACTGTTAACATATTGGGAAAATAATACTAATTAAAATAAATAATATAAAAATTTGTAAAACAAGAAAACTAAAAAAATAAGACAAGTTATGATTCAAATTTCTGAGACGCATGTAAATGAATTAAGAAATGAATACGTGTATTCAGAAAATGTATTTAAGCTTAGTAAATTATTAAATGCTAATAATAATATTTTTGGATGATTGATGTATCATATCCTATACTATTTTTGTCTTTGGTTAGAGTATTCTGAGTTTATAGCTGAATTGTCATTGTTCTGGTAACAGTTTATATACTCTTTTCTTACCATGAATATAATTTTTTGTGATAATGTAAAAGGCATTTACACTAGGCTTTCATGAATAAAAATAACTGGAGTAAAAAGAAATTTACAAAGCAAACTTAATTTCATTAAGAATCAAAAATCTTTTAAACATTGAATAAAATAAAAAATATTTCATTAAAAATATATACTGGCTGCTGAATGCACCTCTTGCTTTCCAGTTTAACATTCCTTTTAATTTTTCATTTAGGGCATGGATGTTCATAATTGTTTGGGGTCCATTTCAAAGTATAGATCCCAATCCAATTAGCTATGGGCAAAAAGTTAGGTAGAGCATAAGCCAAATTAAACCAGTTATTAGTTTAGACTTTCCAAACTCAAATAACTCCTTTTGTAATAACTTTTTTTCTCATTTAATTTTTTTAATTAACTTCAGCTTATTTAGATATGTAATGAAATAATTGAAAAATATTTTGATTGAATTGTGATGAAATACATAAAATTGTTATTAAAATAAATTTCGCATTGAGACAAAATAAAAATAAACCTTAAAAACCATCCTAAAATGTAAAAATTGCTTGTGTAAATTATAATGAATTTTTTAATTACAATTGTTTTTAGGTTAATATTTTATTTTTCAAGATAGTAACTGTTGGTTTTGAAATAGAATTGAATTTTCTGACCGTAGAAGATAATTTATTAATTTTTTATGTTTATTATGTAATCAAATTTCCTTATTTGATCAATGTTTTCATTTTCTTATAGCTTTTTGTGTTGCATATGTGTTTTTAGTATATAATAAGCATTTCTTTCTTTACATATTGTTATATTAATGGTTGTTGTGAATATTATTTTAGTTTAAATATTTTAAAGTTAATTGTCTTATATTTATTTTTAAGGTCCTCGAAATTCTTTGGGGGATGGAAGCATTTGATGTTGAAGATTTTATGAGTGAACTTTATTATAAATCTTTAGTTCAAATTGAAAAGTGTGGTGATGATGGATATGCCTATACCATTCAAAGCCTCTGTTATGAAGCATTGCAAGATATGTGTTCCGCTGAAGAAGTGAGATTAATTATATGTTGTTATTTTCTATTTGATATTGTTGAATGAAAACAAAATATATTTTATCTCTTATGTTTATAATCTTGCTAAGTAAAATTGCAATTCTGAAATGCTGTAATTTTACATACATATTACTTCAAAAATGAAATTTTATCATTGATAGAAAATATTAAATAGCAGGAAATGTTTAATAGGTTAATTTTTGAGCTATAAAAATGTTTAATAGAGAAAAATTGGGATTTTTTTCTATTTTATTATTGTTTTTTTTCCAATTTAAATTTGTTACCTATGTGAAAACATTTGTTTATTTTCTATATTATTAAAAATATCTATCTTAATATAAATTTTTTTTTATATCTATCTTATTATAACTTAACAATCATATTATAATAAGATATCTTATTATAACTGAACTTTTTTTTATATCTATCTTATTATAACTTTTGAATCATAACCTATAATATGAGTTTTTTTATGAAAAAAAACTCATATTATAGGTTGTTATGATTACTTTAATATTATACTACATTTATCATAAGTTCATTTTTTTGAAAAGAGTTTTTCTAAATTAATTCCTTATTGAAGATGTCTTAAAAATAAATTTACCTTTTAAATTATAAATATGTTTAACTAAAATTTATTTTTTATTCGTTGTCAAATTTCCTATTAATAGTAAACATGTTTTTAAATTAAGAAATGTATAGATGAAATAATAAAAAATGTCATAAATTATCACTCAATGCAATCTTTCTTGTTACTATGCTTTATAGAGAAAGGAAATGTATGAAAATTCAAGATTTTCTTAATATATATATATTTGTATTTTTTAAAGCAATGATGTGTGAGAATTAGATTTCTAAGAAAAATGACAAAATGTAATATATATATTTCTCTTAAAAAAAGTCATTGATGACTGAGTCATTAAAAAAAGTCTTATTATGGAAGTCATTGATTTTAAAACCATCAATTTTTTTTTTTTTTTTGAAAATTTATGAATTACATTTATATTTAATTTCAGCAAATAAAAGTTAAATTTGAAAAATTATTTTTTATCAACTTTCATTATATACTGTTAAAAGAAAAAAATGCTGCTGTCTAAATTGTTGTTTAAACACTTTTTCAATACCATATTTTCAAAGTGTCCTTGACAATTTTTACATTTAATATTTTTCTTTTAAATATTGCAACTATTATTGTATGATCATTAAATTTTATTTGTGTATACAACTGATTAGTTAAAAATAAAAGTATTTTTAATATGTGTTAATAATCACATAGGTATGAATTATTTGTATGAATAATATTGTAATAACATTTGTTAATGCAAAGAAATTCATCATTAATCTGTTTTAATTCCTTGTATTTTAGAATTGAATACTTTATTAAATCAAAAAGGAATTTGTAGATTGTATATAGTTTTCTACTAGTTTAAAAATAAATTTTTTTTTCATGTTTCATTCTAGTTGGAAGAACGACATATAAAGCTAGTGGATAATATTTTGGACATTGTGAAATCAGATGATGGAACTATAAACTTATCATTATTACCAGATGAAAATTATATTCCATATACTCTTGGATACCATTTATATAAAGCTAAAAAATATGACCTGCTGGAACACTTGTTTTTTGATTTAAATTTTATTGAACAGAAGATTCGAAAATTTGATGTTGATGACTTGTTGCTTGATTATCGTGCCTATAAAAATTGCTTTCAAAATGTAAGTTTTCTTTATATATTAAATTTTTATGATTTTCACCAATAAACTTTTTAATAATTTTACTAATGTTTTTAAATGTTATTTAATAATTTTGACTTAATAAATATTCATGCTAGAGCAATTTGATAGCTTACTTTCCAAAAATTTTTAAAATATTTTTTTATAATAGTGATATCAAATATGCTATAAAATATTTATTAAAATATTAAAACATTGCTAAATAAAACTGACCATTTTTTGATAATTCAAGGCTCATGCAACTACTTGCAATTCCAAGATTTTTGATTTGACTCCTTGAAAATCAGGAATTACTCATGGAATTTTTACTTTTTAATTGAAAAAATTATAATTTTTTGTTTTAAAATTTTAAATGAAGTTGCTCAAAAACCAAATTGAGTATCAACTTTTGATGTTACTACTAGAGGGCAGCATAATTCATATTAAATTGTATTCATGACTTGACTGAAATAAAGATCTTGTTCAGCTACAGTAGTTTCATGTTGATCCAGTTTAGTCAGGACTGAATGTAGTATTTAGGTTTAAGTTTGTTTAAGTGAAGAATAATCACCAATAAGATCATCATGTGGTGCAATCAGAAGGGTTTTCTTTTCCTGTTTGTTTTTGTCTTTTATCTAGTATAAAATTCATCGTGATTAATAATATTTAAATATAAAGTTTTTGAGTTAAAACTATTTTTCCATATTTTCATGAAAATTGTTGCATATAATTTTAAAGAATCGGGATGAATTTGTTTGTTTATAAATGAAATAAAGACTAAAATAAATTATTTACTATGCCTGGTGGAAAGTGCCTTTTCAATAACCAGTGAACTCTGGAAATGCCATATAAATATTGGTTTTTGCATGGTTCAGAAAAAACCAAAAAAATTCTTAATTTTGTAGAAGAGTTTAAATGTCACAACTGACTGTACAATTTAAAGGTTTCAAGATTGCATTGATGAGAAATTTGATTTTACTTAAGATTGAATAGATACTTTTTATCTTCACTTATTCTCAAATGGACAAAATTTTTTCCTCTTATGGAAAGTAATTAATATGCTTTAAATTTTCTCATAGTCAAAAATCTATACAATCTCATAGTCAAACATCTTTTGAAAGTGGGGTTTTCTGTGAACAAAAATTCAACAGTCGAAAATTTAAATATCTATCTAAGTGGATCGTTGATGATTCTGTCCAAAACAAGGGAGGTTTCAACAATTTAATAACAAGGAAAATCTATTTAGTTTTTCTTCTAATGCCAGGCAAAAGTATACGCCGCCGCGTAAAAAAATGTTCTTTATGGGAAAAGCTTACAATAAGATTTTGAAAGAAATCCCATTTATGTTTCATAAAAATAAATAACAGATGGCACCATGACTCTGCTAACTTATTTTACCTATAATCAGCATTGTCCAATTACATTCAAGAATGAATTGAGTTCCTAAGAACAGTATTTCAGTTTCAATTGGTAAACGTCATTTCGTCATCCGTCTTAACATAGATGTTTCACGCTGGAAAATGTTTAATTTGTATATCAAATTTGTAAGTAATAAAGTTTAAGTTACATAGCAAATTTTAATTTAAAAGCTATAGGGAAGGCAAATTTTAAAAAAATGGCTACTAACATGTTAATGTAAGGTGAAAAACAAAGTACAAACAAAGAAAAACAAATAAACATGGTACAAAAGAAAAAATGTATTCAATGTGCAGCTCAAAAGTAATCAATTTTTTCATTCAATTATTAATGAAACAAATAGATTTTATTTTTAAAATAAGTCTAACCTCCTTTTAAAAGTTATTAAAAATTAAAAATCGATAAGTTGAATTAAAATCTTCTCATATCTTGATCGATGTCACACATTCATCTCAGTTTATCATACTTTGTGTTGAAGTGCATCCAAACAGATCTTTTTCATAATAAATATTTTTTCTGTACTATTTATTACACTTTTTGCAAATACACAGTATGATTATACTGTTTTTTTATTTGACACCACATTATCAGCAGTACATACTTTCGAATATTTGATGAAAAATTGATGCGAAGTATGAGACGCTTTTTTTTTATTCGAAAAAAGGTCTTGCAGGTAATATCCTGCTGTGAATTATATACAGAAAAATACGGTATTTAACATGAATATATAGCTGCCGACTCTACTGATTTTATCAAGAAACTCCTGAATTTTCATCATTTCTCCCAATTTCCCAATAAAATAGGAAAGTCTACTAATTTTTAGCAATTTCAGTGGAAAACTTAAAAACAGTCAAAATTTTCCTTGAAAAAAAAGTCTGTTGAGTTGTTTTAGTATCTTAAGCAGTCAACAGATTGCAACACTAATATAATGATAACATATATATTTAATCCTATGAGTTATTAACCATATCTATCCTCTGTGGTAGGATGGTGCTATAACCAATAGGATACCAAGAACTTCTACAAGTTGGCAGTAACATAATTAACATTCAGAGCAGACGTTAGGTGCCTGTTTACATAAACTGTTTAATTAGGAGGTATATAACTAATTATTAGTAATTTAATTAGGAAAATATTTCTGTCATACAAAGTATTTGTCACTGAATTAAATTTATTTAGTTATATATTTTATGTTTTCATGTAATTTTATAAGTTAAATATTTATAAATTGCACTTGAGTAGTAAAAATTGCCCTATAAAATAAATATTGGGACATAAACTTTGTTTGTATTTTTTTTTACATGTAGTATATTCTTTTATTTTTCATAGTTCCTTCTTGTGGGGTTGATGCATATTTTATTAAAATATTATAAGATTAACACAAAATATGTTTAACATTAATCATTGTTGAAATGTATAATCTAAAGAGTAAAATTGTCTTTTTGGGGTACTGCTGTTTTAAACATTTTGTTTTAAGCAAAAATGTCTCTAGTATTATCTCCTGATTTTTTCTTTCAAAATCAGTAGAATCTATTGAATTTTTTCCTCCAAGGTTGGCAAGTATGTGAATATTTTTGATTTGACTCCTGTAAAACTCCTGAAATTTGGTTCTTGGAAATCTTTATGAACCCTGATAATTGTCCTAAAATACTTTATATAGTTCCTGATCTCATCTTTTAAACTTCCCTGAAAAAATATTTTTTGTGTAAATGTTGAATAAAATGTATAATTGGCTGTTATAAAAAATAAATTGAATAAATTGGTGATTTATTATTTTTACAATGAAAATATTTTTACGAAAATTTTATTTCTTATATTAGATGTTATGATTAAATGAGTTCCTACTTGTGCCTTTAAATTTTTGTTTTATTTATTCTTATTATAAACTAATTTAGGAAAAAGAGGTAGAAATGTTTGAATCATTTGTAAAACGCTGTGCATCAAAAATATGGTTTGAAGAAAGTGATATTGTTCAATTAGCCCTTTTTGAGCCAAGTAACTCAATTGTTTATCAGAAAGCTAAAGATATTGCTCATAAAAATTGTGGAAGATATTATGAATGGTGGTAAGTTGGTGTACTAATGTAATTTATTAGAATGGTTAAAGTTGTTTCTATTTTATGTAAAGACTTTTATTAAAATATTTTGAAAACTATTAATACATTGAATTTTAGTTGAACATGTATCTTTAAATTTAGCTGCTTAAATTGATTCATTTGAATTTTTAAGACTTTATGTAAGCTTTAACTATAATTATCTTAAATTTTTTGATTTTATTAATATATTATATTTTTTATATGTAATAATTGTTTAATATGTGTTAACTGTCTTAATTGTTTTTTTCCTAAATTATTTAAAATTATTTTTCTTTAAAATACTTGGTAAAGAAATATTTGGTCAGAATTTTTATATATGGTTGTATATTTTATCTTAACTCAATTTTGGATAATTTTCTGCTCTTTCTGTTATTAGTAAAATTATTATGTATCTATCCTTTCTTATATCATCGTTTAGTTTTAGTTATATTTATTAAATTGACAAAACAAAGACTATTTTAGGATTGCATAATTTTGAAAAATGACCTAATTCTACTCTTGATTTAAAATTCACGATAAATCTTCAAAAATGTTTGAAACCTTTTTTCTTATATTTTATTAATTTAAATTCTATAGAAGTTTTCAAAACTATTTTTAAATATGTATTATAAGATTAAATAATCATAATTTTCAAAATGAAAATTTTTCAGTAAGACCATTTAACAATATATTAATTGACTTGAAATGCCATGGTATTTATCTGTTGATTTATTGTATGCAAATTTAAAAAATTTTCTAAACAGGACTTAAAATACATTTTTTAACTGGTAATAGCACAAAGAATATTTCCCTTGCATATAATTTAAAAAATACTTGATATTTTCTTGAATTTTTAATTAATTTCTTAAATTTTTTCTTTAAAGTCGTACTTTTTTGAGTTGTTAAAATCTATAAAAAAATTATGTTCTTGTTTTTTTCCTTTCTGTTCTTCCTATTTTTATATTTCTTTTTATTTATATTTAATTCATATTAATATAATTTTAATTTAATGTATACATGCAAACACATATTTAAGAACAGCACAATTAACATCAACATATGTATGATTTTTTAATGTTGCTGTTTTGTATTTAACTAATATGAGCATAAATATTTTTTAATATAAAACAAAAATAATTTGTTTATTTATTAGGAGTAGCTTATAGTCATCTAGCAATTGTTTAAATGATTTTGTAAAAAATGTATTTCATGTGTTAAATATTTTTATAACATGAGATTACAATAAGGACATTTTTTTGATATACAGTTATTACTTCCAATATGTTAATTAAATTTTTTTTGCCGATTTATTATTTTTATTTTAATCTAATACTGTTATCCATTTAAAAATGCAAACTATGAAATTCTTTGAGTTTTTTTAATTCCTTAATTATTCATTCTGTAGAATAATTATAATTTGAAGACTTATTTTTTGTAATTTTAAATATTAAATTTTTAAACTGTTGTATAAATCATGTATGTTAAAAAAGAAAATAAAAATTTGGGAAAGCTGTGTAGGAAATTTATCATATGGAATATTATGTCCCTTTTTCATATTACCACTTTTCACTATTGTTCTGTCATATATTTTTTTAAATTGACAAACTCTTTTATTCCAATTATTTACTTTTGTACTGCAAATTATTTGCAAATTTAAATTGTATGTTGTTTTCCTAATTTTGTCTGTATTGTATGTCTTTTGCCAGAATTTCGTATTCCACAAATTTTAACTTAAATAGTTTTTATTAAAATATGTGTATTTTTAGTTTCCCATTTAATTATTCTTAAAAAGTTAAAATACTTTTTCTTAGAAAATTTTTAATAAAAATGGATTCTTAATTTAGAGGTATTTTTTGTGATTTGCTATTATTGTACTATGATTTTATAAATTAAAAGAATCCTAATAATGAAGCAATAAACTAAATTGAAGTATTTTATTTTTAATTTTACTTTTCTAGTAATAAAGAAGAAAATACTCTGAATATTTATAATTATGATGAAAAGCATGTATCAGATGAATTGAGACATGCAGTATTCAATTTTGATTCTTCCTTACTGGCTGTTGTTGGAGAAAAGGCTTTGGTAAGCTGCCTATTAACAATTGAAAATTCTGTTTATAATTCTGTCATTTATTTATAGAATTGATTTAAGTATATTCTATGATTATTGATAAGGAACATATTTACATTTGAAAAACTTATGTCATTGCAATAACATTGGCATAATTAACATTTATGTTCCTACACAAGGCTCTAATAAGATGCCTAATCACAATTTTATGAAGATTTATGATTATTGAACTGTAGATTAATCAAAAAACAGTGAATGTTTATTTTACTCAAGAGTTTTATTGCAAAAAATGGAAAAGAGGTTACAAGAAAGTTATAGTTGGTTATATATATATATATATATATATATATATATATATATATATATATATATATATATATATATATATATATATCGCATACATTAATTATTTGAAAATAATTAGTATTTTCTATATAAAAGGGAATGCTTAGAAATGGATGATTTGGGAACTAATAATTGTAATCAAATGGATTATGTATTTTGTATCCAAAAGATGAGTAGTATCTATTGTTAATGCAAGGTCTTATGGAAGTATTGATTGTGATTTTAATCACATTCTCTCCAGATTTCATCACATAATTTCAAAAGTTATATTCTGAAAAGAGAAAATTCAATTTTAAATAATTAAAAGATGATAAAGGATCTCAAAAACTTCGATAAAAAATCCCCATGTTCTTGGAAAGGATTTATAAAACTGATAATATTGAGTGTGAAAGAAAATTGTTAAGAAAGTCATTAAAAAGAACATCAAAGATTACAATTGATAAAAATTTATAACCAATAAATGATTTGATGATGAATATAGACTAGTTAAATTAAAAACTGGAGCTAGAAAAATTTTACAATTTTATAAAGAATATAAATTGGATTACAGTCTAAAACACAGGATCATAAAAACTACATGCAAGGAAACGGGAAAAGAACATTTCTCCATTATGCAAAGTTGAATTTCTTTTAAAATGCAAAAAAAGAGAATATTAAGAAAACAAATTTACAATGAATTTTGTGACTGTCAAGAGTTTCTGTCCTAAATTTTTTAAAATACCGTATAAAGATGAAAATAAAATTATCACTTTTCTTGAAGTTACACTCAGGTGAAAGAAATATTATGCTGACTATTTCAACTTGCAAAATAAGTACATGGAGTTCTATCAATTTCATGCCGTATAAAATTGCTGCCTTTCTTATGCCACAATTTGGTGTGGATTCACCTTGAATTTTATTTTAAGTCCTTTCTTCAATTAAGTAAAAGGAAATAACTCTGTTTACTTATGGTCATACGTAAGTGATACGGATGGCTGTTGGAAGATCTGTTGTTCCAACATTAAAGGTAAAAATGTTTCTATCCACAATAGTATTAAGGCAGGATGAAGCAGCCACTCATGCAGCAAGATTTATAAAGAATGCGTTTCAAACAAACCTTCATGATGGCTGTGTCATGTCATGCGATTTCCCACTTGCCTGGATATTCACAGACCTGAGTGCTTAGAGTTTGTGACTGGGACTTTCTTTTAGATCGAGTTAATCAAGATTTTATCGCTAAAGCAGTCTTGAAAGTCAGCAATGACTGCTATGTCTTTATTCCTACTGTAATCTTGTGTGTCTATAATAGTATAACTTGGTATTGTTTATTGTTTTTAATATTATCTGTTTTTCTTTCTTTTAAAAATTATTGAATTTTTTGTTTGTGAGATATTAAATTTAGTTTGAAATATTTCTTGAAGGGGATTATTTTTCCAGATATTTTCAACTGAAACATTTGAAGTTGTACAAGAATTACCAGGACACTTAAAATGTGTTAATTACTGCGTTTTTAATAGCACTGGTACAAAGTTAATAACTGCATCAGATGACAAAACTGTTAAAGTGTTTCAAATAAATCCTACTAATTTTGGTGGTAAGTCATCAATGTTATAATATTATTTAAAAAATCTCTAATTTTATTATTTAATCTGTCATTGCAATCAAGCTAAATTTATTTATTTAGTTGAGTTAATTAGATTAATGTATGTTATTCGTAGAAATCTTTTCCACTTGCTTTCAAATACAATAATGTAAACTTTTTTTCCCATTTATATTTCATGAATTTCTTCTTATTTACAAGATCTTTAAAATAATAATATATATATATATATATATATATATATATATATATATATATATATATATATATATATATATATATTCTTTCAAATTATTTCTTTTAATAATTGAATTGATTGTTGAGATAAATATCATGTAAAAATAATACAGGGTTTATATAGCATTAAAACTGACATTCTTTTTTTAATATTGTGAACTTATTTTTATCTGTGGTTCAATCTATAATTTAAATTATTTTACTCATATTTTTATGATTGATTTTTATTTCTCTTATTTCTTTAAAGAATCATATAATTGGAAAAAAAGAACCTCAATACACGCTTTGAGTGTCTTCACTAATGGCATTCAGTATAAGAATGACAAATCAGTCTTTACTTATTCTGAACATAGATCAGAAGTTCTTTGTTGTGGCTATTCTTCTGATGATGCATTTATTATCTCAAGTGATCAAGATGGAACAATATGTGTAAGAAAGATAATTGGATCATTAATTTTATTTGCAGAATTAATGTTTATGGAAGTTTTAATTTTTAATTTTTTGATTCTGAAATTCTTTTATATTAATTAGCTTTTTTGCTAAAGAAAATAGCTTGCCTTCCTTAGTTTAACTTAAGATTAAATAGAATTAATATCTTATTACTTTTATATTTATAGTTTCAATTAGGTGTAAAATTCTTAGTGCTATATATATAGTTTATATAAAAAGCTTAACTGAAATTTAAATTTTTGTAAGACAAATATTGTATTTCTCTGCAAGCTAGGAGTAGTTTGGTATTTTATTTTAAAATATATACTATTATAAAAATTTTATAATAAGAAAATCATTTTAGCAATCATCAAGCAGCAAATAAACATATTAAGAAACTAATATTACTTACAAATTGCATTAAAATTAAGTTATCCTATCTAGAAATTAATTACAAGCCTTGTTCCTTTTTATTTTAAAAAACTTGAGATAAATTGTTGTTTTAATATTAAAGATGTTTCTATTGAATAATACTTTTTAAGCTATAAAACAAACAAGGTAAAAGACATTTGTTTACAATTTTTTCATTGTCATCAAGTAAAGGCAGCACATTTTTTGCAAATTTTAATTAATATAAATTAATGTCTTTTTTCTACTATTTATGTTAATCTATGTATGCTCCATTTCATTCGATATTTATATTTTGCAGAACAAAACTCTGCATCAAAGCTTTGTTTGATTATATACAATTCTTGTTTTGTGCACATAAGTGAATTTTTTATTAATTCTGCTGATAAAGATTTCTTTCCTTTCCTAAAATCACAACTACCCAACATTAATTTACTATAGCATGCAAATTTTTTTCAATATTCATATTTTTCATAAAGCAATATGTGCAATACAATTAAGTGTGTTATGAAATGCAGCATATTAATTTTGTTAACAAATGTAAAAATATTGAGAGATATGAAAACATCTTTACATATAAGAGATTCTTAGAAATAGAAATTTAAGTAATGCTACTATCATTAGAGTTTGTACAACTTCTTGAAACGCCTGGAATCAGAAAGTTCTTTCAAGGGCCCTTAAAACTCACTGAAATTTTGACTTGACTCTTTGAAAATTGTAAATTACTCCTTTATTATTATTATTTATTTATTTATTTATTTTACTTGATGCATTTACTTTTTGTTGGAAAATATATTTTTTCGAGTTTTTTTGTTTTAAAATTTTTAATGAAAATATTCAAATATCAAAATGAGTATTATCTTTTAACCACTTGCCTGCTGCAGGCATATATATATGCTTTGATAAGCAAACATGTTGGTTGCCACAGGTTTATATATATACACTTTTCCAAAGTATGCTTCTTCGCAGTGCACCACTATAAGTAAAACTAGGGATATTTTCCCTATTGAACAAATTTTAAAATAAAAAATATTATTATGAATGTTGATAACTCCTGAAAATTTTTTATTTGACTTTTAGAATACTCCTTAAAACTCCTGGAATTTAATTCTTGGAAGTCTATACAAACCCAGTATCATTATTTTATAATTAAAGTCAAATTTAAATATCTAAGTCTATATTGAACCACTTCAAATAGATAAATTACCAATTAGCCACATATGTGTTCTCATAATTAACATTTTTTTTGTTGATTTAATGGGTTGATGTTCAGTTTTCAGACCATATTGAAAGGTGATAGGCTTCTTTAAATCATGTTTAAAAATTGAGATGTTTTCTAAAGCTTTTCACTAGATATGTTAATAACGAAAGCTGTTACACTTTATGATGTTAATGCAAAGTACTGATTTCAGTTCACCATTTATATATTAGTGAATTTACTAACTGAAAATCATTAGAACATGCTTAGAAATTTCAGGGTATATATATATATATATATATATATATATATATATATATATATATATATATATATATTATATATATGAATGAAAATTTTTTAAAGTATACATACTTACAAGAAAGATATTAATTTTTCTTAATTCATGTCTCAATAATAAAATTGTAAAATAATTTGTTTTTAGAAGTTCTGTTTCATGCTTCATGTTAAAAGCATTCTGTGTAAAGAATGAAACATTCTTTTCTATTTTGAGTGTTTAAAAGGTATATCTTTTATATTGTGCATATCATACAGTAAAATATTTTGTTTATATTTTATCATATTAGTTGCTATGAAAGAAATATTTTCAGAAGAGTACAAATGATGGAATATAGTTAATGAATATTGGTATTATGAACTTCTTTTAAGCTTCTGATGAAATCCTACAGTCTACAGATTTAAGATTGGGAAATGCTCCTAATAATTAAAATAACATAACCTTCAATTTTTATTTAAAATAAATATATTTTAAATCATATTTTTGACAAAAATTTATTTAATTTATAAGAGTCTTTATTAAATTCAAATTTTGCATACACAATGCTTTGATGATGTCAGTGCTTTCTCAAATCAGTTTTGTGAGTGAAATCTTTATCATTATTTGTAATTTAATAACGAATCTGATTATTTTGTGCACATTTTATCTATTTAAATTATAGTGTCATTATCAGAAGTAAATAATCTTTCTTAATACCATAAGTGTAATGTTATATTGTTTCTGTTTATATTAATGCTGGATAAGTCATCGCTAAATGTAATTGTATTGTCGATTCAAAGTCTTGCTAAAATGTAATTATAAAATTCTGTTGTGTCTAATATCATAATTGATTTATAAAAAATAATTTAGTTTTATAATGAATTATGATTATAATGTTATGTACATATATATATTTACTTCTCTCTTAAATTTTAAAATTGAGACCAAAAATTATTATAAATACAAAGATTTAGTATGTATATATACAAATATATATGTACACATTAAATTTTTGTATGTTCGATAATTTCATTTTACCAACAGAATTTTAGAGGTATTTTAAATATTAATGAAAATATTAAATTAGAATTAACATAAAACAATGTATATAGAACACAATTTTCTTTTTAGTAATTGCATAAGTCTTGTACATGTTAATAAAATATGAATAACTTTGTTTCCCTTGTTTAGGAATTAATTTCGTATGATTAAAAATAAAGCTCATATTCGTGCAATATATTTGTAGCTATAACTTTGGAAATTTATCAAGGAAAATTTTATTAACATCACTTGAAGGTTGCTAGCATTTATAAATGCTTTATTTATTATTTTTTTCTTTTACAGGTTTGGGAACTTCTTTCCAATGAAACAGAATACTATTCTATCACTAAACATAAAATTCATGCAGCTAGCAGTTCCAAATTTTGTTGTTTCACCAATGATAATGAGTTTTTTGCAGCAGCTGTTTATGATAAGATAAAGGTGTGGAATTTTCAGAATGGACAAGTGATTGCTACTTTACCTCACTCGGGTATCCTGATAGAACAATTTTGTTTCACAAATGATAAAAAATTTGTGATATCTGTGTCTGATAATGTTGTATCAAAATGGAATATCACCACTCAAGAAAGAACTGAAATAAATACTGGTCGTAAAAAATCATTTGTGATTGTTAGTTGTTCTATATCTTGTGCTGGAAGTTTGTTTGCTTGTGGTACATCCTCTGCTCAAGTTATTGTTTTAAATTTGAATTCTCAAAATGTAGTGGGATTTTTACTTGGACATACTAATGAAGTTACTAGTGTTGTTTTTTCTGATGATGGCACAAAATTACTCTCTGGATCATCAGATAGATTTATTATTCATGACATAACATCTCTTCAAGATGTGCCATTAATAGGTTATGAAAGAAACCTCAGTGTGCAAAAAAATGAATCTGTTGTTATTTCTTTGTCAAACTATTTCAATTCCTTGGAAGTAAGTTCCTTCCCTTTCAAAATTGTATTTTTGAAAACACTTTCAACTATCAAAATTTAATTAAAAAAAATTTCAGTAACTGTATTTTTGATAAGATATGTATTCATGCTATTATTTAAAAGTCCTTTTCAAAATTATTTTGTAATTATGTTATCTTTAAATGGATTTAAATTAAAGAAGCATATATACTAATTTTTGTTCTAAAACAATTTTAATGTTAATTTTCATTATTTACTTATAATTTACAATCTGAACTTAAGTACTTTTAAAGAATCTATAAATTAATCCATTGATATTGCTGTCTGACTTGTAAATAATCATAACTTTAATTGATAAAATTTTATTGTCTAATATATACATAACTCAGTTGCTCTTAGCAATTTTATTTCTTTTCTTAAAGTTATCTGAATAAAAAGTGCAGATACATTTCAATACTATAGCTTAATTATATTTAATCATAATTTTTTTTCTTTCATTCTGTATATGTATACATTTATACAGAGGGTATTAACACATTTTTAGAACGATTTTGATTGAGAGTTTTAAAAAAGTAAATGTTTTGAAATAAAAATTTTTGGCTACAGCTTATTAGTTGAAATGAGAAATATCGTCTGCTACTTTTAAATTTATTGTTCTTTCAAAATGTAGCATGTAAACAAGCTGTGGATTGAGGGATATGCTTTTGCGCTTTCCGAAGAGAAATATTCTTATTCCAGAATTCAAAAACGTTGTGAAATGCATGGTATTAAAATTTCTAAGTGCAAAATAAGCAACATTATTAATCAGACAGGTAAAAACCATCAATCATTATTTCTACATGGAAAGAAGACTCCAAACAAAGATCCAAAAAAAGTATGTACTGTTTCAAATGTTCCTAAAGTGAAATCACTGGTAACAAGAGACAATCCTTCAACACAGAAATCAATTGCAAAATCTTTTAGATACATCTGTATCAACAATAAATAAAATAATAAATCTTGATTTATTATAACTTTAATTATAAATCTTTAAAAAGCTAAAAACATAATGTGCACTAGCTTTTGCCAAGACATGTGGCTCAACGCAAAACATTTTGTAGAATCCTATATGAAATCCATTTAGCAAGAGATAAATGGAAATACATTGTGACCCTTGATGAAGCATGGGTTTACCTAAATGACTGCATCAAAAAAAGGTCTATTTACTATAGAAAACGAGGAGAAAAAAATGTACAAACTTGGTTCCGTTAATGTAAAGAAAGTTTCAGTAAGGGATTTATGATGGTCGCAGGTTTCTCCTACAATGGGAAATTAAAAATAAAAAGAGTAAAAAAAATGTTAAAATAAACTCATCATACTATCAGGAGAAGTTTTTACATCCAATATTTATTGAAGAAATTCCACTTCTTTATCCCAAAGACTTTCAAAGAATGAAACATCAACAAGACAAAGCTACACGTCCTACTTCGAAAACTACCACTGCATTTCTTGAAAAAATAAAGACTAATACAGGTATTGCATATATACCTTTTCAACATATTCCTGTGAAGTCACCTGACTTTTCACCTATGAACTATTGTGCCTTTGGTCTGTTAAAAAGAGCTCTTTCTAAACGCAAACCCACCACGATGGATGGACTCTGGAAAGTAGTGGAAGAGGAATGGAAAGAAATACCCCTGGAAATTTTACGAAAATCTCTAATATCATGGAAATGCAGACTTATAGTCCAGAAAAAAAAACTATCAGATCGAACATTTAAAAAAATAGTCTTTATATTTTAAACATTAATTAAACGGCCCCAAAATCGTTCTAAAAATGTGTTAATACCCTCTGTACATATGTCGAGCTTACACTTTAGTAAACTTGCTATATGTGTATAGTTACGGTATTTTTTCAAAGTATTTACCTTCTTACTAATATCTTGAGTTATATGTTGAAGGTTAAAATTATACATCAAGCCCATAATTTTTTAATCTTAAAAAATATTTCTTTTAAAATTTTTTTATATATTTGAAAACTCTATTATAAATATTAACCATGTGGTCAAAATGCTTATGTCATTTTCTGAACTTTATTGGGGTGTGTATTTTAAATTTTTTTTTCTTTGGTGCACAATCTATATAGACATTTATGAAAGACTTACCTGGAATAGTTTTATGTTGATTGATCAAATGCTTTACAATAACATTCAACTGTGAGACTAAATGCTGTGCTGTATTAAATAAAAAATTTAAATTACATTTGCAAAGTAAAAATTTTAATTCTTCTGCTCTAGAACTAGATGTATACATTAATGGATTATAATGAATTGAAAGAAAATCAAATAAATAAATTACCACTCTCATTCATTAAAACATAGGTGGTGTTGTATTTTATTTGCCAAGATTGAGAAATTTCGAAAAGTTGATTAGTAAAAGTGGTAAAATAAATAACTCTAAGCTCAGAATTGTTAATTTATGATATTAAAAATGTACTATTGTAATCAATAACAAAATCAACACATTTGCAGGTTTATATATTTAATTTTAAATGGTTTTAAATAATATATTTTGTAATTTTTGGTTACCATGACAAGCAGTGTTTGCATTTGGTTGATTTGATAATGTAGGTATCATTGTGATAAACAAGTATTTACTATGAAATTATTGGTTGTAAATATTTTGCTTAAAAGAAGTACTCCAAATTATTCTCTAATATTGATTATTTTTTCTTCATAAAACTGCATAATTATGCATGTATTTATTTTGAACTTTATATTCTTCACAAATACTAAAAATTTATATAATTTAAGACTTTAAATCTTTTTAGACTGATTCTTAACCCCTAAACCAACTATTCCAAGTTAACTCAGGCAAAAAATTCTGTACATTTTCCGTCTATCCCGAGCCCCCTTGGTAAGGACAACTGGCTTCACTGCAATGTTTTAAATTCATCCCCCAAAATAGATGGTTTACAGTGAAATCATAGTAGGGGAACATTTTTACTGAACGGTTACTGTTGATTTAACTAATGCGAGTGAAAATCGAAAGTGTTTCAAGGATGGAACATCTATTTACGCTTAGCTTTTCTATATTTATTCACATTTAGTTTTAATAATTAAAGGCTATTTAACAATCGAAATTTATAAGCAATTTATATAATACTAATTTTCACTTTTTTTATCTAGTTTTTAAATTATTAATATGTTTAGTTTTTTCTTTGTATAACATATATATATATATATATAATTTGCTTAGTTGTAAACTTCATAGTATAAGAATATGTGACTTGGCGACAAGGTTAAAATATAAGAAATTTTTTTACTTAATTTGTTCAAAAATATGAAATTTTAAAATGTTAAAAATTTCACTTAAAATTGGAAGGGATAAAATAAGTAATAAATTAGTAGATGCTATTTTTCTATACTTTTGATTGAATTTAGTATTTTAAACAATTTTGCATTGATTTTTGTACAAAATATGTAATCTAATTTTAATAAAACATAACTATAAAAATTTCTTTCACTTTTTAGAGTTATATTTTATTTTGCGAATAATTCATCTTTGTGATATCTCAGGTTTTATTTATTTTCACAATGTACCTAATTTTGGTTTATAAATTGAATAACTTGCTACTAATTATCTCATTTTAAATGCTTATATGATTTCTTCTTCTTCTTCTTAGAGTTGGGTTTGTATGTCATTGGGCACCTCTGCTTTTATCAGCATTTTGTACCATTAACTCCAAACCCAATGTTTCCTAGTTTTAGTTGCTCGGGTCACCCACTTTATTAATAAAGTCCGATAACCCTTTAATGGAGTCTAGGTGTAACTCTCTAGTATGGATGATGCCTAAAGAAGTTAATCTAGGGAGGGCAAGAGCCTCACATTCATAAATGATATGCTCTGCCGTTTCCTCTTGCGTATGTCATTTCCAGCAGATAGGGTCTTGCTGAAACAGTCCCATCTGGTCAGAAAGTCAGTCATGCTAGGGATAGCTTCCTGACTTTCACCAGAAGATGGTTTGGAGGTCATTTCTACCTCAAGTAAAGGATTCATTGCTGCCCCTTTACTAGATTGCCTCTGAGTTCCCTTGTCTTTTTCGGCAAGGTCTACTTCAGAGGCTTCACCTGCAAATGCAGAAAGGTTTGTTATTTCTTGTGTCTTTTCAGCCACAAGATAACAATTAATAAGCTCAGGTAATATAAGTCCACCCAGTATTGCCTGAGTTACTGGGCAAGGCAAATTACTCTAGAAGTTCGCCAGACAACTAGAGGCTCTGTTAAGACACCATTACAGCAGTGCCAAATAACCCTAGGCACGGTTCGCATAACACCAGGGTTTACGGGAGCTGGTTCACGGCCTCTGATTCTATATTCAAGGCTATCCTGTCATTCCTACAGGACAGCTATCCACCACCTGCCGACGTGCCTGGTGGCTGCTCAAGCCCCAGGAAGGTACTTGTACCCCCTGGTTCCAGGTTATATGATTTACAGAAGAGTGTCAAAAAATCGGAACTGCTTAACTGTCGACTGGGTGCATCCGCTACACCAGTGCTACATTTTATTTAAATTTACATTAATCAGTTTCCCATGGAATTTGAAATTTCCCAAGTTCCACTAATTAGGAATTTGTCAATGCTGTCAATCCTGATGTCAAATTGATATAATCAAAAACACCAATCGATATTTTTCTATCTTCATTCTATTTGCAAATAATTTAAGATTAACTACATGTGCATTAATTTCCTGTTTACTCGAGAATTTGACTAAACATGTTTTGAAATTTTTCATATTGTTAGCTTCACACTACTCAAATTTTCTGTACACATATTTCAAGCATTGGTTAAAACACCAAGATCAAGGTAATTACAAAAAATGAAGTAATAAATCCTATTACATAAGTATTTTCGAATTTTAAAATGGGATTTATGTTACTCTTAATTCTACATAAAATTATCTTATTTTGTTACGATTAAGGTCTATAAGTTAACAAGGAAGCTATTATTTTTTGCAAAAAAAATTTTAATTTTGATACAAACTTTCACTCAATTTACATTTTGGTATAAGACTGGCAAATAATATTAAAATGCATCAAGAATTGCTAATTTTAGAAAAATTACAAGACTGTTTGTTTAAGAAATGCATATTTGTTTCAGAGACATTATAATATGATTTCACCATAAACTAATGATAAAATTTAAATATTTAAAAAATGTTTGAATTTAGTAATCACAAACATTTTTCCATATAAGGAAAACACAGGAGAGCATGTTAAATTATTTAATGTCTTTATTGTGAGGTTTAAAATTATTTTAATAATTTTTTTTGTAAAATTAATGATATTTTAAACTTATATTCTGTAAATATAATTTAAAATCATTAAATTATAGATAAAGTTACTTACAAATTACAGAAAATATGAAATTTCCTTTATCATGCAAAAGAAATATTTTAATTTACTAATTTATTGATTACATTTTAAGTATTAAGCTTTTTCTCATATACTTCAATATCTAACAGCTTTGCACTCAAGATTATACTTTCACCTTCTTGAAACAGCATATTTCAAATAAGCACTATGGTTTTTTATTCCTTTAGTATGTTTTCGAAAAGAAAGTTCAATGACTTAATTCTGATATTAAGCTAAATAATTTGACCTTCAATAAAATGTTTCTAAGATAAGAAATAAATTTTATTTTTGTGATAAATTAATAAATTATGATATGTATTTTTAACAGGTTAAATTTAATGCAAAATTAATACTTTGAACTAGATAAAGTATTCATTTCTGGTTAGTGAATTTATGTTTACAAAAATAAATTTTCTGAATACTTACTTCTTTAATCAAAACTATTTAAAAATATTTGATTAATGAAATGAAAAGTAGCTAAATATTTTTAATTTATAACCATCAAAAGAAGAAGAAAGTTTAATCATTATATTAAAAAACATATTTCTCTAAATTTATAGCTTATAATGATTTGCATGTCAAAGCAGTTATAATTCTGTGAAGGGAAAAATATTTAATGTAGGGTTAATTTGAATATGGGGAAAATGTGGTATTGATAAGTTCTATTCTAAATATTCAATTATTAAAATACTATTGTAAACAAAAGCATTAAGATTTCCCTGTTTTTATATTTTTGCCATTTTTCTCCTTTTGAAAAACAAATATTCATGCAACAGATGCATTAATTTTAATATTTTTGTAAAACAATTTAAGAAATACTAAAAGATTTTTAATAAAAACACAGGTTCTGGTATGGAATAATATTTTTTACATAATTAGAAACGGAAATCTTTGGGTACAAGGAATTTAATATGAAAAATTTCCTTTCAAATTTTCGCCAAAATTTCATCTCTTGTCAGTAGCTTACTATATACTATAAAATCTATTATTAGGTAATTAAGTTAGCTATTTATTTTTTTTAAATTATTAAAAATATAAAATGTCTAAATTCTTCCATGTATGCAACAGAAACATTTCTTTTAATGATTTTGAAACAGCAAATTAACTAATTGTTACAGCTATTATTTAAAATCAATACATTTTTAACTACCTGGGAAATTTAAAGAAATTTTCTGATTTTTGATAAAAAGTAATGATTAAAATAGTTATATATATATATATATATATATATATATATATATATATATATATAATTAAAAATTATGATATTCATTGTGATAGCTATCTTATATTTTCTAATTATTTAAGATTTTAAATACAAAAACTGCTTAGAAGTAAATTAAATTTCCTGATAATAATTTACAAAATAATTAAATAAAAATTCATATTTAGTGTAATAAAAATTTATAATAAGGATTTGAAGAAATTTTCAAGCAGAACATTCACAAAGCAAACTGCAAACACATTTTGGTTTCTACAGCTGACAGCAATTGATAGGCTTCCTCGCTGTAAGTCGTTAGAATGTGATTATTGTAAGTTGTGGTCCAGGGTACAACGGAAATATGTCTCGTCAAAAATTAGAGGCTTTTGTATTCTTGACAAATGCTAAAGGGGGAAAAACTTTCATTGCAGTGAAAGCCAAAGCTATGTCACCAACGCAAAGCAAAAATGATGCACAAGGGATTAACAAAATTAATTTTTAAATAAATTTTTATAATGAGAGGGAAAAAATATTAAGGACCTAATTTTTATCTTTTTTTTTCTTTTGAAAGATTTTAGTATTATTTATTAACTATAAAAAATGTGCTTGAATTCTATTTTTGGAATTATAAACTATAAAGAAAAAGACCTTGGAAGAAAATAAATTCGAAAATAATAAAACATTTTCAAGAGTTACTAGAGATTCTCGTATCTCTGGGAAATTTAGAGAGTTACTAGAGATTCTTGTATCTCTGAGAAATAGAAAATATTTCTTGTTTTCCTATTTGTAATATGTTTAATCTCATTAAAAAAATAATGCTAAAAATTCTAATTCTTTTATTTACTACGAAGCAGACAGATGAATATTAAGAATTTTAACTTTCACACTTCAACAGATTATGATACTAAAATACTAAATTTTCAACTAATGGCGTTGATTTTTGTAATGGATTAACATCCACTTAAAATAGTAGATCTTGTCAGAATTAGTCCTTTACTGAAATATGATAAAAAAAAAAACTAAACTATAACTGAATCAATTCCTCTATTCGATTGTATTTGTGTATTTACCTTATATTGAGAAGGTTAACTCTGCCTTTTAAAAGTGCTATTTAATTAATTTGAATCTATTATAGGTTAGTTATTTTGAAGCTGTTAAAATTTGTAACTCATAAACATAAATTTGTAATCGCACAAGTGCATTTTTGTCTTATGTTGCATCTATTTTTACAAATTATGTAAGTTACATAATATCTTTATAGGTTAGGAAAGATTTAGAAGGCACTCTTATTTCCACCACAAATCCAGAAGAGTCTGATATTTCTGCATGTTCTTTGTCCAATAATTGTACAGAGGTTGTGTATGGTATGAAAGATGGCAGCATTAAGGTATTTTTTATGGCCTTTTATATATCATTTATCAATATTTTATATAATTTATTTTGTAACTTAAACATGTTTGTAATATAAAACAATACTATAAGTGTAATTTGCTACAAATTATTAAAGTATATTGAATTAATTTCACTCACATATATTTTCACATTTTATTCTTAGTATGATTTAGAAAATCAATATTCAATTTTTAACAACAATGTTGGAAAATACCATAAATAATAAAAATTAAAATTCAAACAAGAATCTGCTTAACATTGGTCAAATGAGCATATTACCCTGCAAATCTTAAGATAATTTTTCTCTCTAATACTAATAACTAATTTTTAAACAATGGCAATAATAAAATTTAACTTAAGTAAAAATTTTAATAATGAATTTTGGTGAAAAATCTTTCTCTTTATCATTGCCTTTGAAAAATAAAGAGCATATTTCTTATTAATTTTAAGGAAATTTAATTTTATTTATTGATTGAAATTAATTTGACTGAATTGACATTTGTTAATTTTTTTCTAACTAACACATGATAACACACAACCAAACAAAACTAAATATACAAATCAACCTATCATTAGTCATCCATTTAAATTTAAGCATTGTATATGAATTACTCCTTAGCAATTTGTGTCTGCAGTAATAAAACAAAAGTTTTTCAAAATTTATTGCCATGATTTCTGTAAGAAAAGTCGCTTCAGCATAAATGCTGCACTTGTGAGCAGTATTCATACAGCTCATAGAAAATCCTAGAATTTGTTTTTCCCAGAACCTTGGAAAACTGATTGGTTTCTGGAAATTTTATTCCTTGCTGAGACATCCATTTTTTAAGAAAGTGTTCAATTATGCAAATTTACTTTTCTGTTTTTTTTTCCATCGTAGTAAATGAATACATCAAACTATTTTATGAACTATTCTCTTAAAATACAAATATAAAGTGGATGTCCAAATGTTTTACAATACCATCAGCTGTATGGCTATTCTCTGCTTGTTGTGAAATGTGTCTTAAGTTTCATTACACTGTATTAACTGTATACTAAAGGATGAAACATGAGAACTTTTAGAATGTTAAGTTTATTGTACCATTTTAACTACTTTTTATGTGCAAAAGAATATAAAGCCACAAATATTAAAAAAAGAAAGTATTTTAGTAACATATTATATATAAATGCCTTGAAATGTAAGTATTGAATAATTAAACAAATGGATATTCCAAGAATCTGAATACAAAATGATTGAGTAGCTTAATTAGAGAATAAAAGCATATATATAGTTTTTAACAAACTTTGATAATTAGAAAAAAAAGAGAAACTATGATTTCTAAGAATGGAACACCTTATCATAAGCACCACACATAGACTAAAAAGCTTGAAAAATATTTAAAATTGTTCAAAATTGTCTCGTCACCACAAGTGCAGCACTAAGTTAAAGTGCAAGCAGCAATGTGATAAATGTAACAGTCACAAAATTTCGTTGCTTATCTAAATAATGTATGACATATCAGTTAAGTAAAAGTGATATAAAATGAAAACATAACAAAAAATTAAATTATTGACAAATAAAAGAAAATTTTTATAAATGTATATTTACTCACTAAAAGTAAACACAATGAACCATGTTATAAAGGATTTTGCTACAACATTATATTGAGTGTGAAAAAACTTCTAAATTTTATTTTTGCTAAAAAGAATTAATTGCAGCAAGCTATAATTTATACAAAACCTTTAAACTGGATTCTTCACTATTTGGATTAATTAATAATTTAATAATTAATGTAAGATTTAGCAAATCCTAATTTAAGTTAGAATCTAAACTATCCAGTCTATCTAACTATCATGTATATGTTGTGGTACCATCTCTTTATCTAATATACAATTTTATCATTTTTAATCCTGATATTGACAAATATTTCCCTGATTTTCAAGCATTTTCTATTCATTACAAAACCAAATTAGAATTTGTTTAAGTGTTTATGAATACTTTATTAAATTTTAAATATTACATCTTCAAAAAATTGCATTATTTAAATTATAACACTATGGAGTAATTTAAATTACTGTATTTTTCATTTTTATCACCCAATTTTGCTTAAGTATTATTATTTCAAAGTATTTCATTTAGCCACTTAATGATTACATAATTTTCATGAAAAATAAAAGTGCCATTTTTTTATTCAAGAAAATTTGAACAGCGCTCTAACATTTAGTTTAAAATGAACTGTCTTCAGTTACATTAAAAATAGTGTAGTACTGCCATTTGGTGTGTAAAATGAGGAAATAAATATTTTCCCAGCCATAGGAAATAGATTATTTTAATCTTTTTTGTGTACTACTGTGGAAAATTCTAGCCTAGGAATATCACAGGTATCAGAAATATGAAGTGAAAACTCACCATGATTTTGATGGGACAGAGAAGGAAGGGGTTAAAGAAATTAATTAAAAAAAGTCATATAAAGACTCTTAAAATTTCCACTATTAGATACAGTAGTTAAGTACTTAATATAAACAATTTTGAGTATTTAAAGGATTTTTATTATAGCTATTTATATTTAATACTGTAATTAATTCTAATTTGAATCAAAATATTCACATTAATTCTTAAAAATATTGATGATTATTTAAAAAATATATCTGAAATTGTAATACGTCCCTAATTTTATTACTATTGGATTAAACGTGATAGGCAAAATGATACTATTCATTATATGAAGGATGATGAATATTTATTCATGTATATATCAGGCTCAAAAATAATTGGCATGGTATTTTTTCAGCTTTTGAATATTGAATATTCAATAGGCATTATCTGAATAAATATTTTTTTATTATTGTTAGCTTAATAAACATTATTATGTATACATCACCTCATTAAGAGAAGTTTATATACATAATAATGATATTTATGTTATAAAGAATACCTCAAAAAGTTATATTAAACTAAACAAAAAAAAACATTTAGAATTTTAATTTTTTATATAAAAAACACTTCAGTTTTAGTGATAATAATAATAATTATTGACAATTGTCCTTTTTAGCAGTTTTTAAAGTTATCAAAATTTGATTTAATAATATACTTAATAAAATCTGAACTAAATTAGATTGGTAGGTTGGTCCAATCATCAGGATATCTTGCTCTAATTTGAAAAATATAAGCATTTTTGAATTCATATATTCATGATATTTTCACCGATTTTCATGCATTTCTTTACATTTTGCAAACCATAGTATATTATTTTTAATTTTTAATTGCTTCTAAATACTGAGGCCCCTCTTGTGGAAACTTCAGTACTTTTAATACCATAAATTTGGCTTGAATTGTATTTTATATATTGTAACACTAAATTATATTCTTAAATAAAATTTATGAGAAACTCAGATACTGATCTATAGCGTTTATATATTGTTATTGTATAAAATATTGCTAATAATGATATCTATTTTAGGTATTTAATATACTTACTAATGTTTGTCAGTCAATGTTCCCATCTCATTCAAGTCAAGTAAATTACATAATGCATTCTAAAAATGATCTCAATTTTTTTACATGCTCAGAGGATACAACCATTAAAGTAAGTAATCTAAATTATATATTATGCTTGTGTGTGTAAATGTGTTTTCTCCATTTTATTGTTAATTTTAAATTATTTGTTTTAGTTGTGGAGAAAAGAACCTCAGCCATTAGTGTTTAAAGGTCATAAGCATTCTGTTTTAATGTGTGTGGAATTCAAAACCTGTGATAAACTGCTTTCATGCTCAAAAGATGGAACTCTTAGGGTTTGTATTTAATAGTATTTTTCATTTATTACAAATGAGTAATTTAATTAATATATTTATAGTGATGAAAATTTGCTTGAGTTGAGTTTCTTTCTTCAATTAATGTGTTAGATTTAACACATTATTTTGTAAAACAGGAATCATTTCATTTCAATGACATAGTATTGCATTATATTAAAAAATGTCCATTTATTTTGACATACCTTGATTTTTAAAATGAAGTATATTCTGCATTTATTTAAAGCTATTTTGCACTAAATAAAATAGTTAATATAATAGACTAAATAAAATAGTTAATGAGAGGATTAAGTTTGCCTTTTATTTTTATTATTCTGAGAATTAAATGTATCATTATTTACAGATTTCTATAAATTTTATGTTTATTGTTGTGTTTTGGCAAAGAAAATAGTTCCATTTCCTAATTAATAGTAAATCATATGTCAGTGAAATTATTGTTAGATTGTTTGGTTTGCTTTTGTGACACAAGGTCCAAAAATCTAACAATTCGTATGCACAGCTTAACCAAAATTGGTTAAGCTGTGCATACGAATTGTTAGAAATATATTTAAAAAAAATTTTTCAAGTCAAGAGAATATCAAATATTTTAACATTAAGTCAAAGAAAAACTGACATTGTATTAAATATTAAGATGAATATTATGGGATTTTATATTTTCAATAAACATACATTTATAAATTTTACTTCTATTTTTTATTATGTTACAATGAAAGTTTTTGTGAAGTCAGAACTAGACTCCTATTCTATGTACTAAATGTTCCAAAAGCACACATATCTGTTAATTCTTTCTGTAAATTCTAAAATTTAGACTCCCCCCCCCACAGTAAATAATTAAAACCTTTTTTTAGAATATTAAAAGTTACTAATCTTGAAAATATGTATAATTATGTGGTACAAAAAAGTAAAAACATAAAATAAAACCCAAATCACACATTTAAGTATTTTATTTATTAATTTTTAAAATTTTATTTCTTATTAAGAAAATCAAAAGCTAACTAAATTTTGGATGATTATCATTAATTTTTTTAGTTTTTAGTACACTTTAAAATTTTAGATTTTTGAACTTTGTTTTTATTATTTATAAATTGAGATTTAAATATTGAAAATATTTAGATGAGCTGTTTTATATCAAGTTATAACTGAAATATAAAAGTTTTAAAGCGTCTACACTCGTATTTTTATTTAGCTTAGCAAATGTGTATCAAATATATTTATTCTTAAATAGTTAAACTGATAAAAAAAATTATTGGCTTAGCTATTTAAGTATGAATATTAAGAAAACTGTAACTTGAATAGAACAAAAACATATGAATTTCTTTAAAATATTCCTTTAAATGAAAAAATTAAACTGATATTTAAATAAAATAAAGGTATATCGAATATAAAAAATCTTAAAGGAAATTATAATGTAAAGAAAAAGATTTTAGCCATTGACACAAAAAATCAGAACCAGAAAAGAAATATTAAAAATTATTTAATAAAAGATAACATTGTAATGTGTATTTTTTCATAGTAATATGTGATTAATTCTCTGTTGATATGATTTTTCTAACTGTCATAGTTATATTTTGTGATTGCTAACAAAATAAAATGTTGAATAGCAATAGAGATTATTGTTACCATAAAAATTTTTAATTCCAAAAAATATAATTTAAATGCTGGAAATTTTGAAATTAGTCAGGAATATTCATTTTCATATTTCTGTTGGAATTCTATATTATACTAAAAAATTTTATTCAGCATAAACAGCAATATATTATCTGTAATATGAGCTATGCACATCATATTATTTAAAGACCACTGTCACATTTTTGAACAAAATACGTGTCTGTATACAGAAACAAAATGAGTTGTATTTTCTCAAGTTCATTAATGAGATTGAATAATTGAAATTAAGTACTGCTGTCTAAGTTGCTCTTTTAGAAAACTTAATTAAGACGTTCTACCTTACAATTCTATTTAAAAATACATTATTTCTTCAGAAACAACATATTTTTTAAATGCAAATTCAAAATAAAATATTTATGTTTGGTGCAATATTTTTTTCATGATATTTTAATACAATGTATCATAAGAGAATATTGTGACATCTTTCATGTGTTTTCTCTGTGAAATATACATATATTGATAAATTAAGGATAATCCAGAAGCATACGGAAATTGAACAAGAAAAGAAAAATTAAACCTGTAGAAATATTGCATACCTGGTTAAGCAGTATATGTAAATTATATGAAGGTACCTGATGATGTCAAGCATATGCCATGATGAAGAGAGTGTAAAAGAGGAGTATATGAAAACCTGCAATAAAGAAGGAAATGTGTTCACAACTAGACCATACAGCCCTCTGTGCCACAACCTCATAGATATGATATAGAGGATGCATGGGGGTGATGCTTTACCTGATGGAATTATAGGCCACCTGGAATGCTCGCATAAGTAGGTGACAGCAGCCAAAGAACTTAGAATCAACCAAAGTATTATCTCAATTCTGTTGCAACAATTCTAAGATGATGAAAATGTCAGTAGAACCTTACAATATAAGTAGTTTCCAAGTGACAGAGCTGAAGGGTGGCCAGTATTTGGCATTTACTACAAAAGAAACAGACGGAGCACAACAGTAGATTCATGGGTAACAATACCCATTCTTACCATTCAAATATTATCAATGTCCAGCATTCTCAACAGATTTGAATTAGATAAGAGCATGTGTGAACAAGTTCATCTGTCTTGTGAGCAATAATCAGTCACAAGTATGATCCTTTCAAGGGAAACTGTGTACAGATGTTGGTCAGTATGATCTATATGCTCATAGGCCTGTCATTGCATTTTGCTAGTAACAACTCACTGTTGTCAGCAGTTAGCCTTGAAGAACATGCAACATTGACACTGTTACAATTATGTTTTCTGATGAGTTAAAAGTTCAGCTTGCAATTCAATTGACATCAAATACTCATATGGAGAGCTCTTAGTACCAGTAAGACAGCATCAGTCAGCATCAATATTATAGCGATGCAGAAGTGCTCTTTTAAGGAGGTGTTATACTGGGCTCTAGAACAGATTTGCATGTTCATATCAAAACCGTGACCAACTAAATTTATCGGGACATCATTCTGGAACTTCATGTTCATGGATGCCAAATTTATTTTTATGAATGACAACACCTGTCCTCACCATTTGAACATTCTCAATGATTGCTTACAATCAGAGGATATCACTTATATGGAATGGCCAGCATTTTTATCAGAAATAAGTCTGTAGAGTATGTGTGTGACATCTTTGACCAATCATTTGCAGCCTTTCAATCACTTCCTAGATCTAAACCAGACCTTAAAAGAGCAGTGCTTGCTGAGTCTCCACTCAGCCCAAGGTGCAACTCAATAATGTGATCCTCAGCATTCTTCATTATCGTACAGATTTTATTAGTGTGTAGGAGATATACAATATATTAACCATTATACCAACAACATACTGTATAGTTGTGTGGCCAGTATGTGGTGTAAATGCTCTAGAGAGCTATAATCATGGTTTGTATGTTTTGTATCATACATACATCATTTCTTTAGTTTTTTTCTCATTTGTTTATGAATAAATCATGTTTGTTTTGTTTCTTTACTTTTTCAAACTTGTTTCAAGTATGTTTTATTAGCATGCTTTTAGTTGCCGGTTCTGACATTAACCTTAATTTATGCACGCTAGTGTGTATTATTAATTTGTAAATACCTTTGGAAAAAATTCCTGTTCTAAAAATTATTTTTTGGGTATTACTGTCATTGTAATATGATAATTTATGGTTATATTCATAGTGGTTATCTTTTGTGTTTAAAATAAAAAATATTCTTTATTTCAAATAGGTTTGGGATACTACTTTGGGCAAAACAATTTTTGTCATTGCTGAAGGCCATGGCAACCAAGATATAACTTTCTGTGATATATCACCCCATGAAAACCTACTTGCATCTGCATCAGCAGATGGGACAGTTAAGGTAACATTTTGTTGGTTAGATTAATTAATATTTGATTTTATCTTTATATCAATTTGCTTGCAGTCTTATTCTTCTAAGTAGAAATTTTAAATGCTGTATTTGCATGAAAAAAATTGTGCTAGTTGTCAACATTTTATGACAGCATTGTTTATATCCTGAATAGATTTATTAATTTTTAAAATTATTTGTGATTCTATATTATTGTAAACTATAACAATAATGTAATAATTTTTAACATTTTATGTAGAAATTTAAATTGTAATAAGTTTTTACTTAAATGTTTTAAATATGATATTAAAAAAATTGGCTTATCAAAGATACTATAAGTGTAGTATTTTTAATTCATTGCCTTATGTTATACAATGATCATAATTTTATTGAATGTTATTTTATTAAGAGCTATAAAAATAGTTAGAATTTGATTTCTCTTCTATCACTTCTTAGGTGTGGAACTCTCAAAATGGTCAATTGTTCAGAAAATTTGAATGGATTGAAGATGGAGGATTTTTTGTTCATCCTGTCAGATGTTGTCGATTTTCTCCTACACGTGATATTTTAATATCTGGACATGATGATGGCAAAATTATTGTGAGTTATTTTTTACATTATAGTTAAAATAATTTGTTTTTAAAAAATTTTTAATTATTAAAATCTGAATCTAATAGCGTTAAAAGTTTTGTCTAATTGTAATAATTACAACAATGTTGTCAAATACTAGTAACATATATTTATATATTAACTCTTTTTCCATTAAATAAGTTCATTGCATTGCAAAGGCTTGAGGAACAATAAAAACTAAATGACATTCTCGTAATTGTAGTTTGTTAAAATTTAAGGGATGAAATATTACTTTGATTATAAAAAATTAAGGCTTTTTCTGAAAATAAAATTTTTTTATTTGCAACTGTTTTTTTAGATGGGATTCTAGGCCAATATAATATAGGTGCCCCCCTTGATGTTAATATTTCTATGTCTAAATAAAATGTAAACATAACTTAAGAATTTAAGTTTAATAATTCTTTAAATTTAAACTGAACAGTATTGGTTGGTGCACTTGTCAAGTTTTTAAAAATTACTTTTCATTCTTTAGTTTAAAGATGTTGCTTATACATTGCACATTTAATAGAGAGTATTTACTAATATACAACCACTGTTTTCTGCTTTTGTCTTCAGTGAATTGAAAGCCAAATTGTACTCCCTGTACTAAATTGACTTAACACTGTTTTTGAATTTGAAGTTAAAATTTGCATATTCTGAAGTTTAAAAACGAGAAAATTTTACACTTGTAATTCTTTTCTTTTTCTACAAAAGATATTTGTTTTTACTGTTATTTCGTAGAAATCATACATTATCTTTTAATTGTATAAGCAATGTATAAATTGTATAAACTTTGATAAATAGAAAATAATTCATGCACTGTTGAAATAGAAGCAAATTTTTAATCCTACATTGCAACTCCTGTAATTAGCCAGAACAGATTTTAAGGATACTGAGGTCTTAATGTACAAATTACCAAACTCTTTTTTATGATAACTCTTGTTATTTTATCCAAGCAAGCTTATATGAAGCAAGAAATTTTCTTACTAACAATGAGAAAGATAAAATTAATCACTTTTAGTAATTTTTAAATGAAATTTTGTAAGCTTTTACTGTAATTCGTTTTCAAATAAACATAACAAACTCATTGCAACCATGTTCAATTTGAGAAATGCAGATAAAACGAGAATGCATTATTATAAATTATATTTTAGTTAATTTTGTTTCTGTTTTTATTAAAAGATCAGCTAATAATTCAATATAAAGTAATTAGAGCAATGTTTTTAATGTTATCAAAAGGTAATTAAATTTATGTTACCTTTCGATGATTGAAAATTTAATAAATCTATAAAAAACTGTTTAAAGTAAACCAATTTTCAAAAATGATTTTGTAAGTGAAATAAAGTTTCTTAATGCCTACTTTCAGCACACATATACAGCTTCAATTGTGAGGAGTGTAATTTTTGCTGGTCATTAAATTGGAATTAAATTCTTTGAAACAATATTAACATATTACTTATTAACATTATGTATCTGCAACCAATTGTTCTCTTAATCTCTAAAAATATTAGTCTCTGAAAACTAATAAAAATTAATGGTATATCTCTGTCATTTTGCTTATTTAAGCCGTTTCTTAATGTTACATAGAAACACTGCATGGAAATAAGTATCATTGTGATGAGCTTTCAGTAATCAATTTTTTAAAACTAAATGAACTTTATAGTCCGTGCATCATAGAACCTTTTTCAAGGGTCTAGAATTGTAGGTAAATTATAATTATATGCTTTAATGTTAGAAGAAAATTTTCTGAAATCTACAAAATAAGAAGCATGGTTACCTTAAGATAATAAGTTGATAACTATATGTTATTGGAATTATACATACATAATTAGAATAAACATTGGTAGAATTGAAAAATTTACTTTCCCCATAAGTTTAAAAAAACAGGCTTAAATGTTTTGAATTATATATTTTTGCAATAATTATTGAGAAATATTTTTCAAAATAATATTCTAGTTGATAATCTAAAAATGCATGGTACTTTTAAATTAATGTTGCTTTATTAAAAAAAAAAAAACTTTATTCTATTCATTACAATACTAATACTCATGAATTATAAAAACATGTTCTTGGCACATTTTTCACAGTAGATAAAGCAGTGCAAAATATATTTAAAAATTACTATTTTAGATATAAGTAAAATAACAGTTGTAAAGCAATATTTTCCTACTTTAAAGTAGTTATTTTTCTTCATATGTAAGCTAATTATGCCCCATTAATATTACAGATAATATTTTTTCTAATTGTTAGGATCTCATTACACAATTCATATTGAATTTATTTTTACATGATATTACACGTAATTAATTTGATCACAATTACTGTGGTCAATTTATAGTTTATCCTTATTCATAAAATAATTGAAAACTTTACTAGAAATCTTTTGACATCAAAACTATCTCATAAGTCTTAAGCTATGGTTTTCCTCAAAATTTTAATCATTGCTTTTTATTCGTGTTTGCATTTTCAGTAAAAAATGCATTTCGGACCTTTTAATTTCCATGCATTTTATGTTCAACTTCAATAATGATTCTGAAAGATTTGTGATAACTAAAATCAGAAATATTGATTTAATAAAGTTTTGTTACATACCAGCATTTTGCAATAAAATGATTAATTTCAAAACCGATCACAATCGATGTCTTTTTTAAATAAAAAGTTATGATTTTAGGATTCCAAATTAAAGTTTAAAAAAATAATGTTAATTAAAATAATGCTTTAAATTAAATAATCCTTTAATTTAAAGCAGAAACAAAATGTTAAAAAATGTATATGTTTTAAAAAGATATATGGAATTATTAATACATATTATGAGATAAAGTAAACAGATTCATGCAAAAAAAGGGGAAAAAACAAAAACAGAAATAATAAATAGGAATTATAACCAATATATTAGTTCATAACACATATAGTATATTTTAAAGAATGTTTACATCACAAACCCCAAACAAAATGAAGCTTCAAAATATGTAGCCTGTTTTCAATTTTCATCTAAAACTATAAAAATTTATAAAATAATAATAAAGGGCTTTACTATGGTAAAGTTGAAGGGAAACAAACACACTGTAAAAATGTGGGACATTTTCCCTTAAGTACTGTGACTTTGTTTAATGTGTTTCTTGAATATTTGCTTGAAAAAGTAACTTATTTTCATTGCTCAGTTGCTTTTCTTAAGTTTCTATGTTTTCTAAAAAGGAGAAATGGATTTCCATTTCAGTTATTAATTTCAGAAGTCATGCACTTTAAGACTGTGTGTGTATTGCAATTTATAGAAAATTACCAGATTCTGTATCTTGTGTTAATACATATTTGAATAAGCTGTTAATTATGTCTAATTCTGTAAAGCTCACAACATTTAAAGTGTGTATATATATATATATATAGTGTATATATATATATATATATATATATATATATATATATATATATATATATATATATATATTAAAACAAAGTGAAATGTATTCCTGAAGGAAAGAGAAATTACTTGCAAGGTTAAACGCAAAATTTCCACTATTTATGCATTTAACCTTGCTAGTAATTCCAAAAGTTAATAATTGGATGGAACATAAGCATATAAACACACATTATTAAGTGATTAAAATGTTAATTCATTTAAAAGTTAAAATATAAGGAAAATAATTTGATGAACATATTTAATCATATTATATTAAAATCGTTATAAATCAGTCATGCTCATTTCTAATAAAAATAATTTATCTATTTGGATAATTTGCACACTATTTTATGACAGTGTTGGATTTTCAGCTTTTTCAATCTTTAATTTTGAAACATTCTGCAAAAGAATTATGCAGTGTTTCATGTGCAATATTTTATGTATTGTCATATTGGAAATAGTAAGTTATCACGATCCTTTGTTTAATTCAACGACTCTTACCCAATCTACATACCAACAGTGTAATTGAGATTGAAGTTAAGCAATGCTTGCAACATAACAAAGCTATAGCAGTTAAGCAGATGGAAGTTAATGCAGCTCTTTTCAAGATTGACAGGAAACTATATTTTAAAGAAAGCAGCAGCAATAAATGATAAAAGTAATATGTTCAGAAATCGAGGATGGGCGAACTAACAATGCAAAATCAAGAAATCCGGGAATCGAAGAAATATTAAAAAAGTGAGAGAATACAACAATTGAAATTAGACAAGTATAGAAGAAAGAGATTTATTAACAGATTAAGTATAAGAAATATTAATGGATTGAAAAATTGTATGGAGTATAATATTATTATTAAAATTAGAGAAGTAATTTGGAGGCAAACATAATAAGCTAAATTGCTTGAATAAACGAACCTCTCTTTATGTAACCATTTGAACTTTTTAAGAATGCTATGATTTTAAGTTTTGAAATGTTACATGCCCTATTAAACTCTAAATAATAGGAAGTAATTAGAATTAAATAATAGAAAATAAAATTAGAAATAGGAACAATATAAGTACAAATTTAAAAAGATCAATTTTAATTGTTTTATATTTTTAAAGCGAATTTGTATTTCCCACAAGCACACAACTACTTGAAAATTTGGTATTGGAAAATACTGTTACAGGTCTTAACTATAGCACAATTATTTGACCACTCTATTTAAATTCATTAAAACTTTGTACTATATTTGTAAATGTTTAAAATGTTAAGGAAACTAATTACAAAAACTGATGAATGTGCTCAAATAATGATGATTGCACACAAACCTATCATTTAAAAATTATATTCCATGGAAAACTATAAAGCTGTGTGTTAAACAAAATACATGTCTACTAACTGGATAACATAGAAATAAATATATTATATCATTAAGTATTTAAATGTGTTGAAAGAGACCTGTGTAAAACTTGCAGAATTTTTATAGAATATTATCAAATCTTTTTTTCCCCTTTTATACAAGCAATATTTAAAGATTAATATTTAATAACTTAATCTCTACATTAAATCAAGTAATTATAATTTTGTTTCATATATGATTAATATACAAATTTTAAGTAATATTTCATTTCCATACTCTAATAAATAAATGTAGTTATTTTACATTAGATAATGTTAATTCTAATTGCTCAAATGACGTGGATTTAAAAAAAATGTAAGCGTATATATTTTCTTAGACACAAGACTGAAGTAAAGAAATTAAACTGGACAAATGTAGTGGAAACTTAGATTTTAATCTTAAGGTTGTTAAAGTTTTATGTTAAAACAAAATAATTTGACAACATTAGTCATGTTTAAGTTTCTAGTTCTCAGGTTGCATTTGATTATTGTATGGCATGAAATGCATTTGTTTCTCAATAAATTTTAGTTACCTTTTTTAACATTTCTTATGCAAAATTTTCTAGAGTTAACTAGTAAAGTCAACACAAAAAATATAAAAGGGTGTGCAAAATATTATCCCAATATTTTTGAAAAGTCGTGAAATTTGTTGTATGATGTTTATGTTTGCTATATTTTTCCTTTATGAAATTTTCTGGGAAAGGACCATGTAATCCATATTTTAAGTAATAAGCATTGATAAGGAATATTTCATATTAGTTTATAAAGCCTAATAGGGCAGCAAAAAGTTAGCACTTTGTTAAAATTTAAATTACCAAAAATTAAATACTAGTTTTACTTTAAATATGCAGATGTTTTTTTTGGGTGGGGGATCAATTGGTTATTTATCCTAGAAATAAAGATTTTATATCGAAGTATTTATTTGATAACTTGTAATTATTTAAGGAAAAGTCATGAGTTTTGAATGCTTTAGGCATGATATATGCTGATGATTGGCAATCATCAAACAAAAAAGATATTCATTTTCATTTGCTGATAGGAAACAAAAAATAAATAAATAATTTGTTTTGAAACAACAGACTTGAATTAACAACTGCAGGATTTTTGGAGAATAATGATATTAGCTGTTTCTGAAGTGCAAATTCTAAATTCAAATATCTTTTTGAAATTATTAAATATTCTTTTCTTGCAAAATCAGTTTAGCGATTCTAATTCTGTCCAATTGAAATACTATTTCTAAATGTGTATTTACTGTCAATAACAATGAAATGATTTAAAAAGAGTACCAATTATCAGGTATTGTCATAAATTTATTTTGAATATGATTTTGTGCTTAGGAAGGAATCTGTTTATTGCTTCATTGCTCAAGAAAATAATTATTTAAAGTATTAAGTAGTAGTACTCTGCTTAATAAATGTTGGATGCTTTCAATTATTAAAAATGTTACAGGGAAACTAGTTCAACAAAAAGGGAACTAATTAAAAAGAAACTAGTTTTTCATGTAATAAAAATATTTACATGTAATAAAAATATTAGTTTTCAATCTGAAATGTTTATGATTAATTAGTTTCAGAGGTATTTATATTTTATCATGCTTTTAATTTTGTTTTTGCTTTATGTATATCAAACTCTTATTGCAAAATTTATTATTAATTTAGATGTATTGTAATTCTGCATATTTGATATTAATTATATATTTTTACAGCTTTGGCCTCTAATAGGAAAAATTGAACCTAAATTGTTTGGTACTCATAAATCAGTGGTTTATGATATTCGTTTTAAAGCAGATGGGTCTCAATTTCTGACAGTCTCCAAGACAATTAAAATATGGGACATGAAAGGAAATAAACACACTCAAACAATGATGCTGCCAAGCTCACTTATGGGAGAACTTCCACCAAGTATTTGGACATGTGATAATTTTGATATAATCATTACTATAGTAAATTACATTTTATATGTTTTAAAACGAATTAAATAACTATTTTTTTATATCAAGGAAGGAGAGAGAAAAGTTTATATTGTTGCAATATATGGTGAATTTAAACATAATGCTCAGTATTTTATATTTCTTATATTAAGCAAAACTGTGTCTTAATAATTGTGTAACACCAGTTGTGTCTTATTTGTTGTCTTGTTCCATTTATATATTGCAATCTGAATTTCATCTTTCGTTGCCAATAAGTGTAATCTGAAGTTCTGTCTTGCCATAATTTGATTAGTTGCTGAAAATTACTGATTTGGTACTTGATCTGACACTATTATTGAAATGTTATAATTGTTCTCCTATATTAATTAGATTTTCTGTTGAAAAGAAGATGTATATAAATACATGAAAGTATTTTAAAAAATATATTACAGCTTGTTTTATTCAATAAGTTTAAATTATTGCTGTAACAATGACTTGTAAATAAATAATCCAAATAAAAATATTATTATTTGGATTATGTAGAAGAGATCATTGACTTTTATTTTTTTCTAGTAACATATACTTTTGAATCTTATTGTTTATCTTATAACAGTTCATTCGATTATACATTTTGGAACATAAAAATGTACAGAAGTGAAATATTTTTGAAAATAAAAATAATTTTAAAAAAAGAAAAGAAACTTTAAAACATGCAGCATGTTTTTATGCATATCAATTACCTAGTTTATGTATGTAAATAAAAATTTGTCTCTAAAATTAAACTGGTTTTATTGCAAGAGGAGACTTTTAAAATTTTTGATATATTTTGTCTTTTATTTTATATCAACCATGTCGTTGTACGATTTGTTTGATATATGCAAAAAAATAATAATAAAAATCTCTCGCCAGTTGTTTTGGAGGGGTTTAACTAAACTTTTTATAACTGCCATCAAACTTTAAAACTTATTCATCATATAACAACTCAACAATCCAGAAACTCTCTACTGTCTGCTATGAATCAGTCTCTAATGAACAGTAAAGATTATGTTGAACAATTATTGTTCCAAACTATTGATTTTATTTTAGTCTGATAAATTTTAAATGTTATTCAGTGTATTATGTGATTAAGTAATAAATGGTATTATGATATCAAAGTGAAAATAAATTTAAGTATATATATTACTTAGCAAACCAAAATAATTTTTTAATCAATGAGAAGAAGGATTATGAAACAAATATGAGTTTTTATACTCATAGTTTGTGAATAATTATATCGTAACTTTATGAATATATTATTTTTAAGTATTTTGCTCTCTATTTTACATTAAGCTTGTAAATTTATCTCATATTTCAGCTAATAGTGCATGAATTGTATTGATAACTTTTTATTTTATGAATTTATTATTCTTTTAAATTTATTTAATTGATTGAGATTTTTTATTTGGCTATATTTTATGGTTCAATTAGAATTTGAAAAACCATGTTAAAGGATTTATTGCTTGAAGTGGTTGTTGTATATATGAGGATCTAATCATTTCTTTCTATTCTATTATTTTTTATGAAAACTATTTCATTCGTTATTTTTTAAAATTATATTTCTGTTTTTTGAGAAACTTGTGAAATGTAGAAATTATTGCGATATTTGACTAGGAAGAAATCTGTTTATTGGGTTCATCTTTCCCCTCTATATTTGTCTATAATGCTGAAAGTATTTTCATAAAAATATAAATAATTGGAAAATTACTTGAATTATTTTGCTTTCATAAAATTTCTGATGTGAATAGAAAATAGAACTTTATCTTTTAGATTTAATATCTTTGTCTATAAAATTTTTCTTTCATTGAGAAAGAATTTAATGAAAGAAAATTTCCTCATTGAGTCCTATCACAGTTATTTTAATGGAAAAAGACATTAATTTTATTTAAGGTGATTTTTACTATTTTATAATTAACAACTTTTTTGATATAAAATTGTTAAATTTGAAGTTTTTGACATACTTTTAAATTTTTACAAATATTATTTTATTATTGAATTGGAACTTAATCAATCTGTTTCTTAATAAATGTCAGCTATATTTTATTTAACAACTTGATGAAACTTAAATTTGAAAACTTAGACACATTTTTAATTTAAAAGTATTATTTTAAAACATGTTAATTATCACTTTATGATAACATTTGGTGCAATAATTGAGAGAATGCTTGTTTGAATGTTTCTGTATTTTACTTGCCATTTACTTAATGTAAGTCCTAAAAATACTTTATTGTATTTTTCTGTGTACAAATTGTTACTTTTGTATTCTTATCTATTTCTTTTAGATCGTATTTTACATCAAATGTATAAAGATGTCTTAAGATCTTGAAAATCAAGATTTATTTTATATGTTTTGATGAAAGAATATGTGTGTGGTTAAAGCAATATTTGAGAAGAAAAATTGTTATTTCTATTTTGTAAACAAGATTGCATGTATAAGTCCGATATAAAATAAATACAATCTCCTTTTTACAAGGGCTTCCTATTGTGAAACAGTTTACAATCTTATTAAAATTTTATTACAAAATTATGGTTTTCTATGTTATTTAACAAAATTGTATATTTGATGTTGAGGATAAAAGGAAAATTTGATTATAATTTAGAGATCAATTAAACTTTTTCATAAAACTTGCTACAATTTTCCACTTAGATTCATGTTTGAAAAAAAATTGTGTATTCTTTCATTAATAATATTATTATTAAAAGAATACTCAATTCTTTTCTAAACGCTTTAAGTTTTGTAGATATTTCTTGTAAATATAAATTTACATTTTTCATTAGTAATTGATTAAATTTATTCCGAGATACAACTCGAAATAATACTGATTAACAGATATCAATGAAAATTTGTCATTAGCTGTTGGCTTAGATCCCAACTTAAGTCAATTTATGTTGTCAGGAATTAAACAATCAATGCATTCAAACACACATTTTCAAACTTTGTTTTGATTTATAAGATTTTGCTGTATTTATCTCCCTTAAGTAGATCTGAATCTTAATATGATAATGAATAATTTGATAAACGTTGTGATAAAACTGCATAGATCAATTACTAATTAACTAAATCAGCCATACTTGTGCCTCAAATTATAAAAAAAAAAAAAAAAAAAAAAAACAAAAAAAACAATAAAAAAATTATTTTTTTTTATTTAAACCCCCTAATAAAATATAATATCCCTGATTTTAGAAAGGGTCACTGTTGATAAAAAATTTTTACCAGAACAATCAGGAAACAAATGGTTGCACTAATTAAACATTTTAAAAGAAATTAATATAATTGAAAATCAAAATTGATTTAAATCCCTTATAAATCTAATTTCCCTGATTTTAGAAAGGGTCGCTGTTGATAAAAAAAAATTGCCATTACTGTCAGGAAACATGGTTGCACCAATATTAAACATTTTTTTAAAAATTAATATAGTATTGAAAATTAAATTTCTGAGGTAATGAAGTCACACTTGAGCTGGCACTCTCCTCTCCACATCCATGCCACATCAGGCGAAGGACTTTAAACGTCACATTAACGTGAACACGTCCCCAAACCATGGAGCTTCAGGAACCCAGTGAGAGAGCCTACATGGTCAACCTCCCAATCACTTCCCACTGCAAATGATGCTTAGCTTTATTGGTCTCAAAGGGACTACTGAGCCACATTAACTCGAATGTAATGTACGGCAAAATTCTTCTGACGCTAAAACTACACCCCTTAGTGTCCAATAACGAACTTCTCCGAATAGTCTATCACATCACGCAGGATCACGATTACCAAAACAAGATGATACGGTAAAATATTATTTATTAGCAGACTATCACTTTTTTATCGTTTTTACTTTTCATAGAGTACAGAAATAAATGACAAATTAATTATGTAAAATAATTTTTCATAGTTAATAATTTTTGGACTTTTTTGGTCATCTATAAAATCAAATTAAATTTTTACCAGGACGTATAAACCGACCGGGAATTTGTTTCAAAATCCGGATTGTTCTGGTCAAACTGGGATGTCCTGATAAGTGAAAGTGTATGGGAAGGAATCTGCAAAAATCGCCAGTAGTTGAGTTGTTCTATTGACTACAAGAATCTTTTTATAAATAGGATTTCTAATTCAATGAATGTTCAATACTGAGAAAGACAGCATACTGACGATCGAAGCAGTTTCAGTAAATAAAAGAATTACATTAAGATCATGTTGATGAAACTAAGAAAATCAAGTATGTGTTTCTCTACCAAATCGCTATGTACAAGTACCCACATTCTTCCATTTTACACTGACTGTCGCAAAGATGATTAGAATAAGGCAATGCGATACATTCCAGCTGGAGTGGAGCTGTCAGAAGGATGTTATCCCGAATGGACTGATTCAAACGTAGTCTTCTCTTGATGATCCTAATAACCACTCCAGCCGACATTTTGAGCCAGGTGTAAAATATTTTTGATACTACCATATTGATTAGAAACATCAATTACAGACTGGAATCTCAGGGTTTACATTCATGGTTCCCATTAAGAAAGTTACCAGTGAATCAAAATAAAATGCCGCAATTTGTAGTGGTGTAGAGATAGTGCTCTGCAGACATGGGAATATAATTTTGTATTTTTGCTAATGAATCTTGCCTTTGCTTGGGCCAATGTCTTTTCTGGTTGTAATCTAATGACATATTCAATCTCTTTGTAACTGCAGATCATCATACCACATGACAAACTAGCATTATGGTGTGGAACACAATGATGCTAGTTTCCATCTACGAATGCGGATCACTATTAATCAGCATTGTTGGCAATATGACGATTCGGTGATACGTAAGCAATATGCTCCTTCAGATAACACTATCTTTTCTTAAGGGGATACACAAAATACCATTTGTCAATAAGTTAATGAATGAATGCACACATCGTGGATTACTAAGTATGCGCTGTAAGATAACCGGATGCTTCCCTAACTATTAATTTCCCCAAATCTCTGAAAAATCGAAAATGCAGGAGATGTGGTTAGATATTATTTGAATAGATTATCATACACACAGTGTTCAGAAGATGAGGCAAATGATATATAGAGAGAATGGACACTTATTTTTCAGGAAACAATCGAACCTCTGAGTTAATATCAAGGTGTATTACTGAATATATAGCCATTTAAGATGGCCTAACAAGTTACTGAACATACCATATAATGATCTATTTATAAGTATTTCATATTTTAATAATCAATTATTAAATGTTAATGTGTCCCCATTTTTTTCTGATATTCTTTTAACTTTCTGTGTATGCATGCGTACTAGATTTTGTATATTCACTGTCACACAATATATATTTATACACTATCTACATTACGCCTTCTGCTCTTAAATATAATGCAGAAAGTAGCAGCGGCAGAAGTCGTATGCAAGATAATTCGAAATTTAGAGCTTTCTGACTTCGAGAAAGGCGTAATTGTCAGATATCATAGAAACACCCGATCCATAAGGGACATATCACATATCTAATGAGTTCAGCATTCCCAAAATCAGCAGTAGAATTTTTCATTTAGAAGTGGAAGGAGTAGTGACTGTCGGAGTAGTGATTGCTGGCCAACCCATGAATTTATGAGATAGTGACGAGTGCTGTCCAAATAAATTTGGAAAACTCGCACACCAAACCGATAGCGCATATACTTCAGGAATTCTAGCAAATATTTCTGAAACTATTGTTTTAATAAATACCCTCCTCAAGAAAGTACATTTTTTCGTTTCAATGGTCGAGCTGCCTTTGATTGCAAAATCCAGCTGCGGTGCTCAATTGCATTCGTGCGAGTCACGTCGAAATTGGAGCATATAATGTGTGGAAACAAGTACTCTGGATTCATGAATCCAAGTTCAAGCTCTACCAATCTGATGACAGAGTATAGGTTTGGCATATGCTTGGAGATTATCTTTTGCCAGAATACAATGTTAACAGTAAAGTTTGGTGGAAGAGGAATTATAGTCTTGGCCTGTTTCTCGTGGTATGGGGTTACCCTTAATCCCAAATCATAGAAGGTTCAACATTGACTATTATTCTACTAGTCTAGACAAGAATATGCTTCCTATGTTGTGTCAATTTTATGGATTACATCATTGTGACTGCAACTTTAATATTGCCACTTGTCATATTACGACGTCCACAATGGATTGATATGCTGATAATGGGGTGAACCGACTGAACTAGTTTATTCAAAATCTAGACTTGAATCTTACACAGCACTTCTGGGATGACTAGGATTGCCGAATTAAGGGGTACAGTAAGCATCAAAAATAGGTTAAAAAAAAAAAAAAAAAACTTATCTTATCCAAACCAAGTAAAAAATAAAACTGTGCATCCTCCAGGCGCTTGTGGAAAGTATACCCTTGAAGACTAGGATTGTATTTTCTTCATGTGAAGCTCTACCAACTATTGAATACGAATCAATTGCATTTGCCACTTTTATCATAGATACTCATATACCTATTGGTAGACATCGTGTATGTTACAGTGAAAGGCAGAAATCTGGTGAATGTTCTCATTCACATGATCACTTGATGTATATCCAATATATTTGCTTAAAACCTTTATTTCTTACTTTCGGCAAATGTCGACAATCAGCAACCACAAATGGAGAATGTTGAACATGTCGAAGATTTATATTTTCTTCCCCGTATTTTAGTCGCGATAAAACGTCACAAGTATGACGTAACTTTTTCTCCTCTCTTTCTGAGAGGATTAACTAAGAACTTAAAACAACTAAATGAGAAGAGAATGGAAATTAAAAATGTACTTAATTAAGAAAGTTATGGGATTTAATTCTCATTTATTGCTACAATTTAAACTATGATGGTAATTTGAATTTCACAAAAGTACATTGCTTTTACAAATGCATTTATTTGTGGAACTGTATAGCCGTCGTGTATAGCCTTACCACTCGCTTCTCAAATTAGCTGCAGTTGCTTCTCTCAGTGACATTTTTTGAGAAGAAATCTCATCTGTAGAAAATAACTTTACAAATTACGAACTAGTTACGAGTGTAAATGAGCTTGAGGGTACTATTTTTATTTGCCAGTTTATAGAAGTCGAAGTCTTCTATTCCAACAACAACCGCTAACACATTTTGGCTATCTGTTTGACCATAGTCAACATCGGGGACTTGTATTGGTACAGCATCACCAATTTGAACAGGGGGATAGCATATTCTGATTGGCCTTTTCAACTGAGCTTTATGTTAGACTGCGACGAGGCTTTACACAAACTATCTTAACATCTTTTTACATCACATATTTTGGCTATGATTTGATTACTGAATTTTCTACCATTATTTGTTTGCAATATTGCTGAAGCACCAAATGTTAAAAATATTGGAAGAACGTGATACGCTACTTCTTCAGATCTCTTAGTTTTTAAATATCGTAGTTGGACAAACTAAGTTAAACGATCTTCATACACCATTATGAACTTATATTCGTCACTTCTGACTGCAGATCTATCAGATCAATTTGACCTCTTGATTTAACTTAGAACTGATCATTCGTTTCACAACAATACCTTTCTTGTGACTGTGTTTTGTTTGATACTGTTTGCATAAATTTAAATATAAAATTATAACTTCGCATGTAATGTTTTTGTATTTAACATGCAACTCTTTAAGCATACATGTTCTTCCGTGATCTATTCTGGTTGTGAGTTACATATAGTATACTGTGTGTTTGTGAACAATTCCTCACTAGTAACGTAATATTGTATATTCTTTACTCATGATTTTAATAGTACAATCAACTTCTTTTTTTCATTAATTTTTAAAACATTGTCTTTTATTTTAACTCGCAATTAATCTTTATCTTTTCATGAAAAACATCACAATTCGCTACAATATCCATTCAATATAAACTAGGATATCGGGAAAAAATAAAAAACATTACTCGCACTATCAAAACTTTCATAAGAGTGACAAAGCTGACTGACTCCTAGCAGAACAAATTATTTGGATAAAGACAGCAGTCGCCTCTTGGTTGAGACCTAGGTTCCTCTCTTTTCGACTGCACCACAGCATACCTGTCGTTGTCGATATACACAAGTGAGGGTCAGAATGTATAAGAATCTAATGAAATATTTGATCTTTCAACGACGTATTTGGTATATGTTGATATTGACTGGTGAAAGTCAACATTCTTTAATTTCGGTCTATCATGGAAGCATGTACATTGCATACAATAGTAAGTATATATTTTAAGTTCAGTTCCTTATTTAAAATCTTAAATTAATTTCTGATAATTTTGAATATTCAGAAAATATTAATTTTAGCTATTAATTAGTCAGAAAAATGAACACTCGTACATTATATATATTTTTAATAGAAAGGGTGAGATGTTTTTTTAATATTTAGAACTAATGTTCAATGGGTAAAGTGTACTTGAAAAATTAGGGAAAATAATTAATAAATCTGAAATACCAAAATTTATTAACAAGGGGTGTTCAGATGAAAAGTTAAGAAATGACACTGTGGATTTAAGTGAACACTTTATGCAAACTATGTATCATTGTCCTGAACACAATGATTGTATTGATTAACGAGCTAAAGGATTCCTAGTTCCCAGAATTTCTGTGGCCGTGACAAGACTCAGTCTTTCACAGTGGGTTTGGGTTCATCAGAGTTCAAACGCTTCCCTTTTAGATGTTTTTTCAGGGGACCAAAAACATGGAAATCGTAGGGCGGCTGGTCAAGCTGTTCCCACTTGAACTTGGTCAGTTCCAAGAGTGTGATCCTAGAGACGTGTGGTCACTCGTTATTATGGAACAGAACCAAATCCTCCGTGAGCAGACCCGATCTTTGTTCTTGATGGACTTACGTAAACGTCGGAGTTCTCACAGAACACAACAGAGTTAATGGCTTTTTTGTTTAACGCCATCCTATCCTAACACGTACTGATGCATAAATTAAACAGTGCTCTTGATAAGAACCTCTACTCTCTCCTGCGCATGCTCTGATCCACGGAGACTAATCGGATCCGTAGTTCTCCCATAGTGACATAGACAAATATGTTAACGTTGTTACGATGTTACGTACCTTTTCATTTGAAAACCCGTTCTATAAGTCATGATTTATTTTATTTCTGATTTATATCAAATGAAAAAAAAAGAAAGAAAGAAAAACAAAAAGCAAAAAATTAAGAATAAAAAATAAGAGTAAATGTGAGTATATAAAACCTGATGCGTTATCATCTGACTCATCAAGGTTGTTATATTGTTTCCTCTAAGCTTGGGGCTTCAATCGGTACTGCTCTTGGCCTATTCTAGTTAAAGCTGCATCAAAAATATAGATCAATTAGTTGGATATTTTCTAATTATCTATATCTGGAAGGTTGCTATACAATTTTTGGCATATTTGAAGAAAAAAAAATTAGTGATATAAAAGTCACGTATACTTACATTTGAAGTACCCTGGTGCTTTATTTATTAAATAAAGAATAAAAATTTTCATTTTTTTATTGTAATTATTTAAATGTATTTTATTATAAAAGTACATTTTTTATTTATAATAATCTTCCTTCTTTTAAATGTACTATATTTCCACTCACTTTCTCTTTTTCTTATAAAATTAAGTATTAGAAATGAAAAATAATTTTATTAAAAAATTCTGGTTATTTCTAAAATAAATAATCATATATTAACATATAACTTTGAATTTTACTCACTTACAACAATTAAAAAAATTTCGTGATTTTATCACGCAAAAAACGTATTTAATATTTCATAATAGGAGGCTAATACTCCTTCAAATATTCTCAATCTCTTCCACAGTTTCTTGAAGAATAGCTGTTCTCACTCTTGGCAATAAGTCGAAAGTTGTTAACATCTAAAAAGGATGTCCATAAGGCTCAGTTTCTGGCCCATTTCTTTGGAATCTAATCATGAAAGATTTACTGAAAAATCAGACTGCATTTAAGTGCTAGAAAATAGCTTTCGCAGATGACTTATTCGTAATTGTTCAGAGAAAGAATTTTCTCGACTTATGCAGTACCGCTCAAGATATTCTTGATTTTATTCATTATTAGACTCAACAGTGCAAGCTGGAATTCAATCATACAAAATACAAAGTTATGTTGATTCACAAAAAGGTTAACATTGATGCTACTATCAATCTTGTTAAGAGTAACAATTTTCTGAAAGTTATTGATAACATTAAATATCTTGGCGTTGTTGTTGATAATAAACTTCACTGGAAGGAACATTTGAAAAACATTTTATCTAAGGTTAGCATTCTTACAAATGCATTGTATTGAATTTGCAATAATAGTCACGGTTTTAAATTCAAAGTTGCAAAACTGATTTATAAACAAGGTACTGTTCCCATTATTCTTTGATTTCCGTTATTCTTTTATTATAATTTGAGGAGACAGTTTAAAGGAAAAAATAAACCAAAAACTTATCAAGAAAATACAAAGAAGGCTGCTCTTGAGAATTGTTAGAGGATATAGAACAATCAGTTATGACGCCCTCTTCATTCTCTCTGGTCTTCCACCTCTTGATGTTGTGATTCTTTATAAAAATTATGCTTATAGTTATGCTCAAAATTCTATTTCTAACCATCTTAATGGCAATTTGAATTATTCTTCCCTACCCCATCCATCGACAATATCTCCTGCTCCTCTTGATGCATTGGATAGAATTAAGGAAGAAGACTATAATTTTATTACTTTACAAATGGGAGTAAGTTTAACGAAAACGTAGGTCTTGCATACGTATTCTTTCAGAATGGTTTTGAAGTGAATCATCAGATGTACCCCATTAACGATTATTGCTCTATCTTCCAAGCGGAATTACTCTGCATTAATCTTGCTGTTAAAGATGCCATAAGCAAACCTAATAAAAATTTTCAATTTGCAGTGAGTCGATGTCATCCCTTCTGGCTCTGCAAAATGTAACAAGCTGTGAAAAACTCATTGTTCATATCCAAACTTCAATTCACATGTACAATATAAAAAAGTATTTCCTTCTGTTTCTAACATGTTAAAGGTCACAGTGGTGTGTATGGAAATGAAAGAGCAGACCAAATCTTCTGTTTCATTTTCAAATAAACTCGATACCAGTCTACCTAATCTTTCTTTAAAACCATTTTCCTAAATATCATCATCACAGAATGGAACACAGGTTTTGTTTCTCCTCCCAATTGTAAGTGGACTAAATCTTTTTTCCCTTCAGTTATCTGCAGAATTAAGACCCACTGGTTCTATACAATGATTTCAAAATTACTCAATTCCTCAACGGACATGGAAAATGTAACAGTTATCCCTACCGTTTCCATATTAAAATCAGTGATGTGTGCATCAGCAACTTCGGGATTGACAACCCTTCTCACATTCTTCTTGAATTCACAAGAAAGGAACGATTTCTTAAAAAATTTATCCCTGTTGCAGTCTAACTCCTTTTATGCTTTTATATCTCATTTTTTCTCTCTCTGCTATTTTTTAATATTTTTTTTTATTTACTTAATTTTTTTCATCTCATGATTTATCTTTGATTTGTTATGTAGTATATATTTGTTGTACCTTCCTTGGTACAAGGTATTCCAAGGGTATTCCTTGGTACACTTGGAGATATTTTTGTTTTAACAAATAAATTTTTTTTATAATTAAATGACTTTAATAAAATGAAAAGTAGTCACTTAATTAATTTAATTTCATAATAGTTCTATTACACAAAAAACACTGTAATAAAGAAGTATATGTATACTGTACTCCATATTTTTTTTTTATCTATAATAAATCTGGACTCGCTTTGAAATTTTAAATATTTATCATTTTAAGGTTCGATACATTGCCATTCTTTCTTCACTTTTTTTGTAATTTTAAGAAATATTACAAAAAATTTTATAATTATTAAAATTTTTTAGTTTTATAATTGAAAAAGATGTTATTTACTGCTTGGCTTGTTTGAAATTTAACGTATGATTAAAAAAGAACATCAAGTTATAAAATGTTTTGTTATTGTGTACAAATCATTTGGCTTTTGTTTAGTTTTTGGTAATTTTGTATAAAAATATAATCGCAAATTTTGCAAAAATCGTATATATTATCTGTTTTATAAAGTGAAAAAAGTTTCAGTTTTAGCTTATATATCTTGATGTAATGGTATTAGTTTTATGCAATGAAAACTTTTTGAATATATAGATTTATTTATTTAAATAGTTTATCCTATACGAACTTTTTAAATATAAAATTCTCTAAAATTAATAGTTTTTTATAAATATTATAATTTTATATCATTATATTTATAAGTAAATTTTAGTAATTTTTCAATAGAATTGAATGATATGATTATCAGTGGTGAAATAAGTCAATAAACTTTAACAGTTCACATTAATTTCCTCTAAATCATATTATTTCCATATATTAGAAATGAAAGCATTAAAATCAAGGGGATTAAATATCTGTGAAGGTTGTGATTAAAATAATATATGTATATATATATATATATATATATATATATATATATATATATATATATATATATATATATATATATATATATAGATAAATTTTTATATATTTCTTCTCAATGGAAACTATTACAGTACCAGTATGAATGTAAGAATGGTCTTACCGTGCCAATTTTAATTGCGAAATAAAAATGCAGAAAAAAACACTATTTCGTAATAGAGCCTCAACTTATGGAATGAATCCAAAAGTTCAAGATTCCGTTCGAACAGTCGTATTTTGTAGCTGTTCTTGAAAAGTTGCTTACAACCATATTAGAACCATTGAATTGAAATAAACATAAAAAAATTCAAGATAAAACTTGGCTAAGCAAAATAAGCGTATGTGACTCTATCTCCGTGACAATACGGAAAAATATATTCTTAGAAAAGGGAGCTGCTGTGCCAATTTGAGAGAGCGAGTGAGTGCAGTGTATCTTTTTTTCTTCTGACTCATAAAAAAAGAAAAAAATTGTTCTTTTTTCCATGACGAATACCAACCACCTTATGTCAACTGTTGCTCTTGCTTTTCGGCGTTTCCACCATTCTGAATCCCAGTTTCGTTACCTCATCTCAAAGACTGAAGTAACGTAAAATTTAAATAGAATGAGCTCCTATTTGGATAAATATCATATCACCCCTCATAGCGATTATCTCACTTCCAAGATTTACTATTCTCCTCAGGTAAGTTTCGAATACAGTTTTTAATTTTAGTAGATTATATGTTAAATTTTATATGAACAAGACCTGAGCTCAAATCAGTATTGTTTTAGAAACACTAATGAGTATTTTAAGACTAGTATATATAATTTTTTATTGTGCTGCTCTCTTATGTTATTCTCTTATAGTTATACGATTGTTTAAAATCTTACGACCATTAGGTGGATATTAATTAGTTAGGGCGAGGAGGTTTACAGAATGTTATGCAAAGCCTTAGTGTTAAAATTCATTTCAGTTGAATTATTGATTTCGGAGAAAATATGTACATATAATATTGTCCTGTTATACAGTTTCGTAACCTGAGTTCGGAATTTGGCTCAGTTCAGAGATACTAGTGTTTATAAATTATTTCCAGTAACATCGATTATCAATATATGGGGATAATCGTTACGCCCTTTTTCGATGGCTACAATAATATTGATAGGCCTTTTGATAATAATCATAAAATCAACGAATATAATATTCCCTATGTAATATCGGGAAAAATATTTTCAGTTATAGAAACTCAGGGAATTTTTCCTAAATATTTAAATTTTTTACGATATTTTTTTCTTTCGTGAATGATAATTTGTTTTTCTGGAAATATTAATTTTGTTTAACTTACGCACATTTAAAAATACTATTTAACGCAGCGGTGTTTACGTTCTCAAATTTTTTTTTTTTCAGCAGGGCGCTGTTTCTATCGATGCGGCATTTACACGCAGTTTTAAAATTATATTAATCTTGTTAGTATGCTTGGAATGATTTTGAAGGAAAGACAATATCGAGAACATTTCAACAGCAGGTTTTATTAAGAAAACCATCGTAACTGAAGAAAGCCAAAGTAATTTACCGGAGCAAAGCTGAGTCACATATGCATGAATTCCGACAAAGAACCCCTTTGCTGCCTGAAATTTCTTTCGATATATTTATTTTACAAATGCCAAACATTAATTCTTAAGCCATTAGTTCACGGTTACTCCAATATCAATTGACGATGTTCTTTTGTTACTTGATACAGTACCATAATTTAAATGTTCAAAATTCATTAAATGTGTTCATCAATGGTTGGTTAGAGTCACATGAAACACAGTTTGGGGAATCCACCACTGTAATTCTATTGAGATGGTTTTGTAAGTAGTTATGTCCAGTCAATCCTTTCTTTCGATACATATTGAAGAAATATCGGATAATGAAATTATTGCGAATAAAATGAATGAGAAGGAAAAAGAGCTTTCATTTGTCGAGCAAGAAGAAAATTATGTAGTACAAAGACCGTCTGCAAAACAAGCAGATGAAAGGCTAACAGGAAGGTATTTTTTGAGGGAGAAAGCAAAATTATTTTATTCATTGAAAAATTGGAAAAATATATTTTTAAAAATGTAATTTTTAAACACCGAAAGATAAATAATTACTTTCATCAATAAATATATTAATTTTTTCATCAATAAATATAAAGTATTCTTTTTGAGTATGAATATTATTTTGCATGTGTTTTTATATAGTGCATTCTAAATATTTTTATAGCAATATCATATTTATAAGGAAAAAGTAATTTAGTAAAAAAATAATCTGATTCATTATTTTTCTATTTTAAGAAATGTTTTACGAGTCTTTGTTACCAGTTACGAGTTTGTTGAAACGAGCGTAAATTGTATCTAAAATCTTTATTTGTATTTGAAAATGTTTATTTAGTTCTTTTCAAACTGATTACACTTTCGTAAATCAAAGTAAAAAAAGATTGCTATCATGAATTGGCACGAATAACGAAAAGCAAATAAAGGGCATTTTATTCTGGAATAAAAATTTTCTATCCTGATCTAATTGTTATGTTAGTTCTAGCGTAATAGCGTTTGTAGTCTTATCTTAGAGTTGAAATTTTTTTAGCACATATTATAACAGCGAAAGTTACGTGATCAACCAATTAAAATATACACTCATGCTCACAGGTGCATCTGAGAAAATCAATGTGATTTGATATATTTAACTTCTAAAATTTAAAACTGAATTGTCAGATTCTTAATGGTAATTGTAAAAATTTCCAACTAGTAGCAATAACTAGATATTTGTTTTGTCATCCAACGATTGCTTTTTGCACACGAAGGGAAAGTCGGAATTCATTTTAAAACCGTTGACCTACGGTTTTAAAGTGAATTCCGAACTGGATACAAATGTTAAAATAAGTTTACAAAAATTGACATAAATTATTTTATTGTATTTTTGAATGAGAAAAACAGAATTTAATATTGTAATAATAAACTTTTGTTTCAAAATAAAAATAAATAATAATAATAATAATAAATAAAAAAACATTTGCTTTCTTCCTGACTGGCCTTTTTTCATAGTTTGACAAAATAATTAAAAGAGACTTATTATGATATGACTCAACTTTGTTTTAAAGTCAAAATATAGTAAAAATAAAATCTTTTTATAATTTTTTATTGAAATTTTACAACAGATCCCACAGAAACGTTATCAATATATCTAATAAGAGTTTCCAATATTGAATGAAAATCAGCTGTATATATTTCAGATAAGTATAACTGTCTCCATTGTAAAACAAATTATGTCTATTAGAACAACTTGTAAAATCTGCTCGTAAAGATCCTGAAAGCTTTCAAATACCGTATTTATGCGAATCTAAAGCGCCATCGAATCTAATGCGCATTCCCATTTTAAAACTTTAAATAATAAAAAAAATTGTTTGTCTGCAAATGTAATGCGCATCAATGGTGTAAGGAATTTATTGAATCTTATTTAATACAACAATGGATTTGTATATAAACTATCTATAATGGTATGATAATTTTATTTAAATTTAGATACCATATTTTATATAACAATGGATTTATACATAAAGTAGCAGAACATAGAATTAACCTATTAGTAGGCTAAGGTTATGTGAAATAATCATTGTTAATTACCACTACCGTATCATAAAATATGAACATGAAATAAATCGTAGCATTTCTATCTAGCTAAGAGTTTCTACAATCAGTGATTAATAGTAAACATCTTTATTCCCTAATGTTTACATCACTGGAATCCTCGCAGCTCTCTTCATCAGAAGAAGATACATTTCTTCTTTCCTTATTGTCATCCTCGCTATTCCAGAGTACGACATATTCACTCGCATTCAATGAATTTGAAATGCAGCATTTCTTGAAAGATTTCACAATCAGTGGTGCTTCGATGCTTTTCCAGGCAGCAGAAACCCAGTGTGCAACAATGTGCGGTGCAGCACGCTTAATATTTCTTGTCGGGGTCAATCCCCGGTTTGGCTCACAAAACCATTTTTCAGTACTCCGTCTGAATGTACCCCCTAAAAGCTTTATTTATACTAACGTCCAGGGGTTGTAACACAGACGTCATCCCTCCAGGAATGATAACAAGATCACTGCCTAGGCTGTGCATCTTCGTTTTTACTTCGTCGGTGAGGTGACCACGAAATGCGTCCAGACAAAGTATTGACGGTGGATTGGAGAGCCCACCGGGACGGCGTTTCCATACATTTCGAAGCCAATCAAGCATTAATGATTCCGTAATCCACCCCTTCTCTTGGTTTCGAATCAGGACATCATCTGGGAACACCTTTTCATTTTTGGGGATTTTAAGGCATGTTTTCCGTTTGAAGATTAAGAAAGGGGTAAGTTTGCATCCGTCTGCTGTTATTGCCAGCATCACTGTTACACGTTGTTTTTGACATCCCGAAGTTTTAATGATAATTTCCTTAATCCCATTCTCCGTGATGGTGTAGTTACGAGGCATATCAAACCAAATTGGCGTCTCGTTAACGTTGCCAATCCGCCCCATTGAAAAATTCTTTTCCTTCCGAAGTGTGATGACATACCGCTGATATATGTTAGTAGTTTTCCCTCAAAATCTGCAGGAAGCTTTTGGCATATGTGTTGTACGGCTTTTGGCATATCGTTGTACGTAGAGATAAGCCCATCCACTTCATAAACCGATCTACCCACCCACGGCTAGCCTTAAACTCTTGTTTCGGTATTCCAAGCACATCAGCCTCCTCTTTTGCTTTATTTCTTATGGTGGCACTAGTCACAGGCTGTCCATTCTTCCTCCTTTCAAGTACAAATTCCAAAACTTTTTCTTCAATCTTAGGGTGTCTTCCTATGCGAGGGCCAGTGAATTTCTTTCTACTAGCTTTAGTTGCAAACAGTGCCAATTTCCGTTGCCGCCATAAGCGAACATTGCTCTCAGCTACGTTGCACTCTCTCCCTGCCTTTCTGTTGCCATTTTTTCAGCATAAAGAATTACATAAAGAATACCGTTTGAAAGTAGCGTCATATGACATTCTTCTCTGTTTGCCCTCCATTTCTTGACTACGTACTCTGCAGTTTGTATCCTCTATGCAATAATGTGTCAACGATAAATGCCACGGTAAATGTAGTCGAGAAATGCTGTAATCCATTGTTATGGTTTAAATTGGTTAACGTCATCGGCGAACTGCTGACCTTGCACTCGAATCTAATGAGCCATGGAATCTAATGCGCACCCCAATTTTGAATACTACATTTAGCCAAAAACGATGCGCATTAGATTCGCGTAAATACGGTAATTAAACATTTTTTATGATCTCCGATATTAAAGTTAAAGCCATAATGATAAATCGCATAATCAATACTAGAGAATTTATACAGTTCAAGTCAAGGATCAAGTCATCTTTTATAAAAGGAAAATAACTTTAAATTATATCTAGAACTTATTACATTTAGTTTAAGAATTGGAAAATGTTTCATAAAGCGTATTCACGTATTTACTTCATTCACTGCTTCACTTAGATCAATTTAAAAATATTGAATGTATTCAAATAAGCGCTGGTTGAAAGAGACATCATCGAGATGTGATTAACATTAAAAGGTTATTATTAGCGGCAAAACGAAGAAAAAGGATGGGACATTATGATTGACGTAGACAATCCACAAATTCATAAAAAAAATGAAAAATATTCACTTACAAACTTATTTTATAAATTTTATTACACAAATAATTTATTTTTTTAATGATTTTTTTTATTTTATTTTAAAAGAATGAACTTATAGAAGAAAATTTTCACTCAATAAATATGCAAACATTTTTTTTTACCATATTCAGAAATTTTATTTTTTCATAATCAAAATCTTTTTGGTAAACCTTTTTTTCCCATTTTAATTTAGTAATGAGGAAGTAATAAGAATTGAATATATTTCCACAGATACCATTGTTTTTTACTAATTATTGCTGCATTCGTTTCGGTGCAGATTCTCCATTTAGAAAAATCACTTTTTATTTTAATTCTTTTCAAGGTCCGAAGAAGATCACCTCTTCCACAATTCAGTACTCTACGGAAAGAAAGAAGACCCCGTCCTTTATCTACTCCTACGTTATTCACAAGAACCCTCGAAGACAGGGAATGCCATCTATCGTCCATATTTGCAAATACTCATCTCAGTAAGAAGGAAATCCCACTTTGTACAATTGATGACTTGTTGGACATTATTAAAGAGCCAGCTGGTTATTATGAGCTTCCCACAGATCCCTACAACGAAGTTTATCCTAACATTTATTTGAGTGATGCGTAAGTTTTGCATAAATAAAAATGCTCTGTAATAATTTTTATATAATTGTAGAATACTACTCAAATTACATTGAACATTTTCTGGTGAGTTTAAAAGGCAAGAAACGAAGTCAAATAAGTTTCAGACAATATATATATTTCTATGATTTTCAGATAAGTGTCTCTTTGGAAAACTTCAGTTCGTATAGTTTTGATATTTGAACATTCTTTAAATGGTTCTATTTAAAAGGATGATCTCACTTTTTATTTTGGGTGAAATAGTATATTATGAAATTATATTATTCAATTTAGTAAGCGTTTAATTACTAACAAAGAATACTAAGTTTTACTAAGATCAAACAATTTAAAATGTCCCATTTTTCCTGGGAAAAATTATGATTCGTCTAACAGTTCGTCTTCATCTTAATTATAATATGAGTTTAATTAATATCAAATCTATTTAGCTGATTATCGCTAAATGAATTATTGATCCGTATACTTAATCAGGATATTTATAGGAAGAACTATTATAAGTTAAAAATTTAGCACATAAAATATTTATTATTAAAAGATTAATTTCATAGTAAAAATGTTATTTTTCTTAACAAGTTTTGAGAGATTTTAATCAAAGCAATTAGTTTTGCGTTTCTTCACAAAATATGTTTATTCATTCAATAATTTGTGTTAGTTTTATAAGTTACATTAAGATTTTTCTGAATTTATTTATATTTCCATATTATTTGGTTTATTATTTATAAGATTACTTGCTTATAATTCTAAATATATTAATATTTGATTAATTTGTTAGATAGTTGTGTTGTGTAGTTGTAGGACAAGTAGTTGTAATAATATTCTCAAATCTATTTGATCTCTTTAAAAAGATAAAAATGTAAATAAAATAAACAGTGCAAAAACAATTAGAAAAGTCATTTAATTTATTTTTAGATTTTAATCTGTGGAAAGTGCTTTGCTCAAAAAGTTTCTCTTTCTTACCTACTTTTGGAACTGTTTGAGCCTGATTATTTTTAAATAATAGTTTGTGTGAACATTAGAAGATGTTATAATAATGAGATATGCAAAAAGTTTACTGTGAACGTTAAAATAACTTGATTAAAAGAGTTTTTAAATTAATCTTTTAATGACTGACTTTTGTAATTTATTTCATTACATAAAGAATAAATATTCTTGTTTTCTATTTTCATCTAGTTAGAAAATGTTTTGTATGTTAAAAAATGTTAAAATATAACTCAATCCAACATGAATCTTTATTGATAATTGTTTCATCAAATAGTTTCAGCTCATTTAATCATAATGGAATAATGTCATTAGATTTTGTATACGATCAGCAACTTGAAGGTATTTTTAATAGTTTTAGAATTTATTTTGATAATTATGACAGTAAGAAATGATATTTCTCTCTAGATTGCACTATATATCAGATATTCTTCTTTCTCATTATAAATATTATTTTTTTAATGAATATTAGATGTGTTCCTTTATATTCATTGCTTAAAAATGCGTAGAATATATCAATGAATCAAGTAATTGGTTGAATGAATAATTTATCAACAGATGGAAACATTGTCATAAAATAATTAAGATTTTAAGTATTAATCTTAAGTAAAATGAATCGTTTAATTCTTCAAAAAATTTAAATTCGTAATTGGGAATGCATGTCTATGGGACCTGGTTAGGAACTAGCCAATAGTTCTTAAAATCTAAAATCACGGAATCATCTGTTAGAATCAGCACATTCTATAGAATTTTGTGAGTGTTTTTGAATTGGAAGTTCATACAAATAAGCATCTACGGCGACAGTTTCTGTGAGAACCAATCTAATGTGAGAATATCAGTTTCTATGACAACCAATCTTCGCGAATTGTGTCATATAGCTTTAACTCATTATGATAAGTTTCCTGTAGTTGATTTTTCATAGCTCATTTGATGCAATAAGAATTAAAAAACATAATTCTTTATGAAATTTCATCGGAGATGAAGATAGAAAATAACTCATAGAGGACATGGATAGCTTCAATGCATGGTTTTGCTTTTTGTTAGAAATATTTACTACCCAAAATCTTTATGAATTGTTTAAATCAATTTTATAAAACACCTTAACATGTATTCATGAACTGTTTTCAGTCCCACTGCGTTGTGCACAGCTCTGTTGAGAAGAATGGGAATCACTCACGTATTGAATGCTGCTCAAGGCAAGGAGAAACATTGCGGTCTGGTGAATACATGGTCCGGGTTCTATTCTTACTCTGGAATCCAATTCTTGGGTGTTCCAGCATTTGACAACATAGTTTTTAGAATCCATCCATACTTCGAGGACGCTGCTCAGTTTATTGATGATGCCCTCAAATCAGGAGGTAAAGTTTTTTTTTTTTAATTTTAACCGCTTCAATGATAATTGTAAGAACATTAAAATTTTATGTATCAAAATACCATAAAAGTTTTAAATTATAAATTGCAGATTATAATCAATAATTTCTTCATGCATACATGTACTTGATTGTTTGATGATCAATGATCTGTTAATTATAATTGGTTATCTAATTATGCTAATGATATAAAAGTGATTGGTTTGTAATCAGTGATATTACTCAGCTCAAACCGATGGTGATTTTGCTCATTTTTGTTATTTTTCATTAATTTGTTATTTACTTTTACCAAAATGTAAAGAATAATTGTGTGCTGATAAGTAATTTGCTTTTTATATTATATCAAATTTTTCAGAACATTAGTTATTTTTAGGTAAAATTACTGACAAAAACTTCTCAAAACTACTAGAATAAAATAGTTACTGATTTTAATTGACACAGCTAAATTAACAACAGTCACAATAAAAAAGAGAATCGCAATAGATAATAAATTATAATCCTACATTTTGAATTATATTTATCAAATAAAACATTTTGAGCAATTGAATAGAAGATGATTTCATCTTTTACTGTTTAGAAATGGAATGCTAAATTTTATTGTTTTTAAATTCTTAAATTTAACTAAAATTTCATTGAACTTATTATTTTACCATGAACATAAATAGTCTATGCTAGATTTCATTATGAGCTTATATACTATGCCAGATTTTATATCAGTTTAAGCTTATACGCATCGTTAATTTTATTTTATATGAATTTTTGTAATGTATGACAAGACACATATGTTTCTTTGATTTTTAAATTTTCTTTTTGAAATAACACTTTAAATGATTCTAACATGATACATAGTTTCCATTATTTTACATTATAATCAGCAAAATTTAAATATGCAGATTTGTTTTTCCGTTGATAAAATTGGAACCAAATATTTCTTAACAAATAACAGATTCAGACCTGAAAAGGAGAAGAAAAAACTATATAATGGATGAAAATATGTGATTGGCAAAAAATAATAAAAAGTTAAAAAGTTGGTATAAAATGTTAAAAAACATCGCAGTTTTAAAATTCTTTGAAATATCATTTACCATCTGCTTTATATTTTTTATATAAAAATGTGGCATTGCTTTAAATTTTTTTAAATCAAATTAATTTTTTTGATCAGGAAATTGATTCTAATTTTATAGATAAAATCCAGAATTACTTTAAAAAGCTTTATATAGAAATTTCGTTATTTCACTTGATAGCATGCCGAAAATTAGCATGTCTCTTTCCGGGGAAAATGCCTACATAGCATTCTGGGGAGATTTTGATTTAGGAAATAATGTGATCTGTACTATTTTTTTATTATTTTCTTAGTATTGTTTAAAACGCTGTTTTACACCTCGAAATAAGGTTACAAGCATAGAGCAACAAAAAACAAATCAAGAATCTGTTGCACAATTATATATATATATATATATATATATATATATATATATATATATATATATATATATATATATATATATATATATATATATATATATATATATATATATATATATATATATATATATATATATATATATATATATTACATTGCTCATCCACATACTATATCTAGTAATATAGTAGCGATAAAGTTGTTGTAAATCCTCTAAAACATATCTATCAAATATATATGAAACATAAATGAAGTGAGTAATTTGATATCAAAGTTGTCAAATACCAAAGTTTAAGTTCATTTCACGTTCTGAGACTAAGATTGTTAAACATGTCAAAATCTAAAATAATAGGAATTACTCTAAGGTATCCCATTTTATAGTAAAATCGGATGAGTTAAAAGGGAAAAAATATTCTCAATCGCATTTATTTAAATTTTGAAAGCAAGAATCCTATCTCTTCCATCGATACAAATAATTATCTTAAAATTTTAACCGTGTATGTCATTTTATTTTTGACTTGTGTTTCTAAAGCAATATGCTTTCCTGTTCTTTTTTCAGGGAAGGTGTTAGTGCACTGTCAGGCAGGGATTAGTAGGTCTGCAACGCTAGTCTGTGCTTTTCTCATGCTGAAAAGAGGACTAACTGTTCAAGAAGCTGTCAAGTCAGTCCGCAAGAATAGAGCCATCATTCCAAATGATGGGTTTTTGCAACAACTATGTGATCTGAATGATAAATTGAATCGCAAAACTATTAGCGTCAATTGAAGATAATTCTTCAGCACTAAAATTTTCCAGTGTACGATTTACCAGTTAAATAAGAATAATTGATTTCCAGCCTCAAAATAATAATTAAATCTCAAAGTTTTCTTTTAGTGAGACTGAACTCAGACATCGCCAAATTCTCTGATCATTGGAAAATTTTAAGTATAGATATAATCGCTAATATAAGATATTCAAATTATTAAAGATTAAGCGATTAAAAAAATGAAAAAGCAAATTTTAGTTACCAAATTGATAATATACGGACCCATTTAACAATGAACATTAAAAAGTTGGGCCGCTTCAGTTACATATACTTCATTGAAAAAGAATTAAATTAATTATGGCAGTGCCATGTTGATTCTTACTATGCAAATCTTTTTTCTCGTTTACTTCGCTAATTTTTTTTAAATCCTAAATTTATATATTTATAAAAAATAGGAAAATAGTTTTTGAAAAATGTTATTCTATCTTAAAGAAAATATTCATATAAGCCTTTTGAAGATTTTAGCCAAACATTTCTTGAGTCTTGTCCTGGTGACTGAAAAGTACAATTTTATTATAATCAAAAATTTATATAATTATATATCATTAATAAAATAAACACCGCATGTGTTCAAATTCCAGCTTTGAAATAGGAGGAGAAATCAATTAACTACAAATTTAAAAATAATTGTTCTAAAATTATTTTTTCATGCATGCTTAGCGAAAAAATCTTCGCAGTTATTTGATTTGAAGTAAAATTCATATTTTTTTGTTATTTTTATGTATCTCAAAAATACAATACACGCAATCTGCTTGCTACTTTACCAAATATTGCTTGAACTTAACAATAATTGCAACATTGTTTCTCAAGGTTAGTTATGTTTATCAGCGACAGCATAATGTCATTTTCCGTTTATCTATCTGTGAAATAAATTATATACTGCAACAACTTATGATTAATCTTTTAAAAATAAGAGATAAAGTAACAGTTATCTTTTTTTGGTTGACTTCTCGTTATCATAAAATATGCAATTATGTGTAAATACATTTATTTATGAAATTTACTTGTAAACTTTGAATGCAAAGCATTTTAAAATATTTGTATATAATTTTAATGTTTTATTAAATATTTTAACATTTGTAAAATTTAACCTATGATGATAGTTTTTGATGTTTTCTTTTAATTGAGAATTTGTTTAAATACAACAGCTTATATGCTATATCATTTTGAATAAAAATTGTAAAGTGTAGTTAGTTATAAATTTTTTTATAAGTTTAATTATATTAAACACCCTAGTACATTTTAAATTTAAGGGGCAAATATTGCCTGTTTAAATAAGAATCTTTTATAAAAATAAGGAATTTTACATATTTTAAAATATACACTAAAATATTTATTATGACTTGTTCAACTTATCTTTATTTTGACGTTAAGATAGGCAGAATGGTAGAAATGAGATTTAACAAACGCATAGTAAAATTTTAGGAATATTTTAAGGAGTAAAATAATACTACAACCTTTTCTAATTATATAAACCGTGTTCCTTACATATATATATATATATATATATATATATATATATATATATATATATATATATATATATATATATATATATATATATATATATATATATATATATATATATATAGATAGATAGATAGATAGATAGATAGATAGATAGATAGATAGATAGATAGATATTAGGTTGGTGCGTATGAAATGTCGGATTCTTAAGTGATTGTATAAAACTGCATATCTTTCTTCAAAAGCTGTTTATTCAATCAAAGTATGCTCCATTCGCTTCAATACACTTCTCCCAACGAGATTTTAAAGCGTAGATGCCTGTCTTAAAAAATTTTGGTCTTTAGAATTAATAAACTCTGATATCGAGTTTTTTAGACTGTCTTCATTTTCATAGTGTTTGCCCCTTAAAAACAGCTCTAAATGCTTGAAAAAATGAAAATCGGTCGGCGAGAGATCCGGTGAATATGGTGGATGCTGCAAAACTTCATATTCCAGTTCGTTCAGTTCGTTTGGAGTATGGGCACAAACCTCATCCTTGTCAAGCCACCGAGCACACCTCTTTCTATTGTCATAAAGAACCCATTTTTCGTCACACGTAATGATCCGATCGAAAAATGGCTCTCGGTGAAATCGGGTTAGCAATGATGAGCATACGTTTAACCGATCCAGCTTATTTCGCTCTGTCAGTGCGTGCGGTACCCACTTGTCCATCTTCTTAACCTTGCCAATCTCAGAAAGGTGTCTCAATATCGTTGTATGGTCAACTTTCATCCTGATAGCAAGTTCCCTCGTGGATACGGCTGGATCCGCTTCCACTAGAACCTTCAGGTCATCATTCTTCACAGACGTTTTGGGTCTTCCGCGCGGCTCATTTTGCAGTGAAAAATCGCCAGTCCGAAATTTTTCGAACCAACGCTGCACTTTCCGTATTCTCCCCAAACGCTTGGTATATGTTGCGTGCAGCTTTTGCAGCACTATTACCAAGTTTGTACTCATATAAGAAAATGACGCGAATGTCGGCAGAATTCATATCGGCAATAAACTCAAAAGAAATAAAAAAGGGAAGACCTTCGAGAAAACCTATTTTGCTGAAATGAGTCTCTGGCAATGGACAATACGAGTATGAATGAGGTTATGCCAAATACAAAAGTATAACGAAAACAGGGAGGAAAACGTCCGCATGTAAAGAGAATCCGACATTTCATACGCACCAACCTAATATATATGAATATAATCACATTAAATTTAATTTATTCGTTTACCTACAAAATAAAATCAAGTCTGTAAAAATAAAAAAGTTAAACGCTAAGCTTTATCTGTGTTCATTTGTACACGAATGTTTTAAAAATATGCAAAAAATATTTATACTTTACAAATTTGAGACAAATATTAAATCAGTATACGTATTTACTTAAATGTGTCAGTGCTAATGAATAAGGTTTATTACAAAACCTTATACAGTAATAAACATTAATCAACATTGCTTTCTAAAAGAGGCGAAGAGTCTTGTGTTGGGGTGGCAGATGAGAGGCTCTCATTTGACTCGTAGAAGCCTTAGGCTCACTCAGAGACTCTTCTGCTGGAGGCGCTAATGGTACAACCGGGACTTAACCTTGGAGAGAAACATGGTGATGGTCAGTTGTTGTCTTTGTTTTCTCTTTTCCTTCAAAATTACCCTGTACAAGGACATAACCTCGTCACTGCGATTGCTGAATTCGACAACTCGAACCATATAGTCGTCATTGTTTTGTGCAATTGTTGCATTGCTCTTGTCATGTTGCACAATTGTTGCAGATTCTCCAGGGAAGACCACGCTTTTGAGTTTCTTCTTCGTCTTTCTCTACGTTTTCTTCCTCACTTGCAGACTTTGTCATCACAAGGAGTGACAATCGATATGGACGCTGATGTCTTCTTTTATCATGTCGACAAATTCTTCATTACTTATGATGTGAACCAGTCTCACCACCTTCTCCATCGCTGAATGATGAATCTCTTCAGGAGTGAAGCCTGAATAGTCATGCACCACTTTCGGCCATAATTTCTTCCAGCTAGAATTTATGGTTTCACTCTTCATGTAATTCAATGCTTGCTGAATATTAGAAAAACATGAGACAATGTCGTAATTGCGCCAGTATGCTTTCAAGATGAGTTTGTCATTGGTGTCGTCAACTGTCGAGGTGAGGCCCTCCATTGTGGAGCGAGTGTAGTGCCTTAAAGGCATGAATGACACCTTGATCCATCGGCTGAATTAGAAATGTAGTATTCAGAAACTCTATCTTCACACCGTCATATTGCAGGTCCGTTGCATGGCCTTCTGCACAGTCCATCAGGAGAAGGACCTTAAAGGGGAGACCCTTTTCAGCCAAATACATCTTCACCTGGGGAATGAAGCAATGGAGGAACCATTCAAGGGTCAGAGTTTTCGTTATCCAGGCTTTCAAGTTATGCATCCAGAACACGGGCAACAGAGATTTATTTTTGTTTTTTAATGATCGTGAATTTTTTCGGCTTTATAAATAAGGCCTAGCTTAAGCATAAAACCTACAGCATTTCCAGCCATGACGACAGTCATGCAGTCTTTTTAAGCCTTGAAGCCTGGCCTGTTCAATTCGTCCTTGAAGAAGAATGTACGCGAAGGCACCTTCTTCCAAAAAAGACCTGTTTCATCCATGTTGAAAACTTGTTCAAGGATGTAGCCTCTCTTTCTGGTGAGGTTAGGAAATTCTTGCTCCACGTAATGACAAGCAGCATCGTTGTTTTTTGAGGAAGCCACACCATACAGAAAAACATTTCGGAGGCTTCTTTTGAAATTTTTCGAACCAGCCTTTGCTGGTTGAGAAGTCACATCCTCGAGAATGCGAATCACTCATGGCAGCGCTATTACAGGCTTGAGTTTCGTCAGCACCTTCTTCAGCCTATTCATTATCGTCATTGGGCAAGATTTGGTTGTAGAGAGCTCTGGCCTTTTTTCTGATCATATTAGTGTCCAAACTCACTGTCTTTTTCCTGCAATCAACAATCCACAATGGAAATGCAGCTTCCATTTTCACAGTTCTGTTATTACGCGGAATTAACACAAGTTTCGCTTCTTTATTGAAGGTTATTGAAGCAGTTTTGCAGGTGTTTGCTTCCTCTTTCTTGATTTACCGCACTGTAGATTCATTCACCCCGTAATGGCGTGCCACAGATGCATAACTTCTGCCCTCTTTGATCATATCTAAAAATTCACTTTTTCGCTGATGGTCATCATCTTCTTCCTCTTGGGCGCCCCTAAGGAAGCTTTCGCACGGGCACAATGCTTAGGCAGCATTATAAGAGCTTAATTAATAAAAAAGTTATCGCTTAAGCAAAACAAGTTATCGCCAACACAACACTTAAATGCCGTATGCGAGACAATCATAATCATAGACAAGACTGGCGAGATACAATGAAATAAGATGCTAGGTCAGGAAGTCAACTCACTGAGATAAATCCACTTACTCTCATTGGTCGATGTCGCACTGGTAACCAATCACGCGCCTTTATGAGAGACCGTGGTATGTACTCTGAGTCAACTCCTCTCTTTGTTTGACATGCAAGGATCCTTCTCTCTTGCGCATCAACATGAAACAGCGCTCCTTTCCGCAATGTGGCTGCCGACATGGTTGTATTGTTTTATTTGTTATTTTTTATGAATATATTGGAAAAACCCACGAAGCACTGAAGCCGCAAAACATGAAGCGCGAAGTGGCAAGGGAACACTGTATTGGTTTTGCTATGTTTTATAACGTTTGTTTTTCTATAAGCTTCTATCGCTCACAATCACATATATTTTCTTGATCAACTACAAGATTTACATCATTGTTCTGAGAGATGTTTTACAATTTATTCAATTTTTTCCCTTGAAAATTTATAAAATAGCATACTTCATTTTGTAAAAAGCAGTGTATTTTTTATGAAATTAAAATATATACAATAAATAAAAACAATCCTATCTGTATCTAAGTATCCGCTGTGTTCTGAAATATTCAATAGTAATATTTGCCTCAAAATTACGTTAAAAGAATAATCATTATCATTACAAATATTTTTTTTATCGAGGAAAAGCTTTAAAATGCTAAAAATATTAAAAATATCCAGTCAATCAGTTTAACTTCGTTAATGATGAATATTATAAATAGTATTTAGAAATAAATAATATTTAATTTCTTAAGAAATATGTATGAGCAGTACTAACGATTTATAGTTATGTAATACTTTAACAACAATATAAATGACATTTATAATGTAAAAAATATTTAACTTTTCACGGCAACTTAATTTTTGTTTTTTCCTGTATTTACATTAACATTAAAAAATTAATAACTTTAAACTGAAACTAACTTATAATTATTAAACAAAAATTGGATATTTTCATTATATTAAGTAAAAGAATAATTTTTAAGCAGTCATGGGGATAAAAAAATAGGTGAGTAAATATTATTCTATAGTTTCATATTAATCATTTCGTGTAAATTATGGTATTAAATATCATAATTTATGATATTTTTTAATTTAACAATTACATGAAGTATACAAACAATTAATAAAAGCAGTTAGGGAAAAAACATGAAATAGCATCATCAGCAAATTTAAGAGGAATCAAAATCAGTGCAATATTCTTTAAGAGATGAGTATAATATATTTTTCATTCTATTCACACCTAACGTTTTACCAATTTTTAAAATGTAGATATTCGAAATTAGACGAAGCTAAATGACATTACATATCTTACCGCTTAAAACCTCCAATAATATTTCATATTTTTTATATTAAATTTCTTTGTTTAACTATCTCTCAACAAACATCTATCGTAAGTTAAATTGTAACAGGAAAGATGTAAACAACTTCAAATATATATATAGATACTTATCTCCAAGTAATAGTAAAAGACAATGGTAAATATTGAGAATATTGAGTTTATAATATATATCTTGCAGAATAGATAAACAAGATTTTTATCAAGGACATTTTCCTGACCTGTATAAAAGGTATCCAGCCATTTCACACCGAATATACCTTGTATAGGCTAGAAAGAAATGATGTTCAAGTTGCATTATACAATTTTAAACGAATTCGAGCTTCAAAGTTTTGAAACATTTCTGAAATGTATTGATTATATTTTCATAACACATTATCTCACATAGTGCTAATAAATTTAGATATTATAAGAAAGAACAGGCTTAACTACTGTAATTGCCCATTACAGGATAATGATAAAATACATCATATAAGCTTGAAAAACAAAACTGCAAATCACAAAAAATGATATTTGTATTATAACTTTTGCAATAAAAATGCCCCATAATCAATTCACGTGCTAAAAAGATGCGACAGAACTGCGTTTTTTGAATTTATTTTGCATAGTTCAAAGCTTTAAAATTATTTACAAATTGCTATTATGTGAATTAATGTGTGATTTTAATTTTGAATTATAAGCTTCGAACCAAAATCTATTGATGCAGGAGTTAATAGACGTTTGAAAAAAGTCTAAATATATACGAAGTAAAATTATATACATACTGAGTCTATATAGAATCAATCTTAATCATTTCCAAATAGCCTATAATCTATATTAATAAAATCCTTATTCTGTTTTAATGTCGAAGTTTTGTCCGAACTTGAAATGAAAATGGTTGCACATTATGCAGGGAAATTTATATAAGGATATTGGTCTCTGGTTAATTTAAAATGAAATCTAAGCTTCTTTTTGATATTTTGGTTTACAACTTTTGTAACTAGTTTCAAAATTAACGTTAATTTTTTATTATTGTCAGTTGCTTATGCCACAATGCAATTCATTTAAGCATGTAATATTTTCCGCTCAGAAGCTGTTCTCGCTTCAAGAATAAAGCGTGTGGGTCCTTTTCCTCTTTTTAAAATTATTGTCTGAGTGTACTCACGGAGAATAGAGAAAAGATGCTTTTGACAATATATCTTCTTTTTAACTATGTTCTTACTTACTTACTCTTTTGTATTTTAGAAAAAGCAGTATCTAGAAAATAGAATTGTTACTCAATTGTATTTTATAAAAAAATGACGATATTTTTCCCTTTTTTGATGTTTTTCATTTTTTTGAAAAAGTAATGTTTTTAACTTTCCTAATTAAACACTGTTTGAAAATGCATTGGAACACTGATGAAAAGAGTTCCGACTAAACTCTTTTCATCAGTGTTCCAAAGCATTTTCAAATGATGAAAATTCCGATGAAAAGAGTTCGAACATTAACTCCTCATTCGATTGGTTTTTAGCTCATCTATACACAAGACTTGATGTAAACATTTTCCACTATTGCTTCTACAAAGTGTTTGTTTTATTTCTCAATCTGGAGCAAGGAAAAGATCTGCTATACAACAAACGGGATTATTATTATGCCCTCTTGCAAAAAATATCCGCACTCCAGTGATAGAGGTTTCGAAAGCTCTGAAGCATATGTTAATTGATGTTGGTCTCCCTTTTGCCTCGATGACACCCAGGCCATAAGAATGGGCACCCTGGTGTTCATTACAGCTGACGTGAATGCAGGTAATGAAGATGGTCGGACTGACTATCTACGTAAAATGCGATCTTATTCATCCCAAAAGTACTCCATGGAGTTTTGATTGTGGCTCTGAAGGCCAATTCAGTTTTCAAACACCCATTTCGCCAAACCATTGCTGCAGATTTGTGAATGGAGTAGTTATCCTAATGGAATTAAGATGAGCCTTTTCTGAAACGTTGCCATAGGTTGGAAAAGAGCTTTATGCGGAATTTACACATTTATTTTAGAGTCTATGTTTCTAAATGTAGAAACTGAATAAAATATTCCGAGCAAGATCATGAAAAAAAACCAAACATCACAATGCTGCCGAACCAAACTTTACATTTGGCACAATGCAGTTATGTAAGAAACATTTTCTGGGCATCTGCCATACCCATAAGAGTCCATCGGACTAACATATTGTAAGCAATATCTTTTATTTCAAAGAACATTTTTCCATATGAATACAGCTCAATGACAGTGATCTTTGCACGTCTGAAAATGCTTCTCGCACTTTTAAAAATTAAAGCCCAACTTGTAAGCTGTTGCAAGAGAAGGAATTCTACATTTTTTTATCAACAATGAATAATGATAAGAACTTTATTCTTGTAGCAGGATTCCATTAAAGAGAGGGAATTAAAAAAAAAAAACTGTATGAGATTTTTATTCTATGAAACATATGAAGACTGATAAATTATGTCTCCTAAACGGAAGAAAAGTTTACAGCATTTGTTTGGCCAATGATGAAAAATAGGAATCAAATTTACGGGAAAATATCTGAAATAATGTGTGTGAAAGAATGTTTTTTAACTTTCAAAGAATTAAACTAGGTTTTACTTTTAATTTCGCTTTGTGACTAACGTACTATTCCAATAAGTGCAAAGCATAACTTTTTCTGTATAATTTAACACTTTTATCAAAAAACATAATCAAAAACAGAAATTAATAATATAAAAGATATTTAATTCCTTTCTTTTCAATATAACATTAAATAACTTCAGAGAATTATACCTTTAAGAAAGTAATGTAATTTTTATGATACTTTGAGAGGTTAGCCAACTGTTTCAATCTCTGAAAATATTATAATACCTTTCGAAAATTGTTGCCAGTTTAAATAATAAATTATGAATGAATTCCACTTTTTTTAAGGTACGATGGTGGAAAATATAAATATCTTGCAATCCACGTCAGTGGTACTAAAATAAATAGAAAACGTCACTATCATTTACACCAAGCCAAAAAAACTAAACTATAAATATAATAAAAAAGAAGACATGAAAAAGCAAACATTACCCTGATTTTGCTCTTTTTATTTTCACAACCTACTTTCATGAAAAATGTATTCTTGGAAATAGGACTTCCGCCAACACAAGAGACTGCAATGTTCTTCGTCACCCACAGAAAAATCTTAAGAATAGTGTGTTTCAAGGCAAATATAACCTTGAGTCAGCTGTTTTCCCTCATGTCTCACGGTGCTTCAAAGCTGAAGTCTAGCCGATTTTTCCAACCACTTTACAGACAATTCATTATCGACACACCATGAGTTCTTACTTGCAAAGATACAACCATTATCTGAGTCCTACGAGGGATTATATGACGATTGGTTTATTCGATGATTCGCCAGTGGTATGTTACATTTATTATTAGCAAATAACTTTTGTTATTTTAAATGATTTTTATTGGCTTCATTTCATATAGTTATTTGTTAAGAAGTTGATTCAAATCAATAAACAAACAAATAATTCATAAATAATTAGTTGTTAATATTTTGAAAATATTGAAATAAATCTTCACTTATTTGATTATATAAAATATTTTCCATCTATTAAAAAAATAACCGAAGTAAGTTGCGAAATATTTCTTTGTAATATATGCTATATATAGCAAATATTACGAATTTATGACACACTTTTATTATTCGAAAGAATATTAATATTCTCTTTAAACATTTTATAAACTCTTATTCCTTAAACTTATAATAAATTAATAAGATTGAAAATGAAATTTTTTTATTATGTTTTTCTGTTAATGACAAATATACATCTTCTTACACAGAAGATAGGATTAAATTTTCAGTAATTTAATCAATTAATAATTCGAATCAAATAATATTCATCTTAAGATAAATAATAAAATTTTTTCAATGATTTCCATTTCAATTATGCGATGAATTGAAAAGTAAATGTGGTTATAACAATAAAGGAATTCATTATGAATATAGATGGTGTTTATGAAAATATTTTTTTTGTTATAAGCAAAGTAGTAATAGTTTAACTAATTTTTCTTGATTGTAGAGTATGTTTATGTTTAAAGACTATTGGTATCGTTGTATTTTGATGCTGTAAAACATCTTACTACACAAACATTGAAATAAAAGACATTTTTTCTATTTATATTTCCTTTCATATTGTTTTAATATAACATCATAAACAAAATGAACTGAAAATAACATCTTGCAAGTATAACAATGGATGAAAGATGAACCTGAGTGAAAGAGAATAATTAGGAATGAAATGTATTAATAGAGGTCATGTGTATACAGAGGTCAATAAAAGCGCATTGAACTGAACACACAAGATCACGAGAGCTCTCTCTCTGGTTCCAATAAATAAAGATAATTCTCATATTAAGATACCATCTGTTGCAGCATAATAATTAAAGATACTATTGCTATTATGTGTAATATAATTGAAGAAATTAACCAGCAACCAGCATCTACAAATTCCCGTATAAATGGTTATGACTTACGCTAAGCTAGGAATTAATTGAAATAAACACACACACACACACACACACACACACACACACACACATATATATATATATATATATATATATATATATATATATATATATATATATATATATAAATTTCGTGTCACGATGTATGTTCCCGATGAACTCCGAAACTACTGAAAGGATTTTGATAAAATTTTGTAATCATTTATAATATGGTCCAACTTAAAAGATAGAATAGTTTTTATCTCTTAATTATATTGATCTCAATATTTATTATACGACATTAGTGTTTATTTATTGGTTAGTTCTGTAAGTTCCTAATAGGTGGCGGTTTAGCATCCAAGTTGCACAGGTATTCGGCAGATGGCGACGTGTTTATTTTTCTAGATTATACCATCTTCGAGAAAATTAACGTGCGCGCGCAAGCACGTGGTTAAATATAGAATTTACATATATTTTCATGATGTATAATCATACTATAACAATTTTTCGTGAATCATTTTCATAATTATACTTTGTATTGTGTTATTATTGTGCAGTGTTCTTCAGTTTGAATATTTTTAATATTATAAATAGTAAAATAAAATTTTATTTATTACTGTTTTTCTCTACTAATTTTCATACCACCTCGAAAACATGTAAGTATTTCTCGATAGCCTTTTATTTATTTTTATTTTATAATTTGATAATTATTAATTTATTCAGCAGTACATTTTGATCTAATTTATTTATTCAAATGATAAATTCTTTTAATTTTTTTATTTCAGTATAATACCGCGGAAAAAATTTTTAGTTTTAATAATTTAAAATTGAAAAAATAATAGTTCTATGTCAATGTTATCTACCTCATTTATAACAATTTATTTTTAGATGTTTTTAATTTATATAGTATATTTTATAAGAGTAAGTCACTGATTACAAACTATAATTTAATATAAGATGAATAAAATGTAAATTCAGAAAGTATATGTTGATTTATGCTTAATTTCAAAATTTCGATACTTTACCTATTACTTTTAAATTTTGGTGAAACGTTTTATTTTTAATCTCATAAGAATGAACCTATTTTAAATTTTTTAGAAAATATTAATTTGATTGTACCAAAGAGTTAGTAAAAAATTCATTCAATGTATTATAATTACTCAGCCACAGCAAAGCGTGGCTGGGTCAGCAATTCTATATACATAAAAATTTCGTGTGTCATGATGTATGTTCGCGATAAACTCCGAAACTACTGAACCGATTTTGATAAAATTTTGTAACCATTTATAATATAGCCCAACTTAAAAGATAGAATAGTTTTTATCTCTTAATTATTGATCTCAATATTTATTATACGATATTAGTGTTTATTTATCAGTTAGTTCTGTAAATTCCAAATAGTTGGTGATTTAGCATCTAAGTTGCACAGGTATTCGGCAGATGGCGACGTGTTTATTTTTCTAGATTATAGTATCTCCCAGAGTAAATTAGCGTGCGAGCGCAAGCGCGTGGTTGAATATAGAATTTACATATATTTTCATGATGTATAATCATACTGTAACAATTTTTCGTGAATCATTTTTATAATTATACTTTGTATTGTGTTATTATTGTGTAGTGTTCAATTTGAATATTTTTAATATTATAAATAGTAAAATAAAATTTTATTTATTACTGATTTTCTCTACTAATTTTCATACCACCTCGAAAACATGTAAGTATTTCTTTATAGACTTTTATTTTTTTATTTTTCATTTTATAATTTGATAATTGGCTCTGTAATCGTGCTATTTTGGCAGCAAGAAACTTTGATGTCGAACGAAATTAACTTCCATATACAACAGATGTTGCCCGGTGATTTGATGTCTCTTAAATCAATCGACACAGTTATTGATGAAAACGAAGCCGTAAACTTTCCAACTGAATTTTTGAATTCTCTGGATATGCCAGGAATGCCACCACATAATCTTCAATTGAAAATTGGTTCACCAATTATTCTTCTACGTAATTTAAACCCACCTCAATTATGTAACGGTACACGCTTAGTCATAAAAGAAATGACAGAAAATATTTTCTAAGCAACAATTTTGACGGAAAAATTTAAAGGAGATATCGTCCTGTTTCCACGTATTCCACTGATAGCGTCAGAATCTCCAATACCGTTTAAAAGGCTCCAATTTCCGATTTGTTTAGCTTTTGCGATGACCATAAATAAATCTCAAGGCCAAACAATGTCTATTTGTGGTTTGGATTTGGAAAACACATGTTTCTCACATGGACAGCTATATGTTGCCTGCTCACGTGTAGGAAAACCATCAAATCTCTTCGTGTTAGCGAAAGACAGGTTAACCAGGAATGTTGTACACAAAGTAGTACTTAGATAATTTTAATTTTAATAATTTAAAATTGAAAAAATAATAGTTCGATGTCAATGTTATCTACCTCATTTATAACAATTTATTTTTAGATGTTTTTAATTTATATAGTATATTTTATAAGAGTTAAGTCACTGATTACAAACTATAATTTAATATAAGATGAATAAAATGTAAATTCAGAAAGTATATGTTGGTTTGTGCTTAATTTCAAAATTTCGATACTTTACCTATTACTTTTAAATTTTTGCGAAACGTTTTATTTTTAATCTCATATGAATGAACCTATAAATTTTTTTAGAAAATATTAATTTGATTATACCCAAGAATTAGTAAAAAATTGATTCAATGTATTATAAAAACTCAGCCACTGCAACGCGTGGCTGGGTCAGCTTTGTATGTATATATAAATTTCGTGTCACGATGTATGTTCGCGATAAACTCCGAAACTACTAAGCGGATTTTGATAAAATTTTGTAACCATTTATAATTTGGTCCAACTTAAAAGATAGAATAGTTTTTATCGTAATTATTGATCTCAATATTTATTATTGCAAACTAAATGTTTATTATACGATATTAGTGTTTATTTATCAGTTAGTTCTATAAATTCCTAATAGATGGCAGTTTAGCATCTAAGTTGCACAGGTATTCGGCAGGTGGGGTCGTGTTTATATTTCTAGATTATACAATCTTCGAGAATTTAAGTGCGCGCGCAAACACGTGGTTAAATATAGAATTTACATATATTTTCATGATATATTTGACCAATCATATCACGAACAGTTTGGGTTCACATATTTTTCATCTGAATTACAGTATTTGTTTGATTCCAAGTCATTTTCGCTTATGTTTTCAACATAATCAAACGTCATTTTCGTTCATATTCTCAACATAATCATACTATAACAATTTTTAGTGAATCATTTTCATATTTATACTTTGTATTGTGTTATTATTGTGCAGTGTGTTTAGTTTGAATATTTTTAATATTATAAATAATAAAATAAAATTTTATTTATCACTGTTTTCTATACTAATTTTCCTACCACTTCGAAAAAATGTAAGTATTTCTTGATAGCCTTTTATTTTTATTTTATAATTTGATACTTATTAGTTTATTCAGCCGTACATTTTGATTTAATTTATTAATTCAAATGATAAGAATTATATGACTGTGAAGATATACTGCATGGAATTAGACGAACAAATCAACGTCCAAATTTAGATTTCACACCAGAGATATATAATGAAGCATTAGTGTTGATCGAAGATTTATGTATTTTAATTTCAAATTTGCCACTTAGTCATTATGGAATGCCATCACCTGATCGCCCGGCTGCCGACTTAGTTAACACTGATTTGCAACGACAAAAACAGTACAATGACGTTGACATAGCTACAATTATTGCGAATAATGAGCCATTACTGACAGCCGAACAAAATAATATTTATAATCGGATAATGCTGACCGTTGATGGTCAGCATTATGGTTTTTTTCTTAGACGTTGATGGAAACCAAGTTTTTTTCCTTAGACGCACCAGGTGGAAACAGTAAAACATTTTTAATATCATTAATTCTTGCTATGATACGATCCCAACAGAAAATTGCTTTGGCAATTGCATCGTCAGGCATTGCTGCAACTTTGTTAGATGGTTGACGAACAGCACATTCAGCATTGAAGTTGCCATTAGACATTCATAACAAACCAAACGCAATGTGTAACATTAAAAAAAAAGCGGAATGGCTACAGTGTTGCAAAAGAGTGCAATTATATTTTGGAATGAGTGTACTATGACTCATAAACATTCACTTGAAGCATTTCATAGAACTATGCAAGATTTGGAAGGCAACAATAAATTTTTCGGTGGTACTGTTTTACTACTGTCTGGTGATTTCCGGCAGACTTAACCAGTTATTCCTCACACTACTTTTGCCGATGAGATTAATGCATACTTAAAACAATCGTTTTTATGGACAAGTCTTCGATTGACTATGAATATGCGAGTACAATTGCAAAATGATCCATCTCGGTATACAAGTATTTTCTAACCAATTGCTGGATATTGGAAATGGTGAAATTGAGTTGCATCAAAATACATAATACATAAAATTACCAAATAATTTCTGCACTGTTGTTGAAACGAGAAATGAACTAATTGAGAGTGTCTTTCCGGATATATTGAATAATTATTTAGATCACAATTGGCTCTGTAATCGTGCTATTTTGGCAGCAAGAAACGTTGATGTGAACGAAATTAACTTCCATATGCAACAGATGCTGCCCGGTGGTTTCATGTCTTTTAAATCAGTCGACACAGTTATTGATGAAAACGAAGCCATAAACTTTCCAACTGAATTTTTGAATTCTCTGGAAATGCCAGGAACGCCACCACACAATCTTCAATTGATAATTGGTTCACCAATTATTCTTCTACGTAATTTAAACCCACCTCAATTATGTAACGGTACACGTTTAGTCATAAAAAAATGACTGAAAATATTCTCAAAGCAACAATTTTGACGGGAAAATTTAAAGGAGATATCGTCTTGCTGCCACGTATTCCACTGATAGCGTCAGAATCTCCAATACCGCTTAAAAGGCTCCAATTTCCGATTTGTTTAGCTTTTGTGATGACCATAAATAAATCTCAAGGCCAAACAATGTCTATTTGCAGTTTCGATTTAAAAAACACATATTATTCACATGGACAGCTACATGTTGACTGCTCACGTTTAGGAAAACCATCAAATCTCTTTGTGTTAGCGAAAGACAGGTTAACAAAGGAATGTGTTGTACACAAAGTAGTACTTAGATAATTTTTAGTTTTAATAATTTAAAATTGAAAATATTATAGTTCGATGTCAATGTTATCTAACTCATTTATAACAATTTATTTTTATGTTTTAAATTTATATAGTATATTTTGTAAGTAAGTCACTGATTACAAACTATAATTTAATATAAGATGAATAAAATGTAAATTCAGAAGTATGTGTTGGTTTGTGCTTATTTTCAACATTTCGATACTTTACCTATTATTTTTAAATTTTGGCGAAACGTTTGATTTTCATACTCATATGATTGAATCTATTTTAAATTTTTTTAGAAAATATTAATTTGATTGTACCAAAGAATTAGTAAAAAATTGATTCAATGTATTATAATTACTGAGCCACAGCAACGCGTGGCTGGGTCAGCTATATATATATATATATATATATATATATATATATATATATATATATATATATATATATATATATATATATATATATATATATATATATATATATATATAGGAAAATTTACTTTTTTGGGAATTTTCGAATACAAATCGATTTAAACAGCATGTTTTCACAATGCGCGAATACCGTCTAAACAGGTTTGATCACTTAATCATGATATGTCGAAAATGTTTTCACTTCAATTGTGTTTCAGTTGCTGTAAGAAGTGATTGTTTGTGTGAATTTATCTGTTACTGACGTGTATTTAAAAAACGGATATACTCGCAGGAAAAGGACTAAAATTGTTATCTTGGTCAGCATATTTCTATGACTGTGAGGGATGCTGCTGCTAAAGCTAAAGTTCGAAAACTCAATGTTTTTAGGGATTTTAATCAGTAAAAGAATTTTGGGATAGTGTCTCCAAAATGAAAGAGTGAATGTGAATGTAAACGCAAGACCTCAGTTCGAGCAGACGCATTTCTTTTGTGAAGTAATGAAATGCATCCTCCCAAAACAAACACAGATCTTCAGAGAGAACTATTAGCGACTGATGTAAGTGTGGATTCAACGATAATTCGGCGAAGTCTCATTAAAGCTGGGAGAGAGATTTGCAATAACAACAATCGAAAAACAATTAATTCACCTAAAATGTTTTGGATTAATGCAAATGTTTTCTGGTGGTGTTGGTATCCTTCGAAAAGACGTCTTAATGCCATACTTCTAAGCTAGCAAAGAAATTTTTTCAAAAACTTGTTATCAGTAGATACAGGCTTGGCCAAATTATAGGCTATCTCATTACCATTCAATCCAACATAGGAGGGGACCCATTGAAAGTGCATAGGGTGTCTTTTAGCAAGGATAACTATTTATAGGGCACTCTGACCACTAGACAGAATGGGCGGCATCCATTTTCGTTACTTACTTTTTTTCGGATAAAATCATTAACAGTGACAGTTGAATATTGACATTTTCTCTCTCTCTCATTGATAGAAATATGTAATATTAATTCCACTAAAAACGTTTTCTCGTATGAATTCAATTTATGCATAGCAATGTACTCCTAAATAATAGAACTTTTTTCCCGGTAGGAACGAAGGCGAACACTTCCATCTCGTTATAGAACATTTCGCTATGATGAAGAGCCCCGTCCCTTCTACATGTGCCCTTGTTTAGTGGAGCACGATAAACCTTTCGAAGCTGTTGAAGATGACCCTCCTCCGGTATTCGTGAATACTTACAAAGCACCCCTTTGCACCCCAAATGACTTGCTGAAGATTATCCGGAAGAAAGAGGGCCACTACCAGTTACCCATACAACCTTATAATGAAGTATACCCAAATCTTTATATAAGCGATGCGTAAGTATTCTGTTTTCCCTTAATAGACAAATTATAGATATTATTTTTATGTATTTGAGTACTCAATACATTCCATACAGAATTTCATTTTAATAATTTTAATTGTTTATTGTTGAAAATATCGTGGCTTTGAATAAATAGATTTTAAAATGGAGCACAGAGACGATGTCATAAATTTAATTTTCTTCAGGATTTATAAAAATTTCAATCGCTGGAACAAAAGAACTTTTTAACAAATAGGCAACATCCATCAGATGCAGAGCAGAAAACTATTATTGATTCGCTTTTCCCAAAAATAATATATAATAGAGGAAAGATAAACTTCAATATTTTTCATTACCAGGCGCTGGTAATTTATGGCTGATTTTCAGATTAATTGCTCGTAATTTGATTTCTACGTCGAGCGGGAATGTTTATGGCAGTTCGGAATCCACTTTTAGTATATCCAGTTGAATTAGCCTGCATCTGCAAAATACGACCAGTTAAAGAACAAATCAAACTCTTTGAATATTCACCCATATTATTATCTAGCCTTGTAATATTTTTGAAGAGCTATTCAAAAGCTTCTACTAGAGACGTTGTATAGAAAATCTCGGATAAAACTAGTTGGGACTATTTTAACAGACACTTTTATAACAAAATGATATTGTCAACAAAAACTACAAAATTCTAAAACTATTTAAAATGATAATGTTTTTCAAGTGTTAAAATTAGTTCTTAAAAGCCTCGTATTGCGCAAAATGTAAATATTAAAATGTATGGTTATTAAACTAAAGAGGTATATTCTTATTATAACTAAAATATTAACACAGTACACACAGTATTAACACAGTAATTTGTTTGAAAATACATTTTAAGCTGGATTAGCTACCTAATATAATGTTCTAGCATTCTGAAACCAAATATTTGGCAAATATAACATTTTTTAATAATATAACAAACACCTTATTATTCTCTAGCATACGAATACCTTGATTATTCAGAATAAAATAAATTATTTTTAACACTCAATGAATATTATTAGAATTATACCTGAATTTAAAACTGCATGAGTTGCAGAATTAATTAGCCTAATATGGTCTTATCATATGGAAAAGTTTATTATTCAGTGTGCAGTCAATATTTTAGATCAACGTAAAAACAAAACGAGGCTGTTAATGACATGATTATCAACCTCATTTAATATAAACGTTCATAATATAAAGCGCCAAACAGTAATATGTGTATTAAACTTTTATTTCCCACTCTTAATGATGAAGAATCTTTCTTTAATAATTTATAAATTATATTAATATTAAAATTTAAATATATCCTTTCTCATATTTTCAATTATTTATTATGAGTATAATTTTTATATTACATTTTTTTCATTAATGCATCTTGTCTATTTTTAATAAAAAAATACATTTTTTTAATAAAGCCTGACTGCGATGAGTCCATCTTTACTTAAAAGAATGAGAATCACTCACATTGTCAATGCAGCTCAAGGTGCCGAGAAAAATTGTGGTTTCATTAATACTTCCGCCGATTTCTACTCACAATCAGGAATCAAGTTCTTCGGAGTGCCTGCCTTTGACACCCCCACTTTCCGCATTCATCGATATTTCGATGATGCCGCTGAATTCATCGATAAAGGTCTCAATTCGGGAGGTAAGTGCAAATTTACTCTTAGAAACACATTTTTCTCTTTTTAAAAATAATTTCCAGAATATTCCTGTTAATTGACTATCCGACTTAAAGTTCCTTTTATATTATATTCATTTTATTGACTATCATGTGTATCATTAATTATTTATTTCATTAAAAAATTTACAAAAACAAGTTGACTAAAATTTCTTTAATTTAAACCTATGGAGAGCATTAATAACATTTCTTGGTCCTATTTAATCTTTCGTGTGATGCATTTATTCATTTAATATAAAACTTGTATAAAATTTTAATTAAAAACCTCTAAATTTTATATCCATTGTCTGCACTTTTGTTTGTTTTTAAGTTTCTTCATCTAACCGAACTTATGAGTGATTTTTCAGTAGGTATTTTTAAAAAAAATTGCTTTATTACTTATTATAATGGAAAACATTTGATAGATTTTACCCTTAAAAATTTGCAAAATATCTTTGATATTTCAAAGCTGCCCAAAATACTTGTTTTAAACAAAGGGCTCAAAGTTTGTCGATGCATCTTTAATAGCAATAAATTTGAAATATCACAATATAAAAAAGCATTAATTATATCAGTTTGGCTTAAATATTTAATAATGAATGAGGTTAATGTTTCAATTAATGAAATAAAAATATCAAAATAGTGAAACTTAATTCATCAGCTCTGAAAAATTAACAGCCTGTTTATGTTACAACAGACACTTTTCTCTTGACCAAGAAAAATGTGAATGGGAATTATATGCAAGAATATGTTTTTCCAGTTTTTATAAAATCGTCAGTAAGCAAAAATTTTCATCTAATTATTGGGAGGGAAATTTATATTATGAATATTTGTAGTACTGATAATTTGTTTTTTTTTTAAATCCCCTTCTTACTAATTGGTCTTCGTAATTAAAATGAATTTACTGTTAATATATATATACTAGTATTCACTAATTAGTTTGGTAAGCCTAAACTGTCGAAAATTATGTTCCAAAAAGAACAATCAGATATCAGTCTGTGATGGCCAAACAATTTCAATAAGCACCATTATTTGTGATAAAAATTATGCGGGCTAATTCCGGTTTCTGCAACATTAAAAAAAACTGAAATAGGTTGATTATACATTTTTTTTGCATAAGTAATACCCTTTTTTCTTATAAACCTAATTAATATTATAGACAGAAGAATTAAGATTTTATTGTTAATATATATTTTTAATTGTTCTAACAGTTATGTTACCCATAATATAAAAATGAATAACTGAAAACATTTAATTCTAAAACATTACTAAACTGTCGTTATATGGTCAATGTGAATTTTAAATTGGTTTTCTATTCAAGTCTTCTGTATAGATATGAATTCTTGAAGTTGATAACTAAATGAGTTGTATTAGAAGCAAATGAGTTAATATTGAATGATATTTTGATTTTATTATATTCGCGCTTAAAAACAAAATAAAAAAAATAAATGAATAATTAAAATAAAACAAAAAAGCTGTTTTTTGATATTAAGGGATCAGGGATTGTTTTTTTGTTTGTATCAATAGTAAGAGCATCATATATATATATATATATATATATATATATATATATATATATATATATATATATATATATATATATGTGTGTGTGTGTGTGTGTGTGTGTGTGTGTGTGTGTGTGTGTGTGTGTGTGTGTGTGTGTGTGTGTGTGTGTGTTTTCTAAAACTTGTGTGACTTGAATTATGCTATATAAGTATTTTTATTAAGTTGCACTTTTGATAACTGGACAGATGAATGATTTTAATTTTCATTTTATGATAGGCAAGGTGTTAGTCCACTGTCAGTCCGGTATCAGTAGATCAGCGACTCTCGTGTGTGCATTCCTCATGTTGAAGAGAGGTCTGCTGGTAAAAGAAGCAGTCAGAGCTGTGCGCGAGCACAGGCCTATCATTCCGAATAAAGGCTTTCTACAGCAGCTATGTGATCTCAATGATAAGCTTGTGCGCGGTCCGGACTATTAAGGCATTTTGTGATATAAAAATACTAATTTTTAAGGTACTGTAACCTTAAAAATTTTTTGTGTAAATAGAATATTAATAAAATTTTTGAAAATATATCTTTTTAATTCTATTTTACTAATAATACTATTTTACTACTTTATTTTACTGTTTTACTACTTTAATGAATGAAATCTGAACACACGATGACATGATAATCATGCTATATATTTTGCTTTTTACGTTCTATATTTAAATCGGATTTTGAATAAGCACAAAACCTTGTGAATATTCCGAAATTCTAATAACACACGAGATAAAAAAAATTAGTAAACATAAATTGTGTATTCATTACAGGAAAGCATTTTGTCATTGCATTTTACATGCTATTATCACTATTAACAAAAGAGTGAATTTCTCAAACTAAATTTATTAAAAAACTAAAGTTGAAAAATACAGCAAAACTGTAATTTATAGAAAAAATTTTCAGTTAAAAAGTTTTGGTAGAATCGAGCTTAAATTTCTATAATTAATACATTAATGAGACAATATTACAGAATTCTGAATAAGTTACTCTGTAGAAATGAGAACAAATGTACCTAAAGTTAGCTAAATAGAGAACTTATAAAATAATATAAGTAAAATACATTAAAAACTAACTTCTATTATTTGAATAAATAGATGCTAATTTTCAATGTATTTTACTTCTAAATTTAAGTCATCATAAAGCAAATCATTATTAAGTAAAAATTTTATTGTGAATGGGACTTAAGTAAAAAATTTTACAATGAATTAATAAATTTTAGGGAACTATAGAATAGCTAAATATAAAAACATTAAATTATGAATGTTTCTTATCATTTTGTTTTTATGGGGGTCAAATATAATAAGTTACTAACAAATAAACAAAATCAGTTTACATCACTAAATTTATTCATCGTTAGTTTTATCAACTACATTTTTTATTGCCTTATTATTGCTTATTATAATTTGTAATCAACTTTGATGCAATTTAATTATATTTTATAAGATTATCCATTCGAACATTCATTATATAAAATGTAGAATTTTTTTCTTTCGTTTTAATAATAAAAAAAACTATTCTTAATTAAATTCATGAAAACAATTGCACATTCTGACAAATTAAATGCATTTTATAAACAAGAATTTTCAAGTTATCATACCCAAGCATGTTATCAGCATAATAAGATTGTATCAGATAGAATTGTATATTTTGTCAATATTCCATGCAAAGAGAAGAAATGATAATGTTAACTCCCAAACACCGGAAACATTCACACAATCGTCGAAAGCAATAAAGTGCTTACCACTTAAAGTTATCTACATGAGATTTTAAGTTCCTTATTTCATTTGATAGAAATGCCACCCGTAAAAGATAAACTATAATAAATTGAAGTGCTCTCTTGGAAAATGTCAAGTGCATCATTTTTTTCAAAAATGTTTATATTCATAGATGGCGCCATTGCAGAGGTTTGGGCTCCGATCAGAGAAACAATGTGTGAATAAAGAGAAAATGTAGAATTAAAAACAACACATAATTTAAAAGGTAACATTCAGCAATAACTTCTTCTTATTATTATCATTTAATTTTAATTTTATTGATTATTGTGAAATTCGGAAATGTTTCAAATGAATGTTTCCCAATACTTTTAAGGTGACAAATTTAAATCATGCGAGAGAGTCTCATGAGTCAAAATTTTTCAATGATTTTTTAATGCGTGCTAAAATTAAATTTTTACATTGCTCTAAACTTTTGATTTAAAATAAGTATTCAGAGGATATTTTTTAATAAATAAGAAAATTAAAACTATGCATAAAGTAAAACGGAAAACAAACGTAATTTTTTATTTTAAATAGCAGTTCAAATTAATACAATGCAGTAGTGTGATCGGTATAATATATATATACTCAGGGTCCGACTTAGCCTAATTGGGGCACGGGGCAAAATTTCTTTGAGGACCCCTCTACTTCACAACAACAAACTTTCTATTCGATTTGGCAAACCATTCTTTTCGATTGACAATGAAAAATAAACTTTCTATTCGATTTTGGGACTCCCCTCTAATGTAGGGTCCTGGTGCAACTGCCCCGTATGACTCTGTCTTAGTAAGACTAACTATATTGAAATTGTTCAAATATTTGTTATCAATGAATTAACTGAAAAATATATTTTTCAACGATAAATATGTTTTTTTTAAAGTAATATATTTTTTATTAAATATTTTTCTTTCCTCATTACAAATGTGATGCTGGAATTAATAAACTTGTGATGGTTCCACGAACCTGTCGTTTCCAGGATCGTTCAGTAATACCAAAATATCTTCATTTTTACGATACATTTATTTTACATTAACAAAACATAACATTAATTATAGACACGAACATAAATTTAGATGGTTCTTTTTACATTATTCGAAACACATGTATTTTCCATTGCCTGGAAGCGGTACCTCCGCTACCACTCGTCTTTACACAACCACACCCCCGTTCCTCTCGCTCCGCCACACTCCCACTATATGTCTCCTGTGTCTTTTACATCGGCACATAACGAAATCAAAAATTCTGGTCTGTTAAGTGCTCGATTTTCACACCTTCCCTGAAGTTTCCATTGTTGGACCTTGTCCCGCAAATGGAAACGACGAAGAATCCTAGGATGTTTCTTTTACCTTTCATCACCATTCCATCAAGAGCCAAACAATACCAAAATTCTAAATGTAACTTAATGCTTAACCTGTTTGCTGACATGCTTCAGCTTACACTTTTTCATATTCTCTTTAATGGAAAAATAGCCTATACTACTGCTATATTCATTATATTGATTACAACACAATATTATAAAGTAAGAAAATAAGAATCAATATTAACATAAAAAAATTCAATTATGGAAATATTATTAAAACAAACCTTATGAAAAAATTAACAACCAAATACAAATAGAAATAACTACATTAAATTATATAAAATTAAATATAAATATTATGATATATCAGAAATCATTTTCTATTTCTTACTAGATTCATAATGAAAGAAAAAAATTAATCATCCTCATAGACCCTTGATAAGGCATCTGCGATAACATTTTTATAACCGGGCTTATGAGCTATTGTGACCTGATAGCGAGAGAGAGAAAATGACCATCTCTGTAACCTGGCATTCTTCGGGATGCTTTCCATAAGATATTTCAGAGGATTGTGATCTGTGAATAAATTTATGGAAGTTCCGTAAGTCCATGCTTCAAACTTACCAAGAGCCCATATCACAGCATATGCTTTTCTCTCAATGGTCCTCCATTTAGTCTGTGCTGGAGTTAATTTCAGACTGGCGAAGGTTATAGGCTTAGGATTTCCATCTGTGTCTCTCTACATTAAACATGCTCCAATGCCAGTAATCCAAGCATCTGTGTGGAGTTCAAACTGCTTATTTAAATCAGGGATTGACAATGAAGTGACAGCACATAAACTATCTTTCAATGAGATGAAAGCTGTAACAACCAATCGGCAGAGAAGCGAGTGACGTCACCCATGTGACTGCTTGCGTTATTGTGTAACCTAAAACCTTTTTTTCAGTATGCATCCGGCACTCGCCGAGCAATGTTTTGATTTCGATAAAGAATAAATATTTCAACTTCTGTTTTTCAAAGTCATTATTGATAATTTCTGTCTTCAATTTAAATGTCGCGTAGATATTTCGGCCCGTAATTTTATTATGTTACGTTGAAAAGAATTCCATTTTTATAAATGATCGAGAAATCAAATTCGGAATTATTCAAATTAAAACGAAACGTAACATAAGTGGCGCCCAACGTGGGGCCTGAAGATTGAAATTATAGTTTTACTGAAGAATGGATTTGTTGAAACAGAAGAGAAAAGGGCTTCGAGCATCCTTTACAGTCAGCGGGAATAAAATTCAAGAAGAATTCCTGAAACCAGAAGTAGATAAGAATGTTATTTCGGTTTTATCCGCGCAGTTAGAAGACAAATTTCAAAGATTAGAAGTTTCTCAACAAGAAGTAGAAAACGAAATTTTAACTTCAAAAGATGCGGAACTGTTATATGAAGAAGATTTCATTACAGCAGAAGAATATCGTGATAGATATATTGAACTTTTTGAAAAATGCCGTAAAGTAACTATGAAAACGGAAGTCTCTCAAGATACCTCAAATAAGAAACAATTCAAGCTCCAGAAGTTAGAACTAAAGCGATTTTCAGGTGAGACTCGAGAATGGCTTGGTTTTTGGAGTCAGTTCTCCAAAATTGATGATGATGAGAAAATTCCACCAGAAGACAAGTTCCAGTATTTGCTACAGGCAATAGTGCCAGAATCGAAAGCAGCAAGATTAGTAGAAAGCTTCCCGCCAACAGCGGATAACTATCCCAAAGTCATAGAACAGTTACAGGATCGCTTCGGGCGGAGTGATCTACTTGTCCAAGTTTACGTCAGAGACTTGTTAACTATGGTAATGAGAAATGCCTCCTCAAACCGAACTAAAACGGATTTAGCAGTTCTTTACGATGAACTGGAATCAAAACTGCGCGCGCTGGACAGCTTAGGGAGAATCCAAGAAAAGTACGGGACTTTTTAATACCCTTGTGGAATCGTGCTTGCCTGAGAGTGTCCTAATAGCTTGGGAAAGAAACAGAAGTACACTTGACGGAGGAGTACGTTCGTTAGAAAATTTGATGTCTTTTCTGAGACAAGAAGTTCAAGGACAAGAAATGGTTGTGCTCGCCCGTACCGGGTTTGGAGCTTCCCGAATCGACAAACACAAGGAATCCCGTGAAGGGAATATTACTACAGCTGCCGCCCTTGTAAGTACATCAGAAGCAGAAAATCAAGGTAAGAGGAATTTTGATTGTCTTTTTTGCAATAAGAAACACCCCAGCCAAGATTGTTTTGCTGCTAGAAAAATGCATTTAGATCAAAAGATTAAAATTCTTAGTCAGAAAGGGGCCTGTTACTCCTGTTTGAGAACAGGACATACCTCTAAAAATTGCAGGGCTAAGGTGAAGTGTTTTCATTGTAATAAAAATCACTGTACTCTTATGTGTTATTCAGATAAGGAGAACAGTCCTGCCAGTAAAAACGAAACTGTATCTATAACTGTATTGTCAATATAATTCTAGAGTAGAAAATGTTTATTTAATGACTCTTGTTAAAGTTATGAATCAAAAGAAACAGTGTTTAGTAAGAGCAGTCTTGGACACAGGATCCCAACGTTCTTACCTCAGTTCAGAAATAGTTAAACAATTAAAGTTAAAACCCAAAAGGTCATTATCTTTAATACATGGGCTTTTTGGTGGTCAAGAAACGAAACCCTGTTCTCATGAAGTATACGATGTGAAAATTGCTAGTTTGAAAAATGATTTTTCTTGTAAAATTGAGGTTTTATCTGAAAACAAAATTTGTGGTTTTGTTCCTAAACTGACTGATATGATGACTATTCATGAACTGAAAGAAAAAGGGATTATATTGAGTGATTTCGAAATCCCTAATGATGATATAAATCTTTTGATTGGATCCGATGTGGCAGGAATGTTGTTAACTGGTCATTCTGTGAAGTTAGAATCAAGTCTAGTTGCTATTGAAACCCGGCTGGGGTATACTGTTATTGGAAAGCAGAAATTAAATGATAATTATGTTGTAAATAATGACTCTGTTTTATGTGCTTTACCTTTGCATGTGCGGCGGACTAACTCGCCAAAGTAGCGAGAAAGTGCTCAAGTCAGCAGGACTAAATCGCCACTTGGCAAAACAGGGGAGTAGGGAAACCCTACACCCCTCGAGACTGATCGTTTCCCCTCTGGAGACCTCCGTGTGCAGAGAGGCGAGGCGAAGGAACTGAATCTTCCGTCGAACCAATGCTCGCTAATTCAACGTGCTGCTATGAAGCATTGTCTGTGTAACTTCCAACCTTATTATCTTGATTAATATCAATTTGTTAACATGTAATTAAATGTTTTTATTTAGAAGCTGGTATTTCGTTTTAGTTAAACCATTCTTCCGATGATTAAAAGTAAACTTAAAAGCACGTGGCAAGTCGGCGCTTTTTGATTGCCGAACCGCGTGGCTAAACTGGTGACCCGGTAATCTTTTTTAATCTTCAAAAAATACGTAAAATCCAGCTTTTTTAAAATTAATTATTTAACCTTTTAATTAAACACCATCGTTAACTACCTGTATTTTTTTAAAAAACGTGATTTTATGAGGATGGTTCCCGTTTATTGGATTACTTCCCTCGATACTCTGGATTTCGTCATGAAAAAGGTATGTGATCGAATTTTCTTTATCATTTTTCTGTGATTGGTCCCCGATAAATTAAAAGATGAGATAAGATATATATTTTTTACGAAATGCCGAATTTTATGTTCTCTCTCGATTACCGTCGTATTCCTATTATTGAGTTTAATTGTATATTGAATATTTAAAGTGCATTTAAACATCTTAATCATTGTATATTTATATAATTGCCGCGCATATTTTTTGCTTTTCTGAATTTCTTTATTTCATTCACTATGCCTGACACGAACGAGCAGAGTGAAGGTGCAGTAGGGGGTGTTGGATCCCACGTGTTCCACCTCGCCGTGAAAATTCCACCATTGTGGAAAAGTAATATTAAATTGTGGTTTGTCCAAGTAGAAAGTAATTTTGCTCTCGCTAAAGTAACTAATGATGCTACAAAGTATAATCATCTCATTGCGTCTATTGATCCCGAGACATTATCCGCAGTCTCCGATATTTTACTCGCACCTCCAGCATCAGACAGGTATCCAACCTTAAAAGCTAGGCTCATTGCTGAATTTTCAGTCTCCGAAAACGAGCAAATTCGAAGATTACTTTCTGAACTGCATTTAGGTGCCGATAAGCCGTCCCATTTACTACGAAAGATGCGAAAATTGGCAGGAAATACAGGGATAACGGACGATTTTCTTAAAACGTTATGGCTACAGAGATTACCCGCGGAAATGCAGGCAATTCTATCAATTAGTTCGGAATCTCTAGACAGGTTAGCCAGCATGGCTGATAAAATAGCTGAGGTGCGCATTCCTCCGGCAGACAATAGTGTGTTTGAACTCAGCCGTACTGCTACACCTAACGTTGAAAATACTCGACGGACTGACTCACTAGATGAATTGACGGCGCTTCGTAACGAAATTTCCGCCTTAAGCAATCAGGTAGAACGACTTTCCCGCGATAAGAATAGGGGTTTTCATTCTCGTAATGCGCACAGACAGCGTAGTTTTTCTCGTGATCGCTCACAGGACCGCAGGGGAAACTACTGTTTTTACCACGAACGGTACGGTAAGAAGGCTAAGAAGTGCAGAGCACCCTGTTCCTACACATCTCACATTGACCAGGAAAACTCAAACTAGCGGCTGTCGATAAAAATATGTCGGCAGTCGCTCTGTCGTGTCGTTTGCACATTTTTGACAAAAGGAACAACTTAAAATTTTTAATAGATAGTGGATCAGACGTCTCGGTAATTCCGCTACCGGATAAATTCAAAAGGCAAAAACCAGATCCTTTACAATTGTTCGTGGCCAACAATTCCAAAATCTTAACTTATGGATCGAAAATACTGAATGTTGACCTAGGCCTTAGACGCAATTTTACTTGGAGATTTTTAATCGCTACAGTTCCTGTTCCTATTTTGGGGGCAGATTTTTTAAGGCATTTCGACCTCTTAATCGATCTTAAAAGACGTAGATTAGTCGATAACATAACTAAATTATCAAAAAACGGAAGTATTTCAAAATCTAAAAATTACTTTTCTTTGAAGATAATCTCCAATAACTCACCTAATCATAAAATTTTGGCAGATTTCCCGGACTTAACAGCGGTTGCACTAGGCACGAAACAGGTTAAACACGATACCGTCCATTATAACGAGACAAACGGTCCTCCCATACATAGCAAACCTAGACGATTAAACCCGAAGTTATACGAAACGGTTAAACAAGAGTTCGAATTCATGGTTAACCAGGGAATTTGCAGACCATCTAAATCACCTTGGTCTTCACCTATTCACGTAGTAGTAAAGAATTCAGGAAGCATACGTATCGTGGGCGATTATAAAAAATTAAACGCATGTACAGTACCTGACAGATATCCGATTCCACACATCCAGGATTTTTCAAATGCACTTTATGGAAAAACCATATTTTTGAAATTAGACATTGTCCGTGCATATTTTCACATACCGGTGCATCCGGAACACATAAAAAAAACCGCAGTATGCACACCTTTTGGACTGTACGAATTTCCATTTTTAAATTTTGGTCTCTGTGGAGCAGCCCAGACTTTTCAGAGATTTATGAATGAGATCCTAGGCGAACTTAAATTTTGTTACGTCTATTTGGACGATATTTTGATATTTAGCGAATCGGAAGAGGAGCATAAAATCCATTTCCGAACTGTACTAGAAAAACTGAATTCTTATGGATTAACGATAAATGTGTCAAAATGTATTTTCGGAGTTGAAGAAATTTCTTTCCTGGGACACTTAATTAGTAGCTCCGGTACCAAACCTCTGCCCGATAAAGTAGAACCAATACTTAAATATTCTCAGCCACAAACAGTGAAAGATCTTCAAAGATTTTTAGGATTCCTGAATTTCTTTCGACGATTTTTGCCTAACATAGCGTAACATCAGACATTTTTAACCGCGTATTTGAAAGGCGCTAGGAAAAACGATAGAACTAAACTGGAATGGTCGGATAGCGCGGAAAACGAATTCCAAACCTGCAAAATAATTGCCAACGCAGTTCTGCTCGCACACCCTAAACCAGACGCTCAATTGGTTTTACAAGTCGACGCATTGGATTTCGCCTTAGGAGGCTCATTATCTCAAATAATAGACGGAGAATTACAACCTCTTGCATTCTACTCTCGGAAGCTATCCCCGACGGAAAAAAATTATAGCGCATACGATAGAGAGTTATTAGTGGCATACGCGGCAATTAAACATTTTAGGCACATGCTCGAAGCGAGACATTTCTCCTTGTATACCGACCATAAGCCTTTGACATACGCCTTTTCGTCAACGCTCGGATAAATGTTCTCCTAGACAATCTCGTCAGTTAGACTTTATTTCCCAATTCACCACCGAAATTTATCACATAAAAGGCTCTGAAAACGTCGTTGCAGATGCTCTATCTAGAATAAATGCAATTAATTTTCCAAATCCTATCGATTACAAGGAAATCGCTGATGCGCAAGCAAATGATTTGGAGCTTAAACACCTGTTAGATTCAAATAAAAATTTGCAGTTTAAAAAAATCACTTTTCCGGAATGCGAAATTCCAATCCAATGCGACGTATCTACAGGAACAGCGCGTCCTTTTATACCCGAACCATATCGCCGAAAAATTTTCGCAACGTTGCATAACTTGGCTCACCCTGGTATTCGAAAAACTTCAAAATTAATTTCCTCGCGATTTATTTGGCCTTCTATCCATAAAGATTGCAGTAGTTGGGCTATACAATGCATTCCTTGCCAAAAATCTAAGATTAACCGACATACAAAAACTCCATTAGGAAAATTTTCTGACCAATCAGAGGTTTGATCACATACACCTCGACCTAGTCGGTTCTCTTCCTCCTTCTCAGGGAAATTTTTACTGTTTAACTATAATAGACAGGTATACAAGGTGGCCAGAAGCTGTACCAATACCAGACATGACGGCAGACACTGTAGCACGGAAGCTCTTCACGGAATGGATAGCTCGTTTTGGGTGTCCAACCCTAATTACAACGGACCAGGGCAGACAATTCGAAGGTACCCTCTTCGCAGCTCTATCTCAGCTATTGGGCATTAAGAGGGTCAGAACTTCACCTTACCATCCACAAGCCAATGGCTTGGTAGAAGAATTCCATCGTCCTTTCAAGGCTGCCCTGAAAGCGTACGACACAGACCAGTGGTCAGCGGCACTTCCTACTTTGCTGTTGGGATTCCGATCTGCACTAAAAGAGGATCTCGGAGTCACAACTGCCGAACTGGTGTATGGAAAGACCCTTCGACTGCCTGGAGAGTTCTTCGACCCATCTTCTACAGCCGTTTCACCGAAGCAATTCGTAGAGGACTTGAAAGCTCATTTTTCAACGATACGCCCGGTTCCAACTTCTAACCACGGGAGAAAAGCCATCTTCGTGCATCCACAACTTCGAACATGCACACACGTATTCGTCCGGCATGATGGAGTCAGGAAGCCTCTTCAAGCTCCATACGATGGACCTTACCAAGTGCTCCAAAGAGGTGACAAGACTTTTGATTTACTCATCAAGGGAGAGAAACGGACTATTTCTATGGATCGCTTAAAGCCGACCTTCTTGGCGATCACCCCTGAACTTTCTAGTAAATCACCTTCAGCAACTCATTCAGAACCTGTGTCAGCGAAAGTCCAGACAACTCGCACAGGGCGACTTGTCCGACTTCCACGTCGTTTCGTGCATTTTCAATGACACTGCGGGGGAGTGTGCGGCGGACTAACTCGCCAAAGTAGCGAGAAAGTGCTCAAGTCAGCAGGACTAAGTCGCCACTTGGCGAAACCGGGGAGTAGGGAAACCCTACACCCCTCGAGACTGATCGTTTCCCCTCTGCAGACCTCCGTGTGCAGAGAGGCGATGCGAAGGAACTGAATCTTCCGTCGAACCAATGCTCGCTAATTCAACGTGCTGCTATGAAGCATTGTCCGTGTAACTTCCAACCTTATTATCTTGATTAATATCAATTTGTTAACGTGTAATTAAATGTTTTTATTTAGAAGCTGGTATTTCGTTTTAGTTAAACCATTCTTCCGATGATTAAAAGTAAACTTAAAAGCACGTGGCAAGTCGGCGCTTTTTGATTGCCGAACCGCGTGGCTAAACATGCTAATAATTTATCTGTTAGTGAATTTTGGAATCTAGAAAATCTTGGTATATTAGATCCTTCTGAAAACAGAAACATAAATATTGTACACTCTGAGTTATTAAAAGATTTTCAAGATGGTTTGGAAATACTCCCTTCTGGTAGATACCAGTTAGGTTTGCCTTTTAAAACAGATACTTCAAGTTTGCCCGATAACAAGGAACTAACTTGGAATAGACACCAAAAAATGTGTAAACGATCAAAAGATAAAAAATTAATTAAGGATTACGAAATGGTGTTTAAGGAATGGGAGTGTCTTGATATAATTGAAAGGGTACCCCAAAATGAAATTATAAGCGACAGGCAGTGTCACTATTTACCACATAGGCCTATAGTCAAAAACGAAAGCACTACTACAAAATTAAGACCAGTCTTTGATGCCTCTAGTGGCAAGCCGTCCTTGAATGAACTTTTATATAAAGGGCCAAATCTCATTGAATTAATCCCAGACCTGATTGACCGATTTCGTTCATATCCCATTGGCCTGTCTGCAGATATCGAAAAGGCTTTTTTGCAATTGTCTATTGCTCCAAGGTACAGAGACTTTTTACGCTTTTTTATCCGTGCGAAGATGAAATGGTCATTTATAGACACTGTAGAGTAGTTTTTGGGGTTACTTCCAGCCCTTTTCTCTTAGCAGCATCCATCTCCCATTTGCTAAACACCTTTGTAGAAAACAACGAAATAATTGAAAAATTAAGAAAATCATTTTACGTAGACAATTGCCTTTCTGGTGTTTTCAATATCAAAGAACAAGAGCATTTTATTTTAACAGCTATAGAAGTACTTTCACGTGGATGTTTCAACTTGCGAGGGTGGGAGAGCAATGTCAAGTGTAAATACATTACGAAAAGTTCTGGCACCACCAATGTTTTGGGAATTTTATGGAATTTGGACTGTGATACTTTGAAATGTAACTGTGATATAAAGGTTGATCCTTTTGTTTTAGAAGTAGGTGGGAAAATAACTAAGAGAGTAATTTTGGCTACGATTCAGAAGATTTTTGATCCCATTGGTTTATTGTCAGCGGCAATTTTACCCATAAAAATTAAATTGCAAGACATATGGAAATTAAAACTATCCTGGGACTCTCCTTTACCCACTAAAGATCAGAATAGCTTTAAAAGATGGATTAATGGTTTACATTTACTAAATAATGTTGAAATAGCCCGTAATACAGAAATTAATGATTCGACACAAATGCATGTATTCATGGATGCTAGCAAAGTAGCTTATGCCGCTTGTGTTTTCCTTAGAGCTATCACTTCCAATGAAGTAAAAATTTGTCTTTTAAGAGCTAAACCACGAGTAGCTCCTTTAAAACCCATCACCATCCCAAGATTGGAGTTATTATCCTGCGCCATTGGAGTAAGATTAGCTCATTTGATCAAAACAGCCCTCCAACGTATTTCTTGGAAATTCAACCCTCCAACCGCGAGTTGGTGGGGTGGTTTGGGGAAAAACTGATTAGAGTGGTTAAAGATCTTCTTAAAAGTACCCTCGAAAAGGCTGTTTTTACATATGAAGAATTACTTACAGTACTCTCAGATTGTGAAACTGTTATAAATGCACGTCCAATCACATATCTTTCAGAGGACGCTGAAGATATAAAGCCTATAACACCAGCCATGTTCATGTTAAACGATCCCAAGATAAGGAGTGTAACCACAGATATTGATGAAGTTGAAGCCAAGCATTTTCGAATCAGAATTAAACATCGGGCCAAAGTAACTGAGCAGTTAAAGCTGCGCTTTCGAAAGGAATACCTTGGTCAACTTATACAGCGTCTAAGCAGAAGGTGTTCAACTCCAAAAATACAAGTTGGAGAAATCGTGTTAATCGGAGACGACAATAAAAAATGTTTGAACTGGCCTCTTGCTAAAGTCATGCAGTTGATTCCTGGCAAAGATGATATCGTCAGAACTGTGAAATTGAAAACACAATCCGGTGTTTTAGTGCGACCTATACAGAGGATTTTTCCCCTAGAGATTTCAGCAACTACTGATAAAGAGGATGTCCCAACTATATCAAATGTGAGAAGAGATTCCTTTTCAGATGCTGAAGGAAATGATTTGTCACCGGTATCAGAAAATGACATCTCCAGTGATTCTCTAAGAATAATTTTGCTCAGTGATGATAAGGACTTACCCAAAACAACCAGAACTGGACGATTAGTGAAAATTCCTCAAAAACTAAATCTGTAATCTTATAATTGTAACTAACTTTTTTCTTTTTCATTTAGGTTTTGTTTTCTCCCGAAACAAAAGGTGGGAGGATATGTAACAACCAATCGGCAGAGAAGCGAGTGACGTCACCCATGTGACTGCTTGAGTTATTGTGTAACCTAAAACCTTTTTTTTCAGTATGCATCCGGCACTCCCCGAGCAATGTTTTGATTTCGATAAAGAATAAATATTTCAACTTCTGTTTTTCAAAGTCATTATTGATAATTTCTGTCTTCAATTTAAATGTCGCGTAGATATTTCGGCCCATAATTTTATTATGTTGCGTTGAAAAGAATTCCATTTTTATAAATGATCGAGAAATCAAATTCGGAATTATTCAAAATAAAACGAAACGTAACAAAAGCCTTTTTGTCTCTTCAGACCAAGGGATGTCATTTGGTACAGATTTTCTGGTCAGGTCTGTTAATGGCTTAGCAATGTTCGCATAATGAGGCATATATTCCCTATAATAGTTAAACAGTCAAACAGTTCCCTATAATAGTTATCGATCTTAAGGCTTTCGATATTTCGAAAAACAACGAGATTTGCTATTTATAATTTAAAAAAAACGCTGCTTTACATCACGAAATGAGATTTTACTTATAATCTCATACTTTACATAAAAACAAATCAAATGTGATATAAAAGGTTGAAAATTCTATAGTTATGAAATTATTTTATACTATTTTCGGATTAGTCTTTCACCCGCCTTCCAAGACATTTTCGATTAATGCTAAAACATATCGAAAAAGCCAAAAACAAAAAAATTAAGTAAAAAAATAAATATCCTTTTTTTTTAATTTGCAGTATTGAAATACAGGAAAAGGGGGTATACAATACCGTATGTTTTTCTTTGCTTGTGATTATAGATAGACGAAAATTTTTAAAGGCGCGGAAGGGGTAGAAGACAGAACACGCGCCCCCGTTTTTGAAGCTATCTTCTAGAAAGTGTATCGTGACATAAGCAACCTTAGAATCAGCTCAACGGAGCGTCTTTAATTAAAATAGCTTTAGCAAATGTTATTAAAGTTTCGATATAAAATACATTCTATAGTGTATATAACATAGCCAGAGACCAACATCTTGATATAAGCTTAATTCCACTCCGAGCGGCCGATGTTAATTTACCCATGGACAAAAATTCTACGGATTGGATTCAGGATTTTATTTATTATCGACTATGATTATCGGTCCCAATATTAAAGATTATCACAAGGAAAAATAAATGGAATCGATTACTTAAACCCTAAGCAATATTTCTACGCTTGAAAATACCTGCTTGTAAACTTTTTGTTTTTATTACCATTTAGCTTGAGAAAAAACATTTGTGTGCAATGAAATAAGGGAATAAGACACGGGAAAAAATGCACTTAAATTTATAAATAATATTTTTATTCAAGTGATATAAGACCTTTCAATTAGTGTTTTATATTTCCAAAATCAATTCTTAGTGCATATAAAAACATAAAAGAATAATTAAAATAATGATTAATGAATCTATAACTTTAAATCTTATATTGTTATCATTAATTTAAAATAGTGAATAAAATCTTCATAATTTTATTCGGTACTGAATAATTCATAAAAATGCAGTAAATGAAGCATATTGTAGAAAAAAGCAAAATGTATTTAAAGATGTTATAAATTTAAAATTGTAAAAATACTATGTCATTAACATACAAACATTTCATTTATATAGTAAATTTACTATGATTAAAAAAATAATTCATATTTTAAATTGTACAGTGACAAAAATAAAAACTGAAAAGCTTTGCTCCGAATTAAAATTTGGATTTAAACCTACAATAATTTGTTAAACATTACATCAAATTGAACGATATCTTTTTGAAATAAGAAATGTGTGTTTATTTCTTGAAATGATTTCGAAATCAGTGATAAAGCGACTTAAGAAATAAAACTCTCTACACTGACAACTATCACTTCTTGCGATTTCTGTAATTTATCTAGAACTTCAAAACAATGATTCAGTAAAATATTATTTAGTTTCGCATCAGACTGATCATCTAATCAGGGCATATCACACCCCAAAGTTCCTGGTCAAAAAAAAGGAAAAACAGACATGGGCACTGTAGACCTTGTTCCAATGGGGATTGTCTTGTTAATGTGAGTTTAGTTTAACTTAGAATTTCAACTGAATGAATGAAAATCATATAACTAATGATAGTATATATTTTTCTTGAATACATTTTTCCATAGTAACAGAAATTTTGAATCGTAAATTTCCTTGGCTTCGTTTATGTTTTGTTAATTATTTTCATTTGCGAAGAAATGTTACATTTATGAATGACTTTGTGTCGTCTATTAGCGGAATTATAAAATACATTTTGCATAAAAATCTAACTTTAATTTTATTACTTAAAAATTGTTTTGTCTTTCGATAAATTATTAACCCCTTGCCAGTGTAGCCTGAATTCAGTTAGGGCAATTACTGCATGCAGTATTTGTGATGCCCGAACTCAGTTCGGGCAGAAGAAAAATTAACGTTTCTATTTTGTGAAGTCCAAGTTGAGTTCTTTCTGTCTTTCTACTTTAGGATACTTAATTCCCTATTTTCCTAATAAATGACACAAGTGGTCCTAGTTTTTTATCAATTCCAACTTTGGTCCTGAAGGTAGTCCAACAACTACAACAACACTATGGAAGGTGATATTAAAGTCGGTCAACATCTTACAGACTTCCCGGTTGCTAGAAAAAGAGGTAAAAAATATTACTAGAAATATTTTTCTATCTCCTACACCAGACGTTATATAAATAACTGCTTTATTTTGCATACTTCAGCAAGAGTTGCGAAAAATATGAACTTCAAAAAATCAATTGTTGAACTAAATAAACCAAATGTTCAACTACCAGGACCATTGCGTCCTAGTGTAAGCTTACTGCGCCTCACAGGTCAACACTTTCTAAAACACATCCCATCAATGGGGAAAAAATCTACTCCAACCAGGCAGTGTTTTATATGCTGTAGTAAAACCGATGAACAAGGGAAGAGAATAAGGCATAAGACAAGAGTTTATTGTAAAAAGTGCAATATATAGACTTACTGTAAAAGATTTGTAAAATTTATGTATTGAAAATCATTTTGTTGTGTTTTTATATTATACTAGTTTATACTAGTTAAGTTTAACTTCAAAATTTCGTTTAATTTGCTCAATACGAATAACATTTTTGTGTAATCAATGTTTTATGTGTATGTAAAAATTATAAATATAGTAGTTATTGTATTTAAAACTTTATTTTTGTAATAAAAAGCATTTTCTAACTCTTATAATAATATAAAGAATAAAATTAAACAGTCAAAAAATTTTTCCATTTTTGGTTCATTTTTCTGAAATATATGTCACAGTTAAGGGGTTAACTATTTTCAGTGAATGACATATATAACAGCATTACAAATATTGCTTAAAGTGGTGACTAAGAAGCACAAATATAATATTATAATTATGCACAGAAATACTATCATATATCATATACCACGGTGAACTGTGTTCTTCTAGAAGTAGCATCTAACACATACATCGCATTGGGGCCTCGCTGGTCTGGTTGGTTAGGGCGTCCTTTTCACTATCGTAATTAGTGAATTCGAATTTAGACTTAACCAAAGAACCGTCATGTTCACTAAAGGCGGATGTAGCACGTTAAATATAGGTCATGGTCACAATATCCTCCAAGTGAAATGATACTTTTGGTGTTGGTAGTTCAAGTATTACGGGATCTTGGTCCCTGCTTCTAAGTTATAGTGATTCGGCTACTATCAAGTCATATGATTCACACTCATATTCAACTTGATCAGTTCTATTTTGAAGGCTGATAATTTTATGATTAGCAGAGATGTACTCTCTACGATGGCTGAATCGTCAGCAAGAAAAGCTATTTGAGTCATCTTTATGATTTCTAAAATTATGAATATGAAAAGAATAGCAGATAAGGCTTATGAAACTCCAGCTCCTTTATTTCTATTTGTGGATTTTTTTAAAAATTTAATATCAAACTCTTCGTTTTTTTTTAAGATAGCTTCATTTAGTTCGATTATAAAGGAGAATGGTGATAGTACTTTTTCTATGCAGACATTTATCACACTCTTATAACCAAACGTAAACAAAAATTAACATCAAATGACCTTGAAAATTATTTCTCTTTCCAAGTAGCATAGAGGGAAAAAGAAAGGGACAACCAGATATGATTTCATATTAAATTTCGATTTTTACTTTCAAATCGAGATCAATAAAAACACATTCTTTCATTTCTTCATTCATCCCCCCCCAAAAAAAAGCTGTGCTCCCTCGTTCTCTCTCTATCTAAAAGGATGGAAAAAGACACAATGCAAAATGAACAACTTTCAATGAATGGGGATAATTTGGTATAAGTGTGAACTCGTTTATTTAAATCAAATGATGAACACATAAATAAAATAAAAATAACAGATGATGAAAATTTCAATATATTGCATATATATACACACACACTTACAGGTGAATTCCAATTATTCGAACTGTATCTATCCGATTTCAGAAAAATAAATTAGACTGAAGAAGAGAAGAAAAATGAGAAAAAGGCAAATGCTGAAGAAATTTAAGAGAGAAAAAAATCAAAACCATTATTGATGAAAAATTTATAAAAAAATGTATGGAAAGCATAGCAAACATAATTTGCATTGAAAAAAGGATAGATTTTTCTAAAATCAGTTTATTTCACCAAACTACAGACACAAGGTTTGAGGAGTCAGGGAATTCAGTTGATAAGTCTTTTAAAGCAAATGCATAAGTTTTAAATTTTATTTGTTTGCATTGAACGAAGGCACTGACGCTTCTCAGGCGGTACAATTTTCAATCTTCATCAGAGGAATCGATGAATATAAAAATACCACGAAAGAAATAGTTGCTTTAGTATTATTAAAGGACACAGCCAAGTTTGCAGATTTATTCAATGCATTAAAAGCAACGATGAAAAGGTTTTCCTGATCTATAAGAAAATTATATATCAGCTATCACACATTATCGATGGAATTCCTAACATGGTGGTAAAAATGGAGGACACGTTAAAATGGTTAATAATGAAGTCATCGCAGTCAGCGATATGATTTTGATGGTATATCATTGTATGGTACATCAGGGCAATTTATGTGGAAAATGTTTTAAATATTATTGTATTAAGCGTTGTTATATGAAAACATTGATTTTATAACAGGATAAGGACTTGATTATAGAAGATTTTCTTAAAGTGATGGGCAGTGATGCAGATGTTATTTATTATACAGAAATAAGATGGCTTAGTAATGGGAAAACGCTCAAAAGAATTTGCGATTTAAGAACTGAAATAAAAATATTTATGGGAACAAAAAGGAAACATGTGAGTGAATTTGAAGATGAAGATTGGGTTTTAGATTTAGTTTCTTAATAGAACATTTGAATAATTTGAATTTGACACTCCAAGAAAAAAATCAGTTTATTAATAGCATGTTCCAAACAATAACAGCGTTTGAAAGAAGGTTAAAATTTTATCACAACCAAATAAAATTAAAAGATTTCTCACATTTCTGTACTTTGGCTGCACATAAACCTGCGAGTTGTACAAAATTTGTAAAATATTTTGCACAAAATTATTCTTTGATTTAATTCAAGAGTTTGAAAGTAGATGTTCATGATCTTTTGCGAAAAAAATGAAGAGTATTTTAACATACTTTCTAACTCATTTTCTTAAGAAATAAATAAATTGCCTTCAAATCATCAAATGGAAAACACTGAACTGCAAAGTGACATTCAAGTGAAAAAAAATTGGAAATATTTCTTTACTGGAGTTTCATAAAGATTACTTACCCCACGATAAATATTCGAATTTTTACAATTATGCTTTATTAATGTCTTCAGCTTTCTTCAGCATCTATATTTGTGAACAATTATTTTCAAGAATGAAGCGTACGAAAAACAAAAATAAAACAAAGATCACCGGCAGACATCTGGAAAATGCATTAAAAATTGCTAACTTGGATATTGAGCCCAATATCGGCCATCTTGTTCAACAAAAGCAAATTCATCCTTCTCATTAAATTGAATTTTTTCCATCTTTATGAAATCCAAACTAAATTCAATGTAACATTTACAAATTTAAAATAAATATGTACCTATACATATGTATTTCAAATTAAAAGGACTAGTAATAAAAATAACTTCTCCAGTAGCGTAATACGCAAATAAGTCAGAACTTAGAATTAATAAACTTTGGCGTTTAAATAAGTTTTGTCAATATACAATTATTTAGTTTAAAAAGCGTAAATAGAATGTTTATACTATTTTTTTAATTTCTAAAAATATAAACTTCCTTAAACAATAAATAACACAAATATTTACGTCAGTGATTGCAATTTTTTCTCTCCCGTTACTATGATTATCGTACATGGTATAATGAAATCGTATCAAAGTTTCTAATACTAACATCGTTAAATAAAATTAGAGAAAGGCAGTATATATCAAGTAATATCAATGTATGGTATGTCGTTATGACCATTCTCATGTATAATTTATTTTTTTTTGTATACAATCATCAATAATTATTAAAAAAAGCTTAAGAGAAAAATTTCTCAAAAGTTCAAAATAAAAAAGCTTAAGAAAAAATAGGTATTTCGAATCTATAACGTAATCCAAATTTTCCATTTCCTGCAACAGTTTAATTGGGCATGCATACGGAAGATTGTAGCCATTTTATAATCCTATAAACTAAAAAAAAACTAAACTCCATAGCATGACAGCCCATATGGGCCAAGGCCTACCATGCCCATAACTGTTTTCACGACCGAAGGCCCTGCGGTGCGAAGCATATGTCCCAGTTAGGTGGTCAGCCTAACGTAAGACCCCCAGTGTTTAGTTCCCAAGCATGCTTGGTACTCAGTTAATCGACCCACTGAAGGGATGAAAGGCTGAGTCAACTTTGCCCAGCACGAGGACCGAATCTCGGACCTGTGTCATGGGAGCGTGAAACGCTGCCACTAAGCCACCGGGCTTCTTATAAACCTATACTTTGTCTATATTTAAAGTTTGCCGACCGATGGTTAAGTGGTTAGCGTTTCTGACTCCGGAGGTGTGGGTCCCGGGTTCCAGTCCCGGTTCGGGCATGGAAATTACTTCCCTCTGTGTTTCGCTGTCCTTTCTTCTGAGATGATGTATGAATGTGGTCCATCTTATAAACGGGTTTGTGGTGGTATGTTGTGGATAATACCACTCTACTCTGTGACTTTGTTCACAGGTGCCCACTGGGTAAAGACAAATGAATAGCAGTTTCCGGTCTTGTTGTGGCGAAGGATTAGTCATCTAGTGCCCACCGTTATTTTAAAAAAAATTATAGATGTAATGTATTTAAGTTATACGTAAAGAAATATATAAGTAAAGAAAGTGTTACGAAATTTTTACTGTATGATGACAAAATTTCTCCTTATTTTCCTACACATACTTCTTTAACATCTTATTAAAATATGACATTTTCTGCATACACAGTCATTAAAACATGCATACTCTTAATTTTGCAATCAAAAGGTATTTTAATTTACTACAAATTACGATGTTTCAAGTACAGCTTATGGTTACTCTAAAACAATTTTGTAAAATTATTTCTAACCATATTAGTAAAAATATAAATCGTTCTTGCCAATTTGAACTAACCATAAAATGGATGTTTTGTTTTGTCTTTTTCATATTGCTTTTTCTTCTGTTCCATTACCAACGTGTTAAAGGCTAATATGAATGGAAAACGGTTTCTCAGACCGATGTTTTGTCCTTTATATAAGAAATCGATTTATTAACTAAATAAAAAATAATATTTTTAAATTGCATTCCAAAACGAGATGAAGCCATAGAGTTGTTACTCAATATGGATGTCATATCTAAATCATTTCAATTATTGTTAAGGGCATTTGTCTCAAAGAGATTCGAAACGACTTCTGGAATCATGATTTCGGATACTCGTAATAACAATCAATGTTTTACGTACAAAATGTTCATCAAATCAAAAGTAAAAAAAGAGAAATAGAGAAGCTTCAATGGATTGCAAGAGAACGTGAAATGTCACAAGAGATGTTGGTGAGCCTGACACAAGGGAAGTTTGTGAGGTGGAGGGCCAGGCAAGAAAACTTGAATCAATCAAAGGTACAAATTAGAAAAGATAACTATTTCAAGAAATTTTGGAAGCAATATCGCTAAATATTTGGAAATTTGAAAACTAATTATTTGGAATAGCAGGTAATTTTCATGATGTTGGTAACTATTACAAACAGAAAAAATTATAATTTAAAATACTTTTGTACTGGTAAAAATAATGAATGGATTTTTTTCCCATCGCCGACGACATTCAGATGTTCGATGGTAAACTTCGCTTTGTTTGCTGCCGCTCGACGAATGCGATTTGAAGGCAGGAAACAAATTCGTTGACAAGTCGGATTTACGAAACCGTCTCAATACGATGTGACGTAGATGAAATGCTATCTGATATCATGGATTTTTTTAACCAATGAGAATTGTAATAAAATGACGTAATCATAATCTCAACGGGAACGAAAGAAATAACCGCTTTATAGTTAAAAAGAAGTTAATTAATTTTAATAAAACTATAGATTATTTTATTTAAATTCGTTAAAAATTTTGTATATGTGCCACAGTATAATTTTATCTTTGTAAAGCTGCAATCGAACGGTCACAGTTTAGACAACTTCGATCCAGAGGGTCGTTCAACGTTACAATATAGTCATCAGAAACTCATTGAATTTATGCGTTGCTTCTGTGATTTCTTTATGTAAGCTATTGATCACTTCCTGTTATTAGCTCCACACTGGAAGAGAAATCCGAGCTTACTAATTTTTTTTCAACCCGTCAAAGAATCTCACACACGGTTCGATTTTTTACGTGACGTATTTATTACGTTTCGTTTTTATTTGAATAATTCCGAATTCGATTTCTCGATCATGTATAAAAATGGAATTCTTTTCAACGTAACATAATAAAATTATGGGCCGAAATATCTACGCGATATTTAAATTGAAGACAGAAATTATCAATAATGAATTTGAAAAAACAGAAGTTCAAATATATTTATTTCTTCACTAAATCAAAACATTGCTCGGCGAGTGCCGGATGCATACTGAAAAAAAAGGTTTTTGATTACACAATAACGCAAGCAGTCACATGGGTGACGTCACTCGCTTCTCTGGCGATTGGCTGTTACATATCCTCCCACCTTTTGTTTCGGGAGAAAACAAAACCTAAATGAAAAAGAAAAAAGTTAGTTACAATTATAAGATTACAGATTCAGTTTTTTAGGAATTTTCACTAATCGTCCAGTTCTGGTTGTTTTTGGTAAGTCCTTATCATCACTGAGCAAAATTGTTCTTAGAGAATCACTGGAAATGTCATTTTCTGATACCGGTGACAAATCATTTCCTTCAGCATCTGAAAAGGAATCTCTTCTCACATTTGATGTAGTTAGGACTTCCTCTTTATCGGTAGTTGCTGAAATCTCTAGGGGAAAAATCCTCTGTATAGGTCGCACTAAAACACCGGATTGTGTTTTCAATTTCACAGTTCTGACGATATCATCTTTGCCAGGAATCAACTGTATGACTTTAGCAAGAGGCCAGTTCAAACGTTTTTTATTGTCGTCTCCGATTAACACGATTTCTCCAACTTGTATTTTTGGAGTTGAACACCTTCTGTTTAGACGCTGTATAAGTTGACCAAGGTATTCCTTTCAAAAGCGCAGCTTTAATTGCTCAGTTACTTTGGCTCGATGTTTAATTCTGATTCGAAAATGCTTGGCTTCAATTTCATCAATATTTGTGGTTACACTCTTTATCTTGGGATTGTTTAACATGATCATGGCTGGAGTTATAGGCTTTAGATCTTCAACGTCCTCTGAAAGATATGTGAGTGGACGTGCATTTATAACAGATTCACAATCTGAGAGTACTGTAAGTAATTCTTCATATGTAAAAACAGTCTTTTCGAGGGTACTTTTAAAAAGATCTTTAACCACTCTAATCAGTTTTTCCCAAAAACCACCCCACCAACTCGCGGTTGGAGGGTTGAATTTCCAAGAAATACGTTGGAGGGCTGTTTTGATCGAATGAGCTAATCTTACTCCAATAGCGCAGGATAATAACTCCAATCTTGGGATGGGGATGGGTTTTAAAGAAGCTACTCGTGGTTTAGCTCTTAAAAGACAAATTTTTACTTCATTGGAAGTGATAGCTCTAAGGAAAACACAAGCGGCATAAGCTACTTTGCTAGCATCCATGAATGCATGCATTTGTGTCGAATCATTAATTTCTGTATTACGGGCTATTTCAACATTATTTAGTAAATGTAAACCATTAATCCATCTTTTAAAGCTATTCTGATCTTTAGTGGGTAAAGGAGAGTCCCAGGACAGTTTTAATTTCCACATGTCTTGCAATTTAATTTTTATGGGTAAAATTACCGCTGATAATAAACCAATGGGATCAAAAATCTTCTGAATCGTAGCCAAAATTACTCTCTTAGTTATTTTTCCACCTACTTCTAAAACAAAAGTATTTATATCACAGTTACATTTCAAAGTATTACGGTCCAAATTCCATAAAATTCCTAAAACATTGGTAATGACAGAACTTTTCGTAATGTATTTACACTTGACATTGCTCTCCCACCCTCGCAAGTTGAAACATCCACGTGAAAGTACTTCTATAGCTGTTAAAATAAAATGCTCTTCTTCTTTGATATTGAAAACACCAGAAAGGCAATTGTCTACGTAAAATGATTTTCTTAATTTTTCAATTATTTCGTTGTTTTCTACAAAGGTGTTGTTTAGCAAATGGTAGATGGATGCTGCTAAGAGAAAAGGGCTGGAAGTAACCCCAAAAACTACTCTACAGTGTCTATAAATGACCATTTCATCTTCGCACGGATAAAAAAAGCGTAAAAAGTCTCTATACCTTGGAGCAATAGACAATTGCAAAAAGCCTTTTCGATATCTGCAGACAGGCCAATGGGATATGAACGAAATCGGTCAATCAGGTCTGGGATTAATTCAATGAGATTTGGCCCTTTATATAAAAGTTCATTCAAGGACGGCTTGCCACTAGAGGCATCAAAGACTGGTCTTAATTTTGTAGTAGTGCTTTCGTTTTTGACTATAGGCCTATGTGGTAAATAGTGACACTGCCTGTCGCTTATAATTTCATTTTGGGGTACCCTTTCAATTATATCAAGACACTCCCATTCCTTAAACACCGTTTCGTAATCCTTAATTAATTTTTTATCTTTTGATCGTTTACACATTTTTTGGTGTCTATTCCAAGTTAGTTCCTTGTTATCGGGCAAACTTGAAGTATCTGTTTTAAAAGGCAAACCTAACTGGTATCTACCAGAAGGGAGTATTTCCAAACCCTCTTGAAAATCTTTTAATAACTCAGAGTGTACAATATTTATGTTTCTGTTTTCAGAAGGATCTAATATACCAAGATTTTCTAGATTCCAAAATTCACTAACAGATAAATTATTAGCATGCAAAGATAAAGCACATAAAACAGAGTCATTATTTACATCATAATTATCATTTAATTTCTGCTTTCCAATAACAGTATACCCCAGCCGGGTTTCAATAGCAACTAGACTTGATTCTAACTTCACAAAATGACCAGTTAACAACATTCCTGCCACATCGGATCCAATCAAAAGATTTATATCATAATTAGGGATTTCGAAATCACTCAATATAATCCCTTTTTCTTTCAGTTCATGAATAGTCATCATATCAGTCAGTTTAGGAACAAAACCACAAATTTTGTTTTCAGATAAAACCTCAATTTTACAAGAAAAATCATTTTTCAAACTAGCAATTTTCACATCGTATACTTCATGAGAACAGGGTTTCGTTTCTTGACCACCAAAAAGTCCATGTATTAAAGATAATGACCTTTTGGATTTTAACTTTAATTGTTTAACTATTCCTGAACTGAGGTAAGAACGTTGGGATCCTGTGTCCAAGACTGCTCTTACTAAACACTGTTTCTTTTGATTCATAACTTTAACAACAAGAGTCATTAAATAAACATTTTCTACTCTAGAATTATTTGACAATACAGTTGTAGATACAGTTTCGTTTTTACTGGCAGGACTGTTCTCCTTATCTGAATAACACATAAGAGTACAGTGATTTTTATTACAATGAAAACACTTCACCTTAGCCCTGCAATTTTTAGAGGTATGACCTGTTCTCAAACAGGAGTAACAGGCCCCTTTCTGACTAAGAATTTTAATCTTTTGATCAAAATGCATTTTTCTAGCAGCAAAACAATCTTGGCTGGGGTGTTTCTTATTGCAAAAAAGACAATCAAAATTCTTCTTACCTTGATTTTCTGCTTCTGATGTACTTACAAGGGCGGCAGCTGTAGTAATATTCCCTTCACGGGATTCCTTGTGTTTGTCGATTCGGGGAGCTCCAAACCCGGTACGGGCGAGCACAACCATTTCTTGTCCTTGAACTTCTTGTCTCAGAAAAGACATCAAATTTTCTAACGAACGTACTCCTCCGTCAAGTGTACTTCTATTTCTTTCCCAAGCTATTAGGACACTCTCAGGCAAGCACGATTCCACAAGGGGAGTTAAAAGTCCCCGTACTTTTCTTGGGCTCTTCCTAAGCTGTCCAGCGCGCGCAGTTTTGATTCCAGTTCATCGTAAAGAACAGCTAAATCAGTTTTAGTTCGGTTTGAGGAGGCATTTCTCATTACCATAGTTAACAAGTCCCTGACGTAAACTTGGACAAGTAGATCACTCCGCCCGAAGCGATCCTGTAACTGTTCTATGACTTTGGGATAGTTATCCGCTGTTGGCGGGAAGCTTTCTACTAATCTTGCTGCTTTCGATTCTGGCACTATTGCCTGTAGCAAATACTGGAACTTGTCTTCTGGTGGAATTCTCTCATCATAATCAATTTTGGAGAACTGACTCCAAAAACCAAGCCATTCTCGAGTCTCACCGGAAAATCGCTTTAGTTCTAACTTCGGGAGCTTGAATTGTTTCTTATTTGAGGTATCTTGAGAGACTTCCGTTTTCATAGTTACTTTACGGCATTTTTCAAAAAGTTCAATATATCTATCACGATATTCTTCTGCTGTAACGAAATCTTCTTCATATAACCGTTCCGCATCTTTTGAAGTTAAAATTTCGTTTTCTACCTCCTGTTGAGAAACTTCTAATCTTTGAAATTTGTCTTCTAACTGCGCAGATAAAACCGAAATAACATTCTTATCTACTTCTGGTTTCAGGAATTCTTCTTGAATTTTATTCCCGCAGACTGTAAAGGATGCTCGAAGCCCTTTTCGTTTCTGTTTCAACAAATCCATTCTTCAATAAAACTTTAATTTCAATCTTCAGGCCCCACGTTGGGCGCCACTTATATTACGTTTCGTTTTTATTTGAATAATTCCGAATTCGATTTCTCGATCATGTATAAAAATGGAATTCTTTTCAACGTAACATAATAAAATTATGGGCCGAAATATCTACGCGATATTTAAATTGAAGACAGAAATTATCAATAATGAATTTGAAAAAACAGAAGTTCAAATATATTTATTTCTTCACTAAATCAAAACATTGCTCGGCGAGTGCCGGATGCATACTGAAAAAAAAGGTTTTTGATTACACAATAACGCAAGCAGTCACATGGGTGACGTCACTCGCTTCTCTGGCGATTGGCTGTTACAGTATTGATGCAAGCCCAAAACTGTAACATATGTAACGGCCTTAACTGTCTAAATCTGTACTTTCAGTGATGCATATAGTTAAGATAACATAACATTTCCGTCTCACAAACGAATATTTTAGATCCGATGCAAAATTAACAGTTAATAATTTTATATACCATTACATTCACGATTGGCTAATAGTATACAAAATAAATCTACTCGAATATATTTATTATTAAGTAACAATAAATATTATAGACCCGATTTTAATTGATTAAGTTACAATAAATATTATTGACCGATTTTAGCTCCTGGGTGCTCAGCAACACTGTGAATAAATGAGAAGTAGCTGGTAGCTTGGGAAAGTCTGCCCATCCTTGTTGTAAAAACATCCATTTCGGCGCAGTAATTTGTAAATTTGGCATCCTCACCAATTAGTAGGATTCGTCAAAACGGTTTACACAGTATTAAAAAATGAGGTAAAACAATAATTATATTCTATAGCTTAAAGAAAAATTTCATACAAGATAATTGAATAAAAAACTGATAGTAGTTAAATTTAAGATCAATAAAAAAACAAATTCACAGAACAATATCGATTTATAAATGAAATATATATATATATATATATATATATATATATATATATATATATATATATATATATATATATATATATATATATATATATATATATACAAGCTGACCCAGCCACGCGTTGCAGTGGCTGAGTTTTTATAATACATTGAATCAATTTTTTACTAATTTTTGAGTACAATCAAATTAATATTTTCTGAAAAAATTTAAAATAGGTTCATTCATATGAGATTAAAAATAAAACGTTTCGCAAAAATTCAAAAGTAATAGGTAAAGTATCGAAATTTTCAAATTAAGCACAAATCAACATATACTTTCTGAATTTACATTTTATTCATCTAATATTAAATTATAGTTAGTAATCAGTGACTTACTTATAAAATATACTATATAAATTAAAAACATCTAAAAATAAATTGTTATAAATGAGGTAGATAACATTGACATCGAACTATTATTTTTTCAATTTTTAATTATTAAAACTAAAAAATTTTTCCGCGGTATTATACTGAAATAAAAAAAATTAAAAGAATTTATCATTTGAATAAATAAATTAGATCAAAATGTTCTACTGAATAAATTAATAATTATCAAATTATAAAATAAAAATAAAAAAAATAAAAGGCTGTCAAGAAATACTTACATGTTTTGGAGGTGGTATGAAAATTAGTAGAGAAAAACAGCAATAAATAAAATTTTATTTTACTATTTATAATATTAAAAATATTCAAACTGAACACGCACAGTAATAACACAATACAAAGTATAATTATGAAAGTGATTCACAAAAAATTGTTATAGTATGATTATACATCATGAAAATATATGTATCATGAAAATATATGAAAAATATATGAAAATATTTGTACATCATGAAAATATAATAATAAAAATATATGTAAATTCTATATTTAACCACGCGATTGCTCGCGCACCTTAATTTTCTCGAAGATGTATAATCTAGAAAATAAACACGTCGCCATCTGCCGAATACCTGTGCAACTTAGATGCTAAACCGCCATCTATTAGGAACTTACAGAACTAAACAATAAATAAACATTAATGTCGTATAATAAATATTGAAAATAATAATTAAGAGATAAAAACTATTCTATCTTTTAAGTTGGACTATATTATAAATTGTTACAAAATTTTATCAAAATCCGTTCAGTAGTTTCGGAGTTTATCGGGAACATACATCGTGACACGAAATTTATATATATATATATATATATATATATATATATATATATATATATATAGCTATCCTCTGAGATAACAAAATATCCCTCTCGGTCACGGAAACAGAGATGGTCACTGTGAGCACTGGCCCACATGGGCTGTCGTGCCACAGAGAGAGAGGGAGAGAGAGAGAGAGAGACAATATGTATAGTCAAGATTTTCTTTTTTTCATGTTTAACTAAAAAAAACATTTATTTTTATATAAAGTTTATTTTTATATCAAGTTTGTAAGAAAAAAAATATAAAATTTCTTTTTTACTAACTTATTTAACTCTATTAAATATGCAGTTTTATTTTCTTGAATAAAAATATGCAGGTTTCAATTACAATTCTATTAAAAATGATTCAGGCATCGTTGAAGCAAAATGGATGAGATCTGACCTTAATGTAAGACATAATACACACAAAAAACTGTTGATGCATTAAGGAAATAAATTAATTAAGATAATCTTTATGCCTGATGCAGCAGAAGGAAAAAAAAAGCATTGACTCTATTTCGACGAGCGAAAATATTTATTTTAATTAGTTGTGCAATTGAAGTTATGACAATGCGGCAACAACTTAAATGCAGGATATTTTTGTGCGTTTACATGGTCAAGAAAAACTAACTCATTGCATTCTATTTAACAATTTAGAATAAAGATTTCTTTTGGATCATTTTCTAATAAATTAAATTAATGAAAACGAATTTATTAAATGAATTATTCTGGAATATATACGACCTAACAGAAGGTAAATATATTAAAAACTTATAAAATAATTACCAAAACTGAACTCATTCACAAAATTATCCTATTGAATCTATTTAGAATAAAAAATAATCTCATCGTTTATATTTTGCACGTTCTGAATTTGAATATGTGTACCAGTTATTTGGTGCCCATGTTCAAATTCAGTAAAAGTGAAAAAAAAAAAAAAACGAAATTTACTCAAATAAAAAAAGATTACTCAAATTGTGATATAAAATCAAAAATTATTAAAATTATCTTAATTTTTTTTAAAAAAAATATATATTTTGGATTGGCGGTTTAGAGTTACTGTTATGATTTCATTTGTAAAAATAAAAATATGATTTTATTTATTATTTTATTTCTAGCTGATAAATATAATGCGAGTGCAGTTCAAGAAGTGCACTAATATAAACATGATTTCTGCATGTCAAAACTTTATATATTATTTGATTATGACAATGTAGCTTTATAAATACAAAATTTTTATTCATGATAATATGTGCAATAGAGAAATATAAATAAGTATCTATTTTTAGCCACATACTTATTAATTTAACCAAAACGTAAATATGTATGAAAAATATCGATTTTATGAATCAGAAACGTTTAGCTACCAAATAGAGCAACAAAGTATTTGTTATATAACTATACACCATAACCTATCTTAAAATGAATCTAATAATGTATATATATATATATATATACACATTTTCATACCCCCTTCTCTTTAAGTAGTATTAAAATTTGATTTTTCTGTATCGAAAGTAACATAATCCTTTTTTTCCATTTTTCTTCTGAAAACAGTGTTATTGGAAAAATTTCAAGATTAATATATAATGAAATTAAAATTGTTTCATTAGTATATGGTTGAATAAAAAATAGTTAATTTATAAAATATATTGATTATTACATGAATAGAGAAACTATTATGTACACTCTTTCGTTTTTCGATTTTTTACTGTATTATATGGTAAAAATATATGTTTTGCTATAATAATCATAAAAAATATTTTTATGATTATTATAAAAATATTTTATTATTATTTAAATTATTTATTAATATACAACAAAATATGACGCGTATTATTTTAAATAATAATGCAAATTTTATTTTTGTTATTTGGAACAATGCTTAAAAATTTTACGATGAAACATTAATCAAAACACTTTTGTTTTAGCTTTAATTTACCTAACATTACTTCAGGATTACAATTTCTTGGAGACAATAATTACCACCTACAGCTTGATAGTAATATTGAATTAATTACTGCAAGAAATTTCACACAATTCTTTACCATCAACAGTTACTTCCCAATTTCATGAATATTAAACTCAAAGGCAAATTTTAGTGGACAAAGTTATAAAAACAGAACGGATAACAAAATCACCTTTTGTGCAGCCGAGTAGAATGACAAAATAAATTCGTTAAGGAAAAGAAAGGGGGAGAGAAAAAAACGTCTCACACACTTAAGTCGTATCGTGTTTCGCGCGTCTGGTCGTAATCCCGAGTAAACATTGCATTTCCTCATCCAGATACTGTGACTGGAACACTTCGATAAGTGGTTTCTGAGATGGGTAAGTGCATGAAATATATGAGCATGCGATATATATATACATATCGCCCGTGTATTACAAAAGGATGATTAGTTTCGGTTAGAGCACTACCGTGAACCGGTGGTATGGGTTCTCTGGAAAGGCCGGATGGATGTCGCGCCTGGAGCGTTGCCATTGCGGCATGCATTATCAATATGATTTTATCCGGCATTTCCCGGATGATAGGGATCCTCTATGTCTCTGTGATTGAAGTGTATGGTGTATCTAGGCAAGAAGCTACATTTCCATTTGTGGTGCGGAATTCAATCCGGTCTTTGTCAGGTATTTTTTATATTCTTCTCGAATTTGCTTATATACTCTGATATTTAGTTTAATGTTTCGTTAAATTTAAAAAAAAATATTTGTTTCAGAGCAACTAAATCGTTTGTAAATTAATTTTTCCTCTTAATCTTATCTTTACATATATATAATAGCTTTCATTCTTGGAAAACGTTATTTAAATATTTAATATATTAAAAAATTTTAATTTTAATTTATTGAACACTTTCTGTTGTGTTCAGTACATAACTAGTTAAAAGTTCTGAACTACACCCAGTTCACGTTAGATATTTCATTTAAATATCCCATTTTGAATAAAAATTGGGTGTTATAATTTTAATTTTGTTAATATTTTTAAAGTAACTATATATATATATATGTATATATGTATATATATTTATATATATATATAAATATATATATATATATATATATATATATATATATATATATATATATATATATATATATATAAAATATATATAAGATATATAATATATATATATATATAATATATATATATATAAATATATATATATATATATATATATATATATATATATATATATATATATATATATATATATATATATATATATATATATATATATATATATATATATATATATATAAATTTCGTGTCACGATGTATGTTCCCGATAAACTCCGATACTACTGAACGGATTTTGATAAAATTTTGTAATCATATATCATATGGTCCAACTTAAAAGATAGAATAGTTTTTATCTCTTAATTATTGATCTCAATATTTATTATACGACATTAGTGTTTATTTATTGGTTAATTCTGTAAGTTCCTAATAGATAGCATCTAAGTTGCACAGGTATTCGGCAGATGGCGACGTGTTTATTTTTCTAGATTATACCATCTTCGAGAAAATTAACGTGCGCGCGCAAGCGCGTGGTTAAATATAGAATTTACATATATTTTCATGATGTACAATCATACTATATTAATTTTTCCTGAATCATTTTCATAATTATACTTTGTATTGTGTTATTATTGTGCAGTGTTCAGTTTGAATATTTTTTAATATTATAAATAGTAAAATAAAATTTTATTTATTACTGTTTTTCTCTACTAATTTTCATACCACCTCGAAAACATGTAAGTATTTCTCGATAGCCTTTTATTTATTTTTATTTTATAATTTGATAATTATTAATTTATTCAGCAGTACATTTTGATCTAATTTATTTATTCAAATGAGAAATTCTTTTAATTTTTTTATTTCAGTATAATGCCGCGGAAAAAATTTTTAGTTTTAATAATTTAAAATTGAAAAAATAATAGTTCTATGTCTGTGTTATCTACCTCATTTATAACAATTTATTTTTAGATGCTTTTAATTTATATAGTATATTTTATAAGAGTAAGTCACTGATTACAAACTATAATTTAATATAAGATGAATAAAATGTAAATTCAGAAAGTATATGTTGATTTGTGCTTAATTTCAAAATTTCGATACTTTACCTATTACTTTTAAATTTTGGTGAAACGTTTTATTTTTAATCTCATAAGAATGAACCTATTTTAAATTTCTTAGAAAATATTAATTTGATTGTACCAAAGAATTAGTAAAAAATTGATTCAATGTATTATAATTACTCAGCCACAGCAAAGCGTGGCTGGGTCAGCAATTCTGTATACATTAAAATTTCGTGTGTCACGATGTGTGTTCGCGATAAACTCCGAAACTACTGAACCGATTTTGATAAAATTTTGTAACCATTTATAATATGGTCCAACTTAAAAGATAGAATAGTTTTTATCTCTTAATTATTGATCTCAATATTTATTATACGATATTAGTGTTTATTTATCAGTTAGTTCCGTAAATTCCAAATAGTTTGTGATTTAGCATCTAAGTTGCACAGGTATTCGGCAGATGGCGACGTGTTTATTTTTCTAGATTATAGTATCTCCCAGAGTAAATTAGCGTGCGAGCGCAAGCGCGTGTTGAATATAGAATTTACATATATTTTCATGATGTATAATCATACTGTAAAAAGTTTTCGTGAATCATTTTTATAATTATACTTTGTATTGTGTTATTATTGTGTAGTGTTCAATTTGAATATTTTTAATATTATAAATAGTAAAATAAAATTTTATTTATTACTGATTTTCTCTACTAATTTTCATACCACCTCGAAAACATGTAAGTATTTCTTTATAGACTTTTATTTTTTATTTTTCTTTTATAATTTGATAATTGGCTATTAATCGTGCTATTTTGGCAGCAAGAAACTTTGATGCGATTGAAATTAACTTTAATATACAACAGATGTTGCCCGGTGATTTGATGTCTTTTAAATCAATCGACACAGTTATTGATGAAAACGAAGCCGTAAACATTCCAACTGAATTTTTGAATTCTCTGGATATGCCAGGAATGCCACCACATAATTTTCAATTGAAAATTGGTTCACCAATTATTCTTCTACGTAATTTAAACCCACCGCAATTATGTAACGGTACACGCTTAGTCATGAAAGAAATGACCGAAAATATTCTCTAAGCAACAATTTTGAAGGAAAAATTGAAAGGAGATATCGTCCTGTTTCCACGTATTCCACTGATAGCGTCAGAATCTCCAATACCGTTTAAAAGGCTCCAATTTCCTATTTGTTTAGCTTTTGCGATGACCATAAATAAATCTCAAAACCAAACAATGTCTATTTGTGGTTTGGATTTGGAAAACACATGTTTCTCACATGGACAGCTATATGTTGCCTGCTCACGTGTAGGAAAACCATCAAATCTCTTCGTGTTAGCGAAAGACAGGTTAACCAGGAATGTTGTACACAAAGTAGTACTTAGATAATTTTAATTTTAATAATTTAAAATTGAAAAAATAATAGTTCTATGTCTATGTTATCTACCTCATTTATAACAATTTATTTTTAGATGTTTTTAATTTATATATTATATTTTATAAGAGTATGTCACTGATTACAAACTATAATTTAATATAAGATGAATAAAATGTAAATTCAGAAAGTATATGTTGGTTTGTACTTAATTTCAAAATTTCGATACTTTACCTATTACTTTTAAATTTTTGCGAAACGTTTTATTTTTAATCTCATATGAATGAACCTATAAATTTTTTTAGAAAATATTAATTTGATTATACCCAAGATTTAGTAAAAAATTGATTCAATGTATTATAAAAACTCAGCCACAGCAACGCGTGGCTGGGTCAGCTTATATATATATATATATATATATATATATATATATATATATATATATATATATATATATATATATATATATATATATATATATATATATATATATATATAATTGAAAATTTATACATAATTCAAAATATAAATGTACTATTATAAAACCATTTAATAGTTAATGACAACATAATTTTTGTGAAATTATATTTATTTGATTCATACATATATAAAGAAATTGTCAGTAAATTTCTGATCTTTCTCTCTATATATATAAAGTCTATTATTTCGGGGTTTTTTAAGATAGGTTATGGTCATAAAAACATTAAATTTAATTACAATCAGTTATATATAACTATTAAAAAATATTTTTCATAGAAATCAAAATCGTATGCTAATTAAATAATATATATTTACAACGCATTCATAAAAGGAAACATGGCAAAATCTTTCTGTTATAAATTCACATAGAAAAAAAACTTCTAATTCTTTTTGTGGGTTAGTGATAAAACATGAATTATAAATATGTAAACGCTGTACATAGATACAAACATAATTTTATTTTCAAAGATTACTGATTTTGGAAGTAATTTTTAATGATAAAAATAAATTTACAGTGAAAATTCTATTTTTCACATTTTGTTTTATAAAATGTATACAATTATTTTTTTATATAAAGTGTCTATCTTAGGCGAAATATACTTAAAGGTAAAAGATTAATTTGAATTTAGAAATGCATTACTTCATTTAATACGTTTTAATAAATTTTGTGACGATTTTTCTTAAATATTTATTAATACGTTCAGAGTATTGTCTGTACCGCACGCAATATATATATATATATATATATATATATATATATATATATATATATATATATATATATATATATATATATATATATATATATATATATATATATATATATATTCAATAGAAATATCATCGAATATTATAGAGCACTGTAACTGTTGGTATTCAATTACGCTAGTCCGTTATATAAGGAGAAATAATTTTGTTTTATTATTTCTTCTAGTGAGAGTTTGAAACGATGCTTCATTATGATGTGGTATAATAAAACTACATTTTTAAATGTTTTTCTAAATAATATCAAGGTTTCTTGATTCTGAATCACATCATAGGTCACACTGTTCATCAAGAAGAAAACAACGGTGAAATCCTCCTATAAAAAGCTTGTAAAAACGCTAGGCATAGTCTTACACCTATATACATGTACAAATGATTCAAAAAAGAATGATGAAACTAATTTCGTTTCTAAATCCTCGCTATCTAATCCCATTCTGATCTAAATCCAAACTTGACTGTACGTTTTGTATTGATAAAATGATTACTTTGTTTTTAGTTAAAGATAATTTTATCGAAAAATAATTAGGATTCATTTGATACCTTTAAAATTCTAGAAATTTTAATCTAAAAGGAAATCGATCCCTTCTCAACTTTTCCTTTTCGTAAACCATGGATTTAATTATTTCTTTCCTTCCATTATTATTTGATAAATGTATTTTTGGTACACAAGTGTCTCTAAGTTTAGGCTTTTAATTTTGGTATTTTCAACATAACCAGAAGTATTTCCTGTACCCCAAATTAATCAATTATATACTGCCTGGGCTATGAACCACTGCAGGACGCAAATAAAAAAATAATGTCCATAAATGTGAAAAAGGATCGAAATATTTAAATTAAAGTGTGTGAAAGGTAAAATTTCGAGCCATTTACATAACTGAAAGATCGTGTATCTACTAGTACACAATTATGATAAATTTCAGTTTTATCAAAATTTTTAGAAACTAAAAATATTTATGTTACATAACTATTACATGAAATATTCTATCAAACAATAAAAATGTGAAAACTATTAATCCCAGTTATTTATCAAATTTTTTGTCCTATTTTACATTAAAATTTAGTACACTAAAAGCAAGAATTTTGTAATTTATTGGAGACAATAAATCAGTTATTAATAACAGTTTCAATTTATGTATAAGTCAATGTAATTGCTTTGTTTCCTACTATGAAGTTTTTCACAGCTTTGAAATGAGGAATACTAAATTACACTTATTTCCAGATAAACTCAACTAAAAGTTGCTAAAAATATGTAAAAGATATATTTTTTGATATTTAAACAGTTAAGTTTAATTTTCATAATTCTAAATTAATGTGAATATGAAACTACATTTATATTAAGTTGAATGGAATTAAAAAGTAGACAAAAATAAGAGCAAGAAGGAATGAAATAATATAATATTCAATTTTGAGTTATACTAATTTAATGAAATATTAGGTAAATTGATTAAAATTGAGATTAATTGAAAAAATTTTATTTTCATTAAAATAATTGATAAACTGGAAACTTTGAAACAATTTTATGAATGCATCACAGAAAACAATGAAAGCAAATAATTAACAACTTAAATTGAACCTTCATGCAAGTGTTCGAAGAAATGTTTTTTTATTCATTTTGTGCAATAATTGGTAATATAATGAAGTTTTCGAAAGGAAAATGATACTTACAAAGCTTATCACTTGATCCAAGAAAATAATAATCCCTTTTGTTATATGTGCTTACATTAAGGCTTTGTGCGGTTGGCATGAAATGTGAAATCAAATACACATTTTAAAGTGAGTTTTTGTCATTTATTTCTGTATTAAAGTTCCAAGTATTCATCTGTAGTTCATATGTCATTACAACTTTAGTTCAATGAGCTAAAAAGAAAAGAAAAGAGAATTCTGTTGTAACTTGCATTTTTTAAATTTATTATTTGGAATGAAGTAACAAATAGCTTACAGAAACACTGATGCTTCAAAGCAAAATTTGAGGCAACAGATGAAATTAGTCTCCTGAATAGTGTTGAATTTAAAAAAAAAATAATTCATATACGTAAGGAAACTCAAAAAGTGTCATACCACTCTATATATTGTTTCACTTTACGCGTTTTCTTTGAACAGGGATTAGGCTAGCAACTTAGTTTTTGCAGTGTCATTGACATTTTTCACAATGCTTTATTTTTGGCACATTCCAAAGATAATGTACAAAAGTTAAAAGGTACATGGGGACTGATTAGGAGTATTCTTGATTTTCTTTCTTTATATAACTGAAGAATTCTCCTTTATGTGTGTATATGTAGCATATTTCTCATTTCACTGTTTGTAAAATAATACTTCAAGCAAAAGTAATAAATGTCACTTATTTTCCTTTCTAACCATTTATTTTTAAATAATGCATATAATAAATTTATTTTACATTTTCTCACTATTCTTCCTTCCTAACTATTTATATTTTTTAGCTTATGCCAAGTGAAATAAATTTAGTTTGTAACTGTTACTCACTATACCTCCTTCATGACAGCTGCTATTTTTATGCTATGCTATTAATAAATTAACTTAACGCTTGTTATTCATCATTGCTATTTACAGTGAGTTAGTCGCTTAAATCGACGAACTCTTACTTATATTTTAACTACCAATAAAATACTTGAATTAAGAATGTTTCCATTTTACTTCGAAGCTTCTAATATTACGACCAACATCTAAAAAATTATTCATTCAAAATATAATTTTTTGAGAAATGTGAGATTCATTAAGAATAGTTTTAAGTAAAAATTCAGCATTAAGTATGATATATCTTTATCAATATTGGTTTATAGTAACATTTTAAAATCCTTTGAAACCTTCCTGTTAAAGTATTTCCTTTTGAATTTGATAAAACTGATTATTAATATATTTTATAAATATTCATAACCATAATCATTTGTGTTAATTATTTTTGAATATTTAAATTTTTCATGTGCTAACTGATTATAAAGTTGCTGTTGTCAAAAGCATTAAAATAGTGTTGCATTTTGAAAATATAAAAGGATTTCATTTAAAATAAAAAACATTGGCACATTTAGTAGTTTACTATATTTTATTATTCTACATTCTAAAAAAACACATGACAAAAGTAATACAAAAGAACTATCGATTTTGCGAAATCTTGGAAATTATTGAAGGTAACAAATATGAAATTAGAGATTAAAAGAATAATGGTTTGACTAACAAATGAATATTCAAGTTTGACACCATATGTTTGTGGAGGGTGAATTGTAGCGTCTACATAAATTAAGTATTTTTAATATCAATCATAAATCATAAATTAATTAATTTTTTATGGAGAAAGTAGGGTAATTATCGAAATAATTGTTTGATAAAAGTTCATTATAATTAGCAATATCTTCTAATTTTTGTGAGCATTGTCATATACATTTGTTACATCGTCATATAACACAGTTTTTGTGTGCGTACGTGCACATTAACGTGAATTTATTTATTCATCATTTTTATCGGCTTAATAATTTTATCATTTTATTCGACTCTTTTCTCTTAATTTAACAAAAAATAGAAAGTGTATTAAATTTCTTCAGCGTTTTCTTACTTCTTTAAATTGTTTTATTAGATAATTATTGTAAAAAGAGGATAATTATATTATATAGATGCATATTATTTATCATGATTAAATCAATAACGTTATTTATCACGGTTAAATGATTTTATCAAAAAAATTGCATTCAAATATACATTTGTTGTAAAATGTTTTAAATTACTTAATAATAGTATTACTGAAAATGTTAATTTATATGATTATAAGCACACTGAACTTGAAAAGTAACATTTCTATCCAATTCTGCTTAAATTTCTTTTACATATTTGTTGCATCGAGTTTCTTTTTATTCTTAGCCGAAGTAAATGCGAATCGACATTTAAAGTGCGCTTAGTATAGCTCTGTTACATTTTTATAAAGTCAGACATATATTTTGTATTAAATCTTCTGCTATTATGAACCCTTCTTTCAGTTACTTAATGAGGTTTATGCCAACCAAACTTATGTCACTACAACCTTCAAAACAATTGCTACATATAACTATATTCATAAATTATTAATTTGTAAGTATATGTATTGCCACAAATTCATAATACTTACCTCAATCATATATATATATATATATATATATATATATATATATATATATATATATATATATATATATATATATATATATAGCCTGTGGGCCCCTAAAACAATTATTAATGTATTCAAATTTTAAAAATACTATAATTAGTGGAGGAAATTTTATAGTAACGTTACCAGAAAAACCTTTGGCATTATTCATTTTATCAGAAGAAATTTAGCTGCATTCATTTGTATGAAATTTATATTTTTAGAAGTGAGGGATTTACATGCATTTTAAAATAATTTTACTGTGATTTATAAATGGATTGTAAAAAATCGTGATAAAATAAGTATTCAAACATCTTGAAGTTATTTTCCCAAAGAGGTTATACAACAAGAAGATTTATGTGATGACCTGTGATAGATTTAAATTATTTGGACTGCCAAGTCTTATTCAAGCGTGCAGTTAGATTTAATTGATTATAGCGAAAACAAAATATGAATTTTTTTCATTTAGTTTAATATCTTGTTGTTGCGATATTCTTTATAACATAGTATGTATATTATGCATATGGACTTCTTTTAAAGGGAATAAATGCGAGTATTCTACCAACTTAAAATACATTTCAAAATTTTTTCACCCATAATTGATTTAATTATGTTTTTGTTGTATGTATTTTCTCTAAATGATATACCATGCATTGTAAAACATGCTTCTAAATTCAGCGACTGTGATTCTTACGACAACCCGATTTACAATTTAACGTAGAGTGGCATTTACGCTGAAGAAGCGTTTCTTTCACAAATTACAGTACTTTTAAATGATTTATAGGTTTATTGTGCAACTTGTGTTCGATAAAAATTTGTGTTAAAGAAATGTATTTGGAATTTATTGATATAATAACATAATAACTATAATTTTCTTTTTTGTTTTGTTGTATTAACTACTTGGTTAGTTACGATTATATAGTTACATATTTTTTTAAGTTAATAATGTGTTAATTTTAAAGACTTATACAAAAGAAATAATCCAAAATAAAGTCTAATTTTAATTTTCTAAAATATATTGCCATTAAATATAATATGAATTCCACTGCTTTATTTATAATAAAAAACTGACGACATTAAACAACCTGAGTCAGCAAAAAACGAAATATATTGACAAAAATTTACACCATAAACAAAAGAATTCATGAAAAGAAAACAAATCTCGTGTATTTGTTTTAGTTGTTGAATACACATTTTCCCATTCAGTTTCAAAGTTCCGAGTCATTGTTGGTTAAGGTTGTTTGCGCTGAAATTAGATTTCGAAATAATTTCAAGCAGGAAAAAAATACCCAACACTGTTTCGCCCCTGAGAAAGCCTTCGTACACTATCACACTCGCACTGAACACTTACTATCAGCAAACGGCCGTGAATAGAGTGACAAAAAATTTAGGGGTTGTAATTTTCTCACTACTTCAGTGTCACTGTCTTAATTCATGGGTAAACATTGCGTTGGATTATTAGCAATTCAGAGCTTCCTTCTTTTGAAGGGTTGCAAAAATAGACTTGAGTGCTCTTCTTTGGACAGATCTCTTGGACAGAGACTTAGTTCTCATCTGGCTTGCGCAACGAAATGTTCTTCCTCCACATGCTTCTCGGCGGGAACTTCTGATGAGGATTATAATTTAATTTGGAAAAAAGAAAAATGGTAGACTTAGAAGTTCCAGATCAGGGCTGGGCATGGGCCATCGCTTGTGCGGCCTGTATTATTAACATGATATTATCAGGACTATCTAGAATGATTGGTATTCTGTACGTGGCAGTGATAGAGGATTTTCATGTATCCCGACAAGAGGCCACGTTGCCATTTGCTGTGAGGAATTCTATTCGGATGTTGTCAGGTAAGAAAACCATGGGTTCATAGAAGCATGTTAAAAAATTTTAAATTTACAGGCGTTTTTCTCTAAATGAAAATATCACAATTTTAGTGCCAACTCGTTAAAAAGTTGTGCATGACTTCATTTGTGAACATTTCAAAATACCATAAAATGCCGAATGATACGCAATAAATATCTTTGATATTGATGATTATTGATGATTATTGATGATTAAATATCTTTGATATGATGATTATTTATGGGGAAGTTAGCCATTGTTTTATAAATATATTAATTTGATGCAGAACAAAATTTAGGGGTTTTATCAATAAGCTTATACTGTACTTTTAATTATAAATTTTCGAAATAAATTAAAAAAGATAATTACATAAAATATAAATATTATTTTATAACTATATTTAATAATTCATAAATATTGATCCTAATTCGCGCTTTAATTTAAATATCCTTATTAAAACATTTTGTTAATTGATTTATTAAATTCAAACTAAGCTGAGAATATTAAGTTTAGTGGAATGGTTCCAAAATGCAGATATTGCATGGATTATGTATGTGTGTTGTAATAATCAATTACAAAATATTAAGACAAATAAATATACTGTTCTTAAAAATAACCAAATGTCTAATGGGAAAATGTTATGGCTATTGATAAATTAGAAGCATATTAATTAAAAAAATAAATTTTTAGATTTGATGCAATTAATAAGTTAGTGTTATTACCCATTCTTTATTTTTTAGCGTTTTTCCCGTATTGAGATCATTTTATGATTATGCTTTCTTAAATATTAAAAAATACTAACCAACTTTAAATTAATTGAAAAATAAATATTACTGAATAACTAACGACACATGTTTATGGCTTTATGAATAAAATATATAGAAAGAAAAATGTCCATATCATTGATCATTTTTGATTGAATTTAAAATATGAAATTAAGTGCCTACATTACATGCCTAAAATTAAATACCTACAATTACGCATATTTATATATAAAACTTAAGAATTAATATTTTGAAGGTATTGAAGAAAATTTACTTGTTAACTCTATGAATTAGACAATTTTTAAGAAAGAGAAAGATTTTTAAGACATTCTTCATAATATTAAATATTTCTTACAGAGTGAAATATTTATTTTATTGAATATTAAATGCTTTTTTATTTCATTTTAATAAAGTCCTATAAAAATGTCTTTGTATTGTGAATTTTAAATTAAAAATGAGTTTCAATTGTGTTTTATAAAATAATTTTGTTTCTTGCTTTATATCTAAGTGTTCATAAGATCTTATTGTTGAAGGATGCATATAAATGACTTCTACCTTAAAAAGCGCATTCTGCATCACTAAATACTCGGTAACTTCATTTGGATGAAATAACAGAGTATTGTAGGAATGCAGTCGAAAAATGAATGATAAAAATTTTTTTAAATGTTTTACCCTTTCAAAGGTGCGTAGCGGTTGTGGCATTAATTTCTTGCTAATGGTTTAATCCTTCCAAGACCTCTTCAAGACAAGCTAAGAATTTTTTTTTTTGCAAATGATCAATATTTCGACTAATTACACCACAGAAAAGCACCCAATCCACTTCAACTTATATCTGCGCTTAAATTTGTGACAAGAAATGCATGGCAGTATACAAAAAGCTACTTGAAAGTTGTTTATGTTCTGTGTGACCTCTATTGTATGCTCCGCTAACCTTCCTCCATGAAAAAGCATTTGAATTGGGCATATCGTCATGTAATTGAAATGTAAATAATTAGTTGTCCAATTTGTTTTTTGCAACCCTTTGGCGTATTCGCGTAGCAATAGTTCTTCGCGCTTCGTGGACACTTGTTCGAGGTTCAGTCCTTGGATTGCGCTTGATTGACTCAGCCTTTTATCCTTTACTCGGGCCGATACAACCAAGTACCAAGCATGCTTTTTAATTAAACACTGATGATGGTTTCGTGCTGGACTCACAATCTAACCGGGACATAATCTTCGTATTCAAGGATCCTAAGTCATGAAAACAGGTATGGGCAATGTAAGGCATTAGCCTCCATATGGGCTGTTATGCCTTTGAGACAGTTTGTTTACTATTGTGTCAAAGTATAGTATACCAAGTGCAAAATCGAATGCTTATATTTAGAGGGAAACGCAGTCATTTTCCGCCTAACGTAGGGAAAAGAATACGGAAGCAAAAAATAATCTTTAGATAAATATAGTCTTTTAGAGTACGATGTAGTTTGTGCATGATGAATATTACTTTCAGGAATGCGCACAAATTTATCTATTGCGCATGGAAATTTCGATGCTCAAAAATTGCATCATGAAGTTTTAGAGTTTGCTCATGTGCTGCTCTAAGCCTTTTCTGCAAACTGGTGATGTTCACCGCCGTGTGGATGCTCACCTCGTGTAACAGTATTTTGAAGAAGAAATTATTCTCTGAGAACCAGGATCAAGATATTCTTTCGGCTTTAATATCATTTAGTGTGTATGGACTGTCGCTGACTTTTACCTCTAAATATCATTATATGTGCAAATATATGTGATCAAGCCTCTTAAAATAATGATAAAAAGTACTCTGGATATCAAATACTCTTTCTCTTGGGTTTTTAACTAATAAGGAGTATGATGACAATTGAATTCCCTTCAACTTACTGTGTACACTTTTTTGATTTATGGATAATTTTTTTATTTAGTTTATTTGTTTTTTTATTAATATTGATTCATATTAAACGTTTTTTTTTTCCTATTGAAGCTGAAAGAATTTTTTCTTTTTATTGTGTGGCTGGGCCGCTATAGATGGGAATTTGATATTCAATGATTTATATCTTCTAAAAAAACTTAATAGCTCAATCAGTATATTTCCATTAAATTTTGAACTAAAAGTATGAGATGTAAAAAATTGTTAATAACTAGTCTGATGATTTTTTAATCAAATTTATTATAAATGAAAATAAGGAAGAAAAAGTTATGCAACAAAGCTGTGTTTAACAAAAAGTATAAATAACACAGCTATGTTGCAAATGTATTGATGTTTGTGATCTTCAGAATTGTAATAAAATATATATTTTGAGAGATAAAGCTTTTTTCATAAGAACTCTTATTGACAATGTAATGTTTTTTATCCCATTTTTAACAAAGAAAATATCATTCTCCTGATTTTTAAACTTAGAATTTATTTAAAATTTTATCGTAAATGCTGAGTTAAACGTATTATTTATATTATTGCTTTTTTATGAGTTTAATAAAATAATCAGTGAAATTTTTTAGGAAAACTTAATTAAAATTTGTATGAAAAAAATAAAAGGATATTTTGATAAATTCAACAAAAAATGTTATATAAATTTATTTAACAATTTTATTTACATCTGAATCTTTAAGCTGAAATCATCTTCAGACTGAATCCTGATAAATGAAAACAATCAATTATTTATGCATGAATAAACAATGCTAAATATGAAAACATTAAGTTTAATTAATATTATTTTATGCAAATACAATTTAATTTATTATTTTATAAATATTTTATTAAAGTTAAATGAAGGCGTGTGTGTTGCATAAAATCTATGTCCGTAATAGATATTAAATTCAAAGTTGAAAACTTTCCCCCACAATAATTAATTTATTAAATGAGATTATCATGAATAAACGAATATTCTAAAAATAGTAAATTTCTTTGGATATATTTATATATCACTTATAGTATTTATATAAATACATATCTATGGTTTGAATAACATAATCTTCAAAATGAAACAATGTAATGCTACATTTTTGAATGAATATGGTGTATTTAATTCTTTAAGTTTTATTTAAATTAAATTTAATTATGATTATTTGTGATGTCTTGTTATAGATATCGACTCTTAATTTGAAGATTACAAATAATAATAAAATTTTTATCACTCATAATTTTTAATGTGATTTGATGAAATTGAAGGTAACTGATGAGAGAATTAGGAAACAATATTACTACTGTTGTTAATAAAATATCCAATAGTTAAAAAAATTATTGAGATGCTAACTAATAAAAACTTTGTTTCTTATTTTAGTATAGTAGTAAAACAGTTTATAAATATAATCTGAAGCAGAGGGAAATGCGTGGGACTATTAATAAACGTGAGTCAAACGTCTTGGATATATTTTACCTTGCTTCTCCACTTTAAAGATTTCCCAATTTAACTTTTTATTTTTCCTGTTCACTTTGTCATTAACTTCTTGTGGCCCTTCTGAATTTTCTGCAATACGAGGAATTTGATTCCGAATGATTTCTTAATTTTTTAAGAGATAAATAAGAACTATATTATGCTTGCAGGCTCTTATAACTGTCTTGAAGTTTACATGCATTATCCAAAAATGCATGAAGAAATGTCAAATTAAAAAATTATTTACCTTTCAATCTGACCTCATTTACCGATAAAAAATATTATATGTCAATTTATCTTAATATGTCTTGAAGAAAAATGAAAATCTTTATACATTCATCTTAAAACATTTTACATGGGAAGTGATTAATAAAACTTAAAATGCATTTTTCAAATTATTTTCACCTTTTAATTCCACAGAAACATCTCTCTCTGATTTGCACAAATTATAATAAACTTCATTTTAATTTTATAAATTATATCAGGAATATAATTATTTCAGTTTCCTATTATGTGAAATATTATAAATTTTTAAAATTAATCTTTCGTATCATAGGTCCTTTAGTTGGGATATTTGGTCAAAGTTACGGTATACGTACAGTAACATTCTGTGGAGGTGTGGTAGCTGCTGCTGGAGCAGCACTATGTTGCGTTGCTCCCAATGTAACATGGTTGGCGATATTTTGGGGTGGATTCCATGGTATGAATAATACTTTCTTCTTTGAGTATTCTTAGGTTAACTTTTGTTCATTTTACTAATCGATTTTTAAAATCGTTTCATGCAAAGGAATGGGTTTCGCCTTCGCCAACACTCTTTTCCAAGTAGTTGTGAACCAATACTTCGAGAAATACAGGGCTACAGCTTCTGGAATTGCACTGTCTGGAGCCTGTGTTGGAAGTCTGGGTTTTCCCATCCTGATTGAGAGTATACTGGAAAGCTATGGGCTCTCAGGAGGGTTCCTTATCCTTGGCGGTGTAGTCATGCACGTTCTGCCTCCCGCATTGTTGCTTAAGTCTCCTCCTTGGATCACTAATCCTGTAAAATATGCCAAGCAATGTAAGTAGAAAGTTTTTTCATAAGTAAGATTTTTCATTTGAATTATAGTTTAGTCTATCTTTAATTGATGTGAAATAAAATTGACTTTACATAGCTTTTACTTCATAGTCACTGATGCATAGCTTTTGCATATTCACTCTGAAGTACTTGAAGTATGCTATGTGCAAAAGAGAAAAGTCTTACAGGAAATAGAAAAGCAAGCGCTCTTATAGATTTTAGAAATGTTTTTTAAATAAATTTTGTAAAAGAAAATAAAAATTTTATGCATAAATGATAAAAAAGGGTAGGAAATAAATTTCAGTATAGCTATTTTAAAGTGTTTGTTGAAAGATAGGGATATTTTTTTTAACATTATACTTTAATTCAGTGTAGCTGCAAATTTCAACTGCAATATGTGTACTTTTTTATTAAAGTGTATTTATCTAATATATGAGGGAATAAACCTGATATAACTTTTATTGTTCATCAATAATCTTTTGAAATCTTGAATCGCATTTTATTGGATAGTAAAGACTGCGATAATCTTAAATCTTAAAAACAACTTTTAAGATTTCCCCTTATTATTATTTAAATCAATTGTATTGAATAAGACTTAAAAGGAAGAGTTTTATAGTAATATAAATTCATCAAGCTTGCAAACTTCTTTGTCAACTGTTCTATAGAAAATATTTACACCTTATGAATGTGACAACTATTTCTATTATTCTTAAAATAGTATGAGGAATGATAAAGTAGCTAACTTTCCTTTTTATGGTGATATTCGTAACAGTGAGAATTAACCAATAATCTATTGATTAATTCTCACTTATATGAATAGAAAGAACAAGAAATTTCACGCATATTCTAGATTAAACATAATCTGCTCTTTACTATAAATTTCCCAATGGATTTTCCGATAGATATCTATTGATGTTATTTTAGATCGATAGACGTTTGTTTGAAATGTTGAAATGATAGATGTTTGTTTGAAATATTGGTGATTTTCCAATATTTATTTATCTGATACTAATCCAAATATCTATTTATTTAAATACATACGTATTTGAATTGAAATTAGATATCTAAATGTGAGAAGTTTGTAACATTCTTTCGATATAATATACTCGACCAGTGATGTTTCTATGGCTCCAGAGATTTAAAATGAATTTTAGACCATTAAAGTCTATTTTTATTTGGAGTGTTATTTGAAAAATAATTATTTAAAATGTGTTTGTTATTTAAACCGATAAAATAATTTCAATAAATTTTTTCTGGAATATTGAGTAAAATGCATCAAAGTATTAAACAGGAAAAAGCAAAGTAAATTGAACAAATTAAAAATTTTCGAATAGAGAAGAAATTTAGGAAAGCTGGTGCTGTTTGTGACAATTAAAAAGGACATTGTAATCTGCGTGTATATAAAGTATCTGAAATTTCTACAAACTTTGAAAGAAGTTCGATATATATATATATATATATATATATATGTGTGTGTGTGTGTGTGTGTGTGTGTGTGTGTGTGTGTGTGTGTGTGTGTGTGTGTGTGTGTGTGTGTGTGTGTGTGTGTGTGTGTGTGTGTGTGTGTGTAATTCTATAATTATATTGTAAAAATCAACTTTCTGGCTATCTTTCCCATTATTTAACATCTTCTAAGTTTTTATGGGGCTTGATTTTAAAAGTATTGAATGAGCGAACAATGACACTGAATAAAGAATCTTTATGAACTTTGTCTATGTTTTGTCACCTGATTTTTTTGAGATCCGCAGTCAAAGACACTTAATAAGCAAACAATAGCATTGAATTAGGAATCCTTATTCAGTGCGATGGTTTGCTCATTCAATGTCTTTAAATTCGGCATGACTAGAATCCTTATTTATAAACACTAACATTGAATTAGGAATAAGGACCATAACCGTTTGTCATCCCATGATTTAAAACCGCCTGATTCGTTTTGGAGTCGGAATTTAACGCCATTAATTATAAGTAAATAATCAATCCAAACGACTCAGCCATAGGGATGATAGCATTCATAAAATTACTTAATTCATTCTTATTGATATACTGGGTAATGTGGTTGAAAGTAATTGTATTGAAGTTGAAACTTATTTGGAGAAAGTGGTTAAGAAAATGGTTCTCTTACTGTGTTATGTGATACTATGCTTACATTAAAAAAATTATTGAGTATTTTCAGGAAATGTTTTGGGGAACAGGTACACCAGAGTTGAGAGTTAAATCATCTATGCATTGACCTTAAATTAAACTGTGTTCATGAATTCAATTCTGAAGAAAGCTGTAGAGGTATCTATCCTAGTACTATCTTAGTACAAATACACTTTAAAATAAAAGTGATGAACGAATTAGCTAAAACGCTTAAAAAAAACCTGTGTATAAACAATTTTATGAAAAACTAAATAAAGAGTTACCGGAAAGTATAGAGAGTAACTTTTTGAAAAAAAATTGATAAAAATAAATTCTTTGTTTCACATCGATATGTATTAAGAAAATTTTATCTTAATATTTTAAAAATGATTACATTTTTTCACGTTTTTCTTCTATATTTATATAAGTGTGTTTTGCCAAAATTGAAAAAATAAGTTTTTTGTTGGCACAACGTAATCACGTAAAGAATATGTTAAATATTTAAGGCATGTTTAATGCAAACAAGTATAGCTTTTCACGTGTTCAAAATACCATTAGAAAAATATTTATGTTTGCAATTTTTCTTCCGTAAGTGTTTCCAGACTTAATGCTTCAGCAATGTTTTAATAAATCAATTACTGTTTTTAGAACAAATAAAAATACAATCCTTATTTTTAATTATGTGAGAGAATAATAATAAATTATCATAAATAACATGTCACCTAGCTTTACGCTTTACTTATATATATTGGCATAAAGAATTATTATGTGTAGTCAAATGAAAATATGCAAAATAACTTCCAGCAACAGAGTCCAATAACTATACTTCAGTCATTAGTCACACAGATATGTAAGTTTCTGTCAGTAAAGTTGTTTTGAAAGACTGTATAGTCCAGCTACATTTGTTGTAAAGATCCTTGAAAAGGTCTGCATGAATATTGTATGTAGTAATATATAGCAAACACATAGAAAATGAACATCTTAATTTAAAAAAAACATTCTCAAGCACTCATTCTGCAGAAAGTTTCACATATATCCCATTGCTCATCAGTGACTAGGATCGAATCAGAAATTTTCTACTCCATAGAACTATCATTATGTGATGAAGAGCCTTAGCAAAACACTTAATGTTTAAAATGTGTGATGTAACAAGTTATATTAAACATCAGTAAAGTCTATAAATACAGTGCTGTTAAAATCATAAATTTAAATGTACATTGCATTTCTCTAACTTTATGTTGTATTTAATAAACATTTTCCCCCCACTAAAATGTAGAACCAAAACAACCATTGTTGTACGTCCAAAACTGCTTGACTAGAAGCTGTTTAATGTGGGAAAACTTTTCCTCGGCGAAGTAGGTTTTCTCCACAAACTAATCTGCAAGAAAAATGAATCATACCAATTTTATGTGATTGTAATGTTACTTATGGCATTAAAAAATTATTTTAAATTTGTAATAAACAAAAAAATATTAAAAATATGGATTGAATTCAAAATCGAAGTAAAACAAATTTTAAAAACAAGAAATCATATTTTTTTTCAATAAAATGCCTTTGTTTCAAACAGGATATTTTCAAAAGCGGCAGACCAATTGAAATAAAATTTTATGTTGCGTAATTGATTGATATAATATCTTTTTATTCTAAATGCCATACCTTGATAAAAGTTTTGCTAAATTTTATAGACCGAGGTTTGCATAATAATTTACAAATCCTAATTACAATAAAATGACATTCATTCGTTTTAAATATTAATTTTTTTGTCTTAAAAAGTTTAGTTGAGATACGTTTAGCTTTATTCATGTATTTATACAAAATCTACGAATAGGAGAAACCATGCATTCGCCATACATGTCTCCATCTATTTAAAATATTCGTAAAAATTAATCATCAAAATGGTAAATCACTACTTAAACAACTAGCTTTTCGCTTTCTGATCTATCTTTAAACTTCCTCACTCTGTTTTTAAAATTCAATGCATAGCGCATATTTATGGTAACAGGGGAATCAATTCTCGGTTGAAGAGAACTTAGTAAATAATTCCGAATTCTTCAACAAAAAACACAATTTTGCTCTCTTGCTTTTTTAAGTTGACAAATTAAAGATAAATATGATGAAACTTTAGTGTATTGTTAATATTACCATTTTCGCAAATACTGATAGCATTTGTAACTTTTAAAAAAAATCGAGAACTTTGATATGTTTACATTCTGATTGTATTTTCATTTATATTTCAGTGGCCCTTTATAATTCAAAACAATCTAATGGTAAAATCGATTCTACAAGTGAAGTTGTAATCGAAAAACAGGAGCTGAATAACGTCATCAACCAAAAAATGATTGCGCGCCAAAGATCACTGAGCAACAATCCAGTGGAAGAGCTTGTGTACAACATTAATAGCCACCATCTGGAAGATACTGATGGTATTTTCTCTCGGTTGAGAGGGAATGAGAGCTGGGAGACTAAAAATGAATTAAATGTTGTGTGTACTTTGTACAAAGTTAAGCAGTCTCCCGCAGTTAAGCGGAAACAAGCACCACAGGTAAAATTTTCTGAATTTTATTATTATCAAGATTAATATACTTATTAAAATATTTCGAAGTCTAAAGCATGTGATATACTCTGATTCAATCTTTATATTTTCATTTAGTAAAAACTATGTATATTGTAAACAAGAGAACAATAGATGTTTTTATTTCACTTAAGATGATAGTAATTAGCATTATCCTGATTGAATTTTTCATAAGAAAAATTTTTTGAAAATTCATTAAAAATGCATAAGAACAAATTTTTCTGATGAAAAATTTGTTCTTAAATTGTGTGATTAGTAAGAGAAATGTCCAACGCTTTAAGTAATTAAAATTTTAATTCCATGGTATTTAATTATTGAAAAAAAATGCAACATAAAAGAATTGAATGTATAAGTTACTGCATATATGTATTATGTATTGCAAAATCACTTACAGGATTACTTTCAAGATTACCTATTTTAGTTACAAAATGTTTCAAGTAGGTAATTGATGAGCACTTACTTTTAAGTTAAGTTTTAAATTAATAAAAATATTAAAATGCTTTTGATTCGAAATATATCTTTAAAATGTTACCAAGCCCTTATATAGATATATATAAACTAAGCAGCGGTTTTCTTTAGATAGATACCATACCAGAAGAAGCTTCAGAAAGTAATGGCATTCCGACTATTTCTGGTCAGATATCGGAAGATGATTCCAAAACTTCTCCAACTAAGACTGGGAAATCAAAAGATGAAAGTCATCAGTCTCTTCTGCAGAGTATCAAGAGCATTGTTACACTGTACTCAAACCCAGTGTACATTCTGATAAGTGTCTGCATGTCTACTTACGTTATCATCTTCATTCCAATCCTTACAGTCATTGTTGACTACAGCAAGGACAAAGGAATATCAGAAGCGTATGGAAAATACCTCATTAACGCTATGGCCCTTGGGGATTTAGCTGGTAAGAAATTTTGATTAAACAAATTGTTTCTAAAATTTATGGGGAAAAACTGACACGTTTACAATGCTTTTCTCTTTGAGCACATTTCACTTAAAGAAACATATATTTACTGTTATAAACACTTGATATGCATTTAATAAAGTGCCTAGTTCACTGTTTATTTATTGCTCTCATTTATTTCAATTATTTTATATGAAGAGTAGTATTGGGAACAATTAAAATTAATATTTCTGAACATCATTTCAATGTCTACAAAAATTAGTTACGCTTGTTTTTTGCTACTCATATGGTGTACGTTCACGGATTCCTTTACTAATTCCTCAATGCATCAAAGGGCACAACTAATCAATATGTCCAATTACAAATTTAATGCTTAAATTTTTAAAAATTCTTAATGTTTGAACAACTTTTAACATTTTTCGTTAAATGAATACTGAAATTTTGATTTATTAAGATAAAAGATAGCGTTTCAAATAAAATACAATGAAAATTATTTAACAAGCACTAGTATAAAAAGTGAGGGAAAAACAAAGGGTGGTGATTCATTTCTACCCTTAAGGTTACCGTTGTAATCTATGTAAAATGATATACTTGTAAAACCATCACAAAAATAAAAAAATGCAATATTCTACTAACATTACGTTTTGGAAATTGGATTTTTAACCATAATCTTATATTCCAAATTTACTTTACTTAACAAATGTTTATTTTAATAAATTAAACTACATAAAATTTTAAAAAATCTATAAATATATATTTAATAAAATTAAAGTATAGCAAAAATTTAAAACCATTTCATCCATATTTTCTGTAAGATATTTTAAATTTATAAGTATATTCTGTATGCTAAATTATGGAAAAGCAAAATTTTATATAATTGAAATCGTTTCCTTTCTGTTTTCCTTTTTAATTTTCATGAAAATAGTCATTTGTTGTAAAGTCCAGAGTACACGGACCAGGGAGAAAGGTCCTAGGTTCGATCGCAACTTTTGCTGAACAATGGGAGATGGATGCTAAACTTGTGCCTTCATCTCCCACTTGTGGAAGTTGTGAAGCCTCAAAGTATGAAAAGTACTCCTTAAAGGTAGTTCACACTGTGGCCATTAAATTTATTTATAATTTATATGACTAGGTTTTCCATAACTTAGCGTCAAAGTATTTGAGCAATTTTTCGTATTTCTAATTCATTGATAAGATAAAAATTGATTTCTGAAAATTTCTAAAAATAGAAAAATATGCAGATCTTTTTTACAAACTTAAGCTGCTTATATTTATTAATATATTGTCCAACTAAAAAATTTGCTTTAATTTCAATACATTATTTAATTCTCTAATTTTAATCACAATTAAAAGTAGAATTCTGTGTCTTTTCTGATTAAAATTTAAATACCGTCTATTATTTCTGGGGGGCGTTGTTCATAATAAATAATATTTTAAATGTATTTCAGATGACGAAGAAACTTGCTTTCCAAATGCTGCTATCAATTCGATTGCGATTTCACAATTAAAACGTGTAGAATTTTCACAGTTCTTCATAGTACTACCATTTTTTATCAGATTAGTCCTTCTTTGACTTAAATCAATAAGAATAGTTTGCGAAATTTTGGTTTAATAGCCATTTGTTGGAATAATGTATATAAATGATATATATATATATATATATATATATATATATATATATATATATATATATATATATATATATATATATATATATATATATATATATATATTCTATATTCGCATCACTTTATTATCTCTAATTTAAAGAGACTTTTAACCTTTTTTTATATTCTTTGTTCAAATAATTTTATTCTAAAATACTAATTTACATATGGTACATTAAAGCTTTCTGAATGTAATATTTCTTCAATCAAAAATTACACTAGTATACAGTCACTTTTTCGATTTCCAATTTCCAATATAATTTCCTAAGTTTTACAAAAATGTTAATTTTTTAAATCCATCTAAATTAGGTCTTTATTGGTAGATGAAAATATACAAATATATTACTTGGCAGTCAAAAGTATGGTTTTGTCTCCAGATATATGTAAAAAATAAGGTATAAACAGCGAACAAAATGCAGGAGTTCCATATAAATTCGGATAAAAGTTTATAATTTTGATATAAATTTTTCCAGATAAATGTGTTTTTTTTATTTTCCAAAGACAAATAGAAGATTCTGAGAGCTCACTTATTGTTAGACCCATTAAATCAAGATAGTGAAATTGTTTGATAGTTCGTCCGTTCACGATTATGGAAACGTAAACTAATTTGCTAAACTTTAAAGTCACCTAAATTTGTATGAAAACCTGTTCCCAGTCATTTAAGCGTTTTCGAAGAACAATATATCACTGTTGTAAACCAAAACTTATTACTAACAGATTGCACTTATTCAGGAACTACATAAAATGAAAATTCAGGAATTTTTCTATATTAATAAACTATATATTTATTTTAAACTGATAATAAATAACTTTAAATAATATGTAAACTCGACCCATAGGGAAACCACTGCAAGGAAGCAAACTAAGCTCCTCCCCATCAGAAATTACCAACCAATCACTATGCCAGATAGAATACAGTTATAGCTAACATCTCCAGTTCAACTACGAACGAAGGTGAGGGTCTTCGGACCCAAGAACCTCTACAACCGGCAAGGCCAGCTGAAAGTTGCACTAAGCGATATCGAAGAATGACATCCACGTATTCGTATATCCATATTTGAAGCGGACTTTGTTTTGATGATTTTTGTCACTGAAGTGTGCAGAAAGTTACACAGTATAAGATTGCAATCCCATATAGACACGTTTTGTTCTTGTATTCGTACCATCTAGAAGAGTAAGATTAAAATGTTGCTGTGAATGTATCAGTTGAATTTTCTCTGAATAGAGCAAAGTTGTATTTTCTGTTGAGTCGAGTTTTGTCCAAACATTTGATAGAAAGCATCTCCCTCAAAATATTTCCCAATACCATACATTTCGAAATGGAAATAGCATTATTGTGGCGCGATTTCGTTACCATATCGTAATGAATTGCTCATGTACAGATTATGTTCTGTGATGACTAAGTAGAATCAGGTTTCTAAACATCATTATAAGATTGTATGCTATGGTCCTGTTTTCGTTTTAATGTTGATAAATCGCGTTCCCATAGACTTGTCACAATCGACTACTTTTGGAAAACAGGGAATTCGCCATACACATTGAAACTTAATTCTTTGGAAAATCTTGGAAATACTTTCTGCTGTTCTGTATGTACATGTTTCCTAACAATAGTTATTCACATATTAGAAAATGGTTTTATTTGTGGAGTAGGAATGTTGTCCAAAATATTTTCTACTTTTTTTGCTACTTTATTCATAAATTAAAGCAGTGCTTGTCAATTTTATTGGATTTTACCTAGCCATGGTTAACTTTTGAAAGTGAGTTGTGTATTGTACACAAAATGTTTGATATGAGTTCTCGAAGTTTTATTTTTAGAAAATATTTATTAAGTTGAAAGATATTTCACCAAAGAAAATTTCTACTTCATTCTCCTTAGTATTAATGTGATATTTTAAAACTTTTTTTATGATTTTATAGTGCCTTTTTAAAGTGTACTTTCAAATATTGTGTTTAAAAATTTAATCCTTGTATGTACTTTTTCAAACAAATTGAATACTTCATTAATTTTTCAGAATAACCTTGTACAGTAGACGCTCAATAATTTACGAACCATTGATTGGTCCCTAACTAGGTCCCACAGACGCAATGATAATTTTAATCCCAATTTACGAAATAAATAGTTGAAAAAATCTTTTTTACGAACTCGCTTTCATGTATTTTTCGTTAGCGTTTATTTTTTATCCCTGATATTTTATTCATTTTTTTATGGTTGAGAACCTGGGATCGATGTTGTTATGGAAGAATCTTTGAAGTGTAAATAATAAACTACAATATATTAAATAATTAATGCAACGAATTAAAATTAGTTACTATTTTAAAGTCGAAATCACTTAAAATCAAAATAAATGGGAGATATTTTTCTGAATCCTAGTGTGGGATTATGTCAGTAGACTTTGAGCTGCTAAAATGCACCAGCCTCAAGTATCGTTCACCTTGGATTTTCTTAAGCAATCCGTGTGGAATTTCTTCCTCCACATCTAACTTTTATCTTTAGATGCATTCAAGTGTAATCAATAGCTATAAGTGAAAACTTCGCAGCATATTTTTGGTCAGGAATCGGTTTTTGAAACTAACATTCTAAGTGTAACGCTTTTGTGAATATGTGCTTGAAATGATGTTGCAGAAGAAACTAACATCATTTTGACCTGAGTGCATTATTAAATAAATTGTAACTGAAGAAAGGCAAAAAAAAAATACCTGACGACTTCATATGTTATTCATCCATGAGCTGGTCTCCGAAATCTTATTTCAGGACTTTTCAACCAAGATTCAGATGTAATTTGTTCGTAAAAATTATTAGATGGTTAAATGATTAAGAACATAATAAATAAAAATGAAAATTTTAAGAAATCAAACATGGAAAAAAAGAATTAGTGCGCTAAACAAGTAGGTGAATGGCCAACAAAATTAAGGCACCTTTTAAGAAAAATAGTACAAATGTAGTTTTAAATTAGAAAAAATTAAATGATTAATTGATTTTTCCTCAATAAAATGGAAATTTTTTTAATAGTATTTTATTTATAAAGGGAGAAATCAGAGTAGTACTTAGAAAAAAATAATTTAAATAGTTTAAAACTTAACAGCTAGTTTTCTATTTTAGTATTTCTATTTTAAAAAGTATTTACCCATTCTCTACGCATTCGTAAAAACGAACATGAATATTTTATGATTTATTATATGCCAAATCTTTATTGAAATCAGTAAACTTTGCTTAAAGTTATTTTGACAATAAATTACATATTTGACAATAAACTCATTTTAAAATGAGTTATTAAAAACTCATTATAATCTCAAATAAACTCATTTTAAAATGAGTTTAAGCATTTCATTTGGAAAATTAAATTTGTATAAAAATTTATTAATTTTATTGTTTTTTTAAAAAATGTTGTTTTTTATTAATTTATTTAAAAAAAATATGAACTATATTTGAAATAAATGAGATTATAACTTAAAAAATGTTATATCAATTTATTAAATAATATAAATAGTTTTAGGTAAGTAAATTTATTTTATATAAAAACTACTTTTTTTTTATTCTAGAAAGTACACATTTTTCAAGTAGTCGTTTTTAACAAACGAATAATATTTCATAAGAAAATAAATTAAGACATAATAATATACGATTCATTCTTTGAATACTCCAAGCAATATATTGTTGCGATAAAATTATAATATCATCGAGTATTTTTATCATTTTAGAGTAAATTTATAATGTGTAAATGTCAGCAAAAAATTACAATAGCACATGAAATTTATAAACTAAATGCGATTAAAAAATATTTTTGAACCAAAATTCGTACATTCGGTAATATTAATGGAAGAGACACTAATGCATACATAATAGAAAGCTAAAAGTATATTAGAAATGAAGATTTCAATAAAAATAATTTTTTTAGGAAACATACCTAATCTTCTTTATTTAAACAAAAGAATGCAATATAAATTGTTCGTAGCTTCACACAATGCGTGATAGATTCAATTTAAACTACGCAATGATAGATTTTTATTTAAACTACGTTTGCTTATAATCATTCGAGATTTTATGGCAAGAAACTTACTCTATTTTGTCTAGACTTTTATCTCTTTTTCATTAATATATAATTGTGTCGAAATGATATAATTCGTAAAAAAATAAATAAAAGAGAGTTCAGTATGTTTTGGCAAACTAGAATATATTGTTATTTTTGGTTACATTTTATAATTTGAATGTTGAAAATAAACAATTTGTTAGAAAAATATATTAAATATTAATATTGAACTTAAATATATCGACGAAAAATTTGATTTATTACAGCTTTACGAAAAAATTAAAAACATCAATTAATGTCGTTCTATTTATATATATTCTTCTTTAATAAAAATAATAAATATGAAATCGTTACTATTAACTGATTCTGAGATTAATTTTAAATAAGTTAATCTTGTGTAACATCCTCTTAATCCACAATTAATAAATTAATTTTCATAAATAAGATAAAGAATCCATGATAAATGTATAAAAAATAATCATATTGAAAATTAACATGTGTGATTTTAATTATAAACAATATTTATCAAAAAAACAATATTTATCAAAAAAACAAAGTTAATGAAACATAAAATATTTTAAACTGTTACTAACTTAATTATTGATGTATATTTAGTTAAATATTTTTTTAATTTAATGACCTGTTAGTTTATCATTTTTAAATAAAATATTATTTTAATCAAATGGGAATAAATGTTGATAATTTCACAAAATTGCAAAACAATCTAGAATATTTGAGTTCATGTAACGAGATTCGTTTTTAAACTTCTTTTGTAAGGTAAAAATTTGAAAATTATCAGATAGTAATAGAGATGCTACCTAAAATAGTTTATATCTCATTTTTATAGTCTTAATTAATTATTGAATTAACAAATTAAAAACACAAGAGAATAAATCAGTTTTCATTGAAACAGATATCCTGATTTTAGTATAGAGTAGAAATCCAATTATCCGAAACGCTTTCAGAATTTGATAAAGAAATTTTAATCTGAAGTAGAAAAGGGAAACGAGAAAAAGCTCAAGAAAAAGAAAGGTAAAAGAATGGAGAAAATGAGAAAGAAAGGCATGTTACTTGTGGAATTAAAAAGCACTCTTTTGAAAATTCCTGGATGTTCAAAAGTTTAGTGATCAAGATATAAGAGAACGAATTATAAGTGTGAGGCCCTATTTCAAATAGCAAATGAGGGTAAACTTATCTAAGTGTCGAGTAAAAAGATGACTTTAATGTCCAAGTTAAGGCAGACAAGTGACCATCAGCTAGTGAAGCATTTGATGGTTTTAAAATTGCCTTGAATTGGATGGAGCGTCAGCTTGAGTGCAACCACATAAAAATTCTGTCATTCGGATTATCAACTTGGCTGCCTGAAAACGGATGAAGACAGTGAAACAGTTTACTTTGACTGAGGTGTTTGGCAAGCAATGACTTTCTTTTATAGCACTGTACATGCATACTGTATTAATGTACAGCACTTATAATTACCTTAACATGTAAAAGTGTTATATTTTCATTTAATTAATTAGAAGTTCTTCTAAAAGATGTCATTTTTTCGAAAAAATCCAATTATCCATATGATGTCCCAATTGATTCGGGTAATTGGAGCTCTACTGTATATTTACTTATATTAGAATGCATCGAACGCCATTATTGACCAAAGAGATCCTGGCAACTAGGGTGTCACTCTTTGAATGTAAGAACACACATAAGCAAAATTTAATTCATGGCGTTACATAAAATAAAAATATATTGTAACGATATGTAAATAGAAAGACCTGCAAAGCATGCACTAGAGTCACATGCATTCAAGTAAATTTTGTAATCCAAATATTTTTAATCGAATTTTTCTATCCTACATTCTTCCACCCACTGATTTTAAAATCATTTGTCTTAAGCATTTTGATTTAAAAAGTCATTCTTACCTAGTAATGGATATTATATTTATAGTTCGTTATAAAATGCAGATTTTTTTCCTTCTCTCTCAGGAAGACTTGGATTTGGATGGGTCACAGATAAAGGAATAATGACCATTTCATCTTTCATGACTCTGGCGCTTGTCCTACAGGGAATCTTTATAGCCTTATTCCCAGTAGTTATGTCCCTGTACACTTTCATGGCAGTGTTGGCGCTGTACGGTGTGTCGGCAGGAAGTATGCTCGTTCTCTTTCCTGTGCTTGTTCTGAAGTATGTGGACACCAATGCTCAATCAGTTGCTATGGCCTGCGTCGGCTTTCTGTCAGGAATCGTTTCATTCTGCATACCGCCTCTAATCGGTAAGTGAACTGTAATCTCTACTTTTTAGAAGTTACATTTTTAAATGTAAAAATGTAATTTTCTTAAAAATACTTAATTCGCAGACATTTTAGAGGAATTATTTCAGATTAATTTGCTTTATTTTTGAGAATCTCAAATTTTATTATAGTATGAGAACATTTTAATTGTTTCCCGATAAGAGAATAACTGTTTCCATATTTTCAACAGACTGCATATAAAAATTATTTAGAAATAAATTACTATCGATGTTATTTCTTGTTCGATACAATCTACGCTTGAAACTCAAACCATGAGTTTTGATCGTTATTACAATTTCTGGAATAATATTCAAGTAATCTACGCATTTGAATTCTTATACAACCAAATATTGAAATACTGTTGTCCATTGAATATACTGGTATAGAGTTTTAGAGTATTGCGATGCTGCATGCTTCGATCGAGATCTAGTGACAATCTGCAGAATATGGGTGAATTTAGAATGGTCATACGGAATGAAATGCTTTGCTTCAGCGGCCCATTGAAAACATGGCTTAAAAAGGCATGTAACCTATAGCCATAATGGATCATGCACTTATGACAATAACTGTGTAATCCATTAAGGGTATGTATGTGTAAAAAACGGGATAATTTGCAAAATAACAAGTATTTACACAAACAACTAAATGATTTTTGTAGCGGTATGGATTAACAGTTTAACGATAATGGCTTTCCCTACCATTGTCGGTTAAACAAATATTCACCTTCAGTGGTATGATCAATGACGAACGTGAATACATGAATACTCCGACTTTGTGGCTTCAGACACTCTGTTCTATTTACAGTGTCATAATAAGAGCACCCATATTTGGTAACTTCATGGATAACCCACATTATTCGATATCTTCATATTGTTCAATCACCCAGAGGGCTGGCGTTTCGTACAACAAAAGATGTATGTGTGGGTGACATTTGTTCTCATTAAAGGTATTTCGGATATTGGCTGTTACATCTCTTTTGTACTAAAGTCAATGGTTCTATCCGTTATTTGAGCCCTACTGAATGTCATATTTCTGATGGATAATGCACAAGCTCAAGTCATAGGTATTGTATAGACTTTCTTCTTAACAAAAAATATTTGGCTGCTGCTCTTGCAAGCATGTTATCCAGACTCTCTATGTCTGCTCAGTTGGGTGCCAAGTAAATGACTCATCACTATGAGCCATTTATGTCACTACTGTCGATAATTAGTGGTATTGTGCTGAAGATGCATAGACAGTTGTACCTTAGAAAGCCATCCAATTTCTGTTTAATTCAAGATCCTGAAATATATATGCTATTATTTGTACTTGTGATGTTTTTAGAATAATTCCATGCGATTCAAATAAATTTATTTAGCGATATCAATTAGGTTTAAGCCCACTTTCAAAACAAACTAACAAAGATGAACTAGTCGATATACGAACCACAACAAAAGTAAACGAATACATTTTTTAAATTTGTCTTATAGACAAACTATTTTGATTTCATGAATGAGTATTGTTTATAAACTTTCTTTTTTATGATTTTTTTGGCAAAAAACACTTTTTAATTAAAAAATTAAAACTTGTTCAATCATTGCTTTAGAATATGATTTAAGGACATTAAATCATATAAATAAATTAGCTGAAAATTCTGAAACAAAATCATCTAAAATATCCAAGAATCTTCAATATTTAGTTCAAAATAATTTTTAATCTTTATATCAATATATTTTGCTTGCATAATTTCATTTTTTTAACTGATAAACTTATGTATTATTCAAGAATTAAATGATTTAACTTTATAAGTTTTACTAGATAATCGCTTAATATTAAAGAGAGAGAGTTTTTTATAATTATATCTCTACCCTTATACAAATTTTGGATTTTTAAGAAATGGGTAAAATATTTCGTAATTTGATTTGACAACATAATTTTCGTATAGAAATTAAATTTCTATCAGACAAGTGTTGATGGGTTACTCCTACAGGGACACTTGTTTACGTCTCGTCAATAGATGTGAATCATTTTTAATTGGAATAACTGAAGACAAATAAAAATAATTTCATAAAAATTCCTTTTTCACTAATATATTTTAATGAGGACAGCAGTAACCTGGTGAGTTGAGACATCGTGCTCATGGGTGAAAAGTTGCAGTTTTGATACTTAGAAGGTGAAGACCCTGTGTTCATTAATGACGATTGGGGCGCTTAAAACAGGCCAGCAAATTAAGTCCTTGGATACCCTGCTTGGTGTCAGCTTTTAAATTATGAAGACCTTCTTTTCATATAATTGATGGGGCACCATCTCACTGCCCACTTGTATAAATTGCCATCGATACTTTTCAAAAACATATAGATAAGATATCTAAAACCACATACACATTTATTAATTATAAATTAAATTTCACATAATTTAATTAAGGTATTTATAAAGGGAAATGGAATCATGCATTGACTTTTCTTAGTTAAGAGACCTAGGTTTGAATATATCTTGGTCATTATTGTTTTTGTAATATGTAGAAAGATTCATTTATGGCAGGATATTTATCTTAACTATCATTATTCTGATAAAATAGAGTAATTTAACTTATTTTACAAATGCCGTGTCAAAGATATAACGTCCATTCTCTGTAAGTAAAAAACTGCCATTAAAATTATCTCGTCCAATAATGAACGAATTTATTAATTTTTCCAATGCAGTTTCAAATTCTTATTGTTTTTCCTTTTTCAGGACATTTTCGGGACACAGTAGGCTCTTACGATGGAATGTTCTATTTAACTGGGGGCGTTTCTGTTATATCAGGTGGAATGTGGCTGTTAGAGCCAGTAGTCGTCAAATTCTATTACGGTAAGGATTTCCAGCAAGGAATGAAAATTAAAAGCTTCATTGAAGATGTAGAAGGAAACAATGAAAATACCTCCAAACCAAGCTGATGAAGAAATTACTGTAGAAGTGTTATATTTTATTTAGTGAAATAAGTTGACATTCCTGAAAAACATTTTAGTTTTATATGTATATTCGGATATTTATTGAAAAAATGTCTTACAATCTTTAAAAATGTTGAATGTCCATTTGTAGTTTAGATACACATCGGATATATTGTTTTTAAATAAGCATTTTCTCATCTGTCTGTATAATAGTTTTATTTATTTTATAAAATAACTTATACATTGTCCAGGTAGAAAGTCGTTATTTGTTTGTTTTAAATACATAATATATGTAAGCTGTAAAAAAGAGTAACATACACACATCATTCACGTAGTTTATATAGACTGATTATAGTTACTTAAAAATGTTTTTAATTTATTTTATGGTACTTAATATATATAAGCTTTAAGAAAACAGTAACATACAATGTTATGGATTTCTTTTTATAGTTATTTAGAATTCATGTGGACTGATTACAGTTAGTTAAAAAGTATTTTTAATTTCTTTGATGGTTTATTTTACTCATAAAAAGTATTCAAATTAATAAAACATTTTTGTTGTTTAAGAGTATGCCCACTAATATTATGAGAGGGAAAAACACGCGAGAGAAATTCTCATAATTATGATCGATGTACCTAATTAAGTGTACAATAAGAGACCATAACGTTCAAAATTTAATTTTATGTTTCTGATTTCTTCTAAATGTAAATACGTTAGAATAACCTTTAAAACTAAACTCAATTCTAAAAAGAATATTGGAATTATAGTGTTCATTCCAATTTTGATATTATTTGCAACAATCAAAACGATCATCTGTGTAAACCTTGGATTTCTGAAATTAAGTATTTTTTCATTAAAATTTAAATATAATGTTTGCCGCGATACTATAGTTTTAGTTGCAAGTTCTGAATTTAGCTGACGAGTAAGTAATTATTGCCAGATATTAATCGGCAACAGAATTCGTTTGTGAGCTTGTGTTGGTTTACTGATATCAGTTCCATCATTTAGGAAATATTTTCGTAACTACATAATCTTAAAATAATCTTAAAATACGTCTCTACATATTTTAAGATTATTGTCTTGAAATATGTAGAGACATCTGACGTAATTAGTTGCTTTGATTCTCAAAACTGTGACGTAGCAGACAATTAGTATTGCTATTTCACAGTTTTTTCAATACGTACTTTGAAACCAAAACAAAGTACCTATTAATTATTTCGTACTGAAATCAAAACCAGTTTGCAGAAATTCATACAGATAATCATTTTGCTCAAAGACATTATTTTCAACATTGTTTGATGTAGATCTAAATTTGCATATCAGAGAATTTTTGATATACTTAAATTCACTATTACTAATCAGCTTGGTTTAAAACATTTTCTGCAAACAAGGATTAAATTGATTAAATATTTCATTAACTGAAGTTTTTGTTCATGTTTGCTAAATTTGGACATGAATACACATAAATGAATCATAACTTGCTTTTTTAATTTAAACGTAAGCGTAACTATTTATAAATTAATCTTTTTTAGGAACAATCGGAAAAAGAGAAAAGGGGATAAACGGAAATTTTGCTTAATTAATACACTAAGTATTACTTTGCAAGAAATGGAAAAGAAAAAAAAGTGTGATGATTTGATTTTAATGGCCACCTTATAAAATATTTAATAATGTTATCCATTTGAAAAAAATGAAAAGAATAATATGAGTAAAATTTCTGTAATTAATTTCTTTCATTTATCGTTAATAAATGAAGTCATTTAAATTTAATTTAAAACTGAGTTTTCTGATGCTGTTTAATCTATGTGAAGTCCATTTACCTTTGATATAAGTTATAATAAATCAATGTAAAGAAAGCTGTCTGCTATGTGCATTGTATATAATAATGTTGTGTGTGTGATATCGTTTAACTTTACAATTTTCTTTTTATATGTATACCTGCATAAGTATTTTTATTAAGAAAGTTTTGTTATTATTAAAGTATTATGCGAAAATATGTAATTTATATAAATTTAGTATGTAAATAAAATATTTTATTCACCGAGTTTCACTGTAGTAATTTATGAAGCTTTCTTTTTCAATTCAAAATACAATAGATGCTTGGTTTTAGAAACATTTACGAGTATACTGCAACCTACAAACACGTACGAACTAGTGCCTAGTCCATATCATGACAATGATACTTTTAACTCCAAATAACAAATTGAAAGTTTGAAATCCTTGCTTGCTTGGCTGAAAACAAATGCGAAGAATGAACATTTCTGTTGATGGTAATACCGGTAAAGAGAAATCCAATTACTTTTCTGTGGAGATAAACAAAATATTTCAAGGCAATAGACGGTTAGCTTAAAAAATTTAAAACCAGACATGATTTGAGCTTTAGAAATTTGTGTGATAAAAAAGGAGTTGAAAGTAAAATTTCAGAAATCGAATAGAAAAAACGACTAATAAAATCCCTACTTTCTAAGAACGACTCAGAAGATTTTCAACACAGACGCGACAGATCTGTTTTTCAAGATCTTTCTGAAAAGAACACTTAGCTTCAAAGGCGATAGTTGTAAAGGGCGTAGAAAACTACAATGAATAATTACAATAATGTGCAACTAAAATGACGTGATTAGAAAAACTGCCACTGTCTTTCAAAGGAAAATAGTTAAAATCTAGATGTTTAAAAGAATGTTCAAAAACTACTACTTGCATATAATGCTGTCATTTATCTTGGATTACTGGGAGCATTCATGAAAGTTGGCTTAGAAGCTTAGATCAATGCTTTTATCACAGGATTTTAAAATAATTTTACATAACCGCACTGCTCACGTTGAATTCTCGAATCTTGAATCAACTTGTGTGGAGTTTCACCCGCCTAACCTAATTTATGTCTTAAAGGCGCATGTATTGGGGCATAATTAAAAGATTCAAGCGCAAATATAACTTTTTGAAATGGACGTAGAAAGCAATGCATTTGTCAATCAAAGGTTGGAGTGTTGTTTAAGGAAAGATAATGTCATGAGAATTTCAACATGAAAGAAACTATAATTTCCGTGCCTGACATTAATTGACAGACGCGACAAGTCCACTGCTGTGCTCCGTCTGTTTCTTTTGGTGGTTACGGCAAAATTACAGTCGTCATTCAGTGAGGTCTCTCAGGGATGAACTGTACTGTAACATCTACCGACATTTCCATCATCTTGAAATTGTTATCACAGCCAAAAGAAGACGCTTTGGAACTTTTTGAGTTCTTTGGCTACTCCCATCTGCGTACGCCAAAATTCCTGGTGGCCAATAATTGTGTCACGTTAAACGTCGTCCATATGTGTCTTCTTTATAATACCTATGTGCTCGTGGCACTGAATGCCGTACAGACCGGTTGTGAACTCGTTTTCTTCGTTGCCACAGGTTCTTATATATTCCTCCCTTACAGCCTTGTTATTGTGATGTACGATCAGAATCATCAGGTGTCTTTCTGTAATTTGCATATCATGTGTAGCACAATTCTACAGGTGGCATTTTCACATTTGCGTTCGATTTCAGCATACTTCTAGATAAGCCTTAATATATATTTAGCAGTCACTTTATTTACAAATCTGAAAGTCATAATGGAGATTTATATTTTAAATCCAAGTTAGAGCTTAAATCGAAAAGTAAATCTTTTGCTTTAGGCTGGTAAGAACAAGAAATAGCAAATATGTTTGCCTAATCCACTGGATTGGAAACTATTCAAAAACTGTCAGAAATCAGATCTGTTTTTAAGCCTATTAAGGTCTTTAAAGAGATCATTAATGGTATTACTTATACGAGTAGAAATTCTTTATATAGTAACCAGTTTTGGTGAAGAGAACTTGTCCCTCTCCATTCAGAAATCAATTCTGAAATTCATGAAGGGCAAGCTATGAAACTATATAATTTGAAACTTCATTTCTGAATCTGTTAAAAAAAACTTGTTGTAACGAATTCAAAATAAACTTATTCTTTAAAATTTGAATTATTTGTTATTATTTAAATATCTTAAATTTAAAATGATTTAAAGAGGCGAGTTCCTCTTTAGAAATTTGAGTGTTCATTAAGTTGAAGAAACTGATGTTTTTGATTCTAGTAGGAAGACTACGAATATCCAATTGGAAGTTTTTGAATTACCACATTTTGATTGGGAAGTAATCACTGCCATGAGCTGATTGTGAATGTAAAAAATGAAAAATCCAAAAATGCACAAAATTAAAATGGCTGTAATATCCAAATGAGTTGGTTGAGAGAGTCTGAGAGTCTGATAAGTAACTCTAATACAGAATTGAGGAATTCTGAAGCTCAGGGCAGCTGGTGTGACTACCGAATACCAAACTGAGTATGCTAAAATGTCCGATTATTATGAAAGGAGGGTAGATTTTCGATAAAACGTTGTAAGCAAAAGCTTGAAAGTTTTTCAGAAAGATTATATACGTGGAATCAAAATAGACAACAGGTGTCAGTAGTCAACAGCATTTGCTGCCTTTATTTATATGATGAGCTTTAGTGATGAGAGGCAAAAGCGATGATGAGAATTATTGGAGAAGTGGGGACGATGCAAATATGAACTATTCTGATATTTCTAAAATAAGGTGATGTTTATTCTTATTCTGTAAGTAATGTAAATATTATATTCTTGTAATGTTAATATACTTATTAAATGTCATGCTTATTAAATATGAATGACTACTTCGTTATAAATCCTGAGAAACAGAACGAACCCAAATAGAAAAGGAATTTATAAAGTTTTAATAATTATAAATTTCGTCTTCAGAAATTAACAAATTTTATAGTTAGAGATTTATTGACAAATATAGGAGACCTCCTTCGTGGCCATCTGGCTTATGTAACTAGATAATGGTTTTGTTATGAATCTGAAATAAATCAGAATTTTTCATTAAGGTTTTCCTGAATTGCTACAATATTAAAACTTGAACTCTAGTGTACAAAAAAAGAGAATTGAGCGACATATAAACCGAACTTTCATTCTTTCTTTAACATTTATAGCTCTAAATCTCTGTTACAGTTGAAAGTATATGTAATACTTTATTTAGGTATAATAGGTACATATTTGTAGATCTGTTAGTCAGACCAATTTATTATGGCAGATTATGTCTTTCACGACTATTTCTATCATTTCCACCTAATTTACTGAAAAATCTATTTTCTTACCAGATTTTAACGAAAACTTAGAGAAAACATTTTTAATTTCAAGATTTTTTTGCGGATTTCCATTCTCCTAGTCAGTTAGAATGAAACTACGAGACAACTAAGCTCTTAATCAAAACAAAATTATTTATTTAAAAAATGAAAGATGGAATTATAAAGATCATCACCAATTATTTGATTTACCGACTATGGTAATTTGAATTTCACAAATGCATTCATATAAGATATTTTCTCACTCTGACACGAATAAAAAAAAAAGAAGTAAACTTGCCTACACAACATTACAATTTTGATACATTTCTATGTTGAATGTTTGGATGATACATAAACTGAATCTTCCCAATTGTGAAGCGCCCAATCAGTTCTATTTTGGGAATAACAACATGAAAAATAAAAATATATAAACATTTTTATATAACATTCAACCAGATTATTTGAACTATATTTCACATGTAATTATTCTGGCAATTTTTTATAAATAACGTAATACGTTGAATATATATATACATATATATAGAATTCTTTAGAAAACAAATTACGATGTAAAAATATAATGACCTGAAAAGATTCCACTCAGAAAAATCTGTTTCATTATAACAAGAATAATAGAATCCAACTATTTAGTCAATTGAACATTTCCAAAACTGTATCGCTTTAGTCTCTTATATTATTGAAAATCTGCAGAGAATTTCTTCTGCTCACAGTAAGTTACCAACTAGTTTTATGCCTTTTTAAATTTTAAAATTCGACTTGATATTTCTTAAGTAAATCGCAAATAAAATAATTATTGAATTTTAAAGTAAATAATTAACAAATTTTCTGTGATATTTCATGAAATAAGAACTTGTTTGAAATTTTATAACCACGTTTTTCAAACTCGCATTTAAATTGCTGTTCATTTTCTTTTATAGAATTATTTTCATTGAAGTTCTTACGTCTTAATTGATATACTTTCACTCTTTTCTAATCTATTAAATTAATTGTTCTTAGCAAAATTTAATAAATTTTCACTATTTTACTTATTGTTTTGATTTGATTATTGAAAATTGTTTATTTTCATTACAATCAAAAGATGACTTCTGTTTTTTTATTCTAACTTTTCACAGTTTGTCTCGATTTTTAATCTTTTGCGTTTGCAGTGTTATGGCATATACAAATTTATCATGTCTATACTTTACGTTAAAAAATTTAAGAAAAGTGATTTTATTCTTTTACTATTTATTAGATATTCTACAAACGAATAGCATAAAAAAGTTCACACTAATAAAAATTAAGAAAGACACAAATTCCAGTGCATCCTACACAGATAAAAATATAAGTGAATGTAAATAAGCAAAATAAAATATTAATTAGTCCTAAATTTGAAATAGTATGAAATTACCAAATAATGTAAATAATTAATTTTTAAGAAAAAATTAATCTAATTAATAAAATTGAAAAATTATTGGAGTGCATCTGTCAGCAAAATAATTATATCGATATAGCAATCTAAGCAAAATGTACTGCATGTTTAAATGATTTCTGAGGTAAAAGTTTATTATTAATTAAAAGTGTCAATAAATTTTAAAAACTAACTTTTTTATCAAGTAAAATTTAAAATTTAATTTTATTGTGGGAAATTAAAATTTAAAATTAAAAAATTTATTCTATTATGTAAAATTTATATTTAGCAGTATTAGCGTATTAATGCTCGTATATATAATTTACCATGCATTGCTTTAAGAAAGATAGAAAATAATTAGTCCATTAAAAGAAAACAATTCATTTTACTATGAATAAATTGCAATGAAGTCTGCTTCATTGATTCCAATTTTTAAAGATTCTTATAAACTATGACTGCTTTAAATGATAAAAGAATCATTTAAGGAACTTAAAAATTTATAACATTAAAAAATATACTTTGTTGTTGTTACTAATCTCCATGTCTAGGAGAGACGAGGTTCACCTTCTTTCAGAAACCCAAAAACAAGCGTAAGAGTCTTGTATTAATCCTCAAGAGACAACCCCAGGCACTCAAGAATATGTACCGGTGATGATAGTTCATTTTAGCATTTAGGACAATTTGGATATATTTTGAGAACTTCCTCCAAAGTAAGTCCCTTCTGGTGATTCCTGAAGAAACTGGAAAGTGTAGTCTGAACATATCTATCGGAACTAACAGCAAGACATCTTCCAGGACAATCAGCTTGACTCGGAGGAATGAGTCAAATTATCCTGTCAGCATGTCTTCCAATGGAATACAATTCAATATATGTTACAGAATCAGTAACTGATAAAAGTTCTTCAGAACCTTATTTCGCCAGACCGTTTGCCATTCATTCCTCCAAATGTCAACAGGCGAAGGAATCCATTGAAAGTGCATTTCGCAAAGTAAAACCTGCTTAAGTTTGCTTTGAGACCTGCTTAAGTTTGCTAATAATTGCGATTACTTTCACCAACTCTTCACTAGACAGAAAAATATTGGATGGCAAAAGCCATAGTGCCTTAATATCTGTATAAGATGGAATAGCGCTCAATATCTCTTTGATGGCTATAAGATCACTCTTGAAAACCGAACTGAAGTCAGGATTTCTTCTCTTTATTTTGACAATTCCATTTGTAGATTTGTTAACAACATCAATACCGGAACGAGAGTCTTCACTTTTACTCCGATCAATATAAATAAGGGTACCTTTAGCAGGAATTGCATTTATGGTTTCCAAGGCAAATTGATGCAACAGAGCCAGAATATCACTTTTCTTGAAGACTCGAGATGAAAGAAAGTTCCGTAACTCGACTTTAGGGAGTAACTCAGAGGGATCTAAACATAGATTCAAGGAATGTTGCCTAACATTACAGTCAATTAAACCAGCATACTCAATTTGACTAAAAAGGATGTTTTTCTTAAGTCTTTGGCTATTATTCCAGTGCTGCAGGAATTCTGAAGCTCTATTTTGGGAGCCGTAACTGAAAAGTTTATTATAATATTTCTCAAAGCTTGCATTTCTTCTTATACCGAGGGGTTGGAGGTCTGTTTCATACAATGGAATTTCATTTGGACAACTGTTGCGTGAGCCAGAAATAATGCGAGAAGTGTTAGGTTGGACTCTTTCCAATTTCTGCAGATTGGTGGAGGAAGCTCAACGATAAACGGGGAAATCATAATCCAAAGTAGGCCGAATGAGAGCTAGATAGGTAGTTCTCAAAGTGCAAGCTTCAGCTCCCCAATCACATCCCGAGATATACTTTAAAATGCTTAGTCGCTTTCTACTCTTAAAAACCAGAGCATTCACATGTTACATATACGTTGGTAGTGCATACTCCTTTAAGGCCATTCAAGACGCGAAGGCTATTCCATAATACCCAGCTAAAGCTAAAGGCATTTGAGCTAACTCAGTTCTCTACCATTGGTACTCGGGTCTTACAACTTAGAGAAGCTGCCCTTTTCCTCCATCCATGAGTCTTGAGTCATACTTTGAATACAATGTTTAAATTAAAGGATATATTTTAAATAAGAAAATCAGACTCTAGTCTTAATTCGAATTGATGCATTTGCTCCAAGCCAACTTAGCAATGCTACGCTGTGCGATATTGTATAAAAATGCTAAGTTGTTTTAAAAGGAGTGGTATAAATAGTGTAGAAAGTCGACTGCACGAATATTCTCTCTGTTCACCGAATTATGTTTTCGATGATTTTATTGGTTTCAACAATATAAAAAAGCAATATTTAGTTTATGAGTATTAAAGATTATTTCCTTTATTCAAGTTTACAAAAGAAATTTTTTTCCAACGGTAAGCACTTGGGTGACGAAACCTATGTCACTATAAGGCCAGAAACTTCTACTCATTTGTCGTTACCCAGGGGGCACCTGTGAACCAAGTCATGGAGGCGAGTAGCGGAAGCGGTCCGTTTATAGGGTGGGCCACATTCATACATCGTCACAGAAGAAAGGACCGAGAAGCACAGAGAGAACAGGAAAGAAAGTAACAACCATTGCCAAACAGGGAATCAAGCCCAGGACCCATAGCTCAGCAGTCAGGAACGCTAACCACTCAGCTTTATTGGTCGACGTTTACAAAAGAAATATGCCACAGCAAAATTCTGAAAGAGGAATAAAATTGTAAATAAAAAATCGAAATATTTAAAAAGGAAATTTCTATCGATTCTTTTTCGAGAACATATGGTACATGATCCACTTTACAATCTGAGAGAGAATCACATGTAAAATAAAATTCAAGATTAAAAACTTCTTATAATTTTATTGGTGGAAAATCAATTGGTGAAGTAATTTATTCTTTATTGGTTCATAACTAGTTTTTTAAGCAGTTTTCAATATTTACTCTGAAAGATAGCTGCTGTTTTTCTCAAAAAGAGAACATCAAACTTAGTAGTTATTACACTACTTATTTTGAAGACAATCGCAGCACTGTAATTTTTTTCCTTGATATCTTAAAGTTCTTTTCTCATTCAGATGATCTATAAGATTTTATGATCCGATACTTCTTACATAGAAATTACATCTGAATTCACATTCAAAAAGTCCTGAAATTAAAGTTTAGTCTGCAGTGGTTTTTTTCGTTGAAGCTCATGAATAAATAATTCATCTTCATTCAAGGAGTTAGGTAAATGTTATGGCATTTCTCCAATTTTGAGAATATTATCGAATGACAAATGGGAAAATAATTGAAAAATTTTCAAGCAATAATATAAGTTTTAAATAAACTTAAAAAGTTTAGAGAAACTTTTAAGTTTATTTAACTTATTTACACGTAGTAATTGGATGTTTTCTAAATATCATCCGGATAAATCTGTCAAATTAAAAAAAATAAGTTACAAAAAAAATTAAAGAAACAATGCTTTGATATTTCAAGTGCCTATCAGTTAGCAGGAAAATACACTCGATATCCTTAATTAATATTATGAGTTAAAAATATTCTGGCAGAAATATAATATCAAGCAGAAGAATTTTCAAACAAGTTAATGAATAATTACAAAACTATCCTCAAGATTTATAGTAAGACAATATTTGTAAAATGGTATTTCAGTTAAGTGTAACTTAATTTGGAAATAGAAAACTAAGATGCTTTTCTAGAAAGGTAAAAATATATAAGCAACCACTGAACCTGATAACAGAAGTTGTGAAAGTGTGTAAATTAATGTCAATTAATTAATTAAAATCTTTGTTGTTTTTACTAATATAACTTTTGAAATAGAACATTATTCATAGTTCTATATTAAAAAACTTAATCTATTTTAATTATTAAACACTCAGTGGAAGTTATTTTTAAAATATAATTAACTACTTTACTAATTATAAGCAATTTTAATGATTTTGTATTTCTTAAATTTATACATGCTTTAAGACTATTTTATTACATTAAATTCATCATTTTATTAAAAAAATGTACTACAATATAGTTTATTATTAATATTAAGAAAGCTTAGCAATGGACAAACTGAAATCCAACAGTGGTAAAAACTTAAGTCTCGACTATTTCTTTAATTCCGCAAAATAAAATATTTAAAGTTTCTTTCATATAAGCTATTTATAAATACTGTGGAATAAATTTATCTTAATACTCCTTCATTAACGAAGTCATTATAGTTAATTGGGTTATTATACATCTCATTATTAGGTTGGGAATAAGTTCGTAGCGTTTTTACCAAAGATTTTTATTTAAACAAAAAACAATAATTATATCAATAAGCTAACCACTTATATATTCGACGCTGTTGTTTACAACCTTTTCTCACCTCTCCACCATTTGTTGATGCCGTTCCGCCAAAAATTGCCTGATCAAAGAAGTTGTTGAGCCAGTTTTTAAGGACTTTTGGTGCACTGGAAAATGCTCGAAAAGAATACCACAGTCAACAAGGCGCTCTACATTGCCCAGTTACACCGCGTGAATGAAGCTATTCGACTATAAAGACCTGATCGACATGGTCAAACCATACTCCTTCACAACAACGCTAGGCCCCATGTTGCACACTCCAAGAGCTCGAATGGGAGGTCCTTCAGCATCCGCTGTATTCACCGGACCTTGCACCTACCGATTACTATCTTTTCCGCTCCTTGTCAAACCATACGAAGGGCGTTACCTTAGATAGCAAAGAGGTCCTTAAAAACTGGCTCAACAGATTCTTTGACACCAGACTAGGCGGTTTTGGGCGGAACGGCATCAACAAATTGGTCGAGAGGTGGGAAGAGAATGTAAACAGCAACGGCGAATATATAATTGCTTAACTTATTGACATAACTATTGTTTTTTGTTTAAATATGTCTTTGGTAAAAATGCTAAGAACTTATTCCCTAACCTATAATAATAATCACTACCATTTATTCTCTGGAACTTGGTATGAAATTTTACTCAAGAGCTCTAATTTCTAGATGGAAGGTTTGTTCCTTTTATTCATTAACGTTCGCGCGCGCGTTCTCTCTTTCTCTTTCAAAAATTTCTAACAATTTATTTGCAAAATTTATTATGTAGGAAAAACTTAAAATTTATTGATATTCTTATAATGTATATTTTGAAATATTTTATAGCTTTTTTTATGCAATAAAAGGAAAGAATTTAATTCATAAAGCAATGAGTTAGTTTCCTGTATATTAAAATAATAATAACAAAAGAGAAGTTAAGCCACATTTTTGGAAATTTTTAATGAAAAAAAAATTTAAATGAATACAGCAAATTTCGTATATTTTTTATTTAAAAGATGAATAAGAGTTTTACCATTTGTTTCATTTTTTAAATAAAAAGTAGATAAAGTTGAACTTGACTGCGCAATTTAATTTTTGAAAACATTCCCTTAGTATCTGACTTGAACTTTATTCTGGACAATTCGTTTTATTTTTTTATATATGATTGATGAGGAAATAAATAAGAATGTAGTTTTCATCTTGGTAAGCAAATGCACTTTTTGTTACATTACGATATAAAATACAAAGTGCAAAGATAATAAAGTCTCTTCTTAATCCCCTACACTCCGTTTTAAAACCAAGAAGAAAAATTGTCTTATTCATGAAATTGTTGACTAACAAGACAGATTTAAAGAGCTAACATCTTGACAGAATAATACCACTTTTTTTGGAAGATTTCCAGTTAAGCCTCTATATCTTTTAGGAAGGTCAAAAAAAAGATAATTTTTATACAGACAAAAAAAAGCAATTAAATATAAGTTACACACAAAAATTAATACTAGAAAAATTTCCTGCTTTAGTAAAAAATATACGTAATTATAGTTTTTAGTGAAAAATTTTCTAAAAATATGGAGATTTCAATGTTTCATGTTGCATGTATTAAAAGTGATGTTAGTTGAGTTGCATTCTGCTATTTGGCACCTCCTTATGCAAGTAAGATAAAAAAAAAACCATTGACAAATTGCCATTGAAATCCTCTGCCAATGACATTATGAATTTGCAAAAATGGTAAGTTTAATATCATGTATTTATTATTAATCTTATAGCATTTGCTTAGTGTATTCAATAATTACTTTCGTGTAATCAGTAATAATCAGTAATGAATATTTAAGTATAAATATCAAGATAAAATTTCAGACATTTAAACATCAATTCGAAACATTGAATAATTCAAAGCTTAGTAAAAATGTCATGTTTTATAAAACACTGATTGAGAGAGACGTATTGTTTTACAGTTATAATATGCATTTCTCTAAAAATGTGAACAGCCAATTTGTTATAAAAAAGAAGCTACACAGGCATTCTAAAAATTCTCTAGATCTAAGTAATATTCTTAGAACAGATGAAATTTCATTCTGCAAATAATCCAGGATTGAAAGCAAAATATCGCAGTAAGTGAAGTTTTGATAATTTCGCATGTGTTCTCAGAAAAAGTAGTGTTCCACTTAATTTTAAATAAAGTAGAAAAGTGATAGATTAATACTTTTTTAAACTTTTACTACTAAGCGCTTAAAAGCTATAGTAGTTTCAAATATGGTATACCGGATTAAGATGAAGCGCATCATTATATTATTTTCCAAATTTTATTTGTAGAAAAAGTTGATCAAAAGTACAATAAACAAGAATAATGAAACAAAAACTTTAAATACTAAAAGCTGTAATTTAGATACATAAATCAATTGATTCCTTATATTTTATTTTATATACAAAGTAAAAGGAAGTCTCAAAATTTTTCATTAACAAGACAACGGAATAGGAGTATAAGTTTAATAAGATAGAGACATGGTGAGTCGTATCCGAGGAGCAAAGAACCGCCGACTGCCGACCACTGTCCTAATGTACGCGGAGGACTAGAGTCTAATTCGGCACCGCAGTTCTTTCCATCAAATGTTTGATATGCATATATTTTCGACAATTGTTCCCACAATATCCGGACTGTCAGTACGTATTGCTTCATTGTTCAAGAATGAATCAGATTCTCAGGCTTTATATAAGAAGGAAATCAAATAAAAAATTGAAAAATATCAGATCATAAAAAATAAAAATAAATAAGACAAAGAAAATTATTTTCTAGAAACGAAAGTTCTCGAAAAAGAGATTTATCAAAATTTTAGTTCATAAATGGGAGTAAAAATGAACATTGTACCTATAGTGGAGGGTACGGACTAGCCATTAGTTCGTAAAACCGTGAATGTTCGTAAATTAGAGGTTTGTAAAAATGAGTATCTACTGCACATTATTCTGCCTCTATGAATTAGAAAAATCTAAGTTGATTTTTAAAATTAAATTTTTTCTATTTAAAAAAATCAAAAAATTTTAATTTTCTTTCAGTATTTTCTCTTTATCTTATATCTACATTCTTATTTTACAGAAATTAAATTATATAAAAATTATTACTGCTTATAAGCAATTAAAATGATGAAAATTTAACATAAATGATGAGAGTGTGCCGATTTTATCTATTCGGAATAATTTAAGGATGTCTTCATGAATATAATATCATTACTGAGCACTTTTACTGGTAATTTTTTTAGTGCTTTTTTAGTTCATTTGAATGTATTAAGTTCCTTATTAAAATACCTATATTCTATTTGAGATCATTCTTGAAATAATTGCATATCACGTTCTCTCATCACTTTAGAAGAATATTTATAACATTTAATACCATCCATAAAAAAATGAAGATTTAAAGCGAGAAGTGATGAAAAAAATTGGTTTAGATTAGAAGTAAAGTAGGTGATAAATTTTAAAAATTAGAATGCATTGGATATTTTCGTTTATTTTTGATCCACTTATTTAGATTTATTTATGTTGGTTATATACTAAGTATAAATAGAAAATTGCATACAAATGGCATTTTTCTGAATGAAATTAAATTTCCTTTATAAGAAATTTTCAATTAAACCTAATTAGTTACGAATATAATTCAATATTTTGTTATAGGAAATCCAAATTAATTTTTGTGTTGGCAAGCAACTAACGAATGATTTTAATTGGAGAAAATAATTATGGAAAATGAAAATGAGAAACGCATAAGTATTGCGTCATCCGCTCCAGAATTCTCCCACTTATCCGGAAGGAAGGAGAAAATCTGTTCCTCGGAGCATGCGCCATGCGCTTCAAAATCGATGTGTTTCGCCGGCATCCAAATGAAATAAAAACTCCTTTCTTCTCTTCTTTACAATTTCCTTAGAAGGATAATAAACCAAGTCATGCAAAATTTTAAACTGCATGTGCCGATTCTTCTTTATAATAATGAAATTTGAAATATGTTTCAGAATAAAGATTGTTTCCAGTGACCACAGCTATTTTGATCATGGCTAAAGAAGAAGGGCCGGACCAGGCAAGGTCATGGGCAATTGCCATCGCGGCATGCGTCATCAACACCATGCTGTCAGGAATCAGCAGGACCACTGGCCTCATCTACGTGGCCCTCATAGACACTTATGGCGTTTCAAGACTGCAAGCTAATTTTCCCTTCACCATGAGAAACATTGTCAGGAACCTTAGTGGTAACAATGATATTCTGCATAATGCGTTTGCGTATTAGTCATGCTTTTCATTGTTAAAGATGCAGTATTTTTGAAATTATTCAGGACCACTTGTTGGAGCTATTGGTCAACGATATGGAGCACGTGATGTCACCATTGCTGGAGGAGTGATGGCATCCCTCGGGATATTGTTGTGTACTTTCGCTCCAGACATCACATGGATTACCATTCTGTGGGGAGGAATGCATGGTACGTAAAAATCGATTTAATAATAAAAATCGATTGAATAAAATAAATGAAAATCGATTTCAAAATGTGTCAGCATTTTTTATGCCTTAATTAAATAGATTTTTATTTATTTTACCAATGTTATAATTTTTTTCACCAGAAATATATCTTAACTAATCATTTTATTGATATAAATTGAAAATCAAATAGTATTAAGAAAATGTTATATTCTAGCATGGTAACATTGCTTTAGAAAATAGTGTCGAAATTGATGTTTCAAATTATAAGAGGTAAAAAACCCTCCCATCAAAAATTAAAAGTTATTTATTATAAAAATGATTTATTCTTACTCTTTTGTTTTAGTTAATATTATTAATATATTTTAAGTTTTTAAACTGAAAATTAAATCATTGGCGAATTGATTGAAAATAAACAAAAAATGAGTAAATTTCTAAATGTACAGCATTTTTTACCGAAGTTTGTTTCTTAATCATTATCATTTCTAACAAACATTAAAATATTTTACATTTATTTATTTATGATATTAAAATTTTGATATTTACAAAATTAATTTAAACCTTAAAAGGAACAAAATTATTTTGGAATAGAAATTAAGTTTCAAACTTTATTTTGGAATAGAAAGCAAACATTGCAAAGCATTCAACAATGTATTGCAATGTTCATATATCAAATGTCTCAGCAACAGAAAAAGAATAATTATATGAAATTATTTAAAAAGTTACAAAATATCTTCAAACTTCTGAAGATATTCTGTTTAGGATTTTTAAAAAATTTTATCTAAACATTTCTTCCGCACTTTTTTGCTCAAAACCTCAAAAGATAACAATCCAGAAAATGTACAAAAATATTCTTCATGGTACGGCACAATAATTTTATAAAAATATAAGCATTTGAAACTGTGCATTTACAAAGTTTAATGCGAGTAATTTTTAATACCCCTGTAATTAGAATAGGTCTTACGGGAAATCCATGATTATCCAATTCAGAAAATCCGTGATTAAATTATATCTTTAATTTAATAAAAAGTTTAAAATGAATAAAAAATGTAAAATTTAAATATATTCGCAAATAATAAATTTGTCTTAGATTAAAAATTTAACTAAAATAATGTATTAAAATTATTTAAATTGAATCTTTCACATTTTGATAACGTATAAGATTCAAGCATACTTCATTAATTTGTTTACAAGTTAGAAACATTCATAATTTTGCTGAAAGTATTGCCATGATATTTAACGCATTTTTAATTTTTCAATATTGAAAAACTACAATTTAAGTTGTTATTAAATAAATTAATATTTGAGGATCTATTTTGTTCATCTATTATTAATAATATTTTAAATCTTTTCAGATATATTCACAGTAAAAAAGGCAATAATAGATTAATGTTATCATTTTAAAGTTGTGATATATTTAATTTATAAGCATATATTTTAATTTAACGGGAATTTAGAATATTTCACTTGAATTCTACTAATCATTTACTGATATTCTTATTACTTATAAAATGACTAAAACAAGAATATTAAGAAAGTACGCAGAAAATTCAAATACTATGTGCCATGAAAATAAATTTTTGCTCATAATAATATTAAAAATATGTCTTCAACAAAAATATCTTGTATTTAGTTTTTAGATTGATTTTTTTGACCCATAGTTAAGTATTATTATAGCTCTGAGTAACTATAAATTATCTTACAAATTAAACATAAGACAGAACCATAGTTTAGAATCGTATATTTAAAGTTATGGTATGTAAGTTGTAAATTAAAATACTACGTTTACATTTTTCAGGACTTGGCGTGGCATTTGGAAATACTCTATTTCAAATTCTAATCACACAATATTTTGTGAAATATCGAGCTACTGCGTCAGGCCTGGCTATTTCAGGAGCTTGCGTAGGGTCTTTTGTATTCCCCATCATTATAGAATATGCGTTGCTTCAGACTGGGCTCAAAGGAACTTTTTTGATTACGGGTGGACTCATGATGAACGTTCTTCCTGCCTCGTTGATGATGGTGGAACCATCTTGGATTAAGCGGGAAAATAAAACAGAACGTCCCAAAAACAATTCATCTCTCAGAACACACAAACAGCAGAAGATATCGGTGACGAATACCATGGGAAGCATTCCAGAAGAATCGAATGGAATGCAGCCGGAAAATAAGAATGTCTCTGTGATAAAGTTAACCAAAATTTCCTCCACGGCATGTATGTCAAAAAAAGAGAAGGGAGATTTTTATAATAATGGAAAATCGCGTAATGATTCTGGAATAGATAATCCCGTTTATGGTGGATCTAAGACAGACTTAACAGATCAAACTATAAAGAATTCTAACTACAACTTGGAAAACAAAACAGAGAAAATGGATATTATTGAATCTAGGTCAGATTTAAATTCTAAAGGAACTGAACAGGTAAACAATGAAGATACTTTACTTAGGTGAACTTCTGAAAATATAAAAAATACTAACTCCCAACTTATTAATATTTACAATTATTTTTATTAGTGTGAAACTCAACAATATTTTCTAAAATGTATAACGCTTATTAATCTTTTCAGAGAAGTGAAGAAATTTATATAAAATCTATAATCTGAATAATATCTAAAATCGAAAGAGTACATTCAAAACACGACTCGGGAAAGTAAACAAGAGATCATATATTATAAGCAAAAACAATTTTAATAAATACAAAAAGTAAACACATTTAACAATTACACATAAATTTTAAACAATTAAACATGTTCAAGAAATCTAAATGAACTTATAATTCCATCGAAAAAAGTTATGAGAACTTCCTCCCTCCATCGAAACAAAATCTAAAGTGCGAAGTATTCATACATAATAATAAACGACAGCGCCATCTATTCAAAAATATTTTTCTCAGAAGAAAGATTATGTTTTATTTTACTCCTACTCGCTTACATGAACAATACGAGTTAAAAATTGCATAAGGATAACTGACCTTTAAGTTTTCGATTTTGTATTCCAACCTTAATAGCAAAAAGAAAGCTCAATGTAATTTCATAATTTTGAGTTCATAATTATACTTATAGCACTTAAATAGTTAAATATAGAAATCATTCGTACATTTAATATATAAGGGATTTAATTTTCATGGAATTAAAATTTGAAATTATTTTAAAAAAGAGCATAATATCTAATTCAAATAAGTAATTCTAATATTAAGTGATGCTAAAAATATTAAAAAATATCATTAAATAATTTCTAATATGTAAAATATGTATATATATTCTTGTTATTAAATCTTTACAACGCATTTTTAATGAGTGTTAAAAATTCACCATAAAATGATAAAAAGTAAAATAATATAACACATTTAATTTTTTTAATATTATCTAAATAATTATTCAAAACATAACTACTCATTTCATCAGAACTGTTTATTTAATTAATTATCAATGTAATTTTATAATTATCTTTAAGATCGTAATATGTGAATTGATGCGATTGAACCAAATAATGTCTTTCTGACAACTAATATTAAAATAAACAATAAAATTCCTTGTAATTTCTAGTATTTAAATTAATTTAATAATAGTTTAATATTTCAAGGTATTCATTAAACTGTGTAAACTATTTTAAATTATGTTAACGGCATTTATTTTTCAAAGGAACATGATACCATAAGAAATGTCAGACTTCGAGCCATTTCTATTGGAGAAGTTAGCATTACTCTTCCAGTAACAGAAGAAATTATTTTAGAAACGTCAGTCTACAAAGCAATCATTAAAGTGTGCTGTGACCCCATGTTTCACATGATTAGTATATCTCTGGCAGCGTTCGCCATGCTGTTTGATCCAACCATCACAGTGATTGTAGACTACATAACGGACAAAGGTCTGACAGAAGATTTAGCAAAGTACTTCATCAGCATGCTCGCATTAGGAGATCTCATTGGTCGTTTGTGCCTAGGCTGGGTGACTGACAAAAAATATTTGTCCATCCCGATGTTCATGATGCTTTTACAACTCGTGCAAGGAGTGTGCTTTCTTCTGTTACCTTTATTTTTCACTTTTGATCTACTTCTAACCATAATTATGATTTATGGACTGGCTTCTGGAGCAACACTAGTGATGTTCCCACTTTTGGTAGCCAAATATTTGCAATCTGTACAATCAATGGCCATTGGAAGCATACAATTTCTGAGTGGAATATTGTCATTTGCAGTTCCCCCGATAATTGGTAAGTGCTATGTTTGATTTTTTTTTCATTTCAGATCATGTAAGCTACAATTCATATTAAAACGATAAAAATTGTAAGTGCTATGTTTGATTTTTTTTTCATTTCAGATCATGTAAGCTACAATTCATATTAAAACGATATATTAATCTTAAAGAGATTGTATATAGTTGGTTGGTTAGTTGGGTTTTATGGCGCAAGGGCCAAAGAGACTGTATATAGTAAGAGTGTATTTATGTGTGACATGTATTTATATATAACATTGAGGAACGCTCTACTACCCCCCCCAACAATATCAAATGAATAACAACCTCTAACAAAATTGTTTCAGTCGGTGTGTAGATGGCCTTCAAAAGGAAAATGTAAAATTTACAAGATGTTCACACGTCTATTATTTCTATCACCTTCCATTCTAAGTTAAAGATTCTTGTATCAATAATGCAATTTATGACACAGATGGATAAATGAATAACATGGATTGAAACTACTAAGCATTTCTAGACTAATTCCATCGCACCATAATATTTTCGGTTATAGTATCGGTTATTATTCCAGAATCTAATTTCCGATTAAAATTGTGTCACAGTTAAATTAATAAATATTTCAAGGTTGAATTCATGAATTTTTATTGAAATTTTTCTTTATTCACGACACATGAAAAAAGTTATTTGCAAATATGGCTAGTCCTTAATTTAGTTAACACTAAAGTTAATTTTTGTGTAAAATGTAACAAAATAATGCTATACAAATTGTATAATTAATCCACTGGAAATATAGTTTCGATGAAAATTAGTCTTTTTAAGAAGCATTACTTTTGAATCCAAAGTTATGTATGTCAATATGTATATAAGAATGGAAGATCAATAATGGAAATTAGTGGTTTTAACATACTTCTTGTTCTTAAAAATTCAAATTCATTAAAATTCTAACACCTTTACTTATTCCTTATTCTTATTTCTTAGTATTTTTAATGTCGACTCAAAATGTTGGTACATAAAATTCAAGTTAAGTATCTTTGGAGATCTAGACATAAATCATGAACATTACGCACTTAGTCGCAATTAATGTTTTAAAGACCAATATCTTGAATAGATTTGGATATGAAAATGAAAGTTGTGCTAGATTGTATTTGGATATAAAAATATAGGTTTTAAATTTTGACTACTATGCTCAATGTATTAGGAAGAGTTCCAGCAGATTATATTTCCTATGACAGTTGTAAATTCATACCAAAATATTATGCAATTATATTAAACGTAAATATATAAAATACATCATATCAAATATCTATTTCATATCAAATCTCTTTTGTAGCATATATGAAGTATTGAAATAATCATTTCGCATGATTCATTTTTTTTTTGGATCATAATAATTACTCGATGGTCATATGATTAAATATTTCTTATTTCAGGTTACTTTCGGGATCAGTACGGATCTTATGATGGAATGTTCTACATCACAGGAGGACTCTCTGTTTTTGCTGGGTTAGCCTGGCTCTTTGAACCACTTTTGTTGAAACTAAGAGCAAAAATAAACAAGGAACACGAAACTTCATCGAATACTATGACTCCGTGAAAGTACTGTCTAAATAACATTGATGATTTTAAATTTTTAAAGAATGTTAACTATGTATACTGTGAAGATATAATTTTAAATATTTATGTATTATATTTATAATATTTTGTAAGAAAAATAAGGAAATTCTTGTATAAAAACTTACTATGTATAGTTTCTTAGAAATATTTGTCAAAATAATGTTATAAGTCTTGCTATATAAATACTTTCTCTTTACATACAGTTAGTTAAATCAATTTTATAACTCTTTTTCTGTGACCTTTATTACCATTAATATCAAGGATTTATTTTATACTGAAAAATATTAAAAAATGTTGATACATATTCTATGAAATGCTTATTTTCAAAATGAATTGGAACATTCACAAATTTATTAATAACATATTTTTATTGAAATTTTAATTTAAATTATTACCTTAAATTTTTACCAAGTTTATTCTAAGCTAAGTATAAAGAATGCAGTTATATATATTGTTTCCTGTTCAGTACAGCAGCAGTTGTTCTGGCAAGAGGATGGATTGAAGCCTACATGCTGCAGATCTGTATGTTTGCAGCACTATCTACAAGTAACTGAGCATCAACTGCCTGTATGATATGTAATAGCTCTTACTCATCGATTTTCACCTATGTCAGAAAACTCAAGACAAAATCAAATTGTGAAAAGAAATTTTATGGTTTCACTTGGTACCCCAGTTGTATAATGTAAGGATGCAAACTCAAAATTTTAATTTAAAATTATGCACATAGTTGACCACCGAATGCTCAAGCTTCCTGCTGAGCGGCCACCTCTAGCAATGTTTGAAGAATAACAGATGCTTTAGATGCTGCGATTGGAACTTCATCTGCAATCACTATCTTATTTACACGTCGTTTTATTTCCGGAGTAACATCCAGAGAACCTACAAACTTCTAGATCATGTCCCTTATAGATTAACGGACATGGATATTGTTCCTAATCTTTTTGTTTAATTAATGTATATGAAGAATTGCTAGAACTTCACGCTGATGAAAGAATTTTGCGATCTATGCTCATTCTTCGTGTTCAACGACATAACTACAGCAGGCGAATAATTTTTGCAAACTAATCCTATCGTCTGTGTAGTGAAATTCCATGGGATTATTCAATTACACAAAGTTTCAAACAATACAACGACATCTATTGGCACAATTTCAAGCTTTTTTTTTTTTTTACTTTAATCTTGACCGCAGGATTTTTATAACGTATGTTTGAAGATTCATTTATATAGATTTTGTAGAAGCGATGATATGAGGATTTGAGTACCATGCATCAGCTTAATTTTTTAACTCTATTATGTATATATAAATCAATTATAATCTATATGATGTTGTTCGGTATAAAAAAAGTCAACATTTCCCAACAACTTTATTCATAAATTTGCATATTTTATGTCAATTTTACAAATATTTTAGGAACATTTAACGTTTCTTTGTAAAAAATTTTTATTTTTGTAATTCTTTTTTATATTGAAATGTTAAGTGAAAGCTTACATCCACGTCTATTTTAAATGGGGAAATTTATATTATTTTAAACGAATTAAAATTGTTTCTGAAAAACTGATTATAATAATCTATTCTGCACAGTCCTTTTTTGATCATAACTTTCAAGATGACATTGGAAGTGATCCACGTAACAAGCCGCAAGTATCATTGTTGCTGCTATTTTCGTCCTAATGTAATTAACAGCTGGAGATGCGTGTGCGAAACACTTGGACTTCAGTGAGACTATCATAAGGCACCAGGAGTTAGGAAAAAGACGTTGGCCGGCGAGTCTTTTCGGGACACTATTTAAACAGATCCTGTCTTTCCAGGTAGTATCCTTAGCTTCTCCTTTTGTTTTCGTGAGTGTTAGAAGTGTTATAACGATCTCACTAGAAGAAACAGATGTATCTGGAATAAGATATTAGTCTGGGGGTCTTTATGGAACTCCTAGTCACGTCCGCATTTCACCTTTTCGAACTGTCCTCACTTGCTGGAGTCAAAAAACCGGTTCCTTGTCACCCTCTTCACTTCCTATCACGATATCCATGTAAAATACTCTCTTAAATATGATTACATTTGTCATCTATAAATACACGAATTATGCATATTTCTGATAAGCACGCACGCTGACACACACATGTTCATTTAAACTTTTATTGTGCGCGCAATACGTTTAATGTAAAAATATTTTCTTAGAAAATCTAGATAATTATATGAATATCATAATTAAAAAATTATTAACCATTTTTTGCTTAGAAGATTAAATGAGAAGTGTATTGTCAATTCTCGATTATCCACGAGTAGTTTATCCTTTCAAGTTATTCGCAATATCTAAATTTCGAAGAAAAAAATTCAATCCTCAATCCTGAATAAAGAAGTATTTTAATGCTTATAATCAGAGAGAGAAACATTTGAATGATTTTAAGCACAAATAAATCGATAAATTTCTAAGAAGTGTATAATTTAATGATTCCTCAAATAACATTTATTTTCATGGAACTAATTGCGAATATAATTTTTTTAAATATATATTTGCATTCATTTTTTAATTTTTTTTATAATTTTATGATTTATCTCTGAAATTGGCTTATCAGCAACACAGGTTGCATTTAATTCTGCAATTATATATATCAGGGGTGGCCAAGCTCCTTGATAATGCGAGTCATTTTTCAAAATTTGATATTTTTCGTGAGCCGCAATTAAATACGTATTTAAAAGGTATGCAAAAAAGGCATTAAAATTTTTTACAGAAATTATATTTATTGATAACATATGAAAAAAGTACAAAATTTGTGTATAGAATTTTAATATTAAAAATTAGACACATTTATTTCACTTCCCTTGATAATTCTTTAAAATTTGATGAATAATTGGTGACAGCACTTCTTAGTAATTATTTGAAATGCTGGTTAGATAATACTGATTGGTGTTTGGATTTCACGAATATTAAAGTAAAATAAAATTATTCATATAAGTAAGTTTTTCCAAATATTGAAATAATTTGGCAAGCAGCCTTTTTTTAATTCAGTATACTTCGATTCTAGTACAAATTTCCAAAATTCAGTAATCGTTGTCGACTTATATTTTAATTATAGAGCTTGATCTTCTTGCATCTCTGATGCTTCTAATTATCCAAATGCTTTTTGGGTCATAGTTATATTAGAAATGGAAAACTCACCTTGAATTATATAAATTTCAAATGGATTCAGAAAAAAATCAAGAGACGATTTAAAATAGTTCAAGTCTTGAAATTTATTTTGGAATCCCGTCAATATTCTTTCTAACTTTCTTTTATATACTTGTTGAGTTTTCCGTATTTAACAGTGGAAAACTTTTTTTTTAATTTGAGGAAAAGAACGAATTTTTTTTTATTTTTAATGTCCTTTTGAGAAAATTATAATTTAATTTGAAAACTAAATATGCACTGTAAGAGGTAAGATATTATTTTTTGTCTTTCCTCTGCAATTTTATATAAATTCAGTGTTTGCAAACATTCCATAACCTCATTCAAAAACATTAAGTCCACTCGTCATCGTCTAATTCTGAATAGGTTATTTCCTTTTCTTTTAAAAATGTGGTTATAGGATCAAACAAATCACAAATTGATTTAATACGTTGTAACTAGATAATCATCTAACAATGCAAAAGAAAATAATGTTATTTGGAAGTTCTTTGTCCTTTAATTCGTTAAGGAAATTTTTGAATTATCAATGATTTATGTGTTAATGCAAATTTAATTTACAATGTGTTACAATGCTTTCATAACATCAGGATATTTTAAATATATTGTTACGAGATGTTCTTGGTGAATTATGCAGTGAATCGGTATGAATAGAGGAATTTGAGAATCATCTCTGGAAAGCCCAATGAGATCGATTTTTTTACCCAGCATTGCCGGAATTCAATCAGTTGAATACTTAAGAGTTTATTAAGAGGCATATCAAGTTTTAATTATGGAATCGAATGCATTTTTAATATCGATACCGCGGGTCGAATCTTGAAGTACTACTAATTCTAATAATTCTTCCTTAACAACAAAGTCAGGTAAAACAAAACGTATGAATATTGCGGAAGATCTGTGATATCTGTTGATTCGTTGTTTTTTAATAAACTCTCCATCTCTATAAGGGCGTTTTGCACGAGTAATATTTCAAGCAATAACACAACTGGCTTCAGCCACATTATTAGTTTAATTACTTAAGAATCATCGTCAAAATTGTCTGTTGTTTAGTTAAATTTGATTTTAAACAAACAAGCTTATCTAATCCTAATTTAGAATTTGATGAATACTAATTACAAAACTGAGGATGATTGGTTTCATAATGTCTCCGTAAATTGCTAGCTTTATAATTTTTGACTGTAGAATTACAAATAACACATTACGCTTTTTTTCGTTGTTGTCAATAAAAAAGAAATTTTCCCCCCACTCATTAATAATACTTCTATTTTCTTGCTGATAATATTTTTTTATTTTCGTTCTCTGTCATATTTTTAAAAGAACTGAAAATAAATAAAGAAATTTAAAAAAAAACAAATTTTGTGTTATTAAAACAATAACAAAACGTGTTACATACTACGAAACAAATTATTTATTATTAGTTAACATACCAAAAATTCCAGATTACAAATTATATACAAAAATAAGAGTGATGCAAACTGTTTCCTACAGAGTACAAATGTCGACTGTCCGTTGCAACGACAGTTTACAAATTCAAAATAGGTCTGGACTGGTCGACTAAAGACGATTACACCACAGTTTATGTTCGTTTAAGCAGTTTTCGATGAATCATATCATTCTTAACTTGGATGGAAATTAAATTTGCTACAACGTTGCACTTGGTCCTTCATATTTGTTGTCAGAAATACATTTTGTAACATATATGGAACGATACTAATTTTTTAAAATATAATAAAACAAAAATGAAAAAGAAACTCGGGAACATTTATCAAGAGCCACAAATAATCTTTCAAATAGCAGCATGTGGCTCGCGAGCCGCAGGTTGGCCACTCCTGATATATATAATCAGTAATTTATACTATTACCTTATTAATTTTCATTTTTTGAATCTAAAAATTAAAAAATATGAGGATAAAGATAGCTTTATATAGTAAAATTATTGTTAAAATGCTATTTATATTATTATTTATTTTAGTTTTCTATTGATTATGCAAAAATATGCATATAGTCTGCATGATGGATTTAAATTGTCCAGCTTCTATCATCAGAACAATTCAAATATAATTGCAGATTTTTACAAACATGAATAAAGAAATTAGCCTTTCTTGTTTTATTTTTAATAAATATTTTAACTCTAAAATTATTGTAAAAATATAACTGACTTTGCAATAAAAATTGAAAACAATAGTGACAAAATAAAATTAACGAATTTCTTGAAAAAGTTTTCGTGAATGCACAAACCTTCAAAATATACTAATGTGCCTTGATTAATGTTGCTTATTTTACATATCAATGATATAATGCCTTCAAAAAATTATAAATGTTTAATGAATGGCATTAAAACAAAATGTAAAAATCTAAAAAGCATTTTGTGACGTTGATTACATTTTTTTAATCATAAAAAAGCAAAATGAATGTTGAACGGAATATATAATTTAAGCATATATTTGTCACTGTTATTAATTTAGAATTTGTCTCAGCACAGATTATTTTTATCTCTTTTAATACTTCAAATTTATGTAAAAATAAATTATACGATTTGCATGTAATTAATTCATATTTTTTAAATAAGAAATAAGTATACAACTATTATTTCTTCCTTTTTAATATATACAATGGTGATTTATTTTTCTTTAAATTTTTATGTCTGTGGAATAAAAGTTTTTACTAATATAGCTCTTTTCCGTTTTGAGAGTAAAATGCAGATTTTGCATAATTGTTAAGACCAGAGCTCATTTTAAATTATTTAACAAATTGTATAATAATTATTCAAGATTTATTTGTAATTTTCATTTAAATATAAAGGAAAGGTTTGATTTGTTTACTAACTAATTTTTAACTATATTTATGCATAAAGGTAAATTTAGATATAAATTTATATTTAAGCAATTCCTGCTCCAAGCAATTCTTAAAGATTTCCAAAAATAAAATTCTTTTTTAAAATCTAAATTTGTTGTATAAGCTGGCGCCATCTATACATATAAATATGTATGAGAAATAAAGTTAATGAAATAAGTAAGTATACTTTGAATTCTGAGTATTTTCCCAGTATTTTCATATTCACACAAAAATATCTTTCAAATCATCCAAAATAAAATAAACTAATAAAATGTACAAATTTTTGAAGTTATTTTTCTTTGATCTAATTAGATTTGTTTTATTATTTATAATGATTAGATTAAAACTTAAAAATATGTGTAACCCTTCATTGCAACTATCATAGTTTTTGCTATTGATACATCGAACATTTATTCTTAAAATTTGTTGTTATCATATGCAACTAGAATATATATTCGCAAATTTTATAAATTTATTAAACACAACATAAATTTACACAAAATAATTTTCAGAATTAATACAATTTATAAAAAAATAAATTTGCAATGCTTATTTTTAGAAATTGATGTAAAGTAGTTAATCAGTTTTCTAAAAACAAAAATTGGTAAATCAAAAACTTTACAGAAATTTTGATACATGTGTCAAAGGAAAAAGTATCTTCTACCATAAATGCCTTTTTTATTTAAAATCTTCTCAATATGCATTCAATTTTGTTCACTGTGTGATTATAGTTCTACAAAAATTTAATTTGGTTTAATATTATTCTCCCCCTTTTATCTCTTTCTCGAGTGAAATTAATAGGACTACTTTAAATTAGAAGTTAAATAAGTAAATGAATGTTTATAATTTTTTTAATTGAACAAGAATGCTTCGAACATAAGCCAATAATAGATTACGGTAATATAAAGTAGTGAAATGGTTGATATTTTATATCTTTAATACAGTACCTGAAAAAACATCATATTATATTCGAAAGGCTTGAAGAAGTATAGTTTTCAGAATAAAATTACAAATAATTTTTAAAATTGATCACTGAAGAAATCATTTTTCGAAATGTATGTATGCTCAGTATATTCTACAAATAACGCATGAAACATTAGAATTTTCAAATCAAATAAATATTTTATGACATGAATTGATGAAAATTTTCCTAAATAAAAAAAATGTTATTAGAAATTCTATTTGACACCAATACAAAGGCCGAAACAATTAATTTAGAAATGGATTTACAAAAAACTATGAGTCTACTGAATTTTCTGTGAATTTTTTTTTTAGTCCGATTTGTAGTTATTTAAGGTCTGGTATATTGCCAATGATTTGACTAACCACATGTCAGATGACTTCATTTCAAATATTAACTAATGGAAGTTTATTTACGATTTGAATTTCAACTGTCGTGATGTCTTAGATATTGGGACGTATTCGCAAATTGCTGAGGAAATAATTCAGAGAACTCCAATAAAATTACACGCCCATATTTAAGCAGATAGAACATACAATGCATATCTGTTTACCATTGTTCAACAGTGTTTAGGATCGAAATTGAATCTTTCCATTTCAAGAAATCTGGTAATTTCTACGATTCATGCTAAACCCTCTATTATTAAAATTTTTTTATTACTATTACTCTATTATTAAAATTTTTCAACATCTCTTCCTTGGATATAAAATTCAAAAATGAAACTGATATTTGTACAAAGAGCTTTTCTTAAGAGAAAATGGTTTTTAGTTTTGTGCATGTAATTAACCGTTAAATATGAGATTAAATTTTCTATACAATCTAATAAATAAAATGCTTCATGAGCACATTAAAATGAATACATTTATTTTAAAATTACACGTTGAAAGAAAAAAATTCGTGAACAAATTTCATGTAACACATGCACTAAGTTTAAAGAACTAATAGTCATACATGTTAAAAATTAAATATTGGTCGATGAAGCATTTATTGCTAAAAATATTCAATTGAATTTACTGTTCACAATTTGGGATTACATAATAATCAGATACATTTTTTGTTTTATGTCACAAAAATACTATAGAACCTAAGGTATCTGGACTTTTGAAGTTTACATAATTCATGATTTATGAAGAATTTCCAAATCAAACTGAATAACTCTTAGTTTATATTTTTACAAAAATATTTTATTTACAAAATTTTATTTATGCATGAAAAAATATATAAGGCTAAGCAGTCATTTTTTGCATATCATTCCCTTTAAGCAAACATGCAATCATAATACGTTTAGTTTTAACAGAACATTCTTTTCATTGTTTCAGGGCTCTAATTTCATAATAGATCAAATATTACTATTTAGTCCAACATCAGCTTTAAACTAAATAGTATGCTTAATATTGTTATTTAATTATACTGAAGAGAGCATCCACATAAATAGCTAGTTAGTTCTTGAAAATATTATAAGATAATGTTTGTGCTGCAAAAAGTTGTTGATTTAGACAATTTGAACAATGAGTTTTACTCAAATAAAAATTAATGTAAACATAAATAAGAAAATACATACATTACAATGTAATTCAGTTAGAATATAATCTCATAAATTTACTGAGCCTTTATTCAATATCTTGTGAACAGATTGTTCGCTGTAGTACCATTTTACAAAAAGCGGCTCACAAGAGTACAGCAATCCTGTCACAGCTGAAATTCCACCAAGGAGATAACACATTTTGTCATAAGAGCCGAGGTAATCCCGAAAATGACCTAAATAAATGAATATAAAAAGAGCTTAGGGTTGAAGTGGTAATTAAATGGTATTTTTAGTGTTGAAAAGTAAAATGGGAATATACCATATCACGGGTAAAATATACATTATCAAGGTTAATTATCACTTAGTCAATTAACCTTGATAATAGTTTTAGAAAAATTTGTAGAAAACAAAATGTAAGTTTCTTGGGATTAAAACTGTCTTTAAAATATCAAATTTATTTACAAAATAATTCCCTCAGTCCGTTTATTATTTTATTAATTTATGGTTTAAAAATGGCAATGCACTATGGTATCAACTCATGCATTAAAATGTAACAAAGGAAACATTTCATGAAACCGATTAAATATTTTCTTGTAATAGTTCTTATTATAATATTGCAAAATAAAAAGTTACAGACTCTTTCGACATTTACTGAATTATATCATTTTAAATACTTTACATCAGGAATGGGCATTAAGAAGCCAGCAATCAACAAGTGGACTGTCAAGATATTTCGTGGTAATTGCTGATTTTTATGATCCATATACCTAAAAATGTATCTGTTTAACCCCTGATCTTCAATGAAGATAATTGCGAGACAAATAAAAATTCAAATGTAGCTCTGGACCCAAAAAAGTCTGCCCACCTTTGCTTTACGTCAACTATTCATATCAATGTGAGTCAAGCATTATTTCACACACAAGCAATATTATAAATTAACAGAGCTAATGCATATACATCATACACAAGCAATACTGTAAATTAATTGTGTAAATGCACATACGCAAGCAAATATAATTAGTTAACAATGCAAATGCGTTAACTTAAGAACTTGAATTAGTACATTTATCAAAAACTTTAGCTTGATGAAAATAATTTTTTGTTACTTTTGTATTAGAATTCTTAATACTCTTCATAAATCAGGATTTTTCCGAAAGAAATATTCTTGAAGATTAAGGTTTTGATTCTTTAAGTTCTAAAAATATATTTTTAAGCCATAATTTACATTTTTGAATGAATAAATATCAGCTGTTTTACCGATTATTAAAGGAAGAAAAAGGGAAAATATTCCAGACATAAATCCAAGACCTCCAATAGCAAGAATTTGTAGATGCCTAGGTATATATTTGTAGACAATTACAGGAAATAGAACTATAATGCTTCCAGATGACATTCCAAACACAAATAAAAGAATTATGAAGCCTGGGAAGGATTTAAAGACAGGAAACAGCGTCAGAAATACTCCTTGAATGATGAATAAACACATAGAAAAATTCGCCAATGAAAGAAAACCTTTGTCTGTCACCCAGCCAAAGCAAAGTCGTCCTGAAAAAAATTAATTGTTTTGAGTTTTTGTTTCTTGTGAAACAAAATAAAGTTTTTTGTAAAGCAAAATAAATGCACTGTGAAATATAAATAAATCACCAAAAAAATTTGATTGTAAAATATCTCCAATGAGAAAAATACTAATTTTAGTGGTATTCGCTTTTTAAAAAATTGTTATTTGTAAAGTACAAAAGTATGTATAAAATTCAGGAAACTATATTACATATACAGACATTCATTATAAATTTAAAGTTTTATTTACAAAATGTTATACAACATTATCTAAAATTATAAATAAAGGAATTATATTACAATTAGAATTCTTTTATTGATGTACAAGATATGGTAATGGAATAATAGATAAAAATTGAATGATGTTGGCATATTTTGAAAGCAGCTTTTATTTGTTTGAATTTGATACCGATCTAAATGATAAATTTTTTTACAATAACAAATCTACTTTTAGCCTTTAAATAATATAGGATAACTTTAAAAGTGATTTTTAGATTCTTTAAAAGTTATTATTCATAATTATTACAAAAATATTAAGATAAAAAACATATTATCACTAATTCTAATTGGCATTTAGCAACTAAATGACTGAAAACAACGGTGGATTTTATTTTTTTAATTCCAATGACTTTCTCTTTCTCCCACACACACCCACACAACTCACCTATAAGGTCTCCGATTGATATTCCGTAAATTAGATATTTTCCAGATGTACTCGGCATTCCTTTGTCAACTGCGTAATCAACAATGACCGAGAGTACTATCAGTAAAACGAGTTGATACACGCTGATGCCGATGCTCACCACAACATACATGGGATTCGTGTAAAACAAAATCAAGGCTTTGAATTCTTCCCTGTAAGTGTTGGGAGCGTTTTTGCTGCTTGGTGTACTTGATGAAGGCACCTGATCCGCTTCTGGGTCGGGACGTGCTCTTGACTGGGCGGATGTCATCATCTATTATAAATTGCAACAGGATTAAAACTGAAATGAAATTTATCATTGCACATTTTTGCTAACATTTTTCAATAAATAAAGAAACTAAATTGAATTTTGCTTCTGACGAACTTGTTGCAAATTATCTAACTTAAATTAACAAAATTCATCACTATTTTGTACAATTAAAGTGACTCTTTCCATAAAATTTGATTTTTAAAACGATGAAAACTTCTGTTTAAGTACTTTATATAGTTCATTAATATAAATTATTATAAAATATATATAAATATCTCATTAATTTTTTAATTTATTTATGTACTTCCGTTAACATAATTATTACTTTTAATAAACTAAATTAGAGCCTGCAGTTGCGGTTACACTATTTATTTACCATTTAGTTTTTGTATAAAATTTAATTTAGGTTTAGATACCTTAGTATATTTATACTTTTCCAGGTAGTATAATGTTACATACAAACATATATAACTTAATGGCCGGATTTTTTATTCTAGAAGAACTTGTTTTATAATCGATATTCCACGATAATTCTCACTTTTTTTAAAAAAATTTTTATACCACCGTATTACGGGTTAATTATAAAATAGTATCCTTAATAATTTTATAATAAGTTAAATAAAGGTGTAGTCTATAAAAAAGAAAAAATGAGTTACATTAAATACTATTTAAAGAAAACTAATCAAACATTAACATTGAAATGTTAATGTTTGAACATTTCAATGTTAATTCATGTAGAAATTTATTGTCACAATTATTATGACAATGAATTTCTACATGAGAATCTTATATCTCATTATACAGAATCTCAATACATATATTCATTATATATAAATCATTAAATCAATACACAAATCATTATACATAATACAATAATACAGAATCTCATTGTCATAAATATAACTAGAATTGACATAATTATTCAATGTCAATTCAAGTAAAAAAAAATTTTTTTTAATTTTGCAAATGTGCTCTTATTACTCGTCATTCTTACTTATTCACACTCTAAGCTAAATTTTTTAATTTAAAATTAAAGGAGTATAATATTAATATTCTATTTATAGATAGAGCACAACACATATATTCTAATTTAATTTCCTCTGTCTCAGCAGTCACGACAATTTAATTTTTATTTCAAGAAAGTATTCATTTATTTCAAGAAAGTAAAGAAAGTATTCATTTAAATAATCATGTAATTATAAAATCAAATTCCCCTTAATATTTTGTGTTGAGCTCGAAAAAATGGTATCATTTTAAATGAAATAACAAAAAAATGACATCTGATTTCTAAGCCCTGAGAAAAAATTGCAATGTAAGGTTTATATGAACTTTTAAGTTACGCAACAGTTTCAAAGATGCAGACACATGCAACTGTAATTTACATTTTTCCAAGCATGCATTGAACGGATTAGATACCTTAGTATATTTCTAAGTTAATCACAGAATGCGTTCAATTAAACTTTTTACAAAGAGTTGTAAGAATATTATAAGAAATATGTCTAAAATACTTGGTTGAAAAACATTGAAAATCTTGAAAAACAAATGGGTTTCAAAATCCCCGTCATTATTGGTTGGTTGGATAAAATAAAGAATTTAATCTGATCCAATCTTTGATAAAAAAATAAAAAAACTATAGGGGGAATCAATCAAATAATGACTATATATTCTTTAACAGCTTCATATGACTCTTGTCAATAAAAATGAAATTAAGAAAAATCAACGAGTGAATACCTCACGAACTCCTGGATAAAAGGCGAGACATTTTATGATATATTTTTCTCTTATGAAGCTAAGAAAAAAGATTCATATAATGGATTATGATAATGATTATGTAGTAGGCTACAAGTTACAATCGAAGACGTTTGGCGTGGTGATTTTAAGTGAAAGATACTCTTATATAAGGATCGTATAGAGTAACTTTTCAATATACAAAATGTTTTGGTAACTGTACATAATAACCACTGTTCATCAAATGGTTTATTAGTGTCATTCATTACTCTTTCCTCCATGAAAGAAGAAATAAAAAAAATCAATATTGTTCACATTAGTAGTATGCACTACAAAAGTAGTACCTATAAAAGTACTTTAAGGAACTAGTATATATGTGAATAGAGAAAATTTCAGTCGATTGAGGATAATAATTTTATCTCGATTTAGTATGCACCTTACAGCAAGTCAACAGATTTTTTCTATACAAAATGCACATTCACCATATTTTCAAAAGATCTTTCCTATGGATTATTAATTTTGTATTTAAATACCTTGACCCCAGAAATTAAATGAACCTAATAACAAAGTTCGATAAAAATAAATAAAATTAAAAAAACATTTAATTAGCTTGACACAAGAGATTAAATGAACCTAATAACGAAGTACGATAAAAATAAATTAAATTGAAAAAACATAGTAAGTTTGATTAAGGGCTTCATAAGCCCCAGGTAGCAATTACCTTGCAACATTTTACAAATTACCATGATGTATACATAGGAAATGATTTCAATACAATTGTTCTGTTAGAGAACATTTTGTTAGCATTCTTTTTATAATCTTCTTTTTCCAATACTTTAAATTGTTTATCTCATTTATAACACATATGATTTCATCGAGAGAATGTAACAGAAGCGGGATAATTTTTATGACACTAGCTGAACTGGGTAAGTTTAGTTTTTCTCTTTTTATATCGTGTTTTAATGGAATTAGAATCCATTTCTGTTGATCAGTTAACATTACATGTCTGTGCGGTTTTTAGGCAAAGAGAATACTATACTCCACCAATACCAAGTCAAAATAATAGTTTAGAGAATTTTATCTAAAACAATATCGTCCAAACTGCACCATATCTATGAACTGAAATCTAATGACTTCTAGATATAGAACTGAATAGAGTGCTACAATCATTTAGAAACAAATATTTTGAACTATCATAGAAAATTTTTCTATAAGTAAGCACAGAAAATAATTACACGAAAATAATTTCTACTTAGGAACATATCTAGTACTGAGTAAGGCGGAAAGACAGCTAACCATAATGTACAAAGATTGAACTCTTGATGGCGTGATTCAATCTAATCAGAACAATCTACTACAAGGATAGGAATTAAGTCGATCGCGATCGACCCGTGGACCGTCAAGTTATTTTGGAGTGACCTAAGAGCGTAGTAAAAGAAACATATTTATGCAATATAGACGCTATAACCGGAGACTGGAGCTTTAGTATGATGTTTAAAAGGGGAAAAAGCGATCACCAGGATGTCAGCCGTCGATTTCTCTTTGACATTAAGTCCTGCAAAGAGCTGGACCAGTGGGCAACGTGTTAGAGAGCTTTTTTAGCCTTATATTAAGTACATATGTAAGTTGCAGCTTTATCGTTTCAGGTTACGTTCGTTGCTCATTGCATTGAATACGTTCACAATCTAGAAATCCCACAGACATGAATAAACATTTAATTTGACAATTGTGTGTTTCTTGCATTCATTAAATAAAAACTAATAATCTTTCATGTTTTAAAAGAGGAGTACAGTAACGAAAACAAGTGTTACGAGTAGAAAAACATATTTTAATACAGAAAGAGGAGAATAGTTTTTATTTCCAATGATGAACGTAAAATGTGAGTGCTATTTATGCCTAGAAATGTAGCACTTCCAAAAAAGGGAAGCGTGAAAGCATTTCAAAAGCATATATGCAAGTTTTGCTACAGATTTTTCAATCAAATATGAATTGTTCAAGCAAAAGTCAAAAGAGAATCTAAATCGCATTTAATTGAACAATCATACTTTATTAAAACCAATACTATATCCAAAGAATCAACAGTTGGTTCTTTTCGTCTGGAGTCATGGTTTAATAAAACATAAGAAAAATTTCGCAAATGAAATAACAAAAAAAGATGTTTCTGGAAGCCATTGATTTATTATTTGTGATTCATTTCACCCTAACAAAAATGAAGTTATTTCCGCAATTAATGACGTACAATTTTCTCGTAGCGTTGTGTAAAAATGACGAATTCGGATCTGACTGATCAGCTTACTTGATGCATTAAGAGATGTTTAAGGGATTACATTAAGAGGTGACGTTTTTCTTGGGTTTCCTAAAGGTATTAAATTTGTAAGCTAAATGGTAATTCATCTACAATCATACTATCATCAGATTCATAGTGAAAAAAAAAAGAGGCCATCACATTACCGAAGATTTAAAAGCAGTGTCGTCGGTTTCCACGCTCGGTTTCGAAGAATTCGAAGGCTCACTTGCCCGTCTCACTGTATCAGCCTCACTTGAATTTGCCTTGCGATAAAGGTCCATTCCGGAATCTAAACTTTTCGCCATCGACTTCATTGGTGCACTAGTTTGAAACGATAACACCTGCAACTGTTCTCCCGGATTTTCACCAAGTGTGGTGGCCCCAGCGAGTGTCGACTTGCCAACAAGCATCGCAGTTTTCTCCTGTTCTGCTTCAAGCATCTTGGTCGCAGTTGGATGCTTACTTCGCTTTATTGCATCTTGCTGGAGTTCTAGAAGATGATGCAAATTATTAGTTTAAAGTTAGTAATAATTTTATCATCAGAATCATTATCTTTTTTATTTATGATTGACAGCAAATTTTTCCTAAGATTAGAAAGAAAGTTAATTAACTTTAATCAAAGCATTTTATTTTCACAGGAAACAGCAACCTATACTTCATGTGATTCTTGAAAACTTTGTTATTTCTGGATAAATTTGTTTCTTAATATTTAATTTTTTAAGAATTTGATTTGAATTACATTCAATTTTATAGAATAAATAATTTATAGATTACTTTTAATCATTCTTCCCTATTTATCCCAAATAATAATGATGTAAGCCAATATTAATTCAAATAAAAAAAAATAGAAAAAATTTTGTATTTAAATTAGTGTTTGTTAAGACTAATAGTATTTAGGATAACTATAGGGAAAAAGGGTTGAAATAAAATCGTAAAAAACAATTTTCATTTCTTGATAATTCTAAGTGGCTTCCCTTAATTTCTAAATATGGAATCATTCCATGAAACATTCAAACTTTATTTTTATACATGTAATAAATGTACCCAAAACCATTTTTCTTATTGATGCATAAAAGAAAAAAATGACAACTTAAATAAACTGTTGAATTGTATCAGTAGCCAGAAAACTTTAACTTTTTTAGTATGTAATTTTTTGTTCCACGTTGTCTTTCTTATGATTCAAATCTTCATGAAATTGCTAATATCGACTAATAGATAATACAGCGTTGGCTTGAGGTCCTGTGAGCGAAGAGGCCAAGCCACAGGTCCGCTATGTCCAATACATCGTGCGGGATAAGTGACATTCAAAAAGTTACCTATCATGATGGGTAAATGTGCTGGGGCTCCATCGTGCATATACCACATGTCTCTCAAGATGGGGAGTGGAACAGCCAGCAAAAAACTGGGAAGCACTTGTTCCTAAAAGATACGATATGTTGCGCATGTCAAACGGTCTGGCATAATGTATGGCCTACCAAGGATACCTGACCACGGAAATTTTCTGCTGGTGTCCAAGAGGGGTTGTACAGTGGCATTGTTGTCAGACCAAACATGTTGATTGCGTTTTCAAAGAACAACTTCTACTTTGATTGGCTTTCTCCGGTAACCAACAAGAGCAAAACGCTGCTTCTTCTCTGTGGAAATTTGTATTAAGTAAATTCGTGATAGATTCTTGATGCGTTTCTATTTTCTTCCTTCCTGCCTGTCAGAGTGGAATGCGGCCCTATGTTCCTATGTAATTATTGCTTGTATGCATTGGTACTATCAGCCCTTTTAATTTGTAAAATTAATTTAGAATGACCCTGTGTGTAAATATGTATGTATGAATATCTCTGTGTGTGTACGATACAAAATTTACTTTTCGTTATCTTATATATTATTTAATTAATTTAAAATAACCATGGTACTTACTAAGCTTTGCGTATTGTTTGGGATATCTTACCCATGGAGGAGTTTTAAAAAGCAACCCTAGTGGTATCACATTTAGAATTATACCACCCAAGATGAGAAACGTTCCGGGCAAGTTGTATTCCTCGAAAGTGGATTCCAAAATAAATGGAAAGATGAAACTGCCAATACATGATCCTGATAAAGCGATACCAGATGCTGTAGAACGATAGGTTTCGAAATACTGATTCACAACTACTTGAAACAGAGTGTTTGCGAGGGCGAATCCTATACCTTTAATAAAAAAAAACATCAAAATAAGAAAATTGTGATAAATTTGGTTTGTATTATACAATGTAATGTGATGAAGCAATTTTAACACATAATTAATACTAAACACAAATGAGATTAAATTATTTTAAATCTTTGAATTAAATGCGAAAGCATTATAAACGTTGTTGGTATAAAATTTCGCTAGAAATGTGCTGTGTCATAAGACGTTTAAAAAGAGAAATATTAGAATAGAACATAAGTAGGACATTTCAATAATTAATAGAAAATAATTCGGCAATTTTGTGAGGTGAAAAATATGATGCTTTATATTTTACAAATTTTTTTATATCGATTCAAACGTAACGAATTTTAAAATTAGTAACGTTTGTAAGTTTGGATAATATATATCCATAATATTTCACAATTATTTAATATGAATGTCCCATTTGTTGTAATCCATCCCAAAAATAATATAATGCTTACTAAGGAATAAAATTTATTAATCATAATAAATGGCTTTTTTATCAATTTTATTTCTCATATTCAGTTAAATAATCTAGAGTAGATACAATCAGAGAGTTGCTTTGGAAACAACGAGCTTAATTTATGCAGTGGCATTACCACTAGATGGCATTGTTGCCGAGGCCAGGAAGGATATATAAAAAATTAGTTTAATAATTAATTTTCTATTGAATTATTTATTGAATTAATTATTTTCCATTGAATTAAAAGAAACATAAATATATTACGTTTCTATATTTATTTATTTATTTTTTTAGCATTTTAAATACTTTAAAAATCTATAGTTTTAAAATTAATTCATTACAGATATTAATAAAATAATAAAGACTTTAATTAAAAAGAATTCTAAATATTTAATTGATATTCCCTTTGGAAAAATAAACAGAAACAGAAAGATTTTATATCAACACAATATACAAGCTTTACTTAAAATATTAGATAATTTTTTAAATATAAATCTATTCTGTATTTATAAGTAAGCTGTAAAAAATTGAATAAATTAAATTGTTATTTGGGATTTTTTTATTTCAACTTTATTTCTTACTTTGTTTCTATTTTATTTGTGGGAGCTTCTTTTTAAGATTTCAATAAGTTTTTCTGAAAAAGTTTATAAATATTAGCCATAAATTATTAAAATTAAGAAATCCTGTAAGTATTGTAGTTATATTTAGGCATCCAATGTTGAAAAGTTAATTTTCAACTACCGGTGTCAAATCATTACTTATGAATTTTGAACTAAGAACTCTCCAATTCTAAAACAATCTTTTTTCCTTGTTTCTCAATTAGAAATTAAGCTACAGAAATTTTAAAATGTGTCGGAAAAAAAAAAAACGAAATAGGAAGTTGTATTTTCAAACCGGTCGTGGTAAAATCTCTAACCCCCCTCCAGTTAACACGATATATAACAATATGAAACTTGGCATACATGTGTGTGTGTGTAGTGGTGTGTTTTAAGTGTTATTATCTATGAAATGAAGCGGAATTTTGAATATATATGAAGAACTTTTCCAATTACAGCTATTTTAAAGGGAAGTATCTTCAAAATTTCTTAAAATATCCATATTGCTGTGTATTTTTAAACACATTTTCTTTATAGCTGAATATTTTTCTTATATTTTTTACTTCATATCGAAGAATATTGTCGCATAATCTTTATTCTCAAATTGAATTAAGATTTAAACATTATAACTTTCTCTAGAATGTAGCCGTTTTGTTAAAATTCCATGAAAATTTTCCAAAAAATAACCGATTTCACAAAAAATATGCAATATGTAATTAAAATTTTGGATAATTTTATGTTTTTACATCATAATTTATTTGAAAACACGATAAAAGGAAATCAAAGTTAACTTTTAAGAAAAAAATTGCCTCGAACGTAAGACTTAATATTATTTTATCTTTTTTTTTCCCAATAGCGCTTTCCATCAAAATTGTGTTAGTTTTTAAACACAATGGATGAAACAATTCTTCAATATAATTACTTACCATGAATTACGCCAAAGAAAACTGTTAGCCAAAGAATGTTTGGAGCTATTCTACAAAGAGAAACACCGATTGCTGCAATCAGGCCGCCTACAGCTGTTACCATTCGAATACCAAGTCGATTACCAGCAATACCAACAAGAGGACCTAATAAATAAATGAGACAAAAATCGATTATATATCGTTAGAGGAATAATTTAAAAAATGAAATAGCCTATTTATTTTAACAATAGATTTTTTATTATAGACTAAAAAAACACTGAATTTAAGACGTATCCAACTTTATTGAAGAATAAAATATTTACGAGTATAAAATTATATGCTAGAGTTTGTGTAAAAATTTTCAATTTAAACTTATGCATTTAAGTATATTAGTCTCACTGATATTTTAATTTTGGTTTGGTAGAATAAATATTAAAAATGTAACATATTTTAATGATTATTTATTTGTAGGTTTTGATACGAAATGTAAAAAGTGATACAATTAATAACACAGATTATACAAATTTCATGGAACTGGGAGATTGGGAATTAATTTATTTTTGCAGCATTTCCCACTATAGTTTGGTGTATGGTATTAATTATAATATTATATTCTGAACATATTTCTCAACGTATGAATTATAATTCAATTTTTATAAAATATATCAACTAATATATCACTTTTCAAAAGCTGCGTTGATCTCGTTTATTGTAAAGTAATGAGTTCGAATCCTGACAAAATCGAAGATATATCGTGTTTATTAATGACAGTTAAGGTACATAAAATGTGTTGTGATCCCAATATATTAAATGTGAAATGATATCGCTCGGTGTGGCAGGCCAGCTCTGGGAATCTTATGCTTGAGCACTGCTTCTAAATTACGAAGACCCACACGCACTTTCGAAATCACGATGGTACAAGCACGGCATGCCCCATTATATAATATCAAAAGTGCTTTCATTTCCGCGCTTTGTGCGAAAAGGCAGAACCTAATGACGTCATAGTCAAACTGTCAGGGCATTTGAAATAAATATATAATTTTTCTATATTTTATTCACTTAAATATTAAAAAAAACTCCTTCAAGATGCATTGGAGAACGGTTTGTATTTAAAATAGTCTGCAATATCTTTTTGATATTTAATCGGTATTATTCCGTTTCGCATATGCAGACCTTGTCAAATCAATAATTTAGCAAAAAGAATAATAAAATAAATGATAATTGCTGTGAGTAAAAATTTTTGTTACTTCCGTATTATTCCGTCGATCGTTTCCGCGTGGAAGAATATGTGGCCAAATGTTGCGGCCTTATGCCAAGCATCTTTCACTCTTTATGCAACCCCAATGAATATTGGACTTAAATTTTAACAATTTTTCAGAATTTATGGTAAAATATATTAATTAAGAAGTAATTTAATTGAAAAAAGATTTAAAAGCTTTTTTTTTAAAAAAAATCATATTCTAATTTTTATACTGACACATGTACATAAAACGCATAATAATTTTAAAACTTTGTTTGAGCAAAAACTAGGAAATAGGAAATGTGATCTTACAAAATGGTTCAGTCTATGCGGTCATTAAATTGTAACGTCTGGCGCTAAATCGCAATATTTGGCGACATATTTCTTTCACAGGAATGATCGACGGAATAATACCTAACAACCACATTTTACTTCAAAAGCTTAAATTTGATATTGTAAGAACGTTTTAACAAGCATTTTGAATATTTCAAAAAGCAATTAAACATTTATAAAGACGTGACGGTAAATTGTTGCCAATGTTTTTTTTGTGTGTGTATTGGTAGTAATGTTTGGTGAATTTATTCTTTGCAAAGGCAAAATGGAATAATATCAAACGTTCAAACTCTTGATGTTTTTATAAAAGTAAATAACAACATAAATTCAAGGAAAAAATGAATTGGTATATTTTTACATGATACTTGAAATATTTCTAAACGATTTATACGTTGAATATTGCATACATTAACTATGGGAGGACATAGTTTTATAATGAAAAGAATTTAGGATAACTCATTTTTATTCATTAATAAAATAAAACAATGAAATTTTGAAACATCTTATCAAATTTAATCTCTAAAATAGTCACAAAAGTGTAATTACTTGCAAAACAACGAATGACACTTCTAACTGAAAAAGGAAGAGTAGCTTCTCGCCTTTGAACTTGAAAGTATTCCAAAACTTGTATGTATATTATTCCGACGGATCTAATCAGGCCAGCTAATATGCAATTTATACCAAATGCAGCAAAAGCGACAACCCAGGCATATCCTTTGTCTGGTTCTTCTAATTCTATCATCTTAATCAAATTTATATATTTTATAGTTACTTCATTTTCTTAGACGAATTAAACAACAGAATACTTCGCCTGTTTTCAAACTATATATTATAAAATTTTTAAATTTTCTAACTTTTTCTGAATTTTATAAGTATGTATTGTTTTCCAATTGGTTTCTAATAAACTCTGGAAACATTAAAATGAGTTATGTACAGAAATACATGTAAGTCGTGTGCTTAAATATTATTTCAAGTTTGTTTTCTTGTTTGTTTATTTATATATTCTAGCTTAAATAAGTATTTTCTAATCTCAAACTCAGCAAAGCGCTTGCGATTTTGTTTGTTTGGAGATTAACACTGTATCTAACACATTTTACTTAGTGTTTTCATTTTTGCACTAAAGTAAAATACACTGATCTAGTCTTAAACACGGTAATTTTAAATCAATTATTCCACTCTCTTTTCAATTATTTCATATTAAGAACAAAATACTTGGGTGGATTATATTTTAGAATGCTTCTCAGTTTTTTGCCAATTTGGCGCCATATTCTTAGAGATGTTGGTTTATTTTATGCAACCTTAGTAGTTTTGTCATTTTGGATCTACTTTTTGGAAGTTTAGTAAATTGATTTTTCATTTTTAACAGCACACATTTCCATGACTGACCGATGCAATTGATGCTTTCGAAGCAAAAATGAATTTTACGTTTAAACACATTTTTTAAATTTGCGTTATTATTTTGATTGCGATTTATTGTATATGTTTTTGAAGCCATCTTCTTTTGAACACGCTCAAAAATACGTTAGAAAATTTAGTTAACTTTAAAAAAATTAAACGAATCGAGCTTCTTAGTGATAAATATATTTGTTTTCCCCCTAAAAAATTCTTATTTTTATATTTTAAAGCATTTGTAAAATTTGAATAATTATTTATCGTGTTTTATGTTATACCATCGTGTTTTAGCGCCATCTTGTTTCTTCAAACATGCACAAAAATAGCTTTTCGAAAAAAAAATCGGCAGTTTTCGCCTAGTTACACCCTAAAGTATATTTTCCCCAAAATTTCTTGCCAAGTGGGATTTCAAGTATTACATCTTTTGAAGAAGCTTATCAAACCAATAAATATAAACATATCAAGTTAATTTTGTTAATAATTTGGCATGCAAAATAGGCTTATAATGTTCAATATACTTTTATCCATTTGGAAATAATATTTTCTGTGAATGACATATTTAACGAGCATATTTTTTATATTATACGCATTATGTCAGCAATTATGTAGCTATTAGAACATTGCCAGCATTTTTTTTGACAATGATTGGGACTAAATTAACAGTTAAGTAAAAATATCTCAATTCATTTATTTGAATATAAATTAACAATTTTCTGATACATTTATTAATAATTAATTAGTAAAACATAATCTTATGGTTAAAATGAAAAACTTCAATAATTTTGCAGCTTATCTGAGAATGATGCAAGTATGCAAATTTTAGCAGTAATCCTAATGACTTAAAATTTATTTCTTATGAATGCAATAAAGGAAACAGAACAATGGTGGTGTCTTCCAAACCATTAGTCCTAATGCAATGTAAAAATAAGTAAATATATAAATGAATAAATAAATAAAAAGAAAATTCGTCCTTGCCGATTTAAACAGACCATAAAGTAGAAGTTTAGTCTTTCTTCTGTTTTATTTTAAATGTGTTCAATTTTAGAAGCAATGTCAATAAAGACTTGAAAATTTGAAAACTAACTATTTAGAACAATAGGTAATATTCATGATATTTAAAACTTTTATGTAAGTGGAAAAAACTATATTTAAAAAAATTACTTCATTATTGCTGGTACAAATCATATAAGGATTTTTTCTCACAGCCAACGACACTCAGACATTCGAAGAGGAACTTCACCTTGTTTGCTACCGCTCGAAGAATGCAATTTGAAGGCAGGCAGCAAATTCGTGGAAAAATCGGATTTACGTCGCTGTCGTATTACAATATGGCGTAGATTAAATGCTATCTAACTTCATGGATATTTTAAATTAATGAGATTTGAAATAAAGTGGCGTAAATGATCTCAACTAAAACTAACGAAGTAACCATTTTATAGTTAACAATAAATCACTAAAACTAACAATGTTTTTTTTTTTTTCAAAAATATTGTAGACTGACATAAAAATTTTAGAAAACATTCTATAAAAGTGAACTAAATTTCGCAAAACTTTATAACATTATTATAAATTGATGGAGGTACAATTCCATTACTTACGATAACCGTCGTCACGGAAAAGAAAAATGTTGTAATTATTGTTGTAAATGTTCCATTAGTGCAGTGAATTGTTTAAAAAGGTTAACGTTTTTAGAAACTACTAAAAAAAGTACATGATAAAACTGATTTAAACGACAAAATATTTTTTCTGACTGAATCTGCTTAGCAATCACTTCGTTGATTGATTGCGGAAGATAATGGAATAGTACCAAAATGCCTCAGACAAGAAACTTATTCGATTAGAGGTTACTACAAAAATTATGGGAATGGGAAAGACAACACATTTTGAAACCAAGTATATGCCTTTACAAAATGTCATCAAATGATACACTTAATCACTGGAATATTGAGCTTCATTAGTTTGAAACTTTACCTTATTTTAATATCTTGGATTTTTGGTTAAAACAGAAAATGACATATTTCTAAAATCCGAAATCGTAACCACACGGGAAAAAATAAATAAATAAAATAAAAATTTAAATTTTTTGTATTCCGCCTATTATTGAAATTTTATTTTACTCTCCAAAAATCAAAGTTTCTTGTCTAATCTTCTTATTAGGTCGTTCTTAATACATGTGTAGTTCAGGAAACGTGATAAAGTTACATTTAGAGGTTCAGTAAATGTGATGAAGTTATATTTATATGTAAGTGCATTATTAATGCCAATTTAAAGTTTATTACATTAGGGAAACCATCTATATGCTGATCAATAATTAGTATTATTTTGTACTTCTTAAAAATAGCTTGTTAACCAACTAGGTACTATTAGTAGCATTCTCAGTAGTGGCTAAAATCTATTAATATGACAATAATTTCAAAGTAAAATAAAAATCTATTGTGAGTTTGAATAAAAATACCATAAACTATTTTCATTAAAACAGAACTAAATAAAAGAGTACTTATGTGTCGGTACTATTCATTCAAATAATGCATGAAATCAGGATCCTCTAGATCTTTTTTTTAAATCTAAATCTATCTTATTTTTTCTGTATGCCCCAAGTGCTAGGACAAACCCAATTCATCATACCAACATACTGCGATTTTGAATGTAAAGCACATTTTTGTTTGAAGACCATTTTTGAAATGAAATGTCTATAACATGTGCATGAGGAGAAGTATCGGCCGAAAATGAGAATACGTGTTTTGTTCTCTAAATAGAATGATATTTACAGTATATGTTCAGGGAAACTTTTACAGTGTGTCGAGTTTTTGAAATTTATGAACTTACGAGTGTTTTCGAATATTTTCTACTCATCGAAGAATATTTTTTAATATTTTCTACTCCTTGAAGAATATTTTTGAATATTTTCTTCTCCTTTTCTACTTCTTTTCACTGGTATGTACACGTAGTAGTGAAAAATTAAACAGTCCAGATTTTGAATTCGACACGCGCATTATTTCGATTGAAAGGCACTTGTTTTTTTATGGTGATCTGTATAGTTATGGTAAACAAATGGAAGGTAAACAATTAGTTCAGAATATTTAAAGAACATTGAGGCTATAAATATTTTTCGATTAAGCCAAATAGTAGTATTATATATGATTTACAAAAGATAACTGTATTTACAAAGATGCTGTAACTTTACAAAATATAGCTATATATTACAAAAGATAGCTTAATATTCTTCGAATTATTCTAAATTTACAGAAGTATAACTGTTATTCTTTGAAAATATAGATTAAAATTTCAGCATTATTTGCTTTAGAAAAAATTTTTAAACGTAGCATCAATTCTTGCTTATTTACGAGTGGCGTTTCCAATAACCATACGCAGAAAAACTATTGATTGACAATCAATGTATCAAAAACTACGTGATGGCAATATCTATAGGAGAAAATTATACTGAAAAATAAGTTTATTTAAAATATTCCATTCTCAGCAAACACTGTATGTTCAAATAAGATATGATATTGCACATAATATATTAACTTAGTTGTGTGAAATAAAATCAATTCTTGGAATAATTCTTATTGGCTCTGAATGATAAATAGATATTTCAAATACTTAACAGAAGTTAAATTACTTTCAAAGAATTGATGAGAAATTTTAAAGTGTCGGGAAGAACTTCATCCCCCGCCAGTCCTACTGGCCGCCTCATCGTGGGGAGGGGGTGACTCAGGGAGTTAGGGGTGATATACATCGGGAGTTTACTCCTGATAGACCATTATGCTCACCGAATGCTAGCAGGTGACGACTCAAGTCAGTTTTCTACCTTTGGTGCTCAGTCAAGCAGAAGTTGCTCCAAAGCCATCAACCTGCTATTAAACAATACACAGATGGAAGTAAAAGGAAGAATAACTAATCGAGAAACGACATTTATATCATAAGCCCAGATAGAGATCAAGAGATAAAAGTTGGAAATCAAAACTTTGGCTTCGTTTTTAGAAGCGAACTTATTGCCATTGAAGTAGGCTTAGAACTGAAATTTTCGGAGAAACATTATGGTGAGGTTTGGATTCTATTGGACAGCCAGAGCTCAACTCAGCATCCAAAGGATTGGAGTGATGCGGATGACAGAATTAGCATTTTCATATTAGACATGCTTAAACAGATTTCCCTTTTTGCGGACAGTACATCTGCAATGGATTCCTTCGCATGTCGATATTTATGAAGATGAGGTTGCAGATAAACTGGCTAAGGGAGGCTCACAAACCCCGACTCCTGCCCCTATCAAGGCATTTTACGAAGCCTCTGTAATCAGGAAGAATTTTAACATTGAAAGGCAAATCCCTCCAATAAAGGAATGATACACAAGAACTAGCCCTAGTAATTCTCTAGGCCTCACTTGCGATCAAAAAGGTCAGACTGCTCTTTCCACATTTGTCAGTGGCCACTTGAGGGAACTTGAGAGTGTTTCTATAAAGGTCAGAAGATTTTTCGAACATGCAACAAGTGCGCTTTAGAAAATACTTCCTCTGAATACATTTTGGACTATCTTCAACTTTCTCGCGACGATTTAGTTAGAAATCGTTTAATGTTTTTAGACTTTTTGAGGGTTAATAATTTCATGGATCTGATGCTCTAGCTATGGAGTTGCTAGATATGGAGCAAAAGAACTTTATAAGTTCATGGAATACAAGAAATTAAAATTAATTTTTAATTATCTTAAAAATAAACTAGAGAGAAAATATTTTTAAGATAATAAAAAAAAATGTCTACAAAAATTTTATATGAAAAGACACTGAAATTAATGTTTTAAAAGTATAAAGATACTATAGTTCTCATATTAAATAAGATTGAAAATAATAATGCCTTAAATTATTGACCACACATTGCTTCATTTATAAACAATCTTCTGTCGAAAGAAGTTTGGATGCGTCAACAGCGTTAAAGTCAACTACAACAGAAGTTTTCTTTACATCTAATCACATGCAATCAATTATTGTCGTCAAGTCCGTGGATTTATTGAAAGGATTTGAAATAAAGACCCCTATTAAAATTTAAAGACTATTTTTAGTATAATATGGCCAAATTTATAATGGCCTAATTATGCAAAAGTTCTTATTGACTTTTTCGGAATTCAATAACCCCACAAAAACTCATGTTATGAGAATTCCAATCATTAATCAGAATTTTGTTGGGATGCTGAAAATAGCCCCCGATTGAATTATAAAGTATGCAGTGGTTATGGAAATCATTATTTAATACTCATTTTATTAAACACAATAATAGATTTAACAAAAGATGAAATTGTAATAGTTTGTTACTGTTAGAATTTAACATTTATTCTTAATTGAAAAATACTTATTTTTTAAACTTCAGTTGTAACAACAAACCACTTCATGCATTTTATTTCATGCTAAATAATTAGTAAACTGAAATTCCATTTCTATAAATTTTGCAATTGAAGCTTCACATGTTTTAATTATAATGTGTCTGTAAAATGTCTAATATGTTGCGTTCTTAAGGAATTGTAAAATAATGAAAATATAAATAAAATTAAAGCTTTTATTCATAGGACAAGTTAGGCATATATATATACATACATACACACACACATATATATACCTCCCTGTGCACCAAGGAATACCACACAGGGCCCGAAGGTGCAACAAATGTACTACAGAACAAATCAAAAATAAATCATGAGATAAAAAGTAATAAAAATAAAAATAATAAAAGAAGGCAGAGAGAAAAAAAATGAGATTAAAGCAAAAAAGGAGTTAGATTGCACCAGGGATAGATTAAAAAAAAAAATACAAGTCTCTTTCTTCACTAGGTCCGCCAAAATCGGGGGCCATCTGTTATTCAAGTCTTTACGAAGCTCGTTTCAATAGTTTTTCTTGTATAAACATTTTCTCCATTTGTAATTAATTACGAGCGAGCTCTTTGCTTTTCCAAAGTTCGCATCTTTACTTTTCGCAAGTTTATTTTTTTTATTTTTTGAGTATTAATGATTTTATAGAAAAAAATGGAATCGAAGTCAAGAGCTCTTAAGCTCTCAAATCATCTAATGATTACATGAGAACTTTTCTTTTAAGGATTTGCAAAGGATACTGTTTACAGAAGAAAAGATCATCTGAATTCTAAAATTGCAATCACAATAGTCAACGTGGTTGTCCATATTTAGCGGAAAATTGATTAAAGTCTTCATATTCTCGATTTTTTTACACGTGGGGCGACAAAATTTTACACGTGGGAATTTACTAATAAATCCTAAGAAACTTTCTGACACTCTATCTAAACATTATATAATTCATTTAAATTTATTATTTTATGAATTATTGTACATCAAAATGTCCTTCACTTGAAGATATCGTTAGATATATTAGCTATCATTTATCAGATTTTTATTTAACAACAAATACATCAAGATCTTTCAAAAATTCTAAATGTTGATATAGAAAATTTTATCACCGAACTTTAAATTTAATTGATTAATTTACAATATAAAGTGACACACACTTCTTGCAAATATTAAATAAACTTATCTTTACTGGAATTTTACAAAGCTTTCACGTATATTATACTATTGCATTAAATAAATAGTAACTTTCTTATTTTTTTGAAATTATTTTGCTGTGTGAAAAAGTATTTGTAAAATAAAAGGTAAATATTTACAGACATAAGAAACTGAGAGAGAGAGAAGTTGCTGTATATAATATATTTCTTCAATAAACATAATCATCATTGCTGTATTAATAAAGTTGCTGCAAAGTATATTGTTTTAATTAATATAATCAATAATTCTAATAACTAAAGACTAATAATTAGTCTGTTGGTAATTAAAATAATTAAAATCTTATTAATCACACATAAATATAATATTTAATTCTGTTATATGGATTACTGTGAATACAATTAATTATTAAATAATGTAACTGGTCATTATTTTCTGATTTACTTACACTGCAAATTTTAAAATAATTCCCTTTGATTAAATTTTTTAGTTTACAAAAGCTGTTAAGAACCAGTTAGCACAAACAGATTAGTCAGGCCTTGAAAAGTATTAAAAAAAGAATGCATTATTTAATTTCATCAGAAATTGCATTAATTAGAAAACAAATTAAAGCAATAATTGTATGCATGCACTTAAATGTCTTCATGGTTTTTGAATTAAATATAACTTTTATAACTTGTTCTTTGCTTAATAAGCATGAAATTACATTGTTCTTTGATTCCCATTTATTTTCAAACTATTTCCTTATTTAAGAGTTCTAATCTTAAAACAATTTTATGCAATTATTTAAAAGAATTTTCACTGGCTACTTTTCTTAAATTTTGTTATACGATTAATGTATTTTTATGAATTTAAACTAATTTACATATATTAGCCATATAGTTTTTGCAGATAATGTATAGAATCATGTATATTCACAAAGAAATATCATAATGTAATCTGGTTTCGAAATAAAATTTTCAAATAAATGCAATAATATTTCTAACATCAGAAATATTAGTTATATTTAATCTATTTCAGTAGGTATTTAATACTTAAAACATTCGTATTTAGGTATTCAATTTTAAAAATTTATATGAAGAACAATCTCTTAATCTAAATAACTTATATGTGAAGAAAGTGGAACCAAAAATTATTTAGAATTAAATAATGTAATATAATATATATTAGAATGGTTTTATACAATATAATACGATATGTATTTATACATAATCAAAGTTCAGTGACTGATAAATAAAATTTTGTTTTCCTAATAAATTAATTTTTTTTTATTAAAAGTCTAACTTAAGTTTGTTCATGCATATTAAAAATGATTTTCTTTTTTAAAAAACAATATAATGATTTAATTGCTTTTTGTTCAGTATAATTTGCTTAAAAGGAGAAAAATAAACCTTAAAACATTATAAATAATGCAAATTTATTAAAAAATTATTACAAAGTATTTACAATAATTACAAATGCTTATGAAAACTACATAATAATGCGATGTATTCAAATGATCAACTCTTCATACATTGGCTACTATGAAGATGATATAAAAGCAAGACATACCGCAATAATAACTTTACATCGCTATTCAATGGTAATTACTTTCTAATGCTCCTTCAGCAGATTCACGTTATGCTCGTGAATGATAGCGAAACATGTATTAATGAAATTAACTGCGTTCTCTCGTTGCAACCACCTTGGCCACCTTTGATTATTTTATTTCCATAAATCTTTTTGATTCTGATGCTGTTGATTTCGGCTTGTAGTCTTCCCACAAATTCACGTGGTTAGGCGATTTTTTTCACAAAATGCATTTCTAAAACCATGTGAATTCATATGTGCTTACGTGTAAGCCGAAGGAAGACTGAGAAGTCGAGACAAGTCCATGTTACTTTGACAGCGCCCGCTGTACTGCGAGCACCTGCTTGACTTGCTTATACTTTGATGGCATCATCCCTTCTTTCCTTCAAATGGTCATTCCATCTGACAAGAAGTGGTTCAAGCACCCAAAAACCTCCAGATATTACTGATAATCCTCCAAGAAGATAGTACATGCCATCGTATGACCCAAAATTGTCTCTAAAATGTCCTAAAAGAATTAAACCCGTCATTAATCTCTAATTATTGCACCATTATTTAAAAGCATTTAAAATGTATTGATTGTTATATTTCTTAAGACTTTCAAAATTTAGCTACTTTAAATGGTTGATAAATAGAAAATTTTTTAAAACTAATTTACTTTGTTAAGTGCTTTTATTAATTAATTAGCAATTAGATTTCTGGAAAATATTGAGTAGTACATTGTTTTCCAAGTGTAAACTATAATTTCTTGTTTCGCTTCACATTAATTTAAAAGAATTTTACGTAATTTTATCTTTAATTATATAAAAATAATGCTTCATTTTACTATTATGACGTTTCAGATATATTTTCTTAAGTTCTAAGACTTCATTAATATGATTCGTTAAAATATCTCGATTATAGCTACACTCACCAATAAGAGATGGTACTCCTAGAGGCACAAGTCCGGAAGCAAATCCATAGCATCCCATGGCAACGGACTGTTCTTCTTTTTTCACGTTCTTTAAAACCATCACTGGGAGGCGCACCAGCATACTTCCGGCAGACATGGAGTACAAAGCCAATAGGATGAGATAAGCCCACAGTGTCGTTACGGATGGAATAAGAAGGATGAATGTCCCTTGCATAATTAAAGTTATCGTCATGTAATGAGGAATAGAGATGAGGTTTTTATCCGTTACCCATCCAAAGCAAAGACGACCTGCGATTAAAAGAATGGGATATTTACTAAAAGACAATACATAAGATATTATTGCTATAAATGAAAAATTAAACAAATTTATGTAAAATGAATTTGAAATAAGACGTGCAATAAAAATGCGTCCAATAATTAATAATAACACAAAACGCGTCCTATAACAAATAGTAACAATAATTTACACAATTTCATTAAATTGTGCAAATTATTTCTATTCACTGAGTGATAGAGGAATATCATATTGTTGGAAATGTGAAATTTTTTTATTTGAGTGACATCATATTTTAACTAATGCTATTTACACTTGTTGAAGGAATTTAATTATATGAAACTTAAAAAAATGACGATTGCGTTCGACAGATTCATTATTTTCAAAAACAAACAGAAATCACAAAACTTATTGTTAAATCGAAATTATTCGATTTCTTGTTTTATATTTTAGTTTATAAGTTTACAACTAAAATGTATAAATTCATTTGGGAAATAATTACAATATATTTTCTTATATTGATATCGATATTGATACTTTTTTATACAAAAGACAAAAATTCATTTTGGTTACTCACCAATAATGTCCCCAAGAGCCATGGTATGGACTAAATATTTCCCAACATTTTCCGACAGACCTTTGTCTTGACTGTAATCCACCATGCTGGTCATGATAGGGATGAAAATAAACACGTATGAGGCCATGCATGCACAGATCAAGAGGAAGACTGGATTGGTGTACAGTCTGGCGATGGTTTTCACGCTCTCTAACATGCTCTTTGCCTTGTCTTGGTTTTCAGTCTTAGTCAAATTGTTCTTGCCCAAGTCATTCTTTATTGAAGACTGTCGACTCAATTCGAAGGGGGTGGGAGCTTTTTCATACAGACTCTCCTTTGAGGTAGCGAACACATTCTGCAATTTTAAAATACAATTACTCAATGAAAAGTAAATTTAAAATGTATCTGTAATGTTCATGAGATTAAATGCTTTATTTTTAATCATCGAAGTAGCATCTTGTTGCTCTCATACTTGTAAATTAAATTATAAAAAAAAGAGAATAATTGAAGCTCACCGTCATTTTGTAAATTTAACAAAAAGAAAACCGACTTTCCAAAGATAAAGCTAGAAATTTCGTATTTACCCTCTGCATAAGAGATAAATTTTTTTCTTTAAATTATCCAATGTTTTGGACATACACCGTATTTTAAATTATTAGTGTTTTGTTAAATAATAACATTTCTTCAAAATTTTATTTTATCAACTTGAGAATTTCAGTTTCAAGAGATATATCAAATAACACTACAATAATATTTTAAAATTTTTGTGAAATTCGACGATTAACTTTATATTAATTTTACTTTCAATCTAGTTCAACATATAAGGAAAAAATCAAGATGGTATAAACTATTTATCAGAAATGCTCTTATCATTACTGAATTTTATACGAAGATTTTTCATACATTCACATGAAAATTATTTATTCAAAGATTCAGGAATGAAAATATTCACAAAATAAATTAATGTTTTTCTCTTAATCACGAGTAAAAGGTAAATTGATTTTTTCTGGTGCTTACTTGTATGCTGAGCCTCTTTTCCAAAGTGGGCTTTTCTGGAAGTGTTTTCATCTCAGCGGCGAAAGCTAAATTGTCGCATCCCTTTTCCCCCTCAAGCTTCTTCTCGAGGGCCGCAACCAGATTGGTTGTGGAGTGGGATTTCAACGGTGTACTGGAGACGTTCATAAGCTCGTTCTTTTCCAAGAGACGTGGGTTCAGTGACACGATGCTCAACTTCTTCTCAGCATTCGATTTAACGTAATCAGCCGGTAGCACATACATCGGAGGTCTGTTCTTCAAGCTTCCTTTGAGGTTTGACTCTGCAAAGCAAGAATGGAAATTTAATCTCACATGAATAAAAGGAAACATCCATTATTACATCAATATAAATTAGTTTCAATTAAAGGAAAAGTTTTCTCCGTCAAATTGATATATATTTACAGTAAGCCTTCGTTTTTTATTTGTTATGTTAGTAAAATTATTCACATTATGAGACTAAATAATACTTAATCTGAAGTTCAGAAGTGAATAACTTTAAAAGTAGTGACAGGAAGAATTCTCTAGAGTTCTTATCCTATGCCGAAACATGTCAAAGCCAAATGATTTGATTCAAAATTCACTACTTTCAATAATAAAGGAATTGATTCTGAAATTTTTATCTTTGAAGAACATAAGTATTATGCCCATTTCAATGAAACAACAAAGGATATGATTGGACTTTCTTTCATTAATATTTCATGTCTCTAAATCCGTTTTCAGAGTGAGTGAATGATATTCGATTTATTTATTTCACCACTACAATTTTATTGACAAGCGAATTGAAGTAAATTAATGAGCTAATTAATTAAATAATTTACATTATATGTTTTATTTATTTGAATATTCGTATTGAATAGGTATGTTTTACTACACTTGATATGATATTGGAATTATTCATTAAAACATATTTGGTTTCGCAAATTTAAAATTCCTTTTTATTGAGTTCTTCTGCTGTGAAAAGGTGGCTAAAAAAGTATTCGCATGAGTAAGTATTCTAATTAACCTCACCAGTTATTTAATCTTACAAGGAATTAACTTTACGAATATATCAAGTCTTACTTTCGTTGACGTTTTTCCTGGCATTTCTAATCCAGCTCGGAGATTTCAGCAATATCGCTGCTGGTATAACATGCAGAATAACTCCGGAAAGGATCAAGAAAGTTCCGTGCAGTCCATAGGTTTCGTTTAGATGCTCGATGAGAAATGAAAAGAAGACAGATCCCACGCATGCTCCAGACAGGGCAATGCCAGATGCCGTGGAACGGTACTTTTCAAAATACTGATTGACCACCACTTGAAATAAAGTATTAGCAAACGCTTCTCCGAGACCTGTAATGAAAAAGAGTCCATAGTTATATAATAGCCCATACTCTATCAAAACATTATAATTAAATGATTTTTCTATCCTTATTTCTTTCTTTTTAGGAAACTAAAGGTATTTGCTTATTCTCATTTTTTAAATTGTTTGAATTTGGATATTTCGTATATTGAAAAAATTTTAATATATTTCTTTAATTCATTGCTATAGAAAAAAAGAAGAGTTTAATAAATATTTTAAATTTAAATAATTAAAAGAATCACCTAATTTTATGTCAAGGAAAAATAAAGAAAAAGTAATCAAGAAACCAATCAAGTACACAAAATGTTTAATTTTTGATGGTTTGCACTTTTTGAAATTTGTGTATGCATAAGAATTATTTTGGTATGAAAGTTTTAGCTTTCAGATGTTTGTATATAAGACATATCATATTAGTTATAGAACATTTTTATTCAATAAATTTATACCTTTTATAAACATTAAAAATTTTTTGTTCACTTCCTAATAATAATTTCCAGATTAATACATTGGTAGATCACAAATAATAAAAAGTTAGGGGATTTACCATGAATTCCACCCCAACAGAAAGCTAGCCAGAATACATTTGGGGCGAAAAAACTAAGACCAGCACCTAAAGCTGCAACTACCGCACCACCAAGAGTTACTGTTCGTATTCCAAATCGCTGTCCAATGATTCCAACAATTGGACCTGTGGAAGAATCAAATATGCATAAGATTTCAATATTCTAATCCATTAATTTATTTCTTATTAAACTGAATTGAAGAAGAAAATTAATCGAATAATGAAAAATATAATTGGTACATCAAGTTTAAAATTATGTATATTAAGGCTTAACTTAAGAGCATGGTTTTGGTATCACTTAATCACGAATTTGGTCATAAATGTACCAAACAAATTTGGTCATATTCGGGTGTAATGATCTAAATTCCATTAAAAAGGAATGAAGGCTCCTTATAAACATGTCTAAGCCAATTACATATTTTATTAGATGTCATTTGCATGCTCTTAAGAATTATTTATCAGACAAAGATTCAAACATTTTACATAATATTAAATAATATAAAAAGTAAAAACATAAATTGAAAAATTAGTCTATTGATCAACTTTCCTTGAATAGTACCTTATAAATTTATAATAATTATACCTACAGTTAAATAATTTCTTTTAAAAAAATAAGAATATTTTTGCAATCACTTTTTTATATTTAATTCAATCATAAATATTTAATAAATATTAAAATCCTATAATGTTTGCATATTACATATAGTAAATGATTAAGATTGGAAATTCACAAATTATTAAATGCAAGACCAAAAAAATATACGTGTTATTTAAGCACACTTTTAAAAGAAAAAACTACATGGAATTTTTAATGAGAATTTTAATATGCGTAAAAACATCTCAATATTATTATTTTAAAATATTTTATTTTAGTTACGAAATTTTAAAGAATTTATGCTAAAATATTCTATATCAATATTTTCAACCTAATATAAATATTTAATTATTAAATAATATATATATGTACATAATTATAATTTAGGTAAACATTTATATCAGAACAAACTAATTATATATTTTATAATAACCTTGATATTAAACATAAATTAATAGTAAATAAATTTTGCTAAATTTTTACTGTTCTTCAAAAATAATTAATAGACGAAACCTGTAAATTAAATGTTCTATAAAATGTATTTACTTATGTATATCACGGTAACACAAGATCACATTGAAGAAAACAAGTGAATTTTCATCAAACAAAAAATAATTTTTGAGTATTTTTAATTAAAAACAAATTAACATGTTAGATTCACGAATAACAATTTTAAATTTTCATAAATTTCTTGCTAAAATAGTATTTGAAAAGCAGAAGCTCTCATATTAAAATCAGCCATTACTAAAAGAACTAAACAAGCGAGAATAATTTTTTTCAAATAATTGAATTCTAAGATAAGTAAAAAGTATTAAAGCTGCTATTAGATTGAAATTTCAAAATAATTCACTTTTAATGATATATGTAATTATCGTATTAATCATCACTATAATCTTAAATATTTTACGTAATAAAAATAATTGTAAGAATTATTTAATACAATATTTTTAGGATAAAATATATTTTATATAATAAAGCATACATACAGAAACATATACTTTATATTTCTGAGATTAGGCATTTAAGAATATTTAATGGATACCGTTTCCTTACAATCTGTGTCTTTAATTAATAGTCTTAATTTAATAAAGAAGTATTAAATTTCGTTTTTTAGCAATTTTTATCTTACAATCAAAACTTGTAATTAACTTTATTCTGTCACACAAACAAGGCATTGGTTAACTCTATTTGTTTTTTTATCCTATTTTAATTGTTTCAATTAAGAGTGTTTGATGAGGTTCACTGAATCTTCAATGCAACAACAAACTGTCGATTGAATTTGAACAGCACTGAAAGAGGCAACATGATTTTATTACCTATTAAAATGAATATCTTAAAACGTGTTAATCCGAATCATTTAGTTCACATTATTGTACAAATTCATATGTCATTTTTCATACAAACTTGTGCAAATGTACAATATGGATTATCAACAAGCAAGTAGTACCTGATCATCAATGAACTGGCTCTTTAAGACCGTTTGGTGGGAGGATTTGGATTATTTAGATCCGGAAGGGTCACTCTTTGGGGAGTGAAGTGCCTTCGGAAAGGAATCTTACCTAAAAAGCATTGGCATGATGATAAACGGAACAACTAGAAGCAGAGCTTCCTAATGAATTCAAAAAATTATAAGATAAGCTCAAATTATATTTCAAACTATTTTTTCGTAAAACTGTTTAACAAAAATAAAATAAAAATAACAATTGATTAAGACCGTATAACAATTAGCTTTAATACAAAAGACTTGAAGAACTTTTAAATTTTAGTTTTGAAATTTTTAAAATGACTTACCTGCTAAGCATCGAAGGGATTTTCTAAATGTGAACGGTAAAGTTGCTTCTTCCCTCGACACTTGGTATGTGTCAATGACAGCCACATACAAGATTCCAACCATTTTCGATATTCCCGAGAGAATCATGGTAATGATTCCTGCCGTAAAGGCAATGACCCATGCATGACCTCTGTCTGGACCTTCACTGATCATGGTTTCGGATGGATTCGTTTGTCTTTCGTACTTATAGCAGAGAACTGGCTCTTTGCTGATGATAGCTATGAACCTTCAAAACAAAATGGCACACTTAGAACAACTTTTTGTGATTATGAAGAGGGGAGCTTGAATTTAAAGCAAGTAAAGCGAAGAGAACAAGCTTCTCTTAGTAATATATCCACAGGTAAAATTTACTTAAATCCACTTGATTTCTCACTTTAAGAAGCTGCTTAAGTGTTCTCTTCTGTAAGAAGTATTTGATTGTGATAATGAGTGAAAATTCATCCATTATATATTTAAAGTAGGTGAGGCCGAATTCGACCTTACTGTTTACCTTTGAAGACGTCATCCACAAATCCAATATTGCTCAACTCATTAAGAATTTTCTATTTCAAACGCAAAAAGAAAAGTAGCAATGGGTCATAAATTTTTGCTAACATCCTTTACGTAAAAAGAAGCTGATAACAGGGGTGAAAAATGGAAGTGAAACAAAATGATAAGGGATAGTATTCTCATAAAAGTTCTAGAAAATATTCCAATCACAATTATTCTATAAAAATGGAACATTTGCGTGATTTTCATACCTTTGTTTATGATTTATAACTATATTATTTACTTGTCATTGGTAAAGAACCGTTATCGTTTGAGCAACAGTTGAAGATTGGCTGGAATTTTTCAAAACAAGTTATATTTTACATTTCTGTAAATTGGAACTTTTCTTTTGAAAATAAATTGTCCTCAATTTAAAAAAAAACATTTGAAATATTTATTAATTTAAAATAAAATCTTTATTAAATAATATATTTAGCATTTTTGCATACTTTATGATTTTATGTAAGTAGTTGAACGAGGGAGAATAAAAATACATTAATTACTTAGATAAAATATTCTTAATAACAACTCAATCAACAGTAATTAAATATAACAACGTAATTGCTAATACAAAGCAGCGCATTATTAAATTAATTATTTCATATGAATAATAATAAAAAATTTCTTTTTAGTTTTAATTATATTTACCTAGCTTTTCGGATGATTTTCCTTTTGTAATTTGCCCACGTACACTTCATTTTTTTCAGATGCAAAAATTTCTCACAAAATATAAGAAATATTAAATATTTAAAGGTAATTGTCACTCTTTTTTAAGAAATTTATATTTTACGAAGATTTTACTCTTTTACTCTAAGTTATCCGTAAAAAGATTTTCAGATGCTCTGTACCCGGTATTTATAAGGTATCAGCCATAAAATATAATTACAAATCACACCATACTAGAGCATTTCTGATTCTTTTTATGATTCCACTTAAAAGTGATTTTATGGTCATTCGATAAAATGCAATATGGAATTACAAACTTGTTTGCTGATAGTAAAATTACTTTTATAGACCATTTTCCTGAATGAAATGTCAAACTGGTTTGTTTCAGGAATTATTCAGAACCTTTCTTTAAACTTCTAGAATAAATTTGTAACTAAAACAGAATAATATGTATATTTATTTACTATGACATAAAACGACTCACGTGTTTTATGTTACATTAAAATCAACAGAAAGGTTATGTACTGATGTCTAATGCGGTTATTTTTTCTGTAAAATTAATTCAAAATGTCACCTGCATTAAAAGAAATGTCATTCTAATAGGGTCATATGTTTTGATCATACGCAAAAAGGTTTTTTAACTTTTTTTATCTAAATTTTCTCAGCACGTCAAATTTAATATTCAAATACTGCTTTATTGGTTCCAGAATATTCTCCTAAATTATTTTATATGACTTGTAAATATACCAAGACTTTTTATATCTTTGGTTATGAATACAGCAGTTTATAATTCTTGAAAATATTAAATAAAATGTGTGTGTGTGGACAAACATATTTTTTCAGAATTTTAATTTCGTGAAAGGTCTTAGTTTAAAAATTATTATCTCAGAATACATAAGGCAAGATTTAACAGTATACATTATAAATAATGAGCAATATATCACACAGTAGGCCTTTTCACACTATAAATTATGCCAACATTGTTTAAATTAATTAATTTTTTCCAGTCCGTTACCTACGAAACATTTCGATTCAACTACATAAGTTTTGTATATTTAATTAATTTTCCACATTTTCTTTATATTATTCATAAAAATAGGTAACAAATACTGATTTCTCAGCTATTGATAAATTGTTGTTTTTTAATAATTAATATTAATATTTATCAAAATTTCATATTGATAAATATTAAATACCTAAAACTAAAAATATACTACTTGATCAAAACTATGTAGAAATTATTCAATACACTAGATATTCTTGTAAATCAGCCGGTGATCAATTCATTAATATATATATATATATATATATATATATATAATATTTATTTGGAAAGGAAATGAAAACTCAATTTATATTTCTTTGTTTTTATTTTGATAAGTTTACGTTATTCGTTAACTGTAGTTAAATAAAGAAAGTTCTTTCAAATTAAAAAAAAAATAAATAAATAAAAGGTGAGCTAATTTTTGTTAAATTTTTTTTGGCTTCCTCTCTTTAGGACTGTAATGTTAAATATATCAATAGAGAGTTTTATTAACACTGTCACTCTAATGTATATTTTTATACAGGTTCAAATTTTAAATTAATTTTAAAATTATTGTAACAATAAAAAGATTTATTTTTGTTTTTATACTAGAAAAGTGAAACAGGCGAAGTTTATAGAAACGAATTTTTTTATATTGAAAAAAAGGAAAACAATTTGAGATGTTTGATTCGTCAATATTTCTTCAGATTTTCCATTGTGGTTTTAAACTTCATTACAAACATTACACCTATTCTAAGAAGCAAATCATTGCAAATAAAATATTATATGATACATTTGTTTTTATGAATGAAATTCCAATTATCAAACAACATAACTGTTTAAGTCATTATAGAATTTCAACTTTTCCTTAGAATTAACAGTGCATATTAAAACTATATTATTCAGAAATTAAATAAAAATATATTATACGCTGAATCAGATATATATCGATAAAGAAAATCAGGCATTAAAAAACAAATGAATTTCAAATTGCTTAGGTTGAAATATTTGTAGCCTTGAAAAATTTATTTGTAGTGTTTTGCAGTGCAAAACACTATTTGTGCAATATGTAATTTGTGTGTAATTTTCATACATACAATTACACGTCTGTTTTACCTTTTCGCTAAGAGTATGTTTCTTATAGATACACAGAAAATGTTAAAGGCAGAAATAGATAATAGTGATTTGAACTTTTATTGCTTGAAATGAATTTTGAATTATAAATTTTTAAAATATCATTATGCATTAATTTTATTTTGAGATAAAATGTTTTCTCTAAGAGGAGGTTACGTTTTAACGTATTTTTTCCATTGTCTATTAAATATAAACAAATTTTCTTTTCTTATTTTATTTATTAAATATTAACGTATATCATCTGTAACCTTTTAAAATTCTTTTTCGGAATGAAATTCCTTATGTTATATTTAAAAACTTAATAGCTTATTAATAATATTAAATAAAACAGTTTAAGGATATTCCGTTAATGACTCAATGGATTTAATATAAGCCATTATCACTGGCAACTGCAATATTTGCTTGAAGGAAATATCATAAGAAATTTCTGTAAAAGTTTACATAAATAATTTCAGAGTTACTGCAATAATTTTGTATTATCTCACAAGTTATTTAATCATCAATATTACTATACTTTATTAAGTACACTATCTGACATTAAAATTGATACTACATTAAATGTAAAAAATTTGAAAAACATATATATGCCATGGTAAAATTAAGTATTAGCTTCTTTATTGTGTATGACTACCATCCATTTATTCCAGGTTATGGATAATCATATCAAATTTGCATTCAATTTCATGGATATTATTTGGATACAAAAATATATTAGGAAGAAATGTCTTTAAAACATTCAATAATTTCTAATCATAGTTGTTCCAGTATAAAAACTATTTAAATTTTTTTTTCTGTTTTGTCTCGATCAATATTTTGTACAAAACTGTGAGCAAGCTCTTTAAAAGTATACCTGAAAAATCACATCAGCGGAAAAGATATAACAAATACATAATAGTTCTGTTCATCATTCTAAAATAGACAAAACAAGTCGTTTAACACTTACGTCATGACTAACATTCCTTGTATTTTGTGTTTTCAGTCACGTTTAAATTTGCTTAAAGTATAAAAATTAGAGGCTACAAACAGGATATTTTTACAGATGTTTACACTGATTTCAGGAACTGAAACATAGTTTCGTGACATAGTTTAATGTTGAGAACACGAAAATTTCTATTATAAAATCGCTTATTCTTTTGCTAAATTTGCAATATGATTTGCTATATGAATAAAAGAAAATATTACACATTTGACAGCCCAAATTAAAAGTTAAGTGTTTGTGTAAAAATCGTGATGAGATTCCAACGTAAAAAAGTATCGTAAAAGCATGAGTCGGAACTTAACCACGTCTTTATTGTGACATACAACGAATGTGCTTCTTTATTTCTTGGCAATGGCTTTTGTAATTGTTGAAAACTCATAACCTTTAATTGAATATAATATCAATGAATCCAAAAGAGCCATGCATAACATAAGCATGATTTATACTCGAAAGGCAAATATGCTATAATTTTGTTTACCTGTGTTGGTCAAATCAACTATCATATTCAAAAATGAACAAATAAAGCAAATAAACTGACTCCCGAAATCGAGCAGAAAAATTTACTATTTTTATGCCTGCTCAGTGTAAGAGTAATAGTAACTTTTAGTTTTCATTTTATAGCTTGAAGCATAAAACAGGTTGAAATTATTATAAATAGTTTTCAAACATGCATAATTCTAATGTAAATAATTTTAAAGTTTTGGGGATCAATTTATTAATGCACCCATAGCTTCATTAAAGAAGTATGCCACCGTCAAATATTTTCAAACTGCGCATCAAATTGACGAATGAGGCCTCAAACTGTATTTTGCTTCAAAGGTCTCAAACAAAATTTTATTTCCTGGTTATGAGATATCATTAAATATGCTTAGAAATCTTAGCCGGCATGTAAGACAAATATTATTCTTGAACACAAAATAGCGACGTCAGCAGTACCATCAATTGATACCATCGAACCATTTATGCGTCTAATTTTGACGCTACAACAGTCGAGGAATGCTTATAATTGTGACCAGAACAAATACACTGGTCTTGAGAGTATTATTGCGTCATCGTTAAAGGCAATCCCAGTCTTATTTGCGGTTCCATATAGAGATGAATAAATCTGTTTGAAAACACCAAAGAAAATAAAGCAACCATCTTATATTCATATTCTTTGAAGGGACAGAGAACCAGATTAGATTGCATGAGTGTTAATATTTGTCTCATCAAATCATCTCTCGTCTCATAGGCAAAATTTTTGAAAAACAGTTTCACAGCATTAACTTCTTTGCCCCATGATTTATTGAGATTAAAAACAGGCAACAATTAAATTTCAATGTTAAGACATGAAATGTATGCCATTGGCCATTGATGTTGATGATATCTTTCAACGAAATACAATGTAATAGTGTATTACCAGTGCTTTATTAATCTTTTATTTTGCTTTTTGACTGTTATCTTGTGTATTTAAATCTGACATGTCACTCATGGAGGATATTATTTATTATTTAGTAAGATATCGGCACACTGCCCACCGCGCCATTATTACGAGAGGGAAATTTAATATTAAATTAAATGCTATCGAATAAAACATCAATATTTGTCCTTCAGTATCTGTTTATTCTTTACTCAGCTAGAATACAGCTACTCTTTCAGTCAGAGGAGACATCACAGAGAATTAAAGAAGGTAAGGATAAAAAACTTTTTTTCACTATCTTACCCTCTCTAGAGATTAAAAAAAAGCTTCTGATTATGCCTGATAGCTAATCATTATTCAAATTCTGAAAATTAAACAATTTTCACAAAACTATCTCATGTCACTTGAAGAAAACTTATCAATTATAGCTCATAGTTGAACTTCCCGTAATGCTTTTAACTTGCTGCGAATTTATTTGAATAAGAGAAATTCTATAAAATTCAATTTTAGCAAAGAAAATGCAAATCAATTATAACTTATAAAATATTTAACTTGAAGCAAGAAGATGGTGATTTACTAATGCGGATATCATAAAATACCTCAACTTTTTATCGATTGAAAACTTCGATAGAAAAGGCACATTTCACACATATATCGTACAAATATAAAAAGCTTCCCTTCATAATGTACAAAATATGCATTATCACCATCACTGTATTAATAGTAAAACCACAAAAATTCACTAGAACATAAAAAATACTACCAAGAAATCTTATTATAATACATGAATATCTTAAATCTAAAATATCCTATATTCAAAATTTGTCAAGAAATTTTAAAAGACAGAATCAACCACAATCGAATTAAAAAAACTCAAAGGTTTATTTTAAGAATTTTTAGAAGATAGTATATCTATAGTTATAATACCCGCTAGTTTCTTTTTGAATTAGTTCTTATTTGTATAAAACAGATATAATTAAATAAGTGAAAGAGAGTTGTAAGATTCACTTAATTAAAACTATACAAATGGTGAAATTCCGATTGCAACCATTCTTTGCCCTTCCTGAAGAATTTCATTTTTTCCTTGTTTCATTAGAATGACAAATATGAAAACCAGTACAATGCAGCGTATTACTCTAATAAAGCAAATTTGGGGAAAAGCGTTGGCCTAGTATTTATTCCATTTTACCAAAATATAAAGATTTAATTTTATAAAATTAATATTGTATGCTCAATTTTTTAAGTAAATCTGTACAAGTATATAATCTTTGCAATTAAAAATGCAGTAAAAAACGATTTCAGTTTATGGTGAAATTTTAAAAAAAGAAATTAATTCTTATATTTCTTCGTTATTTAGTACAAAAATTTAGTTACGATAATATAATAGAATTCTCCTATAATGGAATTGATATATTATCTGACATGCTACTTATTTAAAAAATCATTTAAAATAATAGAAAATTAATATTTTTATTAATAATTGATTTTAAATAGTAATAAGTTCCTTTTCATTTGCTTAAAAATATTTGGTTTTTACTCCATATAACATTTGGTTTGGTTTGTTTGTTTGTCGCTCAACGGTCATATTTTGCACACGAGGGCTAATTAGACCGGGACTTACGGTTTAAAGTGGAATCCGAACCACTACAAACATCCATGCCCAAGGTGGGATTCGAACCCACGAACTGTTGAGCCGAAGGCAAGAGCGCTAACCATTCGGCTGCCAGCTCGGCTCCATATAACATTTGAGTAAGTTGAAGAATTTTTATTGTACTTTACAAAAATGATACGTCACTATTAGATTTTTGTGCCATTTTATTTATTTAATTTTTTACTTATGTCAAATGTACCTATACTCATTTCATATTGTTTTGTTTCTCCTATATCATGAGGTAATTAAATTTATAAAGCGTCTTTTCATGATTATTTTTGATTTTATGAAGATTAAGATTGAAAGCATTTTTTGTGAAGAGATTGTGTGTTTTTTCCACTTTGGTGTTCAGTCAACGAACGCGAAATCTGTTGCAGTGAAGGCTGCGATTGATACTGCTTGCGGACAAGCCGACTTCTAGACACCAGAATCTTTCGCTGAAACATTTGATTAACTTTATTTGTAACGATATCCAGGTTCTCACATTTTTAAAAAATCAGAAATTATTTGATTCCATCTGAAATTATTTAGATCATTTCAATGAAAGTGTGGTATTTTCCTAATTTCCTTTATATTAACCTTACAGTTGTTTTCAGTTTTTTTACGATGAATGAAAGCTTAATTTAATATACCATATCATAAGCTAAATTTTTTGATATAAAAAATTTAAATTATCTGTTATCATCATATTTTTGAAAAGATAGTCGTTTTACACTGTCAATATTTGTCAGCAAGGAAGATAATCATAGAATCTAATATTATCATATTACTGGAAAGATAGTTTTTGATATAAGTCATTAATATAACAGGAGAATTATATTAGGAGTTCATATTTAGGTGGAAATTAGTGTAAATTTAATCAATAAATGTAGGTTAAATATAAATTCCTTTTTGTTTATTTGATAAGCAAAGAAGTTAGGCCAGAGTACAATACACAGCATACCAAATCTGTACGTTAGAAATGTAAAGAGACTCTAAGAAAGCAGATTTTTTTTGCACAAGAAACAATTATAAATATCGGCGGAATAAGGAATATTGCGCTTCGTTGATGTGAATTGTATACTTTTTTGCTTGTTCTCAGCAAAATGTGTCCTTATACGATAAGGAACTTGATTAACTCTATTTCATGAGTGTGGTGACGCAAGAAAATGGAGTAGTAACAAGATGCATCTACATAAGCTATTTCCGGTAGGAATCTGCATTATTGTCGAATGTCTTCAGGAGAAGTTGTGAGTGAATTAGTTTTCTACTGTCGGGCGTGATACAGGGAGTAGAATGTATTGAAAAATTCTTATTGCAAAAGACGCAACATTATGAACAGTAGAAGATATGTTTCGACAAATTTGGAAGATATTATATTTGCATTAAGTATGCAAAATAAGTAATTTGATGTTTTTATATGAAAATATATAGAATATGCTCATATTATTTTCAGGAAGTGCAAGCACTGACCTTTGACGATTATCCTCAGCTTGTAAATTTTGTTCATTATTACCAGCAAACTTCAACAAATTTTATGTTTTCTGCAAATGGTACATTCACTGACGTGACTACCTGTTGTTGATCAATTATCTTTAACAACCATAATTCTCATCTTTAACCCCTCATAATTCATAAAAAGCAAGAAAACATGATTATCAAGCAAATTTTTCAATCAATACATAACCGTCATAATATACGAAAGGCTGCAATTCTTCCCAGTAATTTAATAAGTAAAACGTACATCTTCTTTCTACTAGAGGTCTAACCTGAACATTTGTTCGATGTTTAGCCAGCTGTTTACACGCGTATATGATTCCGCAAGATACAGCCTTGCTGACTTCAGAAAGAACGCCAGAAGTCATCTGGGTGTTATGCATGGTCAAACATCATTGGATCGAACAAACAGAGCGGGAACGGACTTGTTCATTAGCTACAGCGATTCTTAAATTTGGCGTGCTTAGATATTTTTCTTTTGAGATCACATATAGAATATCATGTTACTACTAAAATATTTGAAGAAAATCTGCTACCTCAGTCACTTGTTGCTCATTAAAAGTATCCATAGAATCTCTGAAGTTTTTATTCAAGTACACCTATCCATGTGTGACCTTATTGAGTCTTGCATGGTAGATGCTCTTTCGAAGAGAAAAGTATGAATTATTTGCAAATAAATACTACTTCTTTGCCATTATATATGCTTTTTCATTAATATATTGTTAATATTATCTTGCATATTATCACTTAATAGCTTTATATTCTCTCTTTCAATCCTTTACAAAATCTGTTATTTAGGTCTTCTGCCTTTACAGTTCAAAGACAGTTTTGAAATATTTTATATAAGATCATTTGTGTAAAGAAAAATATAATCGCACGTTTTAAAAATTTCGTGAAAAAAGTAAAGTTAAAAGTAAAATATATAATAAATGAAAGTGTTAGCCTAACTTTGAAGCATTATATATAGTAGTAGTTCATCAGGTTTTAATATTCATTACTGTGTATAGAAGCATCAAAGGAGAAACCAGTCTTTATTTTAAAATCATGTCACTCCTTTGCAATTATCATTTTATTTCCAAACTTAAATATTAAAAGCTTTCAAAGTTAAAAGAAAGATAATGGAAGAAATAATTTTTAAAAGTCAAAATTATAGTAAATTCACTAAAATGCCATTACGAAGAAATGAATAGAGTTTAATTCTAAGTGGATGGAAATTCATTAATATATCTTATAAACCATTAGTTTGATTGAAAATATGTAACAGAAATAAAAATATGTTATTAAATTAACATTCTAAAAATAATTATCGATATCTATATAAATCGATTAAATAAAAACGATTGATATATCGATAAAAATGATCATCAATATTTATATTTAATGCTTATCAAATAAATATATTTGCTAATGAATACTTGACAAAAAAACTGAAAAATTTAAATAAACTTTATACATACAGCATAATTTAATTAAAGAATTTTAAATTATTTATAAAAAGTTGGATTTATAGACGCTTAAAAAGTATAAAAAAGGGTATTTTCGAACATTTGACAGAGTTAAAGAAATTCGATACCTAAACTACATAAAATTGCTAGAATATATCGATATAAAATTTCCATTATATCAACTGCTAACGTTTAAATATAAAAAAGCCCATTTTTAAAGAAAAAATTTATTTCCGATATTTGATAACGAATATTTATATGACGTAATCCTACTTTCAGATATAAATGGTTTGCGCGTTGACGATATTACTATAAAAATAGCAACAATTTTCAATTTTTTTTCAACATAAAGTACTTTATTATTTTTTTATGTACGATATTATGTAATATTTAATTTTTACAATAAATTTCAGGGATATTGCTTTACAGTTGATAATTACATCTGGAAATAGTGGAAAGAAAATATTGTAGAAATGCTAAAGAAATGTATGAATAAAAGTTAAGTTAAGTTAAAATAATAAGCACTTCACTGTGTTATGATTTCATTACGTAAATTGGTGACTCAAAAATAACTCCTTGGTTTATTTATTAACCTTGAGAATAATTCCAAATAAGTCTATAAAATCAGAATTGTGTCGCCATCGATTTTTCAGAATACGTTAGGAATTTACTAAAGTGATTACATTTATACAGGGGTGTACGTAAGGTGTCACTTATTAACATAGGATTGTCAAAGTATTTAAAAGATTTTATATAATATCAATTACATAAAGCAATTTAATGTTTCTAGTATGATATATATTTCAAATAACTTGTTTTACATAATATTTATCTCAAAAGAAGTTTTTTTACTGATCGAAAGAAAAAATAAGGGAATGTAAGATTGCAGATTTTGCACCCTTCAAAAAGCGTGACAAATATAACTATCTCAGAATCAGAAACTTAATTATACCATAAAATTGCCACACAATTTAATACTGCTTCATGGAATATAGAGTTTTATTACTTTCAAAACACGTCTTTATTGTTTCAGCTATGATTTCTTGCTTCCACAGGGTTCCACCATTTATTTATTTTTTTATAAATATGTCATTATTTACACAAAGGGAAGGTAAAAGAGAGAAGTTATTCACCTAAAGAATTCTCGCCTCAACCGCTTTTGACTTAAGTAATTAACCCCGCATTTTCTAAATTTAATAACTGAGAAAATACTTGTATTTATAATAAATGCTCATAAACATATGTATTTCAAACTCAAATTTTGTTTCTTTTCAAAATATTTTAGATGTGCTACACATAAATCTACACTTTTTTTTTACAATTTAAGTCAAATTATTCAAAGACATGTATTTATAATTGAGTAAAATTTTAAACCCAAAATGAGTTTATTGGGCTAATTGTTTGAAGTAAATTAATATCATGGCAGATGATCTATCAAATAATCTTTGAAAAATGAATTTACATTATACTTTATACTTTAGCATTTCTTACACATTATACTTTAGAATTTCTTACATTATACTATTATACATACATTATACTTTAGCATTTCACACTTTAATAATGATTTAGATCACTTCATTTTTTGCTAAAAATGTTTAATATATTATAGAGAAAACTTTTGATAAGCTTGCTATAAAGTTAAAATTATCTGCAAATACATAATTGATTAGCAACATTTGATATCCCTTTGTTATTTGGAATATATCTTTATTTGTTTATGAGATAATCATAACATTATATGGGAAAATTTTAATATTAAAATCATAGAATTTAAAAATATGACTATTCTAGGAGCAGAAGTGCTTGTTTTGTAACTAGATACTATAAGAATATAAAAAATGATGTTAATTCTTCATAGACGGAAGTCAATATAATTTATTTTTCAAAACTCAATGTTTACATTGTAATTACAATCGTTACTGTTATTTACTTTTACAAACAATGATATTTTTACTTTCAAAGGTTACTTTTCGTAATGTTATTATTTTTAATTGATTAAACGAGAACTTACAGACATATTGTTAACAATAAAAGGATATTCCTAAAAGAGAAAACCAATGGAAACTTCTGTATGTTTTTCAAATATAAAAAAGAGTAAATTCATTCCAAGTATGTGAGATAATAAATTTATCAAAGTACAATATTGTCTAATATTTATATAAAATATTGTGCTTTTTTTCTAAAAGTGATTTGTAAAATTTAAATCGGTTGAAATTTGATTATAGTTAGTGTTAGAGCAACTTAGGATCATATATGTTGTTTTTTAATTATTTATTGTAATTTCAACTGATCAAACTATAATTTGCTAATATAAATTAAGTTTATTTTATCAGTTGAAATCGTTTTAAATGAGATCCTTATAAAGATTAGTTATCATTCTTCGGCACAGGAATTTTAAAATTATAATATTGCTTAATGCTTTTTTTCTTACAGTTTACAATCACCTTATTTATGATACTCTCTTGTATTTAATGTAGCACTTTTGGAAAATTTAATGTGTCCTCTGCTTTTAGCAAAAAAAGAAAACTAAAGTCTGCATAACCATTAACCCTTATTGTCGAATGAGTAATTAAATTTCATTCATTGTTTACTTAAAATAAACTTAAGGAAATAAAACAGAAGTGTAGTACATTTTCGTTTGTGTATTCTAATCAGTGCAAATTCCTGATAGTTTTCAAAGAAACCACAATATGTATTTATTTATTTAGAGCAACCTCATATTATTTAATTAGATTGCCTCATCAGAGTCAACGGTTTTAGAACTGAATCCGTGCTCGTGGTGGGAGTTTTACAGTTTAAATCTGTAATTCTAACCAAATTAACACGTTATTTAATTTTAAATGAAATTTTAATGTTTAAGCTAAAAGTTGGAAAATATTTTTTGTTTAAATTTTGTCTAAAAATAATTTTGTATATTCACTTTAGAATAATAGTCAGAGGTTTTTTTTTTAAATATTTTCAAACTATTTGTAAATATTCTTGAATCACTATTTTCATTATTTATATTTTGTAATGCAATGTTAAATAATATTTAATTTTTAATCCCTTTTGAATGGAACCCATTTAACACTTTAATAAATGCAAATAAATAAAATTAGTAAAACTAAATTAGTGATTTTTTTGTTCTAATATATTTTTTATAAGAAAAATCACATCTGAATTACTTGTACACATTTAACACGTGACCATGAATTCTCCGTTATAAACAAACAACAGCAAATGATAAGATAGGTAGATTATATAAATATCTGTACTAATATTTGTCCAAGAAGCTTTTCTGAAATCAACACGAATATAGAACCTAACATTTACTTCTTGAGTTTTTATAAAATATCAGAAAGTTCAGCAAACAAATATTGGTCATCCGTAGACTGTCATACGTTGCGGTATATTCACTTTTACATTATTAAAAACGAATTTTGACGATACTATTTTACATTCTTTACTGATATTTTTTTCAGGAATAATAGAAGTACCAAGCGAAAGCAAAGTGAATAAAGTTATACATTAATAGAATCAGTGAGATGCAAAATACTCAAATAATTTTCAATTCAAATCAAGGCATTGTTTTACAGTTCCTTGTTCAAAGTCCGCTTTGGACTATTTAGTCATTGTGAATAATGGATAACTACCTAATGCAATTCATTTTTGAAAAATAATTTAAGCACTTGTTATGCCAATTCAAAATAAAAATGTTGGATTACTAGTGTTAGAAAAACTATTATGATCGAAGAACTTAATTTGAATTCTTCTATTTATAGGGGAATAAACAAAATGAAGTAAACAAAAGCACATTTACAAAATACTTTCAAATAAGCAAAAGTATGTTTTTGAATTTGAATTAAACCACGTGTTATTTATAGTAATCATAACAGATGTTTAGTGATTTGCACTAGTGCACAATTCATCAGAAATGACAATTCGTTATAATTTAGTTGAAATAATTCCTTTTCAAAATAATTTTGTTAGTAAAAATTCTACAGCTTTGAAAATTTTCTTTAAGTTTATATTAAAGAAATATTATATAGCAAAATTTTCTTTAATTTATATTAAACAACAATAATTATGTACATACTAACAAAGCATTCTATAATCCAAAATATCATTGAAAAATTCAATGGATTATTTTGAAGATTCTATTGAAGGGAGGTTGGGGCAAGATTCATAAAATTACCAGTGAATCAACTTTACATGAATTTCTAGTCCACTGGGATATTTTCCTAAGCCGTAATATCCTTAAGCGAATTATTCGAAAACAAATTGACTTTTCTTACTGTGTCAGCTATATAGTAAGATGTTTTTATGTAATACTTAAAACCCTTATTTATTACATTGAACTCTGTAAATTATGTTACACGATCTAATTTTAATGACTTACTAATATTTTTCTATACTGAAGAAATTTCTTCTTTCAACAAGGATTTCAAAAAACTGTCTTCATCAAAATCGTAAAAATTTATGAGCGAAATTGACTTTTGTATTAATTTGTATTAGTGTAAAATAATTATAAATTTTATTTATAATCACACGTGTAATATAAGTAAATATAATAATTATAATTCTTTGCGATATGGCTCAGACTGTTATAAAATATTCTTTCTTCAATTAAGTATATAAAGAATATAATTTAATTAAAGTAGATTTGACACATTGTAAATTCTTTCAAGTAAATAAATTAGCTATTATTAATTAGCTATTAAATATCAATTAGCTATTATTAATTAGCTAATTTATTAATTACAATTAAATAAATTAGCTAAAATAATATTAAAATATAGAATGCTACTGTTTTAATTAATTTATGCAAATAACTCGAGAATGCATTCTCCAGTGGATGTAGGTATCAGGGGGAACGAATGTACTGATTCCCTTGGAAAAAGGAAACACGCGATGAAGACCAACCCCGGTACAGATGCAAATGCTGCGGCCAGGCACAGGATCTGCAACCAACCTTTTGGCAAGGCAACAATCCCTGTCCTAGACTGCCCAAGAAACCTCTCCTCTACAATAGCTCGGCTACGTACTGGACATGTTAAGGGCAGGAGAATATCACCAACTGGTGTTAGATCCTATCCCCCACAGCAAGCACTGTCCTCAATCCCAACTGACGCCGGAACATGTTTTTAACTGTCAAGCCATAATACGCTCCCTCTTCCTCCTTGAAGAACCACCATTCGAGATCTTCTATGGCCTCCGGGCCCCAGAACTGGCAGACCTCGTCACCAGGACTTTTGGAGGGATATAAAATTCATTTGCACCTTTATGGACACGACAACAACAATAGTTAACTCGAGAACACAACAGAAGTAGCACTTTTTATCATAGTTTGGTACATGTGAAAAGAAACTAATGTAATAAGGAGAAATGAGTAAAATATAACATGCTATTATTTTAATTAACTTACGCAAATAAGTTAACTCAAGAACATAAAGTAACACTTATTATCATAGTTTGGCACATGTAAAGAAACTAATTATGAAAATCGTCAAGAAAACAAATTATTTGAGTATTTGTGTTACATTTGAAAAATGAATTTTCTTTTTTATTATTATCAGTATTAGTCAGAGCAAACTGATATGCATACAATTTAAAGCTTTGCTGATATGAATTCGTGTAATCAAAAACTATTTTATTGAGATACAGGCCAATGATTGTCATCGAAATAAAAAATGAAAATATTTAAGATATTTTTCGTTCAAAATTCATGTATGCTTATAATTTAAATTAAGGATTTCTTAACACTTCCTAAGCTCAAATTCAAATACAATGTTCTTATTTTTTCACTATTCCAGCAATCTGAAATGGGAAAATGCTTTTTATATTAGTTGTACAGGAAATTATACAGGACATAATAAAGGATGAAAATGTCTTAAAAGTGAGTTTTGAAATTTATGTCTGAGTTATATAGTATGTACTGAGTTGTGAAGAAAACAAATTAATTGAAATTATTATTAAAAACTGAATCATTAAATCAAATATGAACATCAGGTTATACAAATCAATCTCATGTTTTCTTTGACATAGTTTTTTGTTTATAATACATTTCATTAAAATAATTGTTAGATTTTTATATTAAGTCAAGACTAAAAAAAATTAATATACTCTCTAAACAATGACTGAATGGAATGTAATTTCATTCATTCATTGAAGGATAAAAAGTATCTCAAAAAGCAAGGACGAAACAGGAAAAGAGCAAACAACAATAACCGAGAAATTATTTACTTTTCCCTCTTATTTTAGTAATTATAGAAATTGCTTTGAATTATAGGGGCAGAGATCATGCTATGTGTACATCAATATGACAATCAGCAATCAATCAATATTTTACACTTCCCCACATGAAACGTCCATTATATTTGATTTTCATGCTTCTTTATTTCAAATGGAATGTGAAAAAAAAATGCCTAAGGTGGATTGATTGCTGAAAAATCACTCTTAAGAAAATTAGAAATTTTTAAGAAACAGTTTTAATACATTTTGTCAATTTTTCAGTTTTTTAATGGTTTTATTGCAGATTTTCATATAATACAGAATAAATTCTTAGGGGTTCTTAATAGTAATAGAATAAAATTATCATCTATATAAATTAATGTTAAAAGATGTGATGCATATTATTATTTTAAAATGATATTTTAATATAAAATTGTAAAAATTACAGAATTCTATTTATTATTGAACTATTTATTTTTAATTAGTAATAATACACGTCATTCTAAATAAAAATTATTAAATTGGCAGCATCTCCAAATCACTTGTAGGAACAAATAAATTGCTCTATTATTCCTTACACGAATAGGCAAGTTAGAAATTACAATGAGTACTTACCAAACAAAGAAATATGATAGATTAATGTCTCATTGCAAAATAAAAAAAGAAACATAATCTGATTTAGAATGTAAAAAAACAGATTAATTAACATAAATATTTGCAGATATTCTTTAGTAGTTGCTGAAGATTAATTCCCACACATCTATATTTTGTTTACTCTAAAAATGTATCTAAAATTCACGTCTTTATATGAACTATTCAATTAACAATTCTTCTATAAATGATATATTTTTGAAAAAGGGTACTACTAAGCAAATTGCTTAAGATGCTTATTTTAAGAAAGATAAGTAACAAATAATACAAGTAACTATTTTGTAAAATATTAAGGCTACATATAAAGATATATGCCCAACATTCCTATATTTTTAAATACAAGCAAACAAAAACAATTTTCAGAAATAGGTCATTAACAGATAACTATAAACATGAATGTATAGGCAATAAATCAAAGACTAGGAATGTCTTTCTTGTTGTTGCACAAAGTAACTTCTGGAAATGAGGGTGGTGAGGAGACCCGCATACATCATCAATATTCCCTCCTGTCAACACTGTCACAAATCAACTATATAAAAAGCCATGACCAAAGAACCACAGAATCAAAATTCTTTTACAAAATTTTTTTTCATTTTGAAAATATGCTCGTAATTTTGCTCTTAAGTTGGTTTACGGTTCAAATCGGTGGATTTTCCAACAAAAGTACTAAAACGTCAACTAAAGTATTCCCTCATTCAGATGGATACTGGACTATTTACATCGATAAAGACTACAACAAAATGGTGACATTTCTACGAAAACGAAACGACAGTTCTATCATGGATTGTTACATATCTGGAGATAGGTAATTATAAAATATATGTTTTGTACTTATTTATTTCAATCTTCTTTGAATTTGCTGAAATATAGTATAATTGATAGAATGTTGTGTAAATTTAGTTAATTAAAAGTCAACTTTAATTCAGGTTCGTCATTTTATGCAATAATTTAAAACAAAGAGAAATATAGCACAATTTTGTTATTTAGAGTATTAATAAGAACTATCTATCACAATAATAAGTCAATCTCCAAGTATAAATGGTGAGGTGTAAAGAAATACTTACATTTGATAAGTATTGCAGCATCATACATTTAATTTTTTGGATAAACATCATAATTAAAATTAATATTTAAATTTTTACAAATATTTCTAATCTTTGAAAATGTAAAAAAATAACTATGCAGTAAATAATAAATACTATTATTTACTTCATAGTTATTTTTATAATAATAAATACTATTATTTGCTTTTTCTGCAACTCAGGTTTAAAATCTTTCATCATAGAGAATATACTCATATACGTTAATGAAATGTAAATATTTAAAAATTTAAATAAGAGATATTTTATGAAATGTTCTTAAAATACATTTTAATTATACCACTTTTGCTGCAGAAATATGATATCAGGAATTTTTCGATATTTCAATTTATTTACACAAGTTCAATATCTAATTAATAACATCTGATATTTTAGATTCTTTTGATTTCTTCTTACTTAATATTTTTCCTGCATCACATCCTAAACATTGCAACCAATTCACTTCTCTTGCCCGCTCTAGTGCAAAGTTGCAAAGCAAATACAGTTAAATTTCCAGTTGGCGTGTAAGGAATAAACAAAATGGTTTCCCAACTGTTTTCCTTCTTATCTCTGAAATTTTCGTTTTCAGAAGAAAAGAATGTAATATTTCACGTATCCCAGTCGAGAAAACAGAGTCATAAAGACAAATATTCCGTCCCATAGTAACAGCCCTTAAGATGTTATTCCGGCTTTAAAAGTATAAGAAAATAAAATAGTTACTTAAAGATCAAACAGTTTCTCTCTATTGGTCTCATAAAATAAAAACTATATATTATATTTTGATTTATGTTATAAATTTATGAATTTTTGGACAATAAACTGTAGGGTTTGTTTTTCTTGACCTTATTATCTTACTTTAAATTCTTCATAAATATGGACGAAGAAGTGTGTGCAAGTGTGTGAGTAGATAGATATAAATATAAATTACCCACACGCTGGTAATACCAATGATAAATGCGGGATAATGTTTGAATTATATTGCAAGGAAGAATATTGTTTAAAATCCAGGAAATAAAATTCATTGACTTACAACTTGCAAAATTTTTTATGTTAGTAAATATGGCATAAAAACAATTTTATTCGTAAATTTTAAATGAACAATATAAATTAAAATATGTTATAAAGCTATTTAATTCTGCAAATTATATTGTTCTCAAATAAAAGCAATAACTTTTAATGAAGAACTACGTAAACATTTTCTTCGTGGATCACCCTTTCTGTCAAAAACGTCATTGATTGTAGTCTGAAAAGATATAAAATATTTTCTAAAGTAATGAAAAATGTTAGTTTGTAAAAAAATCATTAAAATAATTTAAAGTTTGAGAGAGAGAGCGCACTTATGTTTATTCGTACAGAAGTAAAAAATTAAATAGATATATCTTAGCTTACATTTTAAAGATCATAAAAGTTTAATTTAGAAGGACGTATTTGTGTGAGTAAGTTACTTATATTAATTTTCTAAATATTGTTAAATTAATATTAACTATAAAAATAAATGTATAACTTGTAATATTTAAAGTATGAGTGTACTTAATTTTACATTTTCAATAATGTTAATCATTTGAGAATATAAAATAATTATGAATTCTTTCTAGAAATCTTTTAAAATTTCGGACCCAAAACAATATCAGCCTTGTACCAAATATTAAATGCGTAATAGAATTTATATTTCCTTGACGCACAAAGTGTTATTAAATATTCAATGAGAGCAAATAAATGTATAACATTTAATACTTTTTATGTAAAACGGATCATAGGAAAGTAACATAAATATTTACTTGAACTTTAGTTACACTAAATGCATGCGAAATGGCTTTCAAAAATATGGTTTTCGCACGATTGTGGTAAATGGTGTCGTTAAATGTATGTATTTTAATGGCGTTGTGCCTGTTATTTACATGTTAATGGCTTTGAGAACTTTCTACTATGAACTAACGATTCGTTTTTACGCAGTTATCTTATAAGGAGCTCATTGAAAAAGCAAAAAAACGCATCTGTGAATAAAGTCAACAAGGAAACCATGAATCACTTGATCGACATCTGTACTTATGGAAAATGGAATGGTATATTTACTGGTCAAGAGGAAGGGGACCTCAAGCAAGAACTTGGAATATTTAGTGGGCTTTTTATATATCCAGGTGAGTATTGTAGTTACCACCCACATTTAAAATATATTAAAATATTTTAAATGCTTTTTTTAAAGTTTACTAAGATTATTAATTGTTTTGAAGTTAAACTTACAATCTTTAAATTTACTAATTTCATTTTATTTCATTATACATAAAAACAAAAGTTAATATCATATTTTCACATTGTATTTTTATTTCATTTCATTTACAAGTGGTGCATTTAATTGCGAATAAATCATATTATTCATTGAATTAGCAAGTAAAATACTACAAAGCTCTTGCGATGTGTATTGGACATAGGCAGTCATTAATAGAAACCAGATATTAGTAAATCTATTTAAAAAAACGATATAATATGACACTATTTATCTTAATTATATAAGGACCTCAACATAGATTACATAGTGCATTCCAGGGAGACTTTGCATATATTTTTACTTACATTTTATGTCTACCTTAAAAATTACAAAATTCAGTATTACTTAATATTTTTTTATTTGATATCAATGAATGACAATAATTTTAAACAATGCACTGTGCTTTAATTTCTTTATTAAAATCGTAAAACTCAAATAATATTCGCTTTAAAATAGAAAACTTGAAAAATTCCTTAGAGCTCAAGCCCATACATATGATTCTGCAGAAAGGAAGAAAGGAGATAACAGCTCATCAGTGATTGAGATTAAAACCAAAACTTCTATTTCAAAAAATATGCTCTTCATACAAGGCCAAAGTGAGCTCAAGTAAATCGAATAGAAATTATTATGTTTATTTGCTTACCATATAATTTTTTATAACAAAAATTATTAATGTGAAACTACGACCATCAGTTAGCGGACAGTAGGCTATTGATTGTCAATGAGAAAATTAGTTTTTTCCCTTTTTATTATTTTAAAAATTTTGATGCAAAAATAAAGAGAAAACATTCAAACTCTGAATAATAGTTCTTATCTACATATATATCATAATAAATTAACTATATTGTAAATTCTAGTACTAGCAAGTGCTCCATTTTCTTCATTATGCTCTTATCCGGTTCTTCTAGAGCAAATCTTAGGTATATAATGAATAAATACAACAATTTTCTTATCTAAATAGTTTTTATATATTACTTTACAAAATTCGTCCTTTTTTATATTTTTGCTGTGATGACAGAAAACATGCCATCAGATGGGAACTATTGCTTAAATTTGTGTACTATACCCTTTAGGTATTATTACTCATAGATATAATAACTTAGAATGGCAATAAATAAATAACAGGTATGTCAACAGTTAACTTCAAAAATAAAATTTAAGCTTTTTTAAAAACTATAATATTGTTGTCCTGTTGAGTGAAGATATGGACCTAGTGGAAGGATATTGATCTTCGGAGAATAAGGTCCAATGTTCGATCCAGCCACTATCAACGTAAGTTGGATGCAGTTCTTGCACTCTGCATGCACTTATATTCAGATATGTGTTTGGAGTTTTCTGGGTTTTCTCCCTGAGGGTTCACTGTTTAGAAAAAGTCCCCTCCCCCACCGGAATGTAATTTACTCGGTGAATGCTAAAGTTCTTAACAATGGCCCTTATCAACAAATTTTAGGCCGTGAACTATTTCCTACGCAGTATCAAATGAATATAAATTTTTAAAAATTTATCTCCGCTCACCATTATCAACAAATTTTCTGCTTTTATAAAGACTGAATGCTTAATGTTAAGTAAAACTTAATGGAATTTTTTTTATAAAAAATTCCTTTATTAAAAATTTGGGGGAGAAAATTTGTTTTGATGAAGGATTTATAATTTAAGACAAGTCTCTCACACACACATTTTACAATTATGATTTTCATCAATCACCTGCAGAAGAGCTGATGACAGAATGGCTGGCGTTTTCATTTTATCTGCTTGCCACCTCTGGATTGAGTGTTTATGGTGCTTCTCGGAAACCGAAAATGACAGTAGGTCTCATTTGAATTTCCCCTCGAATGTGTAAGAAAAAAATGAGTGTAGAAGGATAAAACAAAAGCCAAAATTATTTGTCAGTAACTATATTACAGCAAAATAATAAGCTTTTATCAAATAAGCAAGAAAAAATATCACAATAAAAATTTCTATTACTGTAAAAAGCTGAAACTGCTTTGTAGTAATTAAAGTGTTTGCACTCTTTTTAATCAATAAAACAATCTTTACACACACACTCATATATATATATATATATATATATATATATATATATATATATATATATATATATATATATATATATATATATATATATATATATATATATATATATATATATATATATATATATGTCATCTTTCATTAATGTTTTTACTAGCTAATAAACCTTAAATTTTAATTGATGTACAAGCATTTCATATTAATCTGATGAATAAACCTTAATAATCGTTTTCTACAAATGTTATGAACTTATTAAAAATATAAACATATTAGTTATCCTTGTAATTTAAGTTTTAATTTTATTTTATTTTTTGAATTTAGCTTTCTGTGACTCGTAAAATGTTGCAAAAAAATATAAAAATCTTTGTTTTACCTTGATAAACATAGTTAAATTCAATTTTCCGTATTTTGTAATCTTAAATAATTAAATCTTTTTTGCTAATATCATTATACTGCAAAATATATATGTAATTTTACCTATTTTATAAATATTTAAAATTTTTATTAATTTCTAAGAAAAAGTTATTTGACATTTTAAATGTCACTAAATAATGAAGGAGAATTGAGTTGTTTGAAAATAATTTGATTTTATATTTTTGATAAGAGATAAAACGATTTTCTTATAGTATATAAATATTTTACTAAATTATATATATATATATATAGATATATATTTTAAACCTATACCCGTTGACCTTATTAGTAAGATAATTACATAATCATAAAATGTATAATCTTTACTGGAAATACTGATCAAAGTTATTTTTGAAGTTATCCTTTAAAGAAAAAATTTTGCTGTCGAAATTATTATGTATAGATCAGCACAAATAATAATCCAGAAGTACCAGATCTGGCGAGTATAATGGATATAATATTGCATGGCATCTAAGCTGTTTGGCGAATTTTCAACCGTGTCAGAGTCTCATATTATCTTTCCAAAATAATATCTTTTTTTTACAGTAGATTCTCGTTTTTATGGAGCTCTAATTTACAAATAGTCACGAATTTTTTCAAACTAGTAGCTGGTCCCTAATATGGCCATACATACGCAATGATAATTTTAATTTCTATTTACGAATTAAAATTTTGAAATATCTCTTTTCTGTAAATTCATTTTCATGCTTCTTTTGCTTGCATTTATATCTTTATTTTCTTTTCAATTTCGTTTATTTTTCTTATTTTTGGTTGGGAAACTTGGATCAACGCTTACATTCAAATACCGTAAGTTCATCGAGTTAGCGATTACTTACTACACTGCTGATGTTGAAATCCCAGATTCTTTGAAACAACTCCTGTGGATTTTTTCTTGCCTAATCTAACTTCCGTCTTACCACCTTTTCAGTAGAGTATAACCAGTAGCATCAAGTGCAAATATTGTAAGGAGTGCTCATGACTTGGAATCGCCTGATAAAAATTAACGCTTCAGATTCAATGCACTTGTCAATCTAAGATTGAATTGAAGATGCAGAAACCACTATATCTAAATCATTTTGACATGCAAGCTTTATTACCATCACAACAGAAGAAAATCTAAAGCATTTTCTTGTTGACTTTTTTGAATCTCAACATCACTTTTTCATCCATGAACTTTGACAAGGAAATTGATTATTCCCCAAAATTACATTTCCGGACTTTTTGAATGTGGACTCCGATGCAATTTATACTTAGGAACTATCAGAAGATTAAATGATTGGGAACATTATGAATGCAAATGAAAAAGAACTTACAGATAACAAACAAAAAATGAGTAATGGTGAAATCGTCAGCAAAACAAGCAAATGAATAGCTAAGAAAATTGGGGTACTATTTTGAGGTAAGCAACAAAGAAATTCTGTGCTATATCGAAATAAAGATTGAAAAATGTGTTTTTGTATATGCTGTTTTGAAACAGAAAAAAACAAGTGATTACTTTGGCTAATTTTTATTAATAAAAGGAAAGTAAGAATTCTTTTTAGGTATGAATTTTATTTCACTCGTGTTTCTGTGAAACATTATAAATGCAAATGGGAAAGTACTTGTTGTGAAGTATATATTAAATAATTATATTTCAAATAGTGTACATTATTTATAAGGAAAGAGCAGTTTGATAAAAAAAAATTTAAGAGATATAATATTTATTCTTTTATTTTACGTACTAATTTACCAGTCCCAAAGTAAACTGGTTCGTATAACGAGCGTGGTTTGTATTAGCAATTTACAGCCTTTTCTGTTTGGGAGAAACATTTGCATCAAATTATATATTATCATGCAGATGAATGCATTTATTTTGAAACGTAATTTTATATTTCATTCAAAATATCTTGATTTTTGTAAATACCATTCCTGGGGATATGACTAAAAAGGATTGACAACTTTGTACTTGGTAACTTTGACACATGCCTGTCTCTTCTTAATTCTGTGTGACTTAACGTTATTATCCTTTTTGTAATTTAAAAAACTCCAGCATGAAAACAAAATCAACCAGTAAATGAGTACCATTCTTTCTAAACTTAGAACAATAAAGAAACACAAAATTGCTCAAATATACTGAGAATTTGTGATACAAGCAAGATGGACAATAAACAGGATATATTCTCAAAACTTTTCCGCCTCTTCCTTCTAAAATATTATTTTCATCTTTATTGCAATAAGAAAATTTTTCATAGAAGAAACTCGTTTCTTAAGAAAAATATTGTCATATCGAAGCAGCTGTTTTCTCAAATAAAGAATAACTGGACTCGTCCAGCCTTAGTTTAAGAAGAAACTTGTATCGCTGGGAAGAATTTCACATTAAGTTATGATTTCTTTCTTAGTAAGATATATATTCTAAATTTTTTATATCCAGCCTAATTACTTTATAACTCTATAATATAAAATACATAACTGTGCTTATTACAAAACACGAAACAGTACATAAATGTTTATACTGTATGTTACGTATATTTATATATATGCGTGTATGTACTTATGTTTATTACATGTTGTAGATAAACGTTAACTACTTATTTTGATTTTGTTCTATTTCAGCATTACCTATAATTTCCATACCTTTTTAGACTTGCTTTAATTACATATTTTAAATTAAAAATTTTTTTCTAATTACATTTAACTTATAGTTGGTCTCACATCTATTTCTCAAGAATAATTTATTTTTTTCAAAAAATACATAATTCAATTAATAATATTTTTTTAAAAAATATATTACTCTTATTCTTTGACATTTTTAATCTAAAAATATATTGTTGCAAAAAATATTGTTGATAGAAAACTAAAAATAAACAAGAGAAAAATAATACTGAAAAATAAACACACATAAGAAGAGTTTCTTTACATTACAAAACATAGAAACACAATATCCACATTTGTAAATTTTCTATATAATCAATTTTTGCCTCATAATTAATTATTAATTTGTAAATGAAAAAACATTAAATTATATTGTCTAGAAAAGTTCTTATATTTATGTACATGTTGAATGTGGGGTCTTACATATGTGGTATAGATATTTCGGTACTTTATATTTTCGACAGTACCTGCAGTCAATCGTCTTCAAAAGCATGAGGTCATGGATTTTCAAGGTTTTGACATTTATTACTTCAGCATTTCAGCACTTAAATTTAATTGCTGATTTGTACTCGATTTAATTTAAACAGCTGAAGAAATTCCAAGGGAAAAGTATGTATTCCTTACAGAAATGTGAGGAGAATGTAAACATTTGGAAAATGTATGAAAATCTCTTAATATTTACTTGGCTATAAGTCATCACAAGAATTGTTGAATTACAATAAGCACAGATTGTTATTTACTCAGCAAACGTTTTATCGTCATATTTACATTTATGTGCTCAACAAGTGAAATAAGCTTTTCAATATTTTTCATCTCAACTGTTTTGTCACGCCCTTGACTTTGAAGACTTAAGGATGAGATCAGAGCTCAACACATAAAAATTAAATGAGTGAGTTACGCACTGGTTCTTCAGTAGTGTAGTCAGTTTCTGACTTCCCATAAAGAAATTTTTCTTATTTTTTTATGATAGTCATTCCATTAAATGACTATTTAAATATAATAAATTAATATTAAAAGAAAAAATTAAATTTCGTAATGATAATTATTCAACCAACATGATATCCACAGAAAATATTCGACCATACTTCTTAAAAAATGTTTAAACGAATAATGATTTATATAAAAGCTTAATTCTTAGGATAATTTTGATCAGCATTTAAAGTAACATGGCCGTAGAAATAAAAATTATACTGGTGTTATTTCACATTATTTATGTCATTCATAATTTATTTAAAATAACTTCTTTTAAGACAGCAACTCAAGTTTCTCATTAGAAAGCTGCTCTCCAAATTCTCTATAATTAACTTATAAGTTATAAGGCTCTAGCGTAAGAAATATTAAGGATGAAAGTAACTTATGAAAATTAGTCTGCAAAGTTATGTTTTTTATTTTTACTATGCATTCTACAGTTTCCTTTTCTAAATTTAAAATAGTTTTTAGCCATCAATTGAAATATCAATGAATAATGTATTATACTGTAACAGTTAATGCTATTTAAGTATTTTCAGAAAAAATGCAATTTCAGTAATCTTCTTGATGAAGTGATGAGATTATTCCATTTTTTAAGGAAAAGGTTTTAGCATCAATCTTGTCATTCTCGAAAAACGTTTAATTTATAATTACCAAATTATTACTTATAATTTGATTAACATATTTGTTTCATTATTTTTGTTTATTTATTGTTAAAAGAAAGCATTTTTGTCATTAAAATATATCTATATAGCATTTTATCCCCATTTAAAATATTTCAGTGATTACTTAATGGAAGTTTTTTAAAATTTCTATTAATTACTCATAATTTAAGAAGATTGTTTGATCTATATTTCATGTACCTTTTTCTATTAAATTATATTTAAAATTTGTATGTTCTTAGAGTTTCAATTCTGTATATTTATTTAAACGAATGTTTTCATTTTTTTCAACTCTATTAATTCAAAAAATGTTTTATTTATTTAATGAAAGACTGTGTCTTCGTAAATAGAATAGTAAAAATGATATACTTTATTTTCGTATGGGTAAATATATGCAATTTTTCAAATGCTCTAAAATTGAACTATTTTCTTAATTAATATTTATAAATAAGAAAAAAATTTAACCCAGTAACCACGTCCGATAGCTAGACGAAAATGATAACTACTCTTCCAATTAAAATGCCACAAAGTGTGATCTTAATGAATTTTTTTTCTTTGTTAGAAGTTCAAAATGAATCTTCACTGCACATTTTAAAATAATGAAAATTAAATCTATGCATCTTTGCGTATAATAATTCATTTGATTTATAAAACTGTTAGTAAGATTATAATGTCTGAAAGAGTTTGAATTGAAGTTTGAAATCCTATCACAACTTCAGCAATAGTCAATGGCATTTAGAGATGAAAATTATGATTAAAATGAAATATGTCGCCAATTTTACTTAGATCATTCCGGTACAAATGCATGTTGAAAATTCAAAGTAAAGCACACTAAAGAAAAATATATTATTCGTGCTTGTCGAAGACTTACAGTACTGTCTATTGATTGCTTCAGTTTTTATCACATTTAATTTTTCGAAGCTGAACGGTATTTTAATCCAAACAGTGTGTCATCACATGCACTATTTTTAAGAGAAAAATTTGTTTTAGAGAATGTTTTTCTAGAAAGAGAAAAAATATTTGTGTTGCATCACGTTTTTTAAAAATTTCACTTAAAATAAAATTTTCAGAAAATGAAATTAGAATATGTTTTCAAAATAGAATCTGTGAAGAAAACACAGTTTTATTTATAATTTAACTTCAGGCATAAACACACATATACATGTACTGTTGCATAAAATATTACATGATCTCAGATAAGCCATAAACAAGGAGCAATATAGTTATTTTTATAAAAAAAAAGGAATTTGAATGATAATTAAGTCATATGAAACATTCAATTATTTACCTAAAAATATTGAAATACATGGTAATTTTTTAATTATTGGTACTTTATTACTAATGTATTTTTATAACTGCAAAATTATAGCTTAAAATTTCTCAAATGTGTGTTTTAACTTTTAAATTTGAAACATTTTTAAGTGTTATTGTAATTATATTTAAAATATCTAAGTGTTTGATATATGAAGTTAAATTAAAATAAAATATTATTAACAGAATCCGAAAATTCGTATATATATATTTCTTTAAAATATTTTTGTTAAAATAAATTAGATTAATTCAATAATGCAAAATATTTAAGTGGAAGTTTTTAATTCAAAGTAAATAAAAATTATATTGCTAAAATGATACAATATTTACAAAAACGAATAAAGTTATAACAGTGATAAATTTTTTAAATTGAAATTTGATATTTAATTGATAATAACTAAACTGTGATTTATAAAATATTCGCATTATAATAACCCAAACTAAAAAATGTTGTTTTAAGAAGAGAATACATAAAAGGTATCAGACAAATTTCAAAATTTTAAAGATTGATAGTTGTTTATTACTAAGAAAGTTCAATTTATTTTAAATCAACATTCATAAATGATAAAATTTTAGGTACTTTGATATCTAATTAAACAGAGATTTTGACACATAATTAAATTTCATTTTCGAAAACCTAAGCGATTTACTAAGGGGATATTCTTACAAACTCCACTGCTTTTTGCTTTCCTAGACAAGATTTCACAAATATAGTGAATCATATTTAAATATCATGATTGAGAAAACAAGAAAATTTGTGAAACTCACCCTGTGACAGACATATATTTACTAAGTGGAAGCGCAACATTTCTTTTCTTCTTTAAAATTATCGAACATCCAAATAGGGACATTGTTTTCTAATAAGGTAAAGGTGTAAGATAGGTAAGAGATAGTTTGACTAGAGCTTTATGATATTTGTAAAAGATTTTGCAATTTCTCAATTTTTATAATTAAAACATAAATATTAACAGTTTATGTAAAACATTCATTAATGTTCGCAGGTATATTTACAGGTACAAAATGGTGTGGAGCTGGCAATATATCAGAGAGCTACGACGACCTAGGTCCAGAAATAGAGGCTGATATGTGCTGTCGTACCCATGACCATTGTAATGACAGTATAGCAGGATACGATACAAAATACGGCTTAGAAAACTCTTCCCCAGTTACAAAGTAAGATAATCAAAAAATGCAAAGCTTCTAATATATATGATTGAAAATCTAATTTGAATAAGAATTTCAATTGATATTTTGATGTCCAGATTTCAGCTCATTGGTTAATAACTTGTTTTCGGAAATCAGGCTAAATATTTCATCCTTTAACTATTCAAAATTAATGCAAAGACCTAGCTTAATAGAGGCTTTTGTTTTTTAAAAGCATCTAATTATGAAGCAATTTATCACATCAATTATTCATCAACAGGTGTTTTAATGTTTTCATAAGAGGAAAAAAATGTTGAATAACTTTTTTATGGAAATTGAAGTAATACAATTATGGGAAATAGAACATTTTCATTTTAATATTTTCGAAGTATTTCAAAGAAAAGTTAGCTTAATATATCAAAGTAATAAATAAAAGATTAAATATAAATTAATGAAATAAAGTAACAATAAAAGAGAAACGTGTTTCTTGTTCGAATTAACTCTCATAGGTATATTATTTTCATGTAAATTATAAATGTAAGAAATTTTTTCATTCTCTAATATATACAATTAAATTTACCCAACATTAACAAAAAAAAAAATAGAAAATTGTTCAGAAATAGTAAAAATATTATGATTAAAATATTTATTAAAAATAGTTATAACTGCAAAATGTGTATGATAACACAAATTTAAATTCTCATCATATTCAATTTAACTTCTAGTTAAATTCTCTAAATTTAATAGCATTTAAGTATTTCCGATAAGTTTCGTGAAAAAAGCCTCGCATAATGGTATATATTTGTTACTATTATATGTTCTTAAGTTATCATACACTTTTTCTTCGTTATTTGAATGTATGGAAAACATAATAACAAGCTATTAATCATTTTTCAAATATCTTTGCTTAAAAAAGTACCTATTTCGCTCTAATATTTTGAATACAAAATTATATTTCAGATCCCACTGCGACTGCGATGTATTATTCCATCGCTGCCTTTTCGAAGCCAATACAAAAACGTCCAATCGCATCGGAAGAATTTATTTCAACTTTCTGCAGATGGAATGTTTCCGTGAAGAATTTCCTATAATTGGATGTCGAAGGTACCACGGGTAAGTGATGCACAAAGCCTTGTTCGGCATAATTAAATAATAATTCTGTCTATTTATGAAATAGAAAAGAACCTTCCAACAAGAATTGACATTTAGAGAGGAAGAAGAAATCTCACCATCAATAAGAAATAATATAATTTGTTTTTCCAATAAAAAGATGCACTACATGAAAACGATTTTAAATTCTGAAAGGACCAACAAATAATATTATTAAACGGTAAAAGTTTACCGTTAATTTTAATAATAAATTTTGTACCCCAACTTTTACTACTTTTTTTACAACTTTTTTTATTTAATTACGGGTACCCCATTTTCGGCGGGTTTTTTTTTTTTTTTTTCGCCTAGATAAACCTCAAAATGTGAAGAATAAAATGGTAACTGCGTTTGTTAAAACGCTGAAAATACCAGGGTTACTAAAAATTAAAGTTTATCGCCAAATTTTTTGCCAACCTAAAGGTAACCCCTTCTACACAGAACTCAAATTAACAATTCTGTTAATGATTCTGTATCACCACTAAATGATCTCTAAATGATGTTCATCTGAGGATCAAAAGTTAGAAATTGTTTTTGCGGGAAAATTAATAATACGTTTCCAGTTGTTTACTTCTATTGATTGAAAAGCTGGTAAATACAGCCAGCCATTCAGCATGTAATTTTGAATCACGTTCAAATGAGGAATCAACACCTAAGCTGGCAGGTTCCTCTACAAGCTACGCTAACAAAGAAATATTGGACCTTACAGAACTTTTGATGTGCATAGGACCTTTCAGCATATATAGGTTTTCGGTTTGATCTGGTATCAAAACAGTTACCTCCAGGTTATCAAAACGGTCCTGGTCCCCTAAAGTGTAGGGGAAAAACAGTTGATTAAATAAAGAAAACTTATGCATATGATAACCTTCCTATCAGATTAAAAATTATTTTTATATGCTTTACGATTTTTGTGCATACCTAATGATCAATTTTAAAAGCATAACATGCTTGAATTAATATTCACTACTCTATAAAATCGTTGAGCATATGCAAGTCATATGCAAGTAATCAATATAGTGCAATGATTTTATATCATTAAAACACATTTTTGAGCATTATGTGAATTTGTATATTAATTGAATCTGTGTGAATGATTCAAGTGAAAGGAACTATCTATATTTTTTTATTTTACATGAAGCTTTTCTGCAAAAGACTATTTATAAAAATGTAAATTTATCATTGTGTCATGGAAGTGTATTTTGTTACCAATAATTATTGTTAATTTAAAAAATGTATTTTAAAATGTTCCTTATTCTTTTATCACTTAATAATGATATAAAATTATTACTGAAACAGTGATCGACAAACTTATAAATCTTGTGTGCTACCGTAACGCACTTATACTCACAAACTTTTTTCAAGAATCTTAATTTTTCTTTATTGCCTATAAACATGCATTTGAAGGAAATACGAAATCACTTTTAAGTAAACTGCATATAACGAATAGAAACTGAATTGAATTATACATAAAAAAAATTAAAATGCAATTAGTGATGAGTAACAGGGGTACAGATATTTTGGCACACTTATTAACTTTAATGAGGATTATGGATCTTTATTATATCAAAACGTTTTTTGATGTTGGGAATGTAGACAATAGCTTCCATTCGAATACTGTTGTCCAGGAGTTCCTCATCGAGTCTACTTCTGTACTAATATTTAATCAATTTCATGCTGGAAAAAGAAATCCCTCACAATTAGTGAAAGTTGAACTTTGTTTTCACTTTGAAAATTTTTTTTAATCAAAATTGGATTTTTTTACTTTGAGAATAAGAAGCCAAATATTTTGACAGTTTCAAAAAGTCATTTTACACAGATAAATCATTTCAACAATCAATCAGTTCTAACTTCACTGCCACATTCTCTTTTTGAAAATCAAAATGCTCTACGACACAAGTGGAGTACATAAAAGGAAATTTACCGAATTGTGTACAAACTGAAGACCATTTTGAAATCTTTTTTGAATTTACTTCTCAAATATGGAAATTTTTTAACGTATGGTTTCTTGTATAACACATTGTTGAAATAATTTCAACATGATGAAAAATGAAGTTCAGCGACTAGAACGCTAATACGATCGTGCAAATGACGGTTTGGCGATCACTAATCTAAAGCTTTTTTTATATTTCTGTAATAATTTGCAGTTTTTTTAAAATTATTACATGAATAATTATATTATAATGAATCGCTTATACAGGTTTATGAAAATTTTTTTTTGTTTTTAGTTACATTCGTCGAAGATGCCTGGAATATGAACTAGACTTGGCAAGAGAGAGATTTCATCAATTTTTCGATGCTCAATATTATGAGCCTCAGTCCGATGATGAAGATGATAACGAGGTTGAAACATACGATATATTTTCATATATATTGAAAAAGGAGAAAGAAATCTCATAGTAAACTGTAATCATTCATTTTGTATTTTTTACGAATTTGCATTACGAGAAAACCATTATTGAAATAAATCATCATTACATTTAAAATGTATAGCTCATACTTTGCAATTCTGGATTTTAATGAATTAACTCTTTTGATATTCCCATTACTCAACATGTGTAGTTTCAAATCGTAAGTAAATAAATATGCGTCTGATTTCAATCTATGAACACAATTTAAGAAACCCCTTTATATTACGATACAAATATTTATATTTTAAAAATCAAATCTATGTTACTATTATCTCAGGATATTCCATTTCTTATAAAGTGATATATTTTGCACTTGTGTGTGTGAGAGAGAGAGAGAGGCCCTGTGGCTTAGTGACAGCGTTTCACGCTCCCAAGGGACAGGTCCGAGGTTCGATACTCGGGCTGGGCAAGGTCGACTCAGCCTTTCATCCCTTCAGTGGGTCGATAAACTGAGTTACAAGCATGCTTGGAAACTAAACACTAGGGATTTCACGTTAGGCTGACCACCTAATTGGGACATTTGCTTTGCACCCCATATCCTCTCGGTCAAGAAAACAGAGATGGGCCCTGTAGGCCTTGGCCCACATGATATGTCATGCCACGGAGTTTAGTTTATATATACATATATATACATCATCAGTCATATCTATAAAGACAAATTATTTCTGTATAAAATTATATGCAGGGAACTAATAAAAAATCACGTATTGCAATAATCTAAGGCCTTGATAAAATCTTATTGTTTATCAATTATATGCAAAGGCCGCACCTTGCCCTGCAGTAGTAATATTCTTCTGAACAAAAGATCTCTAGTTTTATTTCAGCCACCAGTAGGAAATAGATGTTCCACTTCTACCTTCAGCATGCATAGATAAACAGGCTGTTATTTTTGTAATATTTATAAATATTTTGCATAAGTTTTTGTAGAAAGTTTTAGGAACGAACTAAATAACTGTTAGAAATATTCATAATTACTTGCTAGTGGTATTTTGAAATATTTTATGCTTCTTCAGTTATTTTTAACTATATGTGTGATGTACAAACAATTGCATATCACCTAAAAATAAAATAGTTATCATGTTACTTAAATGATGTAATTTGATTTATTGACACTCTGTAATCCCTTTTAGCAGATGTGGTTAATTTGATTGACTCATACTATTAAAAAGCACTACAAAAGTCCACAGATAATGCTAAAATCTCATCAATTTGCCAAGCAAAGAGTTAAATCGTAAAGGGTATGGTTTCTAATTCAATAATTCTTGGTTCAAGTCTCATGCATAGATATTTGCGTATGCTTCATAAGTACACGTGTATGCACAACAGAGCATCTCACTTTAAGATTCATTTCGGTCTTCTCTTAGCTTACATCAAAATTACAAATCAAATTTAAAAAATGTATTTAAACACATATGCCTATTTGAATTTTCTGTTACCTTTTTTTTAATCTAACAAAATACACACGCACGCACACACACAACGTTTTGAAAAATATTAAAACAACTTAATCTTACTGCTATAATTTTACAAAAATTTTCATGAACCTCAATGAATTTATCAGATTATTTATTATAAGTAAATTCTATTTGAAGAACATTAAAGGCTACTTTTAATCTTTCAAAGATTAAATTTTCATATTCAGTAAATGAATTCAAAAATTTGTCTCTCTTTCTCTTTCTGACAAACATATACGTCAGACCCGTTTTCTACTACGTATTTGCTACGTCACTAAATGACGCAAATAGTACAATCTTATTAGAGCCAAAAATAAATAGCAAGAAATATTGCTTAAAATATCTTTATAGAAATATTACGTCATTTCCTAAATGATAAAGAAAATTCTTACGATCACGCAGGATTACGAAGAACGATAAGTTTACTATAGAAATGTAATCTTTGTTTGATGTTATATAAATTAAAAAACAATGACTTTTTAACATGTAAAACGTCTTCAGAATTTCTAGAATAAAAAACATGTTTTTCTCCAAAACATTAAAGAAAAAAATAAATGTTTAGCTTAGAGATAAGATTATTCGCACCATGTGTGTGATTCAAAACAAAAATTACACTTACAGTGAAAGTTAAACTATGCAAAATTTAAAAGTTTTGGGAGACTTTTTGTAAAAGAATAATCGTCATATTTATCAAAGTAAAATCAATAAATAAAAAACTTATTTATCTTTCGTGCATTCCTTAAATCTTGATCAAATTGATATGCTCGTACAACTGAAATATCTATGTTATTTATGTAATTTTATTCTTATTTTATCAGATTTTATCATCTTTTGATAGGTCTTTCATTATATGGTGATGTAGATAAAATCAACAGTCATTTTGGATATGAATTTTTAGGTTTTGGATAGTTCTAGATAATGATTAATGTTTTATAGGAAAAACTTTTCCTATAATTGATTTTTTATGAGTGATTGCATAATTTTTATAAACCAAATACAGCATACAAAACGAATATACCAAAACCAAAAGAATGGTCTTTGAATAAAAAGTATTTTATAATTAATTATAAAGCATTCCTTAGAGATTTTGATCACCTTAATTATTTTTTTAATCCTATGTTATTTGAGTCAAATTTTTTCCTAACATAATTTTTGTTAAAAAAAACTTTGTATTCCAAAGCATTTCAGAAATTAAAAAGATATTGAACGCAAAACCAAAATGACAAAATTACTTTGAAAATAAAAAATTCAGAAAAAAAATAAATATTAATGTTTCAGCGTTTTGCAGCCTCCACTTACTATACCTATCAAACCATAACCTACCAATTCTTTTCCGTGTTTTATATAAAATGGTTTTATTTCTTTCTACTTCAAATCTATATATTAATAAATTAAACTCCCTTAATTTATTTTTAATTTAGATTATCTTGAATATTTTAAAGGGAAATATTTTGAAACATTAAGGGAAATATGAAACTGCGCTCTGCTGTGAAACTGAAATCGATAATCGATCATAATATTTTAATCATAATCAATTTATTAGTAAAAATCGTAAATTAATCTATTAACGATTTTCAGACACACTGACAATTTACGTTAAATCATTTTAATCTATCGGTAACATTAAATAAACATGTTGTCATTTCTCAGAGAATCCCTTAACAGTTCAAAGATTCTAAAAGACATTTTGTTTCGAATGTTTATGAAAAATGGCACCGTGCATTTATAATACAAAGGAAAAAACTAAGAGAACATTCGATTGTTATATAATAAATATATATTTTCTCAAAGCAAAAAATGCAGTATGCATTTCTCATTTTTTGCCTCTAAAACTTGCATTTTTTCCCGTTGAGAAAACTAGTCTATAATAATAGACAGTGGATTTAAAAATAAATGCGCGGGATTACTTCCTTAAGTGAAATATAATTTGAAAAGTATATTGAAATTGATTTTTCCTGAATGTTTTTCAGTTATCATCTGAAGAATTCTATTCGAGATAACTAACTATGCAAGATTGGTTATCACATTCCAACTGTATATAAAGAGTAACTATTATTCAGAAATATGAAACTTATTTGTGAAGCAAATCAATCATTATTGCAAAATTGATAGTTATTTCAATATCATTTCTTGTTGTGTCAGTTTATTATAATATCATGTTATAATATGGTGTCAGAATAAGGTTTATTAAAAATTATATACTATCATTAAACATTTTCAAAGCAAATATGGAAAAAATAATTAAAAAATAACTTTTGTTATTTTAATAAACTTTGCAAAAATTTAAAATTTTAGTAAAATTTATAAATAACTACTGAAGAATCTTATATATATATATATATATATATATATATATATATATATATATATATATATATATATATATATATATATATATATATATTCAAATTGTATTAAAGTATTTTATAAACATTATATTGAAGAAATTTGTGCTTGAAAACTGTAAATGAGGAGATTTAAGGTTCCTAACTGGGCATTTAACGTATACACATTTAATTTTAAATAAAGTTTTACTTAAAAAATATATTCATTTTCATCAATGATTTATTTGCAGAAAATTGTGTAATATTTCTAACTGAATAATATTATAAAAAAATCAACTCAAATAATTTCATAAAATTTTAAGGAATAAATAAGATTAATTAAAAATAAATTTCCCATGAATAAGCATATCTGATGCTCTTCACATATTTGTCTTTAAACACGCATTTTATATCAGTATAAAATTTCTGACTTTTTTTTTTATTTTTTTTGAAATGTAAATTTGTTACATTATTAAAATCAGCTATTAAAACAAAAATTCCAATGTTTTATGAATATTTGATATTTACTTTACATGCAAATGTATATCATTATCATTTTGATAAATTTTTAGGAAAAGCATAAATTCTTAAATAATATGTAGCAGTTAAAATTAAGCTTAAACAAAATATCATAAGTCTGCAGATTTTTTAAACGTCAATTCTCTCCAATGAATCTTATAATATTATCTCAATTTACTTTTGAAAACACCTCTCATAAACATCTGTTCAATCTAAACACTTTTTAATAATATTTTTAAGATAAAAAAAAAAAGCATTTTTGAGATTAAAATGATTGACAAAAATATTTTTTTCCATTTTAATAACAAAATTAGTTATTCAAAGAGTAACAAAATTTTTACTCAATTAATTAAACTACTATTTTTGATAAATTAGAAATTAAATTCTTATAGATGGTTATCAAAATAGTGGAGACAAGTGTGAATGAAAGTAACATTTTAAAATTCGGCAATAAGAATTAAAATATATTAATAGCTACCAGTTTTTTATAAAGAGAAATATATATTCTATTAGTATCCTTGGATATTTTTTAAAAGCGTAAAATGTTGGATTTTTTCACGATTTCAAAGATGCCAAATTGTAGGTGCCCGTTTAGCTAAAGAATCTAATCCGTCTAGCTGGAGAATTTAACCCGTCTAACTAGAAACATCCTAACTTTTAGGTATTTTTAGAGGCACGGTGCTTAAAGTCATGACAGCATGCATACAATGCGGCAAGATTTGCTCCATAAGGCAAAAAAATAGAGGTTTGAAAGAGAAACTCGGTGAAAGACATCGATGGATTAAAATGGATTGTAATGTCTCCAAAGAAAGCAAATGTAGGCACAAAGCTCAACCAGCGTCTGATTCTTGTGTCAATGATTACAGTTAGTAGGCACATTCCTGAACAAAACATTTAAGACAGAGCTGCAATTCCAAATGTTAATGTCTTGCGTCGTCTACAGTGGTACCACATTCATAAAATCTGATTGATTGATAAGTGGAATGAGGAAATATATTCTGACGAATTATCTTTCACACTTTTCCCAGCATCAGGAAGGGTGCACATTTAGAGGATACGTGCATAAGTGCATGATCATGATTGTCTCCTTCTAACTGTTAAAAATAGTGTGTTACCTGTCATGATATAAACCCCCACGTTGGAGTTTCAGCTGGACTAAGAATAGCCCTTAAAGGAAGGATCATTTGAGAGAAGTATGGAGAAACTTTATCTAACGAGGTACATCCTTTGATACAAACTTTCTTTCTTACAAGAGATGGAATTTTTCAAAATAATAACGCAGATATCCAGGCAACGGGACTTGTCCAGCCATGGTTTGATGAACATGATTATGAAGTTAGACATTTACCTTGGCCAATTTTCTACCCTCGTGTCCCTTTCAAAAGCATTAACTGTGGATATACCGTACCAATAAACTGTGGATATACCGTACCAATAAAGTATTGCACTGATTGCCTTCCTACGATTCAAAAACAAGAAACAGAAAAAACTTCATCATCTAAATTTGTCATTTAATAAAATGTTGAGGAATCTTTCTATTTTATATAGTTGACAAGAAGTGAAGAAGAAAATTATTGCAAAGATTTGGTACATTTTTGAAAAAAGAAATAATGTGAAAGTACATGCGAAATTTTAATGATTCTTTATTTTTTTATTACTTTCAATTTTTAATTCATTTATTCAACTTGTATAAAAAGATATTTTCCTAACATCCATATCTTCCTTACTTTTCCTACGGAACGTTTTAAGCAATGGGAAAGTACGGTTACCGACATTTATGTAAAACTAGCAAAAAATAAAAAATTAGCACTTTTCTGCATATCAAATTTATCTCTCTTAAATAAGAACTCGTTTAATTTAAGTAATAACTCTCTAGAACTAACAGCTTTCCAGATGTTTTTTTCACTTTCTTTAAACTATGTATAAAAATATTCATTCATTTTTGATTCAGTAATACTTTTTATAGTGATTTCTTTTTTATCTTCTTTTATTTTGTAAAATTTTTAGAGAATTTGATACATTGAAATGAATATTAGATGTATTAAAATGAATATAATTAAATTTACTTTAAAAGAATTAAATTTTTATTCATAGTTTTCTTTTTTCTTTTGGCAACATTTATACTTTGAAACTGCTGGAACCTCGCTGATGAAATAGCACCATCATTATCGATATGCTAAAGCAACACCGTCACTCCTTTGCATTGGGTTAAATTCATAGAAAAATACCAAAGGATTGAAAATACGAATTTAATTTCAGTATTCTAATTTTTGACTGAAGACAACTCTTTATATAGAATTCATCTGTTGAAGCCGTTTTACTTTTTACAATTTTTAAAATTTATTTTTTTGGTAAAAGCGAAACAATTTCATGGATAAGTCTGAAATTAAGGATAATATTCTCAGTTTGGTTCTGAAGGATAAATAAAATTGAATGAGAAATAAGCATTGGATCTCAAAAATTCTCAATACGATAAAAAATATTTTTAGATAAAAGAGAATTAAATTGCAATGTAACTTAATATAAATTCGATTTTTCAAAAATGAATGTAGTATGTGTATTCTTATCTATGGTTCCTTATTATAAAAAAAATAAATCGTTCAAAAAACAGTATTTAATGGAATTCAGAAGAAATTAAACAGCAAGTTTTTTAAATAATGCAAGATATAAAGGATTTTCAAAATAGCAAAAAAAGACCGATTTAGATTTTTAGAATTGTAATATTAAAACCAAAATAATTTTTAAAATTTGTTAATTACTTTTTATCTTAATAAACAATTTAAAAATTATCCCTTTTTATTGTTTTGAATTTAATGATGTAAAGTGAAGTAGTTGTTTGAAAAACTATTTTTATCAAAAATAATTATTTAAATATATCGTTAAAAATAATATAAAAGAAAAAATAGATACACTACATCTTACGATGAAAAATAAAAACTTTTCAATTTCATTTAATGAAAATAAATGGGTATGATCGTAATCTAACCATTTATATACCTTTAAATGAAACACAATTCTATTTTTAATTTTATTGCTAAATTTATTAAAATATTTACTGTTAAGAGTATGTTCTTTATAATGCGAAATATAAGAGTATTAAGAATATGCTTTATATGTGATGTTATATGATTTTCATCCTCTAAACACAGTATCTTTCAAAAAATACCACAAGTAGAGCTTGTTCAGAGCTAATAAAGTTAAAAATAGAACAGAATGATTCTAATCGCAATACTAAAATTAGAAAATATTATGATAAAAGGTGAATAAATTAAAAAATTATAAAAATAACGAAACTCAAAAATAAGATTTATATTTTATTAAATACCTTTAGTGGTGACATCTATGAGAAGACTATGAAACTAATTAAAATTACGTGTTTGTTCCAAAATTTTTATAAATTGACATTATATCATATTGTATAAAAAATAAATAAATAAGAGTATCTGAAATGCATCATATTATTCATAAATAATCATATTTATATCATAAAAAATTGAATAAAATAAATTTGTGTAAATACTATTTTTATTTATCAGTATTTTAAAAATGTAGAGAATTTTTTTTTATAAATAATGTCTATAAAAATATTTTTATGAAAGAAGAGTTGCAAGAAATGTATTAATACACTAATGTATAACAATTTAGTATATTTATATGTACTAATAATAATTATTGCTATTCATTATAACTGTCAAGCAGAATTAACGTAATCAAGCAATAAAATTTTATTCGGAGAATAACTAAATAATATCAATAATAAAAATTGTTAAATTATGCCAATAAAACGATTAGAAAATTATACATGAGTTTTAAATGTATTTATCAAGTTATACTGTAGGAAATATATGAATATAATATTTTTCGTGTGAATATATTATTATTATATTTTTAAATTAGATTCCTTAGAGAAATATTATTTAGAAATGATAGATGAACTTGATTTGATCATGACTAGTAATTTAAACAACAGATGAATCATTCTTAGACATGATAATTTCGGAGAAAGAAATAATATATAATTAATATTACATTTCTGTTTTCCAGAAATATTTTCTTATAAATAATAAGTAATATAAACAGAAAATGAATTATAGGCTATTTGAGATAAGAGAATGTTTAGTTATAAAATTAGTGAAAAGTAAAATATTTTAATTCTTTAAACTCTAGTTATTGTTAATTTTTAAGGAATTAAAATATTTTTAATTCTTTAAAAAAGTTAATAAAATAAATAAAGTGAATTTGTTAAAACAACTGGAATATAATTTGCTATATTGAGAATACGAATTTCTTTCAATCTGATTTTACATTTTAATGCGGTTATAGTTAGTAATTTCCTTTTAGTTTTATTGTTTACTTTCTTTAACTTGAACAGCAATTTTTAATACTTCATCGCAACTGTAAGTTTAGATGAAGTATTAAAAATGCCCCTTAACTATGGTCTTGACATATATCGAAGTTCTATAACATAAAGGGGAGAATTAGTCTCTATCCTTCAAATACAATTAGATACATTCGCATTAATATAATGACAATTGTAAGCCAAGATTATTTCAAATTTGCTTAATCGATTTTATATTCATTTAGTTCATCAAATTCTACTCTTAAATATCTTTAAATATTAACTTAATGTTGCCTAGGTCATTTAAATTTTTTTCAATTCCTAGGAGAATTTTTTTTATTTAAATAATTGGAAAATCTATATTAAAGCTCTTTTTTATTATAGATGTGGAACTTCCATATTTAAACTTTCGATTGTGTTACCTAAAAATTTTAGAAAACACAAAATTGAATTCATTTGTATTATCTAAAAATAATAAAATAAAATACTGACAAATCTCTTAAAAAGAAATCATTATTCAAATTAACAATATCAATGAAACACTCTATCAAAATATTCGTTTTAATTTATTCAGTTATAAAAAAGAGAGAAAAGAAAAATGATATTGCTCAGTAAGAAAAATCCTGCAGTAAAAAGGATTTTTAGTCTTAAAATTGAAATAATGAAAGTTCCTATCTCAAAATTAAATTAATGTAAGTGCTTTTTAGAGTAAATATAAATATAGTAGTTCAAAAGCGTACCTGATAAAGTATGATATGATTTAACTATTAATAGTTAGCATAGAACAATTTCATAATTCTGAGAAAGTAAAATAATATGATTGAATCAAACAATGCTTCAAATACTTTCAGAAAGAACTGTTACTCGTGTTGCATAATTTTGCTCAAAAATGCAATTGAATGTTTCCTCGAGTGGATGCAAATCCCAAAACCAGTGATGTCTATCATCAAGAAGATAAAATAAAGCCATTTCATCGAAAATAAATATTCTCCTTGTATAAGAAATACACTAGGAAGTTTTTCAATTTTTGACACGAGACAGACATACCACATTTGCAACTCATTATGTTTAACTGCTTCTTATAAATAAGTATAAACATTTTGATTCATGTGTGTATGTCATTCCTTTTCACCATGTTTTTATCAAGAAACATATTGTCATTTTCATGTATTTCAAAGGATTAGATCTGATGAAAGTGAACCATTTTAAATTGTCACTTCAGAACTAAAAAAATATTCTAAAACACCTAGAAAAAGGAAGAGCACTTCCACACTCCCAATCTGACAAACAACCGCAATGCAAATAAAGTTAAAAATAAGAGAGAGATTAAGGCAAACATTCTCAATGCAATAATTCATACAATATTTTTATGGAAATATATCATATAAATAAAGTAAGCTGCAAATTCTTCACCATCTTTCAAAAATATAACATCTATAAATAAACGCTTATTGATGTTTATTCAATATATCAAAATCATTTGTGCGCTAACATTGCTCTTTTCTATTTCTGACTTACCATAAATTTGCAGTGCGCATCGCATCTAAGCAAATAAGCTTTATTTGAATAATAATATGCATATGCATTATTTATTTTTTCCTCATTTGTTCCGGTGTTTGATAATTAAGCAAATCGAAGTGACGCAGAGAATTTGAATACCATTCAACCAGTTCTAAAAGTTCCTTTTTTGTGTCACAATAATTTATTATTTTTATCTAACTTAAACATACTAATAACTTTAAACTATACATTAAAAAAAACTGTATCTAAATCTTAATCATTTTTCTGATTAGATGGACCTTTAATAAGAGGCTTTAAGTAAAATTTCAAGAGTAACTTTAAAATAAGTTTATTTTTAAACACTTCCTTATCACATGTCATAAATTTTAGGAGCATAATTTCGTATGTGTACTTCTTTGGCATTTTTTTGTGTTATCATTAATTACTTTATAAAAGTAACATCAGAAATTAAAACATAATAGCCGTAAATGTAAGCATGTTAAAATACTTTACATTTGTTGTATTTGATTGATCACATTGTCATTTGATGTATTCCAACATGTTTTCGGACTTTCTTTTTTGCAGTTTGTAATAATATTAAAAAAATGAGAAATTTGAAAAAATAAAAAAAAATTTAAGATTTCTAATTATTATAAATATAATAAATTATAATTTCTTGAATGGGCTTCATAAGCTTTCAAATATAATAATAGACTTTATGGACAGCATTTTTATAAATAGAAATTTATACATTCTGGTAGTACATAGTAGCTTTCTTTGAAGTTCTGTAAGTATAGGATTTTATTCAAAAGTATAAAATGTCGGACTTCTTATATTTTTAGAAACTAAACTGTAGGAGCCCGTCTAGCAAGTTTGACAGAAATACCACAACAAGATAAGTTCGGCAATGCAAAATGGTGGTCGGAAAGAAAAACACATTGAAAGAGATGGACGAGTATAGAAGTGGATTGTAATGTCCAAAAAATGAACAACTGCCACTAAAGTGACCGCAGAACTCAATCAGCCTCTGGATTCTCAAGAGACAATCATTACAATTAGAATTCATCTTCATACAGAAAATTTATGGCAGAACATCAATTCTCAAGTTACTTAACACAGAAGTTAATTCCAAACGTTGTCTACAATGGTATCACTCCCAAAATCCGGTCGATTCAGAAGTGGAAGAAAGTAATATGTTTTCCTTCCAACGCAATCAAATATTGAGGTAGATGTGTCATGATATGGACAGCTTGTTGTAGCTTTCTGCAAGGACTTGTAAGGAAGAATCTCTGAGGAAATTTAAGAGAAATCTTAGCTAATTAGGTCCACTCTATGATGCAAACTTTGTTTCATGCAGGAGATGGAATTTCTACCCGGATGACAATTCACTCATCCATGCTGCGAAACTGGTCCTATATGATTTGATGAACACGAGGGTGAAATTAAACGTCTATCTTGATCCGCACAATCTCCCGACCTCAATATAAAATATTAGAACCCAGTTTAGAGCATTTAATACGAAATCAATATTCTCCGTTACAATATCTTTCCAGATTTTTCACAATAGAAGAACGCACATGAAGAACAGGATAATATTCCTCTGAACTCCACTTAGCACTTATGGTTTGAATTGATTCCTATATAAATCCAAGCCATGTTGCATGCCAAAGGCGGTCCTTCACCATACTAATAAAGGATCTTTATAAGCATAAGTGTTTTCCATTATTTTGATAAATACCTGTATGCTTATAAACTGAATATTAATTATATTGCATAAAATATTTTAATAAAGTCACTTTAATCAATAGAAAACCAAATCCATTTATAAATGATGATAAAATAATAAAAAACATCTACTGAGAGAGGAATGAATAAAAGCTCTATTGTTAAAAAATATTGCTGTTATCTTTTATGTTTTTTATATATACACATTTATAACAACTTGATAATTATAAGTCAATCAGATTTGTAATGTAGAATATATTATTCTTATAATTATATGAAATATAAAATTTTTTGAAAATAATAAATTTTTAAAATGAAAAAGCGCCTGTATCAAAATAAATAAAAAAATTCCAAATTTAGAACATTATTATTTATCAGTCGTAATTGCGTAATTTATTCGCATTAAAAAAAGTGCTTGTAAACAAAATAAGCGGACAACAAAATAGAGGCCGAAATTTCTTTGCAGGCTATGCTACGTTATTCCTACCACAAATGGTACCTTGTAAGGTGTAAGATTATCAGTAAAATTATTCTGTGAAAATTACATATTTAACGGCTCAATCAAATGAAGTTTTCTGATGTAATTATTAAAAGTGATCTCGAAAATCTTTTAGGCTGAAAAAGACTTAAAAATCATAAGGTTAATCTCAATGCAGTTTAAAAAATAGAGATAAGTTTATATCACTGCAAAAAATGCTACACTGAAATTTAAGGTAAATCATTTAGTAAATTAATTAAAGTAACCCAAATATTTTGCAGCTTTGTCATATCATAACTACTTTAAAATTAGTATTATTCACATAAATCAACTTATCAACGAAATCAAAATTTTACCAATGCTATAAATACCTTAATGCTAAAACGAATTGATAACGAAAATAAAAAAAGATGATTTATTCAGTTATTTTATTATATACATAATAAGATAATTGATTACATCAGCCTTTTTTAAAATATGTTCTGGAAAAAACAAATTTAACATTCAAAATATTTAATGGTTAGCTTTAATATTCCATTCCTTAATACCATCAATTATCTGAGAGATCCTGCGTTCTGTTAAGCTGATCACATTAATTAATTATTTTAATCATAGTTAGGGAAATAAATGTTATAAGCAATATAAACAGTGTAATGCCAGAATTAAGAATGTAGAAAATAGCAAATATTAATATCAAAAGAAATATTAAATTCCTGTTAAGTTGCTTATTTTTTTTATTTATTTATATTTCATAGCATGATAGTTGCAAAATTAAGATTTTTAATTACATGTTTGAGATTGTGAGAAACTTGATAGGAACTAATTAATGAAGGAAGCTTGGTGTCATTCACAATTATTACGATTGACATCTGTAGAAAAAAATCTATCTGGTAAATCCAATAGATGTTTTTCATCCTATGAAAAATACTCAAATATTATATTTGCATACAGCTGACAAAACAGGAAACTCTATCGAAAACATTCATTCACTACTTTGTTGTCTATTTCAAACGTAGCAGTCATTACTCTCCGAAATTGCGTGACAATCAGTTCCTCTCACGAAAGAAATATTGTCAGCGAAGTAAAAACACGTTGATATGCAGCCATTTACTATCAACAATAAAATTAATCTTACAGAATAATTTTTAAAAGTGATTAATCACTGAATCCACAACAATAAATTCTGCTCCATTAAGTAGAAAGGTCGTCCTCAAAAACCATAGAAACACATTCATTGAAATAGTTATTTTATATATATACTATCTATTTACAATATACATAGAATAACATCACATTCAAATTTTGCAAATATGAAGTTATTATGTTGCTTAATATATGTTATTTTTTTAAAGTGAGATTTTTGAAATAAATTGATTAAAGCCACTTTCATAAAACCTGTTGTGATTATTTTTATATGACTGAAGTTTCCGGCAGGTTTTTGGATTTTATATATATATATATATATATATATATATATATATATATATATATATATATATATATATATATATATATATATATATATATATATATATTTATATTTATATATATATATATATATATACTTATTATTTCACATATAATTAAAATATTTATTCTAGCACAAATATCCACAAGTTAAACTAGCTTTTAAAGTCAATTCTTGTACCCAAATAATGATTTCATTTCATTCCAGCTTTTTTTGCTTCGAAATCTAGTTCTCGAGATTCAGTCACTTGTAATTTATATTTTTATTATAAATAAAAAAGACTTTCTATTAATTGAAAAAAATTTTAATACAAAATTTTTCAGTAGACATTTCTTGTATTTTGTATAGAATGAAATGACAAACCAAAAAAAAAAAAATGCTTTTCGTTTGAAAATTTACCTTTAAAAGGAAAACTTATGCCTTCAAAATAAATAAATTTTAATAAAAGCGAATTATGAAATATTGTTTTTTAACATTTTGAAATTATGGATTACGTGCATGTATTTATGAGGTTAAATTTGCATTGCAGATATTTATATTTTGAGGAATATTTAATTTATATTACCCCTAGCATATTTATGCTGAATATTCAAGAAAACATCAACCATTTCTGAAGAACTGGCTTAATGTTTTGATAAATTGGGGTAAGATATCACTTTAAAATTAGCTGCTTTGATCCAAGGTGGCACTGTGTGTTTACAGTGACTTCCTTTGCATGTGAGAGTTCACGGAAACGAAGTTGCTGAGCAGCTTGCTATTGAAGGTAGCTAACTCCCCACTGCCTCTTCCACCAAACAGTATATTTTTGAGGTCCACTAACTTTTTTTGGCTAATACAAACACCTTTTGGACACCACTAATCATGCCTGGTATGCTGCTGAGTCCCTTAGATTGTCCCTGCAGTGCTCTTGCCTAAGACTTGCGCAGACTACTCTGGCTAGACTTAGATCTGGTCATAAAAGAGAGCCTCATGCTCAATGAAGATGAGAAGACATGCACTTCACCGCTGATATCTGCCATCGCTTCTCCCTCTCATATCTTAGACCGTACTAGTTCCTCTGTGAGGCAATTGTTGAATGAGGGGGATGTTGTTTTTGATCTAACTGTTTCACATGGTCTATTGGACTCGGTTTAGTTTATCTAGGCAAAAGGGGATAAGCAACAACAAAACATCTAACATTTAAATTCATGACTCACAAAAAATTTTTTGAAGATTAATCTATCTTAAAAATGATTACAATGACCATATTTTCGCAGATGATGTTAACTGACAAAATTATCATAATTATTGATCATCTTGATTTAGCCATAATCTGCTGTATTTGTTAAACGAATTAAAATAAAATCTCCCATAAAAATATTACTTTTTCCAATATATCTTTAAAATTTGTTTAAACATATAAAAAATTACTTTTTAAAATAAATATGTTTGATTTCAATTAAATCTTAGGCAGATTAAACAAAAGAATATAAATGATTTCTTGTTACTTCAACTAAAGTAGTCCTTATAGTGACAAGCTCATTACGAAAATTTTTGATACAACAAACAATTTGATTTCGATTGTCTAAAGTTTGTTCTAGTGATACCAATCATAATTTACATTTACTTACAATAAATGTTCCATATATCTAAGAATAATTTCGTAAGAACTTAAATTCTATTTTTAAGACCTTTAAAGTATAAATGAAAAGTATACTTTTTAAAGTTGTGTATATGAATCAAAGCAAGAGTTAAGCAAATCAATATACTGTGCGTAAAAGATTGCTATTGTTTTAAAGAATCGTACAATCAAATCGCATTGAAGTAAATTTTAAAAACCAAAATCTGACCGCTAAAAAGTGAACTGAAAATACTTAATGCTTAAACGAATTGAAACTTGAATAACTACTGAGAGTTTCCAATAGTGTATTATAATATTTAATTAATAGTTTGTCGAAATCTAAGTATATGCAAGGTTTTTCTAATATTAATTGCATAGAAATATCTTTAAATTTTGCTCAGAAAAATTAAAAAAGCACTCAAATAAAATACTCAGTTAACTAAAAATCGTCTATCAAATTTAAGTTCATTAAACTTGATAGACAGTTAAATTTATTATTTTAAATTCCTTGCTCAAATTAACAAATTTGTTCAAAAATTTTGAGTAGATGATTCAATTGTTTGGAATGAAATATTTACAAAAGCACTTCTCAAAAATCTTAATGAGTACATTATAAACTGACTTTAAAAACAGTTTATATTATACTCATTAAAATTTTTGGATGATTATTTAGACCAAAAAATGATTATTTGAATATCCTTTTTGTTTCTTAAAGTCAAAACTAAGTTCTAAGGATTTTAATCGTCTGAAATAAAATCTAATTTCAATGTACGTTGTACGTTATTTTAGCGTTCAAAAATTTTAAATGTGACAGTAGGCGCGTAGAAGTATAAAAAAATTTATACCATTTACACCTAAGCATTTTTAATGGATGCAATAAACGAATTTTCTCCCAAAATATTAATTTTCTTTTTACTAATAATTAGTTTGAATTTTTAAATAAAAGAATGTAAAACAAAATAATTATTTGTTCAAAAAATTAAAGATTTCATTATAATGAGGGGGAAAAATTGATTTTCCTTTGCTTTGCCTACAAATATTCGTCTAAATAAGGGTTTTTTTTTAATAAAACCAAAAAGAAAATTATTTTAAATGGAAGTTTTACTCGATCTTAAGATAAAAAAAAATCTTTTTCTACAGGAAATGATGCTTAGATAACATTAATTTTACTATTAAATTTAAAAAATTGCATAGAATAATTTTAGTAAAATAATTTTTTATCGGACTAAAATGTAGTTAATACTGCTTTAAAAAAAAGAGAGATTTAATTCTAATCGTTGACACGATGTCGTAATTAATTCAATTTTAAATTTTATTCGTTTCAATCTTATTCAACCATTAAGTGGCAAGAATATTGGCATTCAATTTCAGTTTCAGTAACCCGAGATTTAATCTAGCAATCTCTATTCTTAACACCAGGAGAGGAATGTGTTTTGACGGGAATATTAATCAAAATGTTTTTTGTCGTCTTCTTAACCTTGTAACGTCCTGCCCAGTCCAGCAACTTTTGATTACTCCCAAAACAGTTCACGTGCTTTTCTTGGACGATTAGACCGTGTAAATAATTTTAAAACAAGACCTTAGCATCGTAAATGATAATTAGTTTTATTTCTGAAGAAAGTGTAATAACACCTAAACGAATTGCTCTAATAAACTAATAACTGTCTCGAGATTGCCGCGCGGAAAAAGTTCCGAAAGTTCTATTTCATGTCATCAGCTACGAAGATTCCCTTGAAACGCACCTGATTGACGGGTAACCGTCTGCCCTTGGAAACAGATAGTTAATGAGCTCTTGGTTGGGAAGTTATATATTTTTGTTTTTAAAGGATAAAAAATATATAACAATTTAGAAGCGGCTATTTTCTTCCACTTTTCAGTGGTCAGTTGCGATTAGGACGAATGAAAACGTTCCCGGTTTCCTGTAAGCCATCGGTCTCCGTTATCGCGTGAATGCATGTTGGAAGTAATATCAAAAGGCAGTGAAATATAAAGTTATTTGTTTACCTTTTGAACAGAAAAGATGGACGCACCCATTGCTTTTATGTTTAATGAGAGAGATTGACTCGAAGTTACAAAGGACATTACGGAACGGAAATACGCAGATACTGGAAGTTGCAGTTTTCACATGGACGGATTGCTTTTGTTGTTTTTGTGCAGAACTTAAAATTTTTTTATTTAGAGTATCATTTCGGAATAATTTATACACACGAGAATTCCTTGCGATAACTTGTCTGAATTCTACATAAGAAAGGTAATTACTTCAAATTTTTTGTAATTCGTTTTACTTATTGAAGACACTGATTAAGATTTTAAATCTTATATAAAAACGATATAAATTATTTTATAATTTTTCTCCTCGTAAAACTAAAAATAATTATTTTAAATATTATATTCGTTAAAGTTGTGTAGCCATTTTCTAATATTAATCATATGAATGCATTTGATTATATATTAAATATTTTGTTTTTTTGTGTTTTACAATCAATTCTTGTTTACATGAAGAATTAAATAAATTTAGATTTTCGTTTGTAATGAAGATGACAGCATTCAATGGAATATGTCATTTATTACTTTAAAATTTTATTAAAAGTAAAAATTGAGCATATTAATAAATTATGGAATGCAAATAAAAAAAATTAAGATTATCAAAAGAAAACAGCTATTAGTACGCAAAAGAACAAAAATTAGAGCAAGTATTATTTAAAGTACAATTTTTCATGCTAAGTTATATAAGTTTCAAATGTTTGCACGGCAAATTTGAAAAACTTATATATTTTTTTCTTATTTATATTATATTTATATTTATTATATGATTTTTCTTCATCCAATTTTCTAAATAATCAGAAATTTTTTCAAAAATTAACAGAATTTTACCAAAATTATCTATTACATTAAATGTAGAAATATATATATATATATATATATATATATATATATATATATATATTATTTAAAGAAAAGATTAAAAGTGTCCACCTTCGCGTAGATGTGACCTTCACAGTGGGTGGCAAACATCTGAGTATACTGTTTCGTACTGAAGGAGGTTTTATATAGGAGATGCTACGAGATATATATATATATATATATATATATATATATATATATATATATATATATATATATATATATATATATATATATATATATATATGTCATAAACATAGTTTATAGAAGATATTTATATGGTGCTGGTGTTTTTTTTTCTTTCATTGAGATGAATAAGTTTTGTAAAGAAGATTCTTCACATCAGTTTAATTAAAATCGTGATGTATTTTATTCACATGTTAAATGAGTAAAATATGTTTATACATAAAAATATATAGCTGAAAAAAATTTTTTTGAGATATATCATTAAATAAAATTTTAATTCAACTGTACTTTTAAAATTGTTTTCCATGATGAAATGACTAATGTTAATTTAACTATTAAAAATCAGCTTTACCAACGCTAAAAGTTTTCCCTGTGTCTTAAAAAATTAATTTCTGGCATTAATATAACATTTCTATTTGTTACAATAATTGAGTTTATTAAGATAAAAGTATTTCTGGTTATTATTAGTATCAGTTATTTGAAAAAATATTTTCTTTGAGCAAATGGAGCATAGAAGTCTAAATTTTTATTTTTGCATTTAAAATAAGTATTTATTTTTATAGAAGCTAAAATTCAATATTGATAAGAATGACTAGAGCTTAACTTTAATATTATCTTCTAGTCAAAGATCGATAAAAACTTTATTTTTCATATATATAATTATCGTTAAATGTATTTTTGCTGCTAATAGATTTACTATTCTTTCACTTCAATGTATAGGATTTATTTTATATCAAGCAACAACCAAAATATTTTGTAAATGAATATGAATATTGTCGACTAATAATTAAAAATTATGATTAACATTCATCTTTCGCAAATGGAGTTACTAAATGAAAAGTGCACACAAAACTAAATACAAACAACAACTGAGAAATAATTAGAATTTATAAAATGAAGGCATTTATATGTGTTACGATTATGTGTAATCACTGACCTTGTAATAAAACTTCATTTAAGAAACTAATACTAAAGAAATATTCATAAAAGAAATGATAACTAAAGATGGTTGGTACAAAGAATACTAAGCAATCAAAATGTCAGTTAAATGTTGAAGAAGAAATTCCCGCTGTTAATCGAGTTAGAGAAAAATGTTATCATGCCGCTATATATATATAAAAACTGCTTTTTGGGGACAGGTAATATTAGTATAGAAATCAATTTATGTTAATTGAGTTATAGTTCAAGCTTTCATATTCTGAGATGACTTAAATAGCATATATTTAACATAAAATAAAAAATTAGTCTTTTGATTCAATAATTAACTATTTAAATGCTCCTATGAAACCAAACTTTGGTTCTGAATTTATAGTTCTTGAATGAATCGTTAAAAGGTTCTCCAAACAATAGACTTATTAAAGCACACACAAATAACATTCCATAACTCGAGCTACTAAAAGAATGATATTGCACGGTGATTACGAAATCATGCGCATGGTCCATAAATTATTGACTCAACATGCTCTTTGAATTTACTACTTAAGAAAAAGTTTATTCCCTTTTTATTATAAGAATAACTACTACGTAAGAATGTTTTTCTTACAACCGTTCCTAAAGATCGTACAAAAGAAAACGTAATAGTAAGTCCCGATAGATATCTTTCACAGGAATGCTCATAAGAATTATGATTGTGTCCAGAGCGAGAGATTGGTAATTGCAGAAATGCACCTGGGACATTCAATTCCCGTATCAATTACATTTCAGTCTAATGTTTTTTTCTTGATGCACTACTTATAAATCAATCAAAGTATCAATTAAAAGTTCAAAATATATTTCCTTCATTAGTTTTATACCTGTTTCAAAAATATTTTCTTACAAAATGAATCCAACGTATTTAGTAATGTGAACACTTCTTCGTAATGATTCATGGCTTAGGTTTAATTCACTTTATAACGAAAGATATCAGCCCCAATGGAGTTACCCATTGTTTATTTGATATACAAACTTGAAATTTCTGATTATTTTATTATTGAGAAAAATATAACTTTACTTTTTAGTTTCACTAAATAAAAATTATTAACTGACACACATTAATTGCTATTTAGAGTTAATGGGAAGAAAATGTGATTTTATGTTATGCAAATTGATTTCTTCTCTGAAAAATTAGATATTAGAATTGATTATTTCTTATTTAATTTTCTTTATAATTTCATATATATGTTTAGATTATGAGTATTTTACACATTTGAACAGATAAAATAAGTTTGTTGTAATTTCTATATATATTCCTTTATATACCAATGCATGGTGAATATTTGTTTCATTTATTAACTAATACCAGAAATAGTATATTCTTAAAGATTTAAATTTCTTTGCATTACGTAGCAAGAAAATAGAATTGAATGTAATTCTGCCTGTTTGCTTGCATTGCCAAATATTTATAGTCTCATAAAATAAATGAAAAATATTTTGCTTTTTACATATTTAAATTAGTCAAGCTAAATGAAACAAAATCTTAAATTGGTTCCATTATTTTTCATAATTTGATTTCAACCCATATTTGATTTTGGGTTTAACAATTTTATTGAGCATAATATCTACTTTTAATATGAAATAAGCTTCCTTTCATTATATCTCTACAAATTTAAACATGGCAAATCTAATTTCTTACTTATATATTCATGTTTGATTTCGTTTTCATAAATAAGTTATAATTCTAGTTATTATTTCTGTTAAAACAGTTATGAACTTCTTTTAGTATATTTCCACAAATTTTCATGTAACATTCAAATGCTTCGCCGAAATGTAAATGCTAAAGCATTCTACAGGTTAATTCATGTTCTCATAGGATACATCATTTTTTAATATTTAATTTGTTATCATATGTAAATTTATTTGTAATTTTTAAATGGAAACATCAAAATTTAACGAATAATAAATATGGCATTTACAAAATTAATGCTGTTAACAAACCTGATAAAAAGACGTTTTGTCTGCTTAAAATTCGTTTTTGAATTGGCAGAAGAATTATCGTTTTATAAACTAAGTAAAGTTCTTAAATATTTTATTTTGCAACTCGCGTGTAGTTTGCTCAATATACAACATATAGTAAGTCAAGTGTATAGTAATATTTCTTTTATATTCATATTTTTCTTGAAATACGAATATCGTAAGTTTTTATATTTCAAATAAAAATTGTCACTTGAAATATAAGTATTTCCCTTAATATTGATTTTGTTATTAAAATATAAATAAGTATATGATGGAAAAATTGTAAAGTTGACCAGAAAAATTTTCTCGCTTATCACTAGAGACTTATGAGCACTAATCGTTGACAACTACTGGTTTGGGATTCACCTCGAAATGTATCAGCAATTAGCACCTGTTAATTTTATGTGTTCTTTTGAATGAGACATTTATTCGTCAAATAAATGCATTCTAATGTAAATCAAATGAGTAATTACACACATGTTATTTTTTTAAGATTCATTCTCTCCTTATTCTAGTCCATTGTTATGAATTTCATCTATTCAGAAAACTTGCGTCAAACTTTGTGTGGAAATAATATTTGTTTTGATCAAAGATCGTAATTTAGTTCATTATCTTCTTTGTGGGGGGGGCGGGAATATGATTATGCGACCACAAATAGTGTCGAAAATAAATTGCGATTCTTAATTTTTTTCTCGTCTTTTTCGATAAGTCAGAAGATATGAACTGGAACAGATGGTTTTTAATAACACAATAGACGTTTTTTGCCACGATTTGTCGATAAAAAGGCTTCCCATCTGGTGAAAAACTACATTCATAAATAATATTTCTCATGAGAAAGTTAAGTGGAAAAAAACACAATATCTAAACAATAGGTGGATTTTAATGGTGAAAGCAGTGAATACCTTTTTACCATAAAGCTGATTGGTAAGTCATGTTTTAAATTGTTTTGTCTATTTTAATATTAGTAATTTTACTTTTGTTTTTAAATTCCTTAAAAATTCTTCTTCCAAAACTTATTAAATAAAATATTAAATCATAGTTATTATGTTAGTATGTCATTCAAAACTTTATTTAAATATCTATACACTTCTTTTTTATTTTAAATATGTTGAAGTATATCATACATAACATACACACAAATAGGATATAAGTATAATATTTATTTAGTTAAAATTAATAGCGTATGATTTAGTTTGAAGTCTAAGTTAAATTAAACAAAATGTGCATGAAAACTAAGTATAAGCAAAATATTTTGTTGTAATTAAATTTAGATTTTACCATGAGTAACATTTTTTATCACAAGTAAAATTTATTCACAAATAATATATAAATTCCTTACACTTTTATTTTAGATTAGTTAAATGGTAATATTATTAAAAACATATTTAATATTTTTCTGTGAAAATAAAGATTTATGCTGTCTAATTGATAAAAATTAGGTAGCATAAATATTTATTTAAGTTTCAGATTTGAGAAAATTTTAATTTTCTCAATCCAAACTGAAATTTAAATCATCAAAGTTTACCAGATCTTAATACACATAACAATAATTAAAAATTAATTCAGACTTCATTAATATTAAAGTGTATCTATTACAATTAGTATGTGTGTCTATTAAACTAAGTGTATCTATTACACTTGCCAAATGAACTATCAATACAATATCAATACAACAAATGAACTATCAATATCAATACAAAATAGCTTGTATCCAATGACTCAAATTCAGTTGAATCATCAATACATTCAAGAATTGCTTTAAAATGCTTCGATTTATTGTTGATAGTTTTCTGCAATTCCTCCTCTTTTATGACACTTAAATATGGCCATTATCAAAAAAACCTTTTTTTCCTTGAAGGCAACAGGCTATTAATAACCAAAATGCTTGTCAATATGGCCATCAATTTTTTATTTATTAAAAAAAACTTACATAAAGCGCTATATAATAAAATTTATTTTTATACTATGATTCACACACACAACTTAATTACCGCCAAAGTGTGTATTTTTATCTTTTTATCTGAAGTTCTGTCCGAAAGATATTAAATAGTCTATAAATCTGCATGCTGAAATAATGGGTATTAAAATGTTCTGGAGAAAGATGCCTATTATGAAATTAAAACAAATCATTGGGGATATTTTTATTATTTCTGACAAGAAAAATTTATTTGGTCAAAATATATTTCGAAAACGAACTAAATTAATAATTTTCGCTAATGATAACATATATAGCTAAATAGAGCAATAACATTGTTAAAGGGTCTCTGATAGTTTCTTCTGTGTTTTTGGGTAGAAATATTAAAATTATACTGTGATAACTACTGTAATATTTTTGTACCTTATAAACCTTTTAAATACAGTGTTGAAAATTGTAGGCACATCAAGATATGTGAACTAAATTTAAAAACTTCAATTTGATATAACAATTTTTCAGTAATAGTAAAGTAAATAAATGTCCGAAAATAAAATTACAGCATGAAAGACATCTCTTTCATTTGTTCTTCAAAATAAATTAAAATAATGTCTCATTGCAACCGGGGAAATTACACAAATTTAATTTTTCTTAATTTAATTGGATTAAAAAATATATAAAGAACAAGAAACCAATAAAATAATTTGTATATATAAATTATTATATAGATATTAATAAATTCTATTTAGTAACTGCATAACGGGAACAGTAAAAATTAATTGTTATATATTTTTCTTAAGAAAAATGTTTACTTAATATTACTTAAGATTATTACTTAAGATATTACTAAAAATATTACTTAAGAAAAATGTAAAATTTAATAATTTTTACCAAAATAAATAACCTTTTGTTTTAAAATGTTTAAAATTTTAACTATTTATTTCAGCAAAATTTAAGGCCAGTATGTTAAAAGAAATTCATCTTTTAAAAATTATTATTTTTATAATTAATAATAATTATTATTTTTTGAAAATTATATTTAAAGATAAATAAATTATTACTTTTTGAAAGTTTCCTAAATCTAATTTAAGTTCAAGCTTGAAACAAGTTTCAAATTTTCAATTAAATAATATCAAATTATTATAAACATTTACACTCTGACACTTAAAATCACATGATTTATTATAAATCTCTCTCTCTCTCAGTAATTATATATATTTCTTTTCCTTCTTTGGATCACTTTATTATTTGAAAATCCCAATCTCTCTCAAGCTAAAAATATTATTCAACACTGAGTTTATATAAATAACTAGACGATGGAATAATATTTATATAATTTTTGTAAGAAAATCCAATTATGTAATACGAATATAAATAATAATGTAGTACAAATGAATGAAACGAAGTTATTAAAAGGATATTAATACTATAATAAATAATAATTAATATTCCTTAAATAAAATAATTATTAAAGGAATATTATTATCAATTATTTATTGAATAAATATTTATCATATTAATTAAAATAAATTTAATAATAATTTACAAAATAGTTCAATTAATAAATTTTGATTTGAGATATATTAATCTATTTGCCGAGCTGGCAGCCGAATGGTTAGCGCTCTTGCCTTCGGTTCAACAGTTCGTGGGTTCGAATCCCACCTTGGGCATGGATGTTTGTAGTGGTTCGGATTCCACTTTAAACCATAAGTCTCGGTCTAATTAGCCCTCGTGTGCAAAAAATGACCGTTAAGCGACAAACAAACCAATCTATTGAAAATTAATATTTTACATAAATATAGAATCATGTGACACATGTAATATTTTCTCAATCCATTCAGTAATTTCAAAATCATAGAAAAATATATCTACCATTTTCAGTATTTAGCAAATATAATGAAGTATAATTTATCAGTGTAAAGGAATAAATGAGACAAAATTACAATGCAGAAATTCACAACACAGATATATATTAAAATATTTTACATAAATTTAAGCTGAAGAAGATGCATAAATTCAAAATCGAAATATAATTCTTAATATGGGTAAATTTTAAACTATTTAAGAGTAAATATGTGAAATTTAATAAAATGTGAATAAAAAATAGATAAAAAGATATTTACGTAGTAAAAATACTTATGTCAACGATATATAAAACTACTACAATATTATACAATTACTTGTCTTACATTATAAAATTACTTAAATCAACAAATAAGCAGAGATGATTGTGAATAATTAAGGACTGATTAAAAAATAGTTGATTTTATGTGAAAAACTGAAGAATTAAATAAGAAAATTAATCATTTGTAAATCATCTGACTATTTTTGCATTATGTATTGTGCTTATAAAATGTAACTATTCTTGAATATGTCTTACTAATACTCAATATTTGCTTGCATATTGATGTGTTATTGTAAAACACTCTTCAGGATCGCTATTAAGGACTAAAATAGAGAACTTTTGAATATTTCCAATAAATTAAATTCTCAAACATTCTTGAAAAATAAAAAATCCTATTTATCATACTATACCGACGCTTAATTTCTGTACAATTTTAAATACAACTTTTATGCAATAAAAAATTCTTTTCTCAAAAACAACCATGTAATAAATAAGTAGTAAAATAGTAAAATTACTATAATTTCTATTTTGGGTAATATATATATATATATATATATATATATATATATATATATATATATATATATATATATATATATATATATATATATATATATATATATATATATATATATATATATATAATTAAATCAATCCATTGAATTAAAATAAAATTTATCTTATTTTTATTTTTCCGAAGATTTTAAAACGCATTATTAAGATCGTTTATAAATGATTAATTTCAAAAATGCTGATTAAACTACTACAATATCATTTCTGTAATTCTGTTAGTAGAATATCCACTTTTAAGGTAAAATGATAGTATTGAAATCTGAGAAATAAAATTCAATGAAAACTATCAATATCTATAAACAGTACATCATGTACTTTATTTGACAGAATACTCGAGAAATAAGTATTAATTAATACTTACCAATTATATATTCCAATCATAAATGAAACAGCAAAGTGTTCTTTTGAAGAAAAAGAAAATGTTTTTGAAAATGAATATGAATGAAAAAGAGATTTCGTTAAGTTGATCTCATTAATATATGTTTGGACATACGATTGAACCAATCGTTTTTAGTTTGTTCTTATCAGAGTAATTCAAGATAAATGTCGGTACTTTTGTTCACAAAGCTTACCCTACTATGGAGGCCGATTTTGTAAACATTAACAACAATACAACGGTAGAATGGGGATTTATGAAACTAGATCGAAGAAATAAAATGTTTTGAGTGCTATTATCAAAAGACTTGAGACCAGAAAGTTTCCATTTTTTGTAGGAGTAATGCTTAAAAGTGAGTCATTATCACTATTTTTCCAGATTTCCAGAAAGAATTATTTTTTCTAGTGAGTGAAATACCTTGTGTACTCAGTTTCTCGAAAAAAGGGTTAAATAAACTGTAATTTGGCAATACTTTAAGATATCAGAAAATTTAATTTATTTCTTTTATTATTTTTCTTTATGCATGATGTTTTCAAAATTTTTTCAGCTAAACAGGCTCTCATACTTACATGACAGTATTTTGCTGGTCTATTTTTTTATTATTAATTAAAAAATACAATTTATTTTTAAAATAAAAATACAAATAAAAACATAAGTATCTTCCTATAGACATCGATTAAAAATATAATAATTACATTATTAAACTATAATTTATTGAATTGTTCCCATATGAACATACACTAAATATTCTTAATAAAGAAAAGTCAAAAGTTAATAACGAAATCATAACATGAGAAATTATTTTCGTTTAATTTATAAAATATGCATATTTAAAATAGTATTTTTAGAACGAATTTTAAATAAGAATCTAATTTTTCAGTTGGTTTTATCAAAAAATAAAGCATTTCAAATTTCCCTATAAAAACTACATTATCATTATGGCTCCTCAAAAATTTTAGGTAAATTTTTAAAGACAAAAAGTCAGTTATTTTAACTAAAACAATGTAGTAATATTTCTTCTATAATTAAATTAAACTAAAAAAGTGATTCAAATACTTGACTCTAAATATAAAAATTCCTGAAATAGTTAATTAATTTATTTAAATAATGAAAGCTTTATTTATTAAGTTAGGTACCTAACATTTCTCACATAAAACTTTCCTATTTCACCAGATTTTAAAAAAATTTATAATCTAATTCGCAAATTTTCTGGTGTAAATTTATTGGTAAAACATTACCATTTATTGAGAAGGATATAAATAATTGCTTTTAAGGACGTGACTGTTAAAATAATAAGCTTGCGATTAATGTTTTACCATAAAATTTATATCTTTTATAACGCTTCGAAATAATTTTGCATTGAAAGCTTTTCCTTTAGTAAATACTTTTTTTATTATTATAAGATGACTTTATGTCTCTAGATTTTGTGATTTGTCACTACGATTTTTATGTGACTAGAAATAACTGAAACAGAAACAGGCAATATAAATGGTTAATGAATACAAAAAGGGAAAACAAAGTACTTTTACCTTGAAAATAATGAGATGTTGGAGGAATGTTTCGTTTCTTCTTGAGTCAAATACTTCTCATCCAATTTCTTGCTGTATGGTTTGACATATTCTACTCCCATATGGCACTCCAAATTTTGTGGGAAATTCAGATTGCCATCTAAAACTTTAACTACGTACATTTTAGCATCTAAATCAAAAAAGATTAAAATATAATCTCCTATTAATAAGAAAGTCGTTATTTCACTTATATCTTTGATTATATTAATAATACGAAAATTTTACCATTTTTCATTATTGAGCAAACTTTAATTAACTTTTATAAACTTTGGAAAAAAATATTCTTGTTTTTCTGAATAATACCTGAACAAGTATAAGATGCTTCCTGATACTTTCCAACAGATGTTCCCTGATCTGTGTCTGTTGTAATTTCTTCTTCTGTATTTTTATGGGTACTCTTTTTAAAATCGATTGTGCTGCCATCTTCTAAATACCTCCCTGAATCATATTGCTTATATCTACTAGATGTCACTGTGACCACACCATCATTCTCTGTTTTCTGGTTGGTGTAACTAACCATATGTTGCATTTCCTAAATGAAAAAATGTTAATAAATTAAAATTTTGATGAAAAGAGTATTATGTAATACAACATAATAGAAAATAGTATTACAAAAGTTGGTCAAAATGTTATCACATTATTTTAGCTCATTAATATAACAATAATTCATCATTGACAGTTTACCTAATAATTATCGAGCATTCAAATTCGATAGATTTTTTAAGTTATAACTCTTAGTATTTTAATCGCAGCTTAATATGAAATTTTATATTTATTTAATATTTGTTGACTTTAACACATAGTAATTAATTTTTACGGCTTTTAACAAATTTCTTATGAAATTTAAAAAAATGTAGAAATGTAAATTTATATTATCAAAAACTGTTGTATTATTTGTCAATTAAGCAGTAAATACTGAGAAAATTTAAAGAAACATCTTTCAAATACGATTAGAAAAAATTCATTATAAACATTCATATTTTTATTTTTCGTGGCTTCGAATTTTCAGATTCATTTCAACTGATAGAAAACAGCATGGAAGAAATTTTGGTCATAGCTTATGTTTTAGTATTTAATAAAATTTATTTAAGTGATGTCATAATAGTCACTTAAGCAAATTTTATTAAACACTAAATCATTTATTTAAATGATGTCGTAAGAAAATGCACAGTGTACTTTGTTACCGAAAAAAATGTGGTCTAACAGTTGTTGTTACACTTGCATGCTTCCCTATACCTTGAGTAGAGCTCTACCAGCTAGATAGAAGCAGCTGGGTGATTTTGAAGCAGAGATCAAACAAAAGACCCTTTTTCTGCCTCCCCCAGAGGTATCATTTCACTTGGAGGACATTGCGACCATGCCCAGTTTTAATGTGCCCCAGACACCATTAGCGAATATAATGGATCTTCGGTTAAGCCGGGATTCGAACTCACTACCTGCCAATAATAAGAACGACGCCCTAAGCAATCAAACCACTGCGGCCTTCGTCTAACAGTTAAAGCTTATTCCACGGCTTAATCAAGAAGACATTTATTAACTTCTAGATTTATTCGGGGGAAGAATTTCTCATAAATACTATGTGTCGCAAAGTAAACTACGTATTCAAGCACCGCAAGGAAGGAGAAACACGGAAAATTCCTAATACCTCATTTTGAATAATATGTACGCATGGAAAAAGTAGAAACTCAAAGTCTTCCTCCATATTCTCTTCTAGTACAATGGTCAAAAACGAATAAGAAATTTTCACGTTGAAAAGCATATTTTTATGTCTCTCAAACAGTCAATTTTACTATGTAATAAACTGACAATTTATAACATATTTTTTAAATATGTTATATGAAAGTTGCCAATGCTAGAGGAATGCTGAAACATTTGTTATCATAAAGTTAAAATGGAAGCTAATAAAGTGTGAATGTTTCTCTGATAAAAATTTTTTTAAATATTTCAGTGTCTGTATAAATAAAACTTAAATTTTATAGACATTCAAAAGGATAGTAGTAGCTTTGTATGTAGTTTTACGAGGCAATACTATTAACTTCTACAATGATGTTAACTTATTTCTTATGTAAGTGAATGATTTTATTAAAATTTGTAGGAAATATAACAAGCCTGATGCATTCAAAATTATATGAATTAATATGTGATAATTTTGAAATAATGTGTCGCACATTATTTATCCCAAAGGTGAAATCAATGTTTCTTGATTGTTACACTCGTATAAATAAATGAAGGATTTTCAGTATTTGATTCAGTATTTAAGTTTCAGTTTGTCTAACTCGTTCACGATCTTAAATTGTTTGGGGGTTTTAATTAAGTGAAAAAGATTTTATTTTGATTAAATTGGATTTATCGCAATATATTTAAGAGCTAATTTTAATCTTACTTTGTATTGTGCTGCTATAAGGAAAATAGCCGATGCGGCCAATTCCTGACGTAGGAAAAAAATTTAATCTTTAAAAATGGGTGGAATTTTAGGTCTTAAAAAAAGTGGAAATTCTCTGCGTTGAGTTAAAATTCCACTCGATGTTTTTAAGAGTATAGTCCTTATATATTCAAAATTGTTTCATTTAAGAGATATAAGGAAAATAACTGTCGTAAATTCGATGTATACTTAATTGTCTATTATCAACGTTCATTTAAATCGTAATATAAAAAATATATAACATGCCCGGTATTTTCTTTTTTTGTTGGTTCTTACAATACTATTTTGTTTTTCTAATTTCTAGCTCCACTGACTTTATTCGCATGGTTTTTGTATTTTACCTTGAGTTGTTTTTAAAGTACTAACATTAAATGGTGTGACGAAATCTTTTAACAAAAATCTTTTATTATAAATTTCACGAGCAAGTATTTTTCCACTTGAACAGACAACGGCTATATTGCTTTGTAAGAATGAGTCAGCTTGTTCTCACACCTACATCAAAAAATAAACTAAAAAATAAATAGTATAAAATTGTATTTATTCATGGAATAGTATAATTGCAAACAACGATAAAATATTTATTCAGTCTAGTGATAAAACGCACCTCTTTTATCTGGAATTTTCTAAGTATGTACATTTTTTATACTTTAAGTATTTCACAATGAATTTATTTATTTCAAAATTAAATTTTTAATTTGTTATACTTTGATCCAGAAAAGTGAGTACTATTATTGTTTAATTTTTATATCTATTAATGTTGTCTAACAATGGCACACACAATCAATATGAATATAAAATTAGTTTCTATTCTTACTGATTATAATATATATATATATATATATATATATATATATATATATATATATATATACATACATACATACATATATATATATATATATATATATATATATATATATATATATATATATATATATATATATATATATATATATATATATATGAATCGAATTTTTAAAAGAAAACTTAAGGATTTCTTGATTTTTAAATTACATTGTGTATAAACAGAATTTAATCCTATATTATTTTTCAAAAATAATTAAAGCACATGACTAAAATATATTCCTAAGTAAACTTTTAGTTTAAAATTATATAAAATATTTATAAAATTACCAAATAAAGTCTTTAGTTGAAACTTATTGATTTGGAAATATAACTTTTGTAATTTTTGTCAACAAGCTATTTTATTGTTCATAATGCTCAGCTTAGATTTTAAATGAGTATCAGTTTGGTTATTTGAATTCTACAAAAATTTCTGTAAAATAGGAATATTAAATAAGTATACCAAACTTAAGGGTAAATAAACTAATAAAATTAATATCAGAAAAACCAAAATATCTCAGTATATTTTTGAACTAACCACATCTTGTAAGTTCATCCGAAAAAGAGCATTTTTTCAAATACAAAGTTCATGAAATTTTCCTTTAAAGCTCCAGTTAAAAATGAACAGTTAAAGGAGAACAGAAAATTTCCTTTTGCTCTTCATTTTTTTTTTCTGGGTGAAGTTTTTCTGACTCTAATATTATATATAATTTTTGTATACATTTCATTTCCTGAAATGGTATATTAATATAATATGTTTTAATTTTGTTGTTCATCACTTAAAGTTTTAATTTTAACAAAGAACAAGTAAAACAATGCTAAAAAGTTTTCCAATTAGTTCAAGCATGTATTATCATTGCATCAGGAGTTACAACATTTTTAGGTTAGATAGACATAGTGAGAGTGGGGGTGGTATTGCTTTTCTTATCAGAGATATTAAACATCAGATCATAAATATCAGCAGAATAATAACAGGCGGAAATAATTTTGAAATTTAGGGTATCAGGATTACTTGGAGAGGGAAGCCACTTAATATCTTTAATATGTATCACCCCCTGACCTTAATTGTCTACCAGACGATCTTCAAAACCTGTTCACTGCAGGTACTATCTGTTTGGGAGACTTGAATGCTAAACACTCCATTTGTGGCTGTTCAACAGCGAACCCGAGGGGAAATGTATTATTTGACATGATAGACGATATGAGTTTTACTATTCTTAAAGATGGCACCCCACTCATTTTTCATATAGTTATACCACAAAAGAAACTCTGGACATAACAATTATCAGCTCTGATCTAGGGCTTGGCTGCAGATGGACGGTCCTAGAAAACTTGGGGAGTGACCATCTTCCTGTTTTAATCGAATTAGAAAAGAGACAATTAGTCTCCACCAGTAGAGACAGGGAATGGATTTTTAAGGTAGCGAACTGGCGGTTATTTACGGAGACAGTCGATAACGAAATTGAGGGAAAACCCCTGTGTTGAATAGAACTAGAATTCTTTTAAAAACGTGATTTTATAGGCAGCCAGAAAATCTATCCCAAGAGGACAACTGAGGAAAAGGAAACCTTACTTAACTGGTAAATCACCCTTACTACAACCTCTTCTGGAAGAGAGAAAAACAATTTTTGAAGCCAGAGATACAGGCAACAGTGACTTTTCAAGAGTTGAATCAAATAAAATTAACGCAAAAATTAAGAGATTATACACACAAATCAAACAGGACAAATGGAACGAGCTTTGCTCTAGCCTTGACTCAATATCTTCTTATAGCAAACTTTGGAAATTGTTTAAAAGTATCAGAAACAAACAACCCCAGGTGTATCAAAGTAACGCTATCCAAAGAGAAGAAGGTGGATTTGCCGAAAATGACAAGGAAGTGGCCAATCTATAGGAAATCAGTAAATTAGATTTTACTGCTGCCGATAGAAATGTCACAACAAGGGCTAGTATTTTGGTCCATGGTTTCGTAGCAATATTCAAAGTGAAAACAACATTTTTAGTAAATCATTTAGAGCGAATAAACTCGAGACTGTAATGAAAGATACTAATTTAAATAAATCTCCTGGATCAGATGGAATACATAGTCAAATGATTGACAAACTTAGCTCGATTGGTAAACAAAGATTATTTGATATTATAAATAACTCTTGGAGCAGATGAAAACTTCCTCGAGACTGGAGGGGCGCGACCGTTATACCGCTTAAGAAACCTGGTAAACCTGATGGTACTCCAGAGAGCTTTAGGCCAATTGCTTTAACCAGTATAACGTGTAAAATTATGGAAAAAATGGTTCTCAGAAGACTCACTTATCATCTACAATCACACAACCTTCTCCTTGTATAACAGTACGGATTCAGAGAGGGATATAACACTACTGATCAACTGCTTTACTTCTGCCAGGGTATAAGAGATGCTGACAATAGGAAACTCACTAACCACACTTTAGCGGTCTTTCTGGACTTGTCCAAAGCATTCGACATAGTGTGGAATAATTTACTTATTGTGAAACTTTTTAAGGACTTTGCTATCTGTGGAAGGGCTCTTCCTTGAATATATGATTTTCTGAGAAATAGATGTATCAGAGTAAAGTTTAACAATTATCTCTCTGAGCGTTTCAGGATCTTTCTGGGTGTTCCTCAGGGCTCAGTCCTAAGTCCAACCCTATTCTCACTTTATCTATCAGGCATCGAGAAAATCACCAAGTTACATTGTGAAATTGGCGCCTTTACGGATGATATTGTCCTTTGAAAGTCCGATACTGATTTGAGGAGATTGGAGAAAGACACTAATCATGTCCTTGAAGACATTAGGGATTTTGCAGAGAACCATATTGTTTGTTTGTTTGTCGCTCAACGGTCACTTTTTGCACACGAGGGCTAATTAAACCGGGACCTACGGTTTAAAGTGGATTCCGAACCACTACAAACATCCATTCCCAAGGTGGCAGAGAACCATAAAATGTGTTTTAACCCAACTAAGTCAACGGTAGGCTTTTTACCGCCAATAGAAAGCTGTATAATTTCCAACCCAACATCTTTATGAATGATCATGCGCTGACAGTGGATGAACACCCTAAATACTTGGGATTTTTGTTGGACTCGGAAATTTTGGGCAACTAACATATTGATCCCTCATGCTAATGGGCAAGAAAATGGATTAACATCTTGAGGTACATCTCTAGTCGAAACTGGGCTTAGACGCTGATATTTTACAAAACACCTATGTCTCATTAATTAGGTCAGTTCTGGAATACGGCATTCCAATTTATTGCTGTGCTTCCGATACTAATCTCCAGAAACTAGAAAAAATTCAACTCATCGCAGCTCGGATCATCACTAGTTTGAGAAATTCTTGTCCCAGAGATATGGAACTTTTTGAGGCAGGTGTTCAGTTGCTTAGCCTTAGAAGACGCGCATACTTAACCAAATATTGCAATAAACTCAGTGCTCTGGGCTCTCACAATCGCATCTCAACCTATTCTAGGGGTTGCTGTTATAGTCAGAGACTCAAGAAAAATAGCCCCTTCAGCTAAATAGCCAATCTGAACATAGCTAAAGATGCCGTGTAACCAAATCACCTGAAACAATGTCTTGACCCATCGGACGAATTAGAGGGTGTCTTTTTTCCATTTGGATTAAGCGCGCTCATATAAACGATCTGATATTTCCAACCATCTGAGGCAGGTGCCCCTTGAGAGAATTGGAGAAATACCGAGTGATGCCATACAGGTTTATACGGATGGCAGTAAAGATGAATTCAATCGTACTGGTAGCGGAATTTACATCAAACAGCAAATAGTATCTTAAGGCTGAAAAAGAGAAATTTTGATTATAACTCTGTGTTCCGTAATGAGCTGATTGCTATAGAGGAAGTCCTGCACTTCCTAAATTTATTTCCTCATGGAGTTGAGATTTGGGTTTTATCTGATAGTAAAAGTGCAATACAGCATTTGGCCAGATGGTAACAAGTGAGAGACTGGACTGGGGTTTCAATACTTAAAATGTTAAAACGGCTGTTCGTATCGCATCATATTCACCTACAGTGGATTCCTTCCCACTTGGATTTCGAGGGGAATGCGGACACTTTGGCCAAAGCTGGTGTGGCTGAGGACGGTGTGCCGACGGCACCTCTCACATTTCAGGAGATTCACTCAAAGATTAAACACCAGAATAAAACCACTGGATTGTCCCTCCTAAGCATCTTTGGTACCACTGCGCGCATCCAGGTGCTTTCCGGGCTACTGGTCTTAATATACAAGAACAAACGGCTATTGCCCGTTTCAGAAGTGGCCATCTTAGTAACTTAAAATTCGTCGAGGGTACGAAGAAATTTGAAATTTGCTCCAAGTGTTTAAATGAACAGGCCTCTCCTGAACATATTCTTCAATGCCTTAGTCTCTCCAAGAGAGATCTGATGGAGAATCCATTTATGGTGCTGGACTTTTTGAAGGTATACTTGCTCATGGACCTGGTCTAGTGCTGCCGACCTCGGGGACATGCAACAACATTATCATTGCGGTGGGATAAAATGTTGCCAGTATCAGATATTTATTTAATAGTTAATTGTGTGAAAAGTATTATTATTTAAATATTATAATAATCACAAAATTCAAATGAGATCAAATTATTTAACTTGTGCATTGTGTAAAATGAATTTTTCCACCAAATTTTATTGATTTTAATTTTATTCTTCTCATTTATCTATTCATTTTTTGTAAATATGAATTCATCAATTTATTTTGAAAAGTTTATAATATAATTATAATATGAATGACATTTATAATAATATGATAATTCTGAAAAAACATTTACATAAAATTCAATAAACATATGAAAGTTAACAGTCAATGGATAATAAAAGCATCGGATTTTAAATGATTACATATTAGGTTTATACCATGTATGAAATCATAATTTTAAAAATCCTTGTTTCTTTTGTCAACAGTATGTTATCAATTGATATTTTATATCAATACGACAATTGATATTTTATATCAATATTCGTATTTTATATCAATACGACAATTGATATTTTATATCAATATTCGTATTTTATATCAATACGAAACCGTCGCATGATAAATTTCCCGATGCAAATGCATAAAATATCAAAGAAGAAATTGTTAGAAACGACTAGGAAAAGCATGACATTATTCGCAACACTAACAAAGCGATAAGTCATAATTATACAAATCACTTATTTTTCTAAACTAGTTTTTAATAAAATTACGGATGATTTCCACGGGGTAATTTTTAAGTGTTGATTTATCGTGCGGTTTATTTCTCCAGTGAAGCGACGCAATAGTCATACTCTCTTTTTTCCACTTTTAAAGCTCAAAACTGAATCATCGTTCTTACTAATCAGCCCTATTATTATCTGACGTAAAAAATATTTTTTAAAATATTTTTTGGTTGAAAGTTGTGATATTTTATAGGAAAAATTGGTAAAATGAAACAAGAAATATGTAATACAATCGTTGAAGCAGGTAAGTTAATGGCTGACTGTATTTTTATTTTTCATAAATGTTGGAATTCTGATATTGGGTAAAGTGAACCTTTTTTTGTAAACAATTATATAATAAATACAATTTTTGATGAGCTTATCTAAAACAAAAGAATTAGAAAAAAGTTCTTTGCTAACAAAAAATGTAAAATAATACATAAAATATTCAAACGCATTCACAAAATATTTGTTTATTAAATATTTTGTGAATGCGTTTGAAATGTGATGAAATTGAAAAAAATAATTATCTCTTGAAAGCATTGATTGTTTCGTGGCAATTATAGGTAATTTTAAAATCTGCTATAAATTCTTAAAAAAATATGACAGCGAAAACTCACACATTAGATTTCAATATCAGTTATTGTTTCAAAACATTTTTTTTTTGCTTGTAACATATTTTAATTACGTGAGTCTATAAATTAAATGTACCATAGTTTTTCCTAAATATTTTATCTTATTATATCATAACTCAATAACAATTATAATAAAATAATAAGCTAAATAAATTCCCTATATTAATGTCTTGTATTGTAAATAATGAATTTTATATGCTGTAAAAAAGTTAATCATAACTTTTGATTACCATTTTCATAATGTCCTTATTCATTAACGCTTAACAACGCATACAATTTTACAGCTTTGAGAAAATATAATCATGAATTTTAAGCTCTCCATAAGTAGTGAATTTTTATTACTATAAATAAGGCATTCATAGTTTGATTATTCAAAGACGAATGCTGAATTCAGAAACATAAAAGAAGGCTTAAATATAAAATATATGAAATTTTTAAATTTTATTATCTCTTCAAGTCTGTTTAGAAATATGTAACATCTACAACAAAGCAATATTTTTTATAATGCTCATTAAAAGTTACTTATTAATTTATGTTGTACTTTTACAAAAGAATTTTTATCTTTCTACTTTATTTTAACACACGAATAGAATTTTTGTTATTATATAGATACTTATGCATTATGTCTGAATGCTTAAAAATATTGTTAATTCTGCAAAACTTGATCATTTTTAGCTCATTAAAATTTTATATTTTAGCTGTGTTATTAATAGTAAATTTTTTCGATTTAATTGTTTCTAACTATTTTACAGTTAATTTATTTTAAAAGAATTTCCTTTTCATCAGTTATCAATATTTATGCTGTATCACATTATAAAAAATTTATTTTTATTCTTCGTGGAAAAATAACTAAAATGCAAATCAAGGCAGATTGTTCCTATATATTGTTAAAGAGAAAATGTGGCCTTATAGAAATATTAAAAATCAAAACATTCTTGCTTTTTAATATAAGTAACTATAAAGACTACTATTATTATAATATATAAACATTATAAATACGTATGTGTTCATGAGAGCATAAACATAAAAACATTTCTAATATTCCGAACATCAGAAAAATGAGTACATTAATACAAAATTTTAAAAAAGGAAAGTTGTAAAATTTGTCACATGCACAGAAGAAAATTCTAATTATACATGTAAATGTTACAAAGTGTGATAGCGAAATACGTCACGAAATGTCAAAACAAAATGACGTGTTTCCGAGTGAATTATTTAAACAAACAAAAAAAAAGTTCTTTCATTCTCTGATAACCCTTTGGTCATAAATTCAAAAAACAAAATATATAAAGCTTCTTAGCCATCAGTAAACATAATTAACTGTAGAAAGGAAATTCAGTCAAGAGTGAATAAAATCTAGGTCAAATCTTTTAGGCCATTTTAGACAAATTTCACAGTTATGCATTTCAGTGCATAAATGAGCCTTTTATTCGTACCTTTTTAATCACTTATTAATTAGCATGATTCTGTAAAAATAGAAGCACTTTATTTTTGAAATTAATTTTTCTGTTAAGTTATTTAGTTCACTTTAGTGTTATTTAAAATTATTCTACGATGATTCTTATCAGTATAAGGTTTTTATTAATATATATATATATATATATATATATATATATATATATATATATATATATATATATATATATATACAATTTAAAGCAATAAATACAATATACAAAATAAAATACAACACTTGAAATAAAAAAAATACAACGATACCAACAAATATATATTATTGGATATCTAGTCCACGCAAAAGCAGCTAGAGATGTGCCATTATAAATTAAATACGATACAACATGAAAAACTATAAAACAAGTAAGAAATAATTTGAAAAGCTACTCCCAAGAATAAAATAAAACTATACAATACAAAGAATAGGAGAATTAATATACACTTCGGAGCAATTGCTTGAAGATATTTAGACATATGTCCTTTGTGCATGCCAGAAAAGAGTGTTTAATTTTTCACTGCTGAACATTTCCCTCCTGACGAAGACTTGGTCCCTATGTTCTACTCCTGTTCTTTGCATTGCATAGTTTTACTTTATTCTTGTCAGTGATTTTTCAAATTTTGTCTTGTAAAATAAGATACAACATGTAGAACAACAAAACAAGATGTGTTTTATTGTTCTGCATGTTGTACAGATTAATATTTAAAAATTATTAGTTTCCTTTAATTATTAAATTATGTGCAGATACTTTATGAATAAATTCAATTTACTATATATAAGTATCTTAAAATCTGTATATTATTATTAGAACACAATTTGTTTAAATTTTAAGGTTAAGAGTGTTTCTGGATGTTAAATACATGACTCATAAAAGTAATTCTAGCTTTTCCCGCCAATTTCGAATATTGAATTGCGTAAAACACGTCGCTTTAAATTTAATATCATAATATCTTTTTACGTCCGCAGTCTATTTCTTAACTTTTCAACATTATACGTAATCATTACGCAAATATCTGCAATAAAAAGTCTCTTTGGTGAAATCGTTGTAAGCCGTTACCAAAATTAGATGCATCATTTAAATGATGGAGCCATAAATCTTGACGTCATAACCATGAGACTAGCATAGGTGTATAATTTTGTGATGGTTGTTTGGCATGATTATTCTTCAGGGCCAACTGCATTAAGATAAGACTATTTGAGTGGCGAGATAAGGACTTCGAGATGTTCAAGATCTTTATTGTTCCCTTATCGAATATTAAATATTTTACTTTGGAATAACCTAAGTACATGAGGTTAATTGCCCTGTTTCATGTTTGAAGAGAAGGAATAAAAGTAACTATTTTACAAGTGCTGATGGTCACGTGACAATAAGTTCTTTTGCTTTCTGTAATCAAATCACATGTATTTTAATCATATCCAATTCCTTAATCTAATTCTATTATCGATAAATCACTTAAATATATCAATTTTTGAAAATATTGTTTTAATTTTAAAAAAAGGGAAAAAAGTAATCAAACGCAATTTTGACTTTCATGATTTCAAAATTACCTGAAGTTGTAAGACTTTTGAGAGATTTTCATAACCAAGGATTTAAGCATTTATTTTGATGATTAATTTAACAAAAATAAATAAAAAAGGAAAGCATATATAGATGGGTTCCTTTTTTAATCCTCTTTTGAAAGCAAATAATAATAATAAATCCAATATATTTTTATTTACTTTTGTTTCAATTTTTGCTAATAACTTAATTATTTTTTTAAAAAAATTACTATGTTTTGGAATTTAATCAATTTGGCAAAATACATCTTATATATCTTTTAATGTCCAACAATGTTTATTTGTATGTAGTCAGTTGTTACAGGTTTATGTGGTAAGCTTATGTTCAGTTATTTAAATAAGATTTCTGTGTTAAGTTTATTATTCTTTTGAATGTCTCTAAGAACGTCAATGTTTTTCATTTGCTCTTCAAATTATCAATGTTAAGCCCAATAATAATTTTAATGCTTGAAAATACATAAATTATTATAAATCTTATTTCTAATGTCTCCCAATTTTATATCAAATAATATCATAAAATTTTAGCATAGTGAAGAATAATTTTTAAAATGATAAAAAAATTACACTCTACCTATTGATTGAATACATAAAACACTAAAAATACAAAACTGTGAATTGCATATTTTATATTATTTTTTTCCTGAATATATTTTTCTCTCGATATTTTATCTTTTGTTACAATTTCTCTGAACGTATTATATTTGTCAGATGTATTATATACTTTGTGTTTCTATTAATTTTTTATGAGATGTGTTAACCAAACTGTCATTTAAATGAATGAAATACAAATGAAATTACTCATTATGATATTATTCTGTCACTAAATATTGCAGTAATCTAAAAAATAGGTATTTAAAACTAAATAACAAATAACTTTAGCACAATATTTTTCGCTAAAAAATTGTTTATTTATTCTTTAAAACAAGCAGTTTACTTGGCTTATGTATAACTCTTCGCTTTATGTAAAAGTATGTAATGATTGTGTATAAGTGCACTGATTATATAATTCCTTAAACAATGAGATCACAAATATCCTTGAATGTAACTTCGAAAGAAGTGCTCACTTAAACCGCTAGCTTATGATAAAAGAGATATTATATATATATATATATATATATATATATATATATATTTATAAAATACAATGAATATAATGAAACAAAATACAATGAAAAATGCCAAATGGAGAATAGTACATTGAAAATATTAAATGGAAAATAATACATTGAAAAGAATTACATTGAAAATACTTGACAGAAATACATTGAAAATACTTGAAAGAAATTTCAAAGAAAGATAGATAGATATAAATGGAATAAAGTACCAATATGGCCAGCTTCATCCTGGCCAGTGTTGACCACATTGGCCAGTACACCCCAAAGCCATACCAAAATTTTTGGTATGGCTTTGGGGTGTACTGGCTTCTTTAAGACTATGTCTTGGGCCATTGCAGAAAAGCCATAATTGTGCCAATGTGGTCAACACCCCCTGATGAAGCTGGCCATATTGGTACTTTATTCCATTTATATCTATCTATCTTTCTTTGAAACTTCTTTCAAGTATTTTCAATGTATTTCTTTCAAGTATTTTCAATGTAATTCTTTACAATGTATTATTTTCCATTTAATATTTTCAATATATTGTTTTCCATTTAATATTTTACATTTGGCATTTAATATTTTCAATGTACTATTCTCCATTTGGCATTTTTCATTGTATTTTGTTTCATTATATTCATTGTATTTTATAAAATATACTATTAACTATATCTTAATAATACTATTCTAGCTGCTTTTGCGCTAAATGTATTGCTAAACTTAAACATTTTTATATATTCTTGTGCTTTTAGTTCTATATCTAACTTTGCATATATAATATATATATATATATATATATATATATATATATATATATATATATATATATATATATATATATATATATATATATATATATATATATATATATATATAATATATATATATATATATATATATATATATATATATATATATATATATATGCATAAAATATAGCCTTATTATTAAAACTAACAATTTGAAAAGTAATGAAAAGTTAATTCTACTTCCTTTACTTTATTTAAATAAATAATAACTTTTTCATTAAATATTTTCAATCTTTTGAAGTTTTTTATCTTGTAGTTCTTTTTTATATGATAATTTAATAGGGAAGTAAATATGCTTAAACCAAAAGATATTCGTTATATTTACTTAATTTTGTTCATATAAGTTATGTTTAATTTAAACATCAAGAGTTTGTTCACATACGTGAGTCGTTGAATATGAATGGACTTATTAGTGATTATTATTTACTTATAAAATTTTATTTTAATTAATAATGGACTTATTAATTAAAATAAAATTTTGTAATCTTAGAATGCTTTGCAGGGCACAATTATAAAGGAAATGAAATTTGATCCGCAATTATTAAAAAGATAAGCTAAGATGAAAGGAAGTATTAGTAAGTTTTATTTATGGGATAAAAGAATTTAGATTAAAAAAAACTAGCAAATAATATAATAAGAGTAATCACTACCAAAAATACCCTTTTGGTATAAACAAAAATGTATTTTCGATTGAAAGGTTAATAACAATGCATTGAAAGTTCAGGGTTATAACTTTCAATGGAAACTTATAATGTAAAAGTTTAATTATTAACTTTTGAAACAAGGAAATCAAACAATCATGTTGAAGGTTATATTTATGTTTATTTTAAAATGGCTCTAGAAAACTACATCTACGACACTCTGAATTTTAGTGAAATATATCAATAAATCTATCTGAACTAGATCACTAACAAAATATAATATCAAAAGAAATTTGATATTGCATTTACTTTTTGGATTTACATTTTATTAGTGATCTAAAATTGGATCATTAATAAAATGTAATATCAAAATAGAGTATAAATGTTGCAATCACTGTTGAAGAGTACCGATTTTCAAAGTGAACATTATGTAAAATCATTACTTTGAAATAAGGAAATTAATAACAATGCCAAATAATTCATTTATTTTAAAATGCTTGAGAAAATCACTTCAACAAAATATTAATTTCGGTGACATTGCAGAAACCCAAACATAAGTAAAATGTTATATCAAACAATCAAACAAGAGTATAAATAATAACACTGTTGAAGAATCTTGATTTTCATTGTGAACATTATGCAAAATCATTGTCACAAAATGAAGAAATGAAATAATCTCATGCTGAATCATTCATTAATTTTAAAATTTCCTAAGACACCCACAATGCGTAAACTAAAATTTGAACAATAATAAAATATAAACAGACAAGTCGTAAATGTTATTAAATATGATTATTTAGCTATTGTAAAGACATTACATTCAATAAGTACGAAATTTACTTGATTAAACGTATTTATTAAAAAGGGCGTTTTGAATGAATAATTACATAAACGTATAATAAAAAATAAAAAAGAACCGTAACTGTATTTTGTGATACGTCTTTTTCTTATGAATCAATAAATTTCATCAAAATATCTAATGTTGATGAAATTGATTAATCACTTGTTCATAAGTAAGACACTGTTCCATCTTCAATGTATCAACCTTTATATTTCTATCTTCACAATAATTTCCTTTTCTATTAAAAGAGATATTTTTTAAACATATTATGTTCTAATATAACTTTACATTCCCAAAAATAATGATATTTAATAAAATGTCCAATAAATCTTCTATATATTTACATGGAAAATATGAAAACCGAAACCTAATTCGCATTATAAAATCAAAAGTAATCTAATGCTTTCATCATTTGACATTGCTTCTAGTACTTAAACCAAACTCAATAGTTTTTTTTTTTTTTTTTTTTTTTTTTTGTGCTTCAAAATATAATTTGCCGGAATCTGCGCAACGGCAACTAATCTCAGAAAAGTTGGATATTTGAATAGTTTAAGATTGACAGTTTTTACTTTATGGAAAAATAATTTCAAAACGATGAAGATGTAATAAAAGACGCGTATAATGTCACAAAAGAATCACAATTGCTTTTGAGGATGATATCTATCTATAAATGTCCAGCGTAATAGGAAGTCCATCGCTGACAATCAAGTTCAGAACTTACTTCAACCTCTGAAATACGGTAAATAATATACAGAAAGACTGGTGTGAAAACGTTTTCATGCCAAAAAAACAAGGCTATGAGTTTTATTTTATTGACAAAAAGAAGAGTAAAAATCATAAGACTTGATGTGAGAATGCGTGATTTCTCATTTTCGTGCCATACGCTTCTCAGTTTTCTCGCTAATCTAATTTGCACAACTTTTCGCATCTCCAATTTTCATGTAGTACTCTTAAATTTTTTTAATTCCTATTTATGTGTCATAATATCGTGCATAATTCCAAAACAAGTGAAAAAAATTCATATTCCAAGAAAATTTATAAAATTATATTTCACAATTTCTGAAAAAATCATGAATTTACACATATAGTAATTATTTTGGATTTGAGAAAGTTCATTAATTTCTAATATTAAAATTAAAGTTTTATTTATAATTTTACTCTATTGAGCGCAAATCTCCTTTGAAATAAACGCTGTCTCTTTTACGAGGGTTACTCTGAAATTTTTGAGATACGCGCAGACGAGAATTTACAAAATAAGAATAACGGTTTAATTTTAAAGTACAAAGTATTTTAACTCAGAAGACGATTTTTTACTGACTTACTTCAACTTGTTTAGCGTGGAATTAATTTTAAACAGAAGAGAAAAATGGAGTTGACGCGAGAACATTTTCGCGCTATGATTTTCTACGATTTCAAAGCAGGATTAAATCAAGAAGAATGCGTTCAACGGTTGCAGTTAGCATTTGTTGATGAATCTCCAATTCGTGCTACTGTATTCAGATGGTTTAGAGCAGTGGTTCTTAACCTTTTTAAGCCACGACCCAAGTTTGAGAAATATGTTCATGTCGCGACCCAAAAGAAGCAAATGTAGCTTGTTTGGCAGAATTTATAAAATCATTACTACTTGATGCATCCAAACGCTGTCTTTTTAAATGGGCTTCTTTTCTTTCGAAAAAAGTACGATCTTTTCCCTCAAAGGAAAAATTTTTATGTTTTGCATCAAAATGTCTTTTAAGTTTGTTCGGTTTCATCGATTCATTACTTAATATTTCACTGCACAACACGCATTGCGGCTAGTTCACTCCTCGATCATAAATGCAAGTAAAACCTAATTCTAAAAATGCTTCCTTGTATTCACGTTTTGCCATTATTAGGGTGATTATAATTTTACAATACACACTGCAGCTTGATCATTCCACTATTAATAATAAGACAAAATTTGTTTCGAAAATGCTTGTATTCACCGTTTCACTGTTATTCACAACACGATATGCAGAAATGAGTTTTTGACAGAGAGCTTACTGAGTCTGCGCGCTCCAAAGCAATGGCGCGCGTATTACCAACACCTCCTAGAAAAGAAAGCCTCAGGACAGGAATTGGACGTCACTTCCGGAAGGGATTCGCGAATCGGAAGGCCATTAGCGAAGAGCGGTAAAACCGAAACATTGTATTAGGGTATAACTTGGATTAGGGAATAACTCTTCTAGGAGGTGTTGGTATTACTTATTATTTTTGGTGTATTACTAACTTTTTGGTTCGACTCAGAGCGACCCAAGAAAGATGCCTCGCGACCCAATTTCGGGTCGCGACCCATAGGTTAAGAACCGCTGGTTTAGAGAATTTAGAAGAGGTCGCAATTTTCTTCAGGATGAAGAACACACAGGAAGGCCACCGTCGGCAGTAATCCCGGATAATGTGTCTGCCATACGAAAAATGTTGATGCATGATAATCACTGTACCTATCAAATGATACAGAAGGAACTTAACATTGGATCCGCAGCCATACACAAAATCATTCATGAAGAATTACATATGAAAAAAGCAGTTTGCCGTTGGGTTCCCCATAATCCAACTGAGCATCAAAAAGAGGAGCGTGTCAGAATCAGTAAAGAAACTCTTAATATGCTGAATGATGGTGGCCACCGCATCATTTCTAAAATTGTAACAGGTGATGAAACGTACATATCGTTTTTTGACGTTGCAACACGTCAAGAAAGCAACGTATGGGTCTTTGAAGATGATCCCACGCCGACAATGATGAAAAAACAACGCGCACTGAAAAAAGTGATGTATGCCGTTTTCTCCAGAAGTACGAGATTGGTCAAAGCCATCAAGTTGGAAGGACAGAAGACAGTAACAGCAAACTGGTATACCACTAAATGTCTTCCAAAAATTCTACGAGAACTGAATGTTAGGGAACTAATGCTTCACCATGACAATACATCTTCACATACAGCTGGATTAACAGTTGAGTTTCTTAAAAAAAACAAATTAAAATGATCGAACATCTGCCGTATTCACCTGATCTAGCTATGTGCGTCTTTTGGTTATTCTTTAATTTAAAAAAGAACTCTAAAAGATAACGACGTAGACGTCGTTTTCATTCAGAAGAAGAGATTGATGTGGCTACGAATGCATTTTTTTTTCATCTATTCGAAGAAATGAATGGCTTGAGTCATTTAATCTGTGGAAAATTCGTCTACAAAAGTGCATTGATGCTGGAGGAGACTACTTTGAACACACCTAAAATTTTGTAAGTATAACTTTAAAAACCTAGTTGTGTCTCAAAAATTTCAGAGTGACCCTCGTATAATTACTCTGAGACAGTATATTAAATTTAATAGTTATTAATTTGCTTATATGTGTGTTTATGATAAATAACTCTCATTCTAAATAACATTATTCTTACACATGTGGGTAAGTAAATCATGGAAGTTTAATTTTTTAACAATGGGCTTGAGCAATCAATATCCTTGGCATAACCATTAGACATAATTTTGCTTTATATATGATACAGTGCTAACAATACACAATGCGATACATTTCAGATATTACATTCGTTTTCAAAAGCTAATTTTGCAAAGTAAAATAAGAGGCATTATTTTTTAATTTTATGTTATCTGTTAGTAACATTTATGTATTTCAAAGAAATATAGACTTATAATAAATAATATTTCCAAATCAAATTAAGTAATTAGTAAAAACAAAATAATGTTTCTAAATGTAATTTGTGTGTAAAATGTGTGTGTGTTCAAAACTGATCACCGAAAACAATAGTTGTAAATAATAATTTTCAGTTTGATTACTTAAAATGTATTTTTACTGAAATTATTGGTTTGTTTGTCGCTCAACGGTCATTTTTTGCACACGAGGGCTAACTAGATGGGGGACCTACGGTTTAAAGTGGATTCCGAACCACTTCAAACAGCCATGCCCAAGGTGGGATTCGAACCCACGAACTGTTGAACCGAAGGAAAAGCGCTAACCATTCGGCTGCCAGCTCGACTGGAGTTACTGGAAAATGTGAGAGACATTTTAATTTTCTTACGCAAGTGGTATTTTGATTCTGGGAATATTATGAAACTTAAAAATATGTCTGTAAAAACTATTAAACATTTTTTCTTTTCTTTCTCTGGAGAAATTAAATCAAAATTTCTATATTATTTTTTAATTTATTTTATTAATTTTTTACATTTATGAAATGAACATTAAATCAATTGAGCGTTTACATTTTTTATAGCTATGAATTATTTTTATCCGTAAATATTCTTTTTTTAACGTGAATTTGCTTATTATATGATAAAGCATTGGGACGTCGATAATGAAATTGAACTAGCATATTCATTTTCAACTGTTTCAAATTATGCATGGTATCAACGATTGTACAGTTGAAGGATGGATGATTTCTAATTACTGTATATATGTTTATTAAATGGACATTATATAAGTGGGTAGAGGTGCTTTGAATTTTTCTGGTTTCTCTTTTACTGGACATGAATGACCCATTACTTAAAAAATGCTCTCCTATAAATTGTGTTTATAGATGTTAAAAAATTGCAACCCCTCTCAGTTGTTAATTAAACACAATGTCAAAATATACTAAAAATGTTGGGTAGGATTAACATACTTTTTAAGGAAAAAATTGAAACTTCTTTTGAAAAAAATAATCATTAAAGCAGTTTAGTTTCATATGAAGGTTTATAAGTCATTAACAACTTCTTAAAAATGTAAGCTGAAACATTAAAACTGCTTGTATATTATGCTACCTACACTATGTAGCATCAGTATCTTTATCTCTGTGATATTTTAGTTCATTATACATTTATTACTCTAATATACTCTACATTTTTCATTAGTTAATTTTAGTTACTTCACTGTTTTGCAGGTTGCAAAATAAAGAGAAAACCAAAGAATAAGCCATGTGTCATCTAGTCACATTCCTCATACTCGGCGCATGTTGGATGACAGTCCAGAGTTCTGTTCTGCAAGACAAGATATTTGTCTTTCAAAAAACGGATGGTGAAGACAACAAAACCGTCTTGGTCGTGACTTGGTCATTCGAGGAAGATGACGAGAAAGCTGTTGGCTGTGAAATTTTCACAGACGCGTAAGTTGCATTCTGTTTAATCCGGGATGATTCTGTTTATTTTTTATGATAATCTATTGTGGTAATTATATTAAATTTTTTTCTGTGCGAAATAAAAAGTATATAATTCAAAATTATGATCCTTCATATTAACTTTCCCAAATAATAACTTGTTCATAAAGAAGAGTATGCATCGTTCATAAAGAAGAACTACAGAATTTTGTTTAAGATATATTACAAAGGAATACGCTTATTTTCCGAATTTTTTAAATTAAAATAATATAGTAACCTTATCCCATCTGAGCATTTTTGAACTATGGTGAATACAATATACAAATGTTTTTTCTTTTAAATAAACGAAATCCAAACTTATAAAGTTTCTGAATGAGGTATACATATTTGTTGTAGTTACTATTCCTTCATGATCTAGCAATACCTAGATCTGGACCATGAGTCCATGTATTCTAGAAAAATAAATCACTAGAGGTGCAGATGATATTAGGTTCTCTAAACTGAAATCCAGGAAGACTTGAACATGCTCCGGAGAAGCTGGTCTTAGATGACACGCGTTGTAGGTTGGAAAATCTTTACCGCCAGAAATAAAAGTGAACCTTTTACAATAGCCAATGTTTAGTCTTAAAATTGCTGTGATATCTATTCGACACCCCGTATATATATATAAGTAAATATTTGAATGAGGGACTGAAAATCCAATGAGTGCTAAATATTTCTCTCGTAGATGTGGATTTAGTGAAAATGTACAATAACTGAAGACGTTGGCGAATTTTAAAATCATTAGATCAAAATTTGAAGAGAATTGACATCTGTAATTAAGAATATTGCAACCATTTTCTTATCTTCAATAATTCACTTTTATCAAAAAACTTTTTTCCATTCAATTGTATTTGAATTTAATAATGTTTTAGCTCTTTTTTATTTCAATTGATCGCTGAAATTCTCGCTCGATGAAATAATCATTCGATAAACGAAGTTGTTTTAGATTAATGGAATGCGCTAAAGTATTTCACTACATGTTTATAAACTCTATTTTGCAAAAGAAACTGCATCATTCCTTCCATTTCATACTGGTAAAACAATCACTCTAGATTCTGCTTTGGAAAGATGAGTCTTTTTTCACTCGGATTAATATATTAAATTTGTATAAATAGCATTAGGAGAAATTTTCGTTCATCACGAATACTGCTTAAATGATTAATTTCGAAAAATTAATCATAGGCCTATAGGTTTATGTTAGTTTAAAGATCATGTAACTGACAACTCTTATTTGAACTATTGGAAATATAATTAAGAATGATTATTTGATGCCATCTCTGCACTCCAAAGACTAGGATCTGTTTCCTTAACACCATGATGCGTTTTTAAATTCTTCAAATAGTGATTTACAGTTTCACACTGAGAAGAATCTGGGATAGTTTGATAGTATGAGTTTAGGTTTTTAGTCAACTAAATCGTCAGATATGAATCTAATAAACTTCCACATTTGTATTTCCAGAAGACAGTTATTTATAAAAAAAGAAATTTCCGATTTGTAAAAAGAGTTTGGTGTATCAATTGTACAGTCTAAATTTAAGGATAAAATTTTGCAAAGAACAATAGTAATTTTGGTTCAGAACAGAACAAAAGCATGTATCTAGAATGAGAACTCTTGCTTTCAGCTTCGCTTTCACATATCCTTTCAAATGCACCCGATTTTATTTATCATCATGAAAAGTAGATTATCTGCTTATAATTTTAAGAATGAAGTAGGAAATGTCATGCTAACTTATATTTCTATTGCTTTTAAACTTAATACAAATGCTATTTTCCTTATGTGACTACAACTTTCGTTTTTTACATGAGTAAGCAGTAAACATAATGCTGAAAGCATGTTCCAATTAGAATGTGCCAAAGCCTCTCAGGAATTTCTTAATCCAATGAATACCGATATTTATAAAGTATCAATGAAACAAAAAATCAAATTTATCTTGAACTAAAACATCAATAAAGCATATTGCAATTTTATTTGAAAAAAAAATGCTAGAAAGGACAAGTTCTTATGAATTTGAAAAGTTTTACCTGAATGAGTGCATGCAATATAACAAGTGACAGATGTTGGAAATAATTCAGTTTTGAATTTTTTTATACCTCAATATAAGCATGTTTAATTTTAGAGTATTAAAACCAAATATCCTGAAGAAAATACTATTGCATCATTTTCCTTTTTTTACCGAAACAGTTGTTAAAATTTTGAATGTAGTTTTTCAGAAATTGCATCTATTTAAGTTCATCCAAAATTCATAAATTAATAATGCATTTACAATGTAGACATTATGATTTTACCAAAGATAGTATAAAGTTGCTATGTTGTTTTATGCTTTACATGATCTTTTTATTACACTTCTTTCATTTAGCAACTCAAATGCATTTGGACTTACATATTGAAATAATGAGTTTTCATTGTCTTTTGTCAGATTTGTTCTAAAAGAATTAAAAATATTCTTAAATACTCATTAATGATCTCAAAATTATAAGTGACTTTTTATAAATAAAATACTGTTGCAAAAAACCTATCAACCAGATAAGCCATAACCATGTGAAACTCAGAGTCTGCACGCAATAGAAGTAAATGATTCGACACAAAATAATTTTTTGACTAAAAATAATATCAATTTTCGTTTGTTACCACTCAAACTTAACTCGATTAGCATGGAATTTATTAAATTACTGATTTCTCTTGAATAGATATCGCCTTTTAAGTATAGAAACTGATCTCTGATATCCTGTAATAGTTTTTTTTAAATATTTCAAGCGTGTTCTATTGAAATGTAATCTGATGAAAAAAATGTATTTAATAAAGATTACTGCAAGAGTCATGAAATATTCAACTGAATGTTGTCTTTTTAATAAATTAGGCTTAGATAACCTTGATAATACTATCAGTAGTAATATCACTTCCATAATGTCATGAACGTACTTAAAGCTATCAAAGTAACTTCTCCCATAATTAAAAATTGTAGATTTCGCAGATAAATATAAATTCAGAAAGAATAACTTTTTACGCATTGATAATTGCGAGGATAGTTTATTTCAGTTGCTTCTAAAAACATACCTGATGACTATCAAAACTAGGATAGTTTATTTCAGTTGCTTCTAAAAACATACCTGATGACTATCAAAACTGATTTCCTTTAGGACATGGAGTCTATTAAGTCACTAATGCTACTTTGCAGTAGATTCTGACAAAAATATAGCAACTAATCAGTTAAAATCTTGATGTAGCAAGATGTTTGAAGTTGCTGCGTCAAAAAATTCCAAATAAACAAGATATAATGAGATGACAAATGATAAAAGAATGTTATGAGTTATTTTAAACATTGCAGCAAATCATGAAGTAGAATTTACAAAACTTATATATTGGTATAAATATATAGTGTTGCAAAAAAATTAATTACACGATAGGAATTGAGACATGACAATGGAATTGGGTATGCATGTAATATTTTCATGCACGAAAAAATGATTATAAGAATAAATATTTTATTGACTAAGACACCAAATAAAATAGTTAATTTCAGTAGGTTTTTGTATCAATTTCTTACGTAAAATGATACTTGTACAATAGGGAATACATAAATTTACCGATTTCCTTGTGCAATAAATTATGCCATGGCATAGTAAATTATCAACTAGGTTAATGGCATTCTAAAATGGCTAAGTTAGAATTCCCAAAACATTATAAACATGATATGCTCTACTGTAGCTGATCTTATGAATCGGCAAGCCATGAGAGGACACTGTGTTTTAGTGAACACTATTGCTTGAGTCGTGTAGTATGTTGCCAAATATTGTCTGCCTAATAACAATTTCATTATTTTATAGCATAGGCATTTCATTAGATGCAAAATGACAATAGAATACTTTATAGTCCGTAAACCCATTGTTTCTAAGTATCGTTTTTTTAGTCAGTTTTCAAACTGTCATACCATCTGCTATAGCAGAATACTCCTAAGCAACTAATATAAAATTAAATTACTAACCAACCTCTATGCTTCCAGAAATGCAAGCAGTTATCATCTTTGAAGATCACATTATTTCATTCAAACATTGCTCAGGTTTCTGGTAGATAGTTACTAATGCAGACAACACTGAATACATTGAAGTGTTAATGGATATCACAATCATAACCTAAATTCACTAAATCATCACAATGATTCATTAAAATAGATCCATACTAGCTAATAAGTTATCTTAAATAGAAAATAAATTCAATATTAGTATAGATCTGAATATTATTTTGATGGTTCAAGTTCTTATAATGTATTCGTGGACTGAAAGTGTTTTGGATGACGGAGACAGTTGATTGTGCTTCCTTCAATACACTACCGCTAAGAACGGAAATTACCTTGACAATGCCACTGATATTTAGGCTGAAACATCTGTTCAAATATTTGTTTCTCTGGAGAATGATTCTATTTCTTTGAAATTTGGTGATAAATGTAGCCTTGTCGCTTATCTCTAAAATGTATCATTACGTAAAGTTCAATAAGCCAAAAATGATAGTCCATTTCTAATTATTAATTTGACAACCGATTCTTCAAATTTGGACTGCTCCATACTTTAAATATGTTTTCACCACTTAATAATTGGTACTCAAATATTATACAGTTTACATATCTCATTAAATCAAATAAACTTACCAAGTTTTGTAGTTTTAGACTCAACTTCCTAAGGTACACTAAATATTTCTTACCACACGTTTGAATATATGCATGTAATAATTTGCTTAGGAAAGAAATCTCTTTATATAGAATGAGCTTTCGTTTTGTTTTGCAAAATTAATTTATTCGGTACGTCAAAAAGCAATCGTTGTTAACTCAAGTAGTAATACTCAACTAAATTTCTAACGATTTTCATAAAAAATGACTTCGATAAAAATGTAAAATAAAACAGATGATTCCATTTCACTGAAGAAGAATATGTGAAGAGATGAGAAATAAAACAAGGTCGGAGTAAATATTGAATTAGGATATATAATACGGTTACTCCAACATTTATAATATACTACATACATTAATTTGTGCGTCAAGTGCAAGCAAATAAATTAATCAAAAACCTAGTTGCTGAAGATGATCTCATAATTTTACGCTAATTTGTTTTCAACACGTGAATTATATAATACATAATGTCATTTTATATCCTTATTATCACTATATATATATATATATATATATATATATATATATATATATATTCAATTTAGATTTCCTAGAAATATATTCAAAACGTAGCCTATAAAGAGCTTTTATTTCAAAACATAACTATTTTTTTAAATTAATTCACGCATTATTTGAAAATATTTTTCTATTGATATGTATACCTATAATGTTTTAGTTTACACATCACACACACAATGTCTGATCATTAAATTAGTTATATTTATGTTTGTACCACTTATGTTTTTCAAAAAGTAACACAGCACTTCCTGTAAGATTTATATTATGTGACACATTCGTCCAGATAAACAAATTAATCAAAATTAGTTGTTATGTTTTTCGGATCTTAAATGAATTTTATTAAAATTAGTTTGATTGATTTGAGTACTTTATGCATACCTTAAGTTTATTCAAGCATTTGACGTGTTTAATTATTTATTTTATTTTTTGTATTTTTAAATAATTATAAAAATTTAGTGAATCTTAGAATAAAATGAATTTCAAAGCTTAGAATTCTATAATTTTTCAACATAACATTGAATCGTTATGAAACGTGATCATTCCCATTCTGTTTTAATACCTTTTAGATGTAAAATACTTATTAAACTTCAAAAATTCTAGGAACTATAAAATGTTATATTTATTTTTGAACAAAGTTTTTATTTAAACGCAAATTTTGTCTCTGATGGGCATACATAATTCAGTAGTTTTATAATAATAATTTCATAAATTCTAATAGAAATCTATTTTTAAGTTAATCAAAAATAAATTAAGTTATTTTTATAATTTGGCATTTAAATTTTTCAATCAATTTAAAAATAAAGAAAATTTTCCTTTTATGATAAATTTTAAAGCATAATGTTTATTTTATTATCCTATTTTAAAGAAGTTGTGTGAATTTTAATTAAATTTTATTCTCAATTCTTCCTTATTTTAGATCTAACATAACATCTTTCCCTTTCAACTTTTCATAATTTTAACAAATTGCCTCTTAAATAATTAAATTTGTAAATACAAATTAAAGCAAATTGTCTCTTCGCGAGTCTGTGTATGTAAATTTTTAAAACAGAAACAGAAATTTATAAATGAATAGCTTGTATGTCCTTTTTGAATAATTTATTAATAATGCAATTTTTCTTTATTAAATGTTAATCTATAATAAGCAAAAAAAACACAAATATTTACATACAGTATAATCAATTAATGCATCGTCGTAAACATGCATGAATGATGTAAGAAATAAAAGTTTTCTATTTTGTCAAATTTTATTAAGTACATAATTTTCTGAAAAATGAACAAGAATGCTTATTTACAAAATGGAAAATTTATATATATATATATATATATATATATATATATATATATATATATATATATATATATATATATATATATATATATATATATATATATATATATATATATATATATATCAAATTCAGGTTAGTTCAATTAGGCTAGCAATCTAAACTGAATTTTACTCTTTTGCTATTATTGTTTCAATCACCTCTTTTCAAAATAATTTCGTGATTAAACTTTAATTTCATCCAATAATCAATTAATATCTTCTAATTTTAGGAAAAATTAACTCAAACTGATTAGTTAAAAAATGAAAATCAAATTTACGAGTAATTTTTCTTTTTCTTTTAACAAAATAACAAATCGCATAAAAATTGCTAATAAATCTGAACCAGTTATGAACAGAGAGAATTTTACAAATCACCTATATATAATATAAAGGATAAATAATACATTTAACAATTTTCCTGCAATTTTATCCCAAATATTTGTATGATGAAACATAACGTAACTTATATATGCAATAATTTTTACATTACTCCAAAAACAATTACTTACCATGTTAGTTTTTGAAATTTTCACTGGAAAATCAGTCAAAAGATATTTGCCTGTTTTATATGTCCAAAACAATGATAAATATTCCCAGAAACCATTTTTGAGAATATATCATGAACATTATTTCTCAATCTTTTATCACGTGAAAGCTGTAAAATCTTAACAGAACAAGTTATTGTAGTTTCTTTATAATTTCATAATGCTGTTAACGGAAAAAACAGCTGACATTTCAATGAAAAAAATAAACAAATGATAAATTCGATTAAAGTATTAAAAGCATTTGTAAAGAATCGTATATTTATGAAACTTATCTCTATTGTCATTTTCCAGTGTTTCAAATAATTTAATAGATTTATAAAAGAAGACAGGTATTTCCACTATCTGAACACAATGTTCTAATGGAATTTGCTTAATCCTCAATTAAGTAACTAATGCAAAAAAATATGACATGGTTATGAAATTTTAAAACCACACATTTTGTGATAAAGTTGTTTATTTATTTTAAAACGTATCTGATGAGATTTGAAAATCAGAAAAAGTATAGTATTTCACATTCACACTCTTCTTATTTCTTATATATATATATATATATATATATATATATATATATATATACAGATAATAATTCCAGTGCTTTGATTATATATTGAATTGTTTGATTTTGAATATCAAGCTTTTAGTAGGTTTGCTGTTATTTAAAGAACATGAGGTTGCGTTTCAAAATACCAAATCTTTCATGCTAATAAGAAATCTTAATATCTTACAAAAATTTCTTTCATTTGTTTTTAAGAACCTCATTTTTTATCGAAGCACATTTTGTAAGTTTTTTTTTAATATTATTTTACATAAAATAAATCTTAAATGATAACAATGGAATTCATAACTTATGTGAGAAAAAAGTTTGTTAAGGATTTTAATAACATATCTTAAATTTTACATTTTAAATGAATGAATGAAAATTCAAATAAAAGAAATTATAATTCATTATTTCTCATTTTGCAATCACATGAAAATTAAGTCAATTATTTCGCGATGTTAAAGGTTGGCTTATGAAGGTTAGTGTCTAACTAAAAAAGTTATTATGAATTAGAAAAGGTTAAAACTGAAATCACTTGATTTTTATTGAATTTTTTCTTCCATTTAAATTTATGAGCAATGTTTACTATCATTTTGTCTTATATATTCAGTGCTTTTAGTTAAAATTGGCTTTATCAATAAGTTTTTAAAAATAATCACTGAAAAACTAAACTATTTTAAACTAAATTAAGTTCTAAGCTCAAAAAAACTGATTATAGAATGTTTCTATAAGCCTGATTATATCATATTTACGTTTATTTCTCACTAAACTTGGTCTTGCTAATTTTTTAAAAAATATATTAAAAACTATTTTTTATATTATTATTTAGTATTGTGATGCAAAAAATATACTGTGTAACCAAAATATAAAATATATACATACGAAAGAATTGAGTAATATATGAAAAATAGATCACAAAAGAGATATGCAATAATTAAGTATATATAGTTCCAAGGAACTATGGCTTCAAAAGCAAATCTGAAATGGAAAGAGATCGTTTCTTAAATTTCAAAAAGTTTGACGAAATGAATAGACAAATGAACTAATTTATTGAACAAAAAAAGGGTCCTTAGATTATAACCTGAGACTAACAGAAGACCTGTCATTGAATCACCAATATGCGAGAAGATCAGTCAATCAGCAAAGAAATCATATCTGTGCTAACACTGATTATGAATAGTTTGATGGTTTCTGGCAATTTATAAGTGCCCCTTGATGTTAAGGGACATTATTCGGAACAGTTTTCGACATTAGGGACCAGGTCCCAAAGACTATTACGAAGATCGAAGTGTTGGAAGTGCTGTCTGTTATAGTACTGTTCATAACCAAGTTGGATAAAGTTTGATTGTACAAATATCATCTTTAATGATGAATCCTGATTTTTTTATTCCATAAAAATGACTACAGTAAGCATATGTGAGAATGAGAAAACTAATGATCGAATGCTACATTTGTTCCTAATAGTAAAATAACCATTATATCTCGTACGAGCTTGAGGAATGATGTCTTGGGATAGCCAATAAATTTTAATTTTATACGGTAGATTTATCGAAAACATGTTCAAGTCTGTCGTACAGTCAGACGATTTTTTTTTTAAAATTCAGGATAATGTTTATCTCTCACAATAATAAGTTCGAGATATTATTGTTCTTGAATGTCTACGTGTTTTTAAATTATTACCAATCGAACAAGTGTTAATGTTGTTTCAGTCAATTTGGAATATCCTCGAACACGTTAAACAGTTTGTTGATTTTAGTTGTAATATGTAAGATGTATTTATTTACAAGTTAGTTCAAGGGCCAGTTTAGCAACTTCATATCAAGTAAAGTGTTAGAATATTTCATTGCTAAAGATTGGTGTATCATCTATTGAAAATCACATTTTTTGTATTGATACGAATAAATTAAACAATATTTTGTTCTAATGTTTAGAGAATACTTTCATTTTTTAGATAAAGATTACACTTGTATCTCATTTCCTTGTGAATGGACAGAATGCAAATAAGTGTAGCTATATAACGACTCTTTAAGTGCAAGATAAAGTTTAAAACGAAATAATAATTTTAAAGGTAAATATAGGTATATCAAAATGGAAACAAAACTTATTTCATTAAAAAATATTATTTCTAAATATTTGCATGGTTAAATTGCTTAACTAAACACTTACTCGACATTTTCCAAGCATTCAGCAAAATGTTTATTCAAGCACAAGATTTCATTAATCGAATTAGAAATGTTTAATGAAACATCCAAAATGATATATTTAAAGGTTTATGTACCTGAATTAGAAAATGTTACTCCATACAAAAGAACTAAATCGAACGAAAACTATGTGTATCAATAATTGTAATTCAAATTTAAGCAATCAAAAGGATCATATATTAAAGAAAAATTCACACAAGTTATAAATAGTGTAGTTCTCAAACTTTGTATCGTTTCCTGTACTATTCAGAGCTATTGAAGAGTAGAGTATTTCCGGCCACAAATGATTAGACTTTTAGATCGATCAGACAAATGATATGCCATTTTACAACTCAATTAGTTCATTAAATGCTCGATTATCGATAAATTTGAGGACTGCACTGCCCACAAAGAATACATAATTTCTTTACTTAACACCGCTGCGCTATTCGTGTTTTTAAAAAACACTTAAATATTAAAAAACAAGTTAAGAAACAGGAATTTAAGAAACAACGCGTCAGACAACGGTAAAATTCATATCATTAATATAGTGAAAAATAAATAAGGACACATCCGGATTTCACACATTTTAAGTGATAGTAATCAATAAATATTACGAATTATGTAATAATAAATATTCTAATTTACCCCTAATTATTCACTGAAAAAATATATAATGCATACTAGACTATTTTAATATTCAGCTAATATTTTAAAAAATATGCAGTCTTTTTTGATTTATTCCAACAGCTTTAAAATTCAAATCTAGTAATACTTTGAAATCATATATTAATTAATCCGTATCATGAATTCATGTAAGATTATTTTTATCATATATATATATATATATATATATATATATATATATATATATATATATATATTTCACTTCTCTAATTGTTACCCAGTTCAATTATTAATGTAATTCACTAAGCTAATACTTTTTTAATTAAGATTTTATGGAATATATATAATGAAATTGAAAAATTGCTCGAAATTAGTAACAAAAGCAATTTAAAACTGAGAATCATTAAGAGACTGCATGCATATTAGACTTATTTTTAAATTTTCCTCGTGTAGGCAGCTGATTGAAGAAGTCTTAAAAGCTTCATCAAATGATGAACTTGTACGAACACCTTCTGAGAAGGAAATGAAAGATATCATTGAAGAATGCACCGAAATATCCAAACGCAAGCGACGCGATACTTTTGCTACTTGGAGAAGAGGTAATTCTGGCAGAGGCAGAAGACGAATTGATGAAACTAGTGATAAAAATGAAGAATCTGAAGAAGACACTTCCTCTGAAAACCCAGGAGGGCCATCAGGAATACTCAGCACGCTGCCAGTAATTTTCCCAGGTAAAACTATGTGTTTTTCAATAAGTCTAGTCATTAAATTATTCCATTAAGATAAAAATGAAAAATATTTATACTTGATTTTAGGAACAAAGTGGTGTGGATCAGGAGATCTTGCCAAAAACTATGACGACCTTGGCATTCATGAAGACACGGATAGATGTTGCAGGGCGCACGACCTCTGCAATGACACTTTGGCCGCAGGGGAAACAAGAAAAGGTCTCACAAACAATTCGCCCTTCACGAAGTAAGTACAGCGAACCCATTTTTATTCTTTCTACGTTTCCCGCCTTTTTTTCTTCTTTTCTAAGAACTGCTGAGTTTTATTGACCTACTTCCCACAGATTTATTTTTGCAAACAAGTATTAAAAGAGATTTTGAAAGCTTAAATTTTGGCCTGTTCTCTTCTGAATTCCTATAGGATAATAATTTAAAATTTTGAAATTTAGCAAAATGTCATTATGTTTAGTAAAACCTCGATTAGAGTTTTAGATGAGTAATTTTATTTATGCAGATTATAACTTGGTAGCCTATAACGTTAATGCAGAAATTTTAATGCATTAACTTGAACAAAGATTTAAATTTTCAAGGAGAAATTAAGTTCCGAGTTCATGTATATGATTTAATTAAAACAAATTTTCTTAAAAGAAAAGGCAAAAAAAAATTTTCCATTTGTGTGAACACATTTTTAAATGAAATTTTTGAAATAAATGTAGCACATTAATTTTCCATGACAATAAGAATAACAGTTTCATTTAAGATAAAATAAATATCTTATTAAATCATAAATGCATGAAAAATTCCACTTGTTTGATTTAAGGAAGTATAGAGTATTCTTAGAATATAATTTGTGAAAAATTCAGAAATGTGTTTTTCGAAATAATCATTAATATTTATATTTCCCCATACTACAATTGTTTAAATAAATCAAGTGAAAATCACTGCAAAGAAGAAAATAGCTGCTTCACAAATAAGCATTGTTTTATAATGAACTCTATGTTGGATTAAAACCTGATATTTTTCGTAGCCTTAATAACAAAACACACGAAATTATTAAGAAATATTCATTTTAATCAAAACTAAACATTAAAGAATATCACATGTATAATAGAGGCTAGTTTTTAATATCTGTGCAAGTTTTTAAATCTTGATTTCTAAGTTAGATTATTTTTTTAAAATTTACCTCCATTATTTTCTTTTCATTAAAATATATGAGTTATAGAGTCGTTAAACATTTGCTCTTTTAAGATTAGCATTTCATAAATGATCAAAATAAAAATAAATAAATATATATACAGGGTGATCATAATTAAACTGCAAATTTAAAAACGCTGCAAAAAAAAAAAAGCAAAAAAAGAACCACTGGTCAGAAAGACCTGAGATTTCACCAGAATGTACTTCAAGCAAGGGGATTTTGTTTGGCGTGGGTAAAAAAATTAGAAAAAAAAGTGGCCAATAGATGGCGCTGCACAGGCGACTGTAGGTTAATTACATGAATTTTGACATGAACGATAATCAATTGAGGCTGTAAGTTGAACGTTAAAGCAGTTGCGCTATTGAAGTCGGGCTGATGTTGTGGCACTCTTGGTGTAAAGCCTATTCAGAGCGATAAGGTGGTGCCACATCGAATAGGAAAAAATCGGTTTTTAATTGTCCTGCGGCCAAAAACCGTAGAAAAAGCCAACAATAATTCGGATTTTAACTGTCCTTAGTCTTCTTTAAGAAATTTTCAATATAATGTCCACCACTTTTTGTTAGGAATTGTAAACGTAAAACGGTATTTTCCACAGCAGCTTGGAGTGTATCAATGCTGATGTTGTTAACGTGCTGAGTAATACAGCATTTTAAATCCACTAAGGTGTCTAGTGGAGCACTGTACACAACATTTTTCAGAAATCCCCACAGCCAAAAGTTACAGGGAGTGATGTCCGGTGATTGTGGCGGCCAGGGAGTTGGAAAATCTCGGCTGATAATACGGTCATTTCCGAAATGGCGTTGCATCACCTCTTTTACCGAGGTTGCAATGTGTGGAGTAGCACCATCTTGCATAAAAATTGTCCTATCCAAACATTGTCGCTGTTGAAGTTCTGGAATGACATCGTTTTCCAGAAGAGATTTATACCGTGCTGCGTTCACACTAACGGTGACAGGGCCTCCCGGCCGTAACTCCTCGAAGAAAAATGGACCAATGATAAAGGAGAACGTAAAGACACAACATACAGTAGTTTTTGGAGAATGAAGAGGCAAGGAATGCATACCCATCGGATTCGCCTTTGCCCATATTTTGCAGTTTTGCGTATTCACAACTCCGTTAAGATGGATGTGAGCATCATCTGTTCATTTAATGTTCCATGGCCATGCAACATCCACATCCATCCGAGCAATAAACTGAAGCGCAAAAGTTTCACGTTGTGCAAAGTCCGTATTGAGCAATCGGTGAACGTGCGTAATTTTATAAGGATAGCATTTCAGAATGCTTCGCAAAATTTTCAAAACCGTGCTGAGGGGCATGTGCAAAGAACGAGCAATTTCCCTTGCACTGGTTGTTCCCTGCGTATTCGTTCCTTCTTCTAATGACAATCCAACATCTTCGATGGATGCAGAAGAAATAGGTTTTCTCCCTCTGCCAGGTCTTACGTCAAATGATCCGGTCTCTTCAATTTTTTTAATCATCGCCTCCATAGCTCTGACAGATATCGGACCACCTCCTTTCTTTAAACCCTTTAGGGCCCGATATTTCCTTAATGCAGTTACAGCACAGTCACTGTTCTTATAATAAAGTTTGACAAGCAGAACACGTTCCTTATCGGATAGTCATGACGAGATCTTTACACAGAGATTTTCAGACGACAATTAACGAGAATTCAAGCTACTCAGCATTTTATACCAGACGTTAATTTGCATATAACCACCTGTACAGCGCCATCTATAGGCCACTTTTTTCCCCACGCCAAACAAAATCCCCCTGTTTGAAGTACATTCTGGTGAAATTTCAGGTCTTTCTGACCAGTGATTCTTTTTTTACAGCGTTTTTAAATTTGCAGTTTAATTATGATCACCCTGTATGTATATATATATATATATATATGTGTGTGTGTGTGTGTTAAAATATTTAAGTTTTTGAGCTAAACTTCTATTACAATAATTAATTTTTTTTAATGCAATATAACTTTATTTTTCGCAATGAAAAAAAAATGTTTTTTAAACCAACATTAAATAAATTATCACACAAAACCAAACATAAAATAAATTATCAAATTTTTTAATTTTATATTTGATAAGTTAAAGAAAATCAAGATTTATTTGACTTTAATCTTTTATCTTTCGTAACAAAACAGCAACAATATAATCCTTTGTAATAACAGTAAAAATCATTTATCTTGGACAATAATATAGTAAAAGTTTATTATTATAAAAGATCACTTACATTCGAGTACAAATTTTAGTGCTTTTTTACAAAAATGGGAAATTATTGTTTTAGATTGAGTTGCACATGTGATGATGATTTCTACGATTGCCTAGAAAACATTAACAGCTTAACTTCAAATACAGTTGGAAATGCTTATTTCAACATACTGAGAAGAGAATGCTATGCACTAGATTATCCCTTAACCAAAAAATGCAAGAAATGGCGATCGTAAGTATATGATTATTTAAAATATTTTTTTGTGATTGAAGAAGTTCACGTATATATTTTTACCAATTTCAAACGCTAAAATTGGCCATTTCCTAAATTTATTTCATTAAGGAAATCTACTATGTTTATTGAATTTCACTAGAATTGCAAATACTAGCACACAAATTACATAGGGTGTTCAAAAAATAAGTTACACTTCATGCAAGATGGCATCATTGCAAAAGAGCGCACCTTGCGCAGACAATTATTGAGTTCCATGGTTTCTAAATGTAGGAATTTCATTCGGATTGTTTGAACCGTTACTGCGTAATGCGAGAAAAAAAAAAGGATCAATTAGAAACTGACTCCAGCGTTGAAATAGTTCTTTTTTTGTGGGCAAAATCTTTAACGGAGATTGATCGTAGAATATCGGTTGTGTATCGGCCACGTGCAGTATCACATCCAAACATAGTCAAATGATGCCAGCAGTTCGAAGATGATCGTACAGACTTAACCGCTGTGGAAAGGCAAAGGAGGCCAACGATGATCACATTAGACATGGTGGAGCGGGTGGAAGGCATTATTCTCACCAGTCGCAGAGTGAGCGTCGCACACATTACGCAGCAGTTAGAAATATCTTTTGGCAGTGATCATTCCGTCATCCGTTACCAACTCATCATCACAATTTGTGTTCATATTAGATTCTTTATTCTTTGAGTTCCGAACACAAGGGGGCAAGATTTGCAGTTTCTCTGGAATTCCTTCACGTTATTTTGCGAAAGGCAATGATTTCTTAAATTGCATCATTACAGGTGATGAGACATGGGTGTATCACTTCAACTCAAAAAAACGAAGCAAGTTCGATGGAATGGAGACACGCATTATCACTCGAGCAAAATCCAAATTTCCCTCATCAGCGGTAAAATCATGGTTTTTTTTTTTTTTTTTCAATTGTGAAGAAGTTGTCTACAACGAGTTTATGCGGAAGGGCACAACCATTAATACTGAGTCTTACTGCGAAACACTGAGATTTGAACAAAGCCGTGGAAAACAAGCGATGCAAAAAGTTAAAGGCGTTGTCGTCTTGCACGACAATGCAAGACCTCATAAGGCACGCACAGTACAGGATTTGCTTCGCAGTTTTGGATGAGGGGTTTGAAAGCATCCACCATACAGTTCCGATCTGGCGCCCTGCGACTTTCACGCCCACCTCTAGCTTGAATGCATTGTAGCCATCAACTTTCCATACTTCAATTAAGTTGTTGGTTACTGAAAGGGGAAGTAAAGACCAGACATGGAGTAAGCTGCTTTCCAGCTCTCTTACAGACCTTGGACGAGCGAGAGCTAAAAGTAGCAACCTGTCTAATAAGATAGTCAAACAGATGCTCAATGGGATTCAGAACTGGAGATCAAGCTAGCCATTTCATTTGCTCCAAACTAAGACCTCAAGATATTCCTCAATAACTGCAGCTCGATGAGGTTGTTCATATCATCCATCAGAATAAAATAATTGCCAACTACACTGACATATGGATCAAGAATTTCATCCTGATATATCACACCAGACCCAGTTCCTTCTTGGAACACATGCAGGTCAGTGTGACCACCGAATGAGATCCCTGATGAAATTAGTGTGCCACCAATGCAATACTGTCTTTCAACAGTGTTGGATTCATGGTAACCAGTTCCCTCCAGATCAGCATGTGTCCTGAATTATTCTAAAGTGTGAATGTGAACTTATCTGTAAAAAGCACGGAAACACATTGCTGTCTGGTCCAAAAAACGTGTTCTCTTGCCCAATATAAGCAGGCTTTTCTTTCTCATTCATTGAGGGGATACATAAACAATTGGTTGCCTTGCATAGAGACTGACGAGGTGAAAACACTTTCACACCATAGTGGCAGATATTCTTCTCCTTGATGCTACAAGTGGTCTGCAATAAGTTGCTTCACAGAAATGCTTCTCTTCCTTCGGCCCGAAAGAGCTTAAAATGGTGTTCTACAAATGTTGTATCTCACTGTGGCTTGTAACAAGTCTTCTGGTTACAGAAGCTTCAATTTGATATCGATTCCAGAGACAGTGTACCACACTGTGGAACACATTCAGGAGTCTATCAGAATCAGCCTGTGACATTCCCATCCATCTGACTCCCTACCACCTTAGTGAATTGGGCAAACGGCTTCTCTTAGACACTGCAGAACCCCACTGACTTTTGTCAAAGAATCTATCAACAAAAATTACACATGCACTTACGAAAGACTGATGCATTGCATACATATATTATATTTTCTCTCCTTCATATATATATACTTGCTCTTTATCAAAAAGTTGTAGCTACCGTTTTTGAATCAATTTACATAAGTTCGTTTTAATCATTTATATAAATTATAAATTTTATTGTTATGATATGTTTTATGGTGAGCTTTAAAAGACGTTTTTTTTTTCTTCTTAAGTTTTGGAGGTTATTGTATTTTTTGCAAAATATACCAGATGTTTGGACAGTTTGTCATTGTTATAACTGTGATCTTCATATATATCATAATTTTTCTTATAATAAAATAGCAACATTTTTCCTATAACAAACTGTCCATTATATTGCCTAACAATCGTATAAAAATAATGACAAAAATGATAACTTTTCTTTTTTATAAAAAATTGTTTGTAATTATAACATAGTATAAAAATTAACTAAATAGTATAATTTTTATATTTATTCACAGAAGGTAAAAAAAATAATAATACTCTTTCAATGCTGTCATTAATAAATCAAATTTTATGAAGATTTAAAATATTAATATGAGCGATTTTTTATTATAATTAGATTCTTGAAAATAACATGCCTTGAATACGAAAGAGATACCAAAGCTGAAAAAGTATATCAGTGGGTGAAAGCAAAGACATATAAGAAGATACCAATTCCATTTCTTAAAGTGTCATTACCATAAGCTCAAAGAATAATGACTTATTTTGTATAATTCATGGTCAATGTTATATGAAACAATAAAAAATCCAATTTTTTTATGTTACACTTTACATTAAATCGTTCAATATTATTTTACTAAATTATGAAATAGTATTTTACACAAAGTAATGAATTTTTATCTAAAAAAACTATTTAATTTTTAAAAGAAATCATAATAACAAGTTAAAATAAATACAAAGTAAAATATTAAAGAAATGAAAATTTAATGTGTCTATGAAAACAGCAACATAAAAATGCTTAAAAGTAGCACAAAAATAAGATATTTTAAAAGATAAAAACTATTCTAACATTTAAGCATTTGTTATTAGTATTAATATAAAATATCTAGTATAATTTGAGTTTTCCAGAAGCGAAACATTTTTTTAACAAAGAAAATAGACTTGCTAAAAATAAAGTTAATTTGCATAAATATTTTGTTAATTAAGTGACACATATTTATAGATATTATTTTTGAAGCGGGACCAGGAACAATTTAAAAATTCGATATGTAAATGGTATGTCTCATTGAAAAAATCAAACGCTTCTATGTTTTATTCATTATTATCATGTTTACTTTAGTTTAACTTAAGTAGCAAAACTTTCATGATGATATAATCTGATATATATATATATATATATATATATATATATATATATATATATATATATATATATATATATATATATATATATATATATATATATACAAGAAAGTAGTTTAAAATCAAAAGGGGAAAAAGTACTTGCTAAAGATGATCATATTACAAATACACCACATATTTAATATAGAACAAATAAACTACATAAAGGATTCATCAACTTCATAGACTAATAGCAAAAAATCATTTCCATTTATTAAGTCTGATTATTCAGTAAAATGAATATTATAAAACTGAATTCATGATTATATTATAAAGAATTTAAGATTTTAAAACAAAGATTTTTTTAGTTTTTTTGTGTTTATAAGGTATTAAAAAAGTTAAGATGCATACACTTTATAATTTAAAATTAAGGGATAACAAAAAACATTTTCACCATTAATATACAAAATTAAAAAATGAAATATTATTGATTATTAGTTAATTTTTGTTAAAATTATAAATTCGCTATGTTAAAAATAAAGCTTAAAGAAATATCTTTTAAAAATATTGATTTTATGAACTGATGTTTTTAGAAAATTTATGAAGTAAGAATTAATCATAAGAAAAAGATATCTAAAGTATTTTACACAATACTAAATACATACATTTTGTAATTTTTTAAATTTTAAATGTAATAATAGATGGAAAATAGATTTTTTTTCAAAGAGATGTGATGGATACTTCCATATACAAAAAGCAATTAAATTAAAATTGATAATACTGCAAAAAATAGAAATTATGATTTTCATTTATGGAAATATTTAACATAACTTACCTTCTTTTAAAATTGGTCCAAACTTTTATGCAAAGATATATGTGCTTAATAAACGTTGTAATTCACTAAACCATCTCATTGAGAACTTATGGCATATTCTCAAGAATTGTTTAGCTAAGATTAATTGTCCTGCATGACAAATGAAAAAAATGCTATACAAGTGAGGTGTTCCATGATGATATCAAAAATATAGTGCCATAGAAGTGGAGTCACTACTAATGTTGAAGAGGTAGTTTTTACTAATGGAAAATTATAGATTTAGTGGGAGATGAATTGGGTCCCATTGTTAGAAAAAATATCTGGAATTTCAACATTAGCAATATAGTTAGTTATCAGCATTTCAAAGGATTTACATGATTCACTAATAAGAATGTCAATTTAAATTTGCCAACAATAAAAGTGAAAAAAATTGGAAAAATATTAAATAATGAAAAAAAAATGCTTGAAAATAACCCAGCAAATTTTTTTTCATATTTTTTATTCACAAATGGAAAATAAAATTATCATTGCATCAATGAGATCAGATAATAGTTTGTAATTAATTAATAAATAATTTTAGGTTCATAAAAATCCCTTGTGATTGAATTTCCAGTCTAAACATGAAATTCTAAAGTTTAAAACATAAAAATGTGTATCCACTATGAAAAATATTTTTAACTATAATTTTTATATGAAATGAAAATGCAAACATTAAATTGATAAAACGAAACCAAAAGTTGAATTTACATTATTTTTTTACTGCAACACAGCATATGAAAACTTACAATTTCACAAGAAGATAGAAATTTTTCTTCTGATTAAAGTTTGTTTAAATGGAAAATATAAATACTGATAACAAATAATAATATACACAATACAAAATAAATTCACATAGAGTTTAACTTTAAAAACAAATTAAATGAAGGGTAAAATGTTCTAACTCTTTTCAGTTGAAATAGACTTTTTTTCACCTGCATTCCAGTGCATTTCGTATTTGTGATGTATAGAGAAAAGTAATCATTTAAGGTGCAGTGGGTAAAAACAATACTTTTTGAATCAAACAAAAGGTAAAAATCACAATTTTTCAAGCAGATTATATGGGACCATAGAAAGTAGATCAGATGCAGAAAATATTTATTTAATAACAATAGTTCCAGATATATGTGTGTGTGTGAACGTTTTTAAAAAGATCAAAAGGTTAAATGTAATACTGTAATTGTAAACTCTACTTAAATAGTAATAGGAGAGTATTTTCTCTTTTTTCATATAGATTACTGTCTCGAAAAATTGAAGTACCACTGGTCTAAAGTTCATTTTTATGTTTTTTGTTCAACAGTGATAATAAAATGCAATGAAGAATAAATATGTTTAACCAAATAATGAAAATACATATTTAATGAACACGCATGTACATTAAATTAATCACTCGCTGAAATAAAAGCTTTAAGTTGGCACAGATTATTCCCCGAATTGCAATGCATTAATAACTCAGATACAATAGTCTACAAAGATATACATAATAACAATATAGTCTACAAATATTTTTACAAGCAAAACAAAGTGAAATAACTATAATCAATAAAAATATTATTAATTTTCAATCTTTATATTTATTGTAAACTTAAATCATTATAAATAATATAGGGTATAGAAAATTTTTTCTAAATTATAAGACTGATAAAACTATTTAAACATTTATCTAAGCAACAAAAAATAAAATTATGATCTAAATTTTCCATAAATATTATTAATTTAAAGTTTATCTTTTTCTGCTAAATTTTTTAAGAAATTTGGTAATTTTTCCTTTTCTTTCTTTGCTTATAACTAGGTACATATTTACTATAACTTTTTACCACAAAAAATACTTTTCTTTTAATGAAAATAAATTTCATACTTAAATTATTAATTAAAATGATTAAACTTACCATTTAATAATCATTTGACAGTTTAAACTGACCATTTTAGAAAGTGGTTCACAAAAAATATTTATATAAAACATAAAATAAAATTATACAATCAAGGAAACTATACATGTAAATTTTTGTCTTTATAATATCATTATATAAAATATATTGTCAATGTAATTCTTAGGCTGTAACAAAAACTCACCACAGTATAATTAGAAATATTTTTATTACAGTATGCTTGAAATTATTTACAAATCTATTTGCTGATGAAAAATTTCATTCTTCCTTCTGAATTCCTATTAATGAACTATTCTTTCAATAAAATGCATAACTTCAAACATAACCTAAGAAAGTAATCAACAATTAAAATGCAATTAACAGTTTAGGCACCTTAAAATATACTATTGACAATTATCTGCAAAAAAGGCAACAACATCAAAAAAATTATAATGAAGAAACCATTGTAAAATGCTGACCAGATCAAAATGTTATATAAAATTTACAGAACAAATTCAGTAATAGAATTGCTTTTAAAAAATACTTATTGATACATATCATATCCATGAAAAATACTGAATTTCAACAGAAATATGAAAATAAATTTCTGATTATCTTGATCATCAGCATATATCAACCTTTAAAGAACTGTTAATAGATTCTAACATTTGCAAAGCCAACCAACATCTTTACTTATTTAACGATTACAAAGCATAAGAAATAAAATAGTTTAAAGAATGATATCAAATGCTCTAAAGATTGAAATTATTACTAATAAATACATAGTAGTTTGATTAATGAATAGAAATAAGCTATTAGAAAATATTGATCAATAAACATTACAAGGAACTTCAAAATTGATCACATAAAATAAAAAAACTACTTTCCAAAGTAAGCATATTTATAAACATATTAGATATAATAAACAAATAACTTAGCTGATTATATATTTCTACAAAAACTTTATAGCAGATTTAGCAGCTTTTATTAATTGCTTCTATATATGTATATATATATATATATATATATATATATATATATATATATATATATATATATATATATATATATATATATATACCCACCAACCTTGGAGGAAAAAAATCAGTAGATTCAACTGATTTTGAGGGAAAATATCAGGAGGCACTACTAGCACCATTTTTACTTGAAACAGAATATTTAAAACAGTAGTATCACAAAAAGAGAACTTTACTCTTTATATTATAGATTCTGAGAATGATATATGTTACAAATATTTTGTGTTAATCTTCATTATTTAATAAATCAAGATTAACACAAAATGAATATCAATCTTTATGTCATAATATTTATTTTATAGGGCAACTTTTATTACACTAGTGCAATTTTTAAATAATAAACTTATAAAATTACATAAAAACATAAAATACATAACTAAATAAATTTAATTCAGTAAAAATTCTTTCACAAAAATATTTTCATAATTAAATTACTAATAACTAGTAATATTCCTCCTAGTTGAACTGTTTATGTAAACAGGCACCAGGTGTCTGCTCAGAATGTTAATTAGATGATTGCTAACTCATAGGAGTCTTGGCTGCCTAGTGGTTACAGTGTCATCCTCTCACTGCCGACTTGAAACTCAGAACATATTTAAGAAATATATATTATCATTATATTAGTGCACCATCTGTTGACTAATTAAGCTCCTCAAACAACACAATACTTTTTTCCTGGTATGCCCAAGGTGGGATTCAAACCCACGAACTGTTGAACCGAAGACAAGAGCGCTAACCATTAGGCTGCCTGCTCAGCTGTGCAGTTTCTAAGACAAAAGCAAGATGGAATATCAGTGTTCCATAATACCAGGGGACACCCTTAAGCATTTCTGATCACAAATAATGAAAACACACCTTCAAATCAGCCAAACAAGATATATATCTAACTTAATGAACCTGATAGGTCTTTAAATTACAAGTCATGCTGAGTATGAGAAAAATGTTAGTTAAGGAAGTATCACATGTATTCAAATCATATCTTTTCATTTGAGGAAATCCTTGTAGGAAAATAACTTAAGGTAGAGATGCACACATGATATTGCTGAACTATATTTTCTCTAAACCACTAATAAAAAAGATCAATAGTTAAAAGACTTTTGATCTTGACAAATGCCTTTACAAATAAAGCAGTAACTTCATAATGAAAGGTTGGACTGAAGTGTAGACCACAGAATCCCTGAATAAAAATATGATTACTATTAAAGGTTCAATACCTATTCAATGATACACAATTGTTTAAAATAATAAATGCAATTTAAACTCTGGTGGCAGTGGTATTCTTTTTTGGAAAAATAATCAGAACATTCATTTCATTTTACATATTCTTTAATGTATTCTCTCATTTACTTAAATTCATTTTGTATAATAAAGATGAGAATGTATTTAGATAAACATTTTAAATGTTAAGGATTGCAAGAAATAAACAAATAAATAAAAATAATATAAAAAATAAATAAAATAAATTTGTTTTCATGATCAGATTTAAGGCTATTGTGCAATTCACATAAAATTTTTTACTGCATGTTACTAACAAGTACTAACCATTAATAACATGATAGAACTCTTGTGCAAAATAAAAATAATTTCTATCATTATTCAAAATAAATATACAAAAAACATTTATTTTTTTATTCTCATTTAATTTCATTAGCTATTAAATTTTAATACATTAACTTCACACAACTTTAAAAAATGTTTTTATAAAAAGTTTATATATAAATAAAAATTATAATTTACCTCAACCATGATTAGAATTATAATCATCCATTCTAATCGTACATGGTGTTTATCATTCATATGATTTCCTAATAGATCTATCAATTCAGAGCAATAACTCAGACGTTCATTCATGACCTAAAATATAAGATGTTTTTAACTATCACAATTTGAAATTTTTCATAAACATAAAAATAACAGAAAAATAACAGAAAAAAACAAACAAAAAACATAAAAATAACAGAAAAAAATGTTCTTATATGAATTTGGATAAAATAAATTTTTTAAATAACTAAAAATAATTAAGAAAGGAATACTTAAAAATTTTAGGCATTTTATACAAAATTTATAACAAATTTTTATAACAAATCAATTTATTGAATTATAGTATAAAAAAGATTAAAGTTATCCAAATATCTAAAAATATTCATTTTGAACAAATGATATAAAGAGAAGTTATTTCTTAAAACTGTTTTATAACGATTTAAATTAATATTAGATATCTTATTTTAAAAGCATAGGGTGGAAATGCCTAGCATATAATACAAATAATGAATTTTTAGTTTCGACAACACAGTAAAAGTGAAGATTCTAATAGTTATATGCAGAATATATTTAGCTGTGTGGAAATTACACAGAGTGCACCATTAGTTGGCACAGCTGGAAATATTCAAAAAGAGAAAAAATGTTTAAGATAACAAAATTTATGTAAAAACTAATATGCAAATATTATATAAAATAAAAAACTGTCATTTAAATATAACAAAACAAATATTCTTTTTTGGATCTGAATTTATCCTCTTAGCCATAACAATAAAAAGCACAACAAATAAATACAGATGGATAGAAAATTATTTATTACAATTAAAGCATGAGACATTAAAAAAAATCTGATAGTTTGCTTTTGAAGTCATTTTATTCTTATGTATAGAATGATTAACAAAGCATAAAATACACTTCTAGTATAATTTTTCAGCCTTCAAATAAATATCAATGACTTACATTACATTATTAAAGACAACATTCCTATGTACACTTTTAGCTAAGATAAAGTTCTTTCAATTTCTGCACAGAACCTTCAAACACTTCGTAAACGCAAAAATGGATTCTTGGAAATTTATAAGAAAAAGAAGACAATGTACTTTAATCAAACGAAATGAGCAGAATGGAGGCTCAAATCTTAACTATATGCTTTTATATGACAAGATAAATTATTTATTTAAAATTATCTTTGAGATAAGCTTGAAAAAATAATAAATGGAGTTAGGATATTAAGAGTTGATTCTATTTATATGTAATGAATTTGATAAAAATCAGGGGGAAATGGAGACAAATAGGAAGAAAACATAAAGTGATAAAGCAAATTGATTATGGAGCAATAATCTGAAAGTTAATAAGAATTTAAAGTTATTATAAAAGTTGATAAATGATCAACCACATCATGTTATACCACAAATTAACTTAATTATAATTAACATAATGTTACAGTGAGTTATATTAATATGTTATAAATGTTAAAATGTTGTTACAATTATGTTATAAATGTTACAATAATTACAACATAAAAATGTCTCCCTTTAATTAAGCACAACTAGAAATTAGATATGATATAGTTTAATATAAATTGTTTTACATAATAAATAATAAAAAAATCTAATACATACTTTTGTTCTTCTAGCAATATTTAAATGATTGCAAGTTTGTTGAAATAAAGTTTCTAAATTCTGCCGATCCCAGTAAAAATCAGGTGTATCAAGTAAGTCAGAACTCAAATTTATTACATGCCTGAAAATATACAAATTTTAATCAATCATTCACATTTCAAACTAAAATTACTATAACATGTTACAAAAAAATATGACTTCTAAATTTAAGATAGTTCTAAAATATAATATAAAAAAACCTTAAAGAAAATAATTCCCCTCTTTTCTTAAATACTTGATTCCTAGACATTGAAATATGTTCTCCACTTTTCATACTCTGAGAAAAAAAATATATAGTAATTAATAAAAAATAATAATAAAATAGTGGCAAAAAATTTTATTCTTCAATAATAAAGTAATCACAAATTAGTTATCAAATATTTATTGTGATCTTAATAATAACATATAACTGAAAAGCAGTTTAATAATAAAGAGCTAACAAAGTGAAAAGAAATCAACAGTCTTTGATATCATGAAGTTCATTTAAAGCACTATTAAAGGTTTGTTTTCCTTTTGTTGTCGCTTTTCAGAAACTTTTGGCACACGTTCAAGATCAACAACTTTCAGTAAATTTTGAATGATTTTAAATATCCACCTCCAAGACTAAGAGTCAAATCTGTGAATTGTTGAAGGATAAGACACTAACAACTTTGCTGCCAATTTGATGGTATTATTAAAGTCATAAACAATATACATTGTGGATCCCTCAATAATATCCATAAATTGTTTAAAATTTATCAAGAGTAGATTTTAGTAACATGCAATTTTACCTTTGTTGAATATTTATATGTGCAAATCACAATTGAGTATAATTATCTTTAAATTATATATTCTTCCATGGATAAGATAAAAAATCTCTCAATCTTTCAATAATCTCAGCAATTATTTACTTTATTTATAAGAACTAAATAATAATGCAAATAAAATTTATCAACTGAATATCTTTGCAATAAAATTCAATTTAATAATCTCTATTACTTTCATTTATAACCAGAAACATACACAAGAGTGTATTCAATCCTATAAATTTTTTGTTGAAAAATCAGTCAATTTATTATATTAAAACCAATGTGCATGTAGAGTAACCTAAAGAAAGTTATTTGCAAAATTACTTCACTTAAATTTTTTTTAACCTAAAATAGATGATATTCAATTAAAGAATATTTTCAACTAAACAATTCATATCAATAATCTTCAAAATTTTACAGAAACAAACAAAAATTGGAATAGTGTAATCAAAAATAGCCCAAAATCAAGTTCAGTCATTGCATTTTTGGATAAAATTACTTTAGAAACTAATGATATAAATGAAATAACTCGATCAAAATTAAAATACCTAAAGAACCCATCAAAATTATAATGGATTAGAAAAAATGCAAAACCTGAACATATAACACACAATCTTGACATGAACTAACCATAACAAAAAACAATGGATAAAAATCTAGTCACTAAAGAAAATCTCTTAAGGGGGGAAAAGTTAAAAAAATTATAAAAGAAAAGGCAGTTTTCAAATACTTCACATTATCAAATAATGCAAACAGCATTATTTTGTTATTAAAGCTAATTTTTGGTAGAATGACTATATCGATGAATTAAATTATAAAACAATACATATGGAATGGTTATCAGTATTACTTTTCATCCATAAATGATTTTCACCTGCTGGAGTCGTTTATTTGCAATTAAAATCCACTTTATTTTATTATGAATTTTCTATTACAAAATTAAATAAAAAATTCTTTTAACCTAAAAGTCAATCACTATGAAACACTAAATACAAGAATGAATACAATAAATTTATTTTAGTTCTTATACAGGGTATTAAAATATTAAAATATATATCTCAAAAATAAAGTAGAAGAAAACAGAAAAAATATCTTTTATAGTTTCAAGTTACTTAGATATTTATATAAAATTGAGAAGTCTGAAAACAAGTGTTTCTGAACATTTTTAGCTAATTTAATAGTGAAATTGATTTTTAAAGTGATTCATTACCATAAATTTACATTATGTAAACACAGAAGCAAAATTTTCTAAGATAAAATATCTTATCGCAATAGGAAATAAAATTCAAAAGTAATATATTGAACAGTAGTAAAAAATATATGAAAAAGCTATTATTAAACTAATGGAAAGGTATTGTTTTTCTCATCATCTATATTGAAATTACAAATTAGTTGTACTGATCAATTTGTCATTTCTGTATTTGATTTAAAAAATTAAATTAACTTATTCATCTTAATGATATAATTAAATGCAGTTTACCTCAGTCACCCATTCCATGCTATCAATATAACTTTCCAAAAATGCTTCCCAAATTGCCAATTTCACTAAAAAATTATTAAAAATTTTGTTCTGTTATACATCAGCAATCAAAATATCAATAAAGATAAAATATGTCAGACAGATACAAATAAAGATATTAAAATATTTTACATAAACTTTACAACAAATTATTTAGCTAGTTGGCTAGAGTGTATTAATAATCAAATGAAAATATATTCATATGTTAGAGTACAGAAATTATCAAATTAGATTAATTTTAACTGTCAACATTTCAAATTTCATTAATCTTTCATTTTGCATTATTTCTTTGTCAGATACATTGAGAATTATATAATGAAATTGATTACAAAAAAATTCAGATTTTCCTGAAATAGGACAGTACAATATTGTATCTACAAACACTAAAATAATACAACAAAGGCATGTCTGTTTATCATTAGAAGTACAGAGCAAGATATTGCTAATTATTATATTTTCAGCTACAATGAATCTATTTTGAGAGATTCAAGCTTCAATAATAAGTACAGGTGACTTAATTCTAAACTGAAAATTAATTTCTTGGACAAGACTTTTAAAAGCAGAAGTACTTATTTTTGAATAAACAATTACAGAGAAAGAAGAAAAAGGAAGCCAAAACAAAAATGAACTTCTAAAAGACTTCAACGTTGTTAGACTTATGCTTAATTGTTAAAGGCAAAGTATTGAAAGAATTTGAAATTTAAAGATTTGTTATTTAATGAAAGTTTTTTACATACATTAAAATCTTTTGATTATATAATAATATTTTAATAAAATTTTTTATTGAATTTAATGATTTTTAAAATTAAATTTCCTACAAAAGAATAAAAACCAAGTTTTCCTTTTCAAAAAATAATGTATTTGAGAATATCATATAATTTATATAAATAAATTATGAAGTAATCTTTTAAAGTTATATTCAAATAAACTGCAAAATATTTATTTAATTTCATTAGATATACAATGTTCCAATGAGTAAAATATTAGTGAATTATAGTAAAATGAAACTGCATAAAAATAAGACAAGTAAATCATGAAGAGTAGAGTTATCAGATGTTTAAAAAGACAACATATGGTCGTACACAACAGAAAGTTTTAAAAAATATGATAACAATGATAAATCATTTCTTATGAAATTTTGATCTTTATTTATATAGCATAAATATAGGTACATTATTTATAAATTTCTGTTTAATTCTTATGCATATTTCTTGTTGTTACATCTTTTTTTGTTGAGCAGTGTGAAAAACTTAAAAATAAAAATTTGGAATTAAGAACGTTACATTATTTCTAGATTAAATGAATGATACGCTATGCATTTTAATGAAGGCAAATATTTTTTTAATTAAACAGCATTTTATAGTTTCAATAACATATGTTGCAAATAATCCTTTACTTATATTAATTAAATTTGTAAAAAGCTCAATTTAGTTTCTCAGGTAGTCATTAAATGTTTAGTTAAAATTTAATCAGCACAATAGGATCATAACCAAGCTAAACTATTTTTACCACTCTTATTGCAGAGTCTTAGCATTATCTTAATGAAAATAGATTTCAAGAATTATGTCATGACAATATAAATCCTCATAAAATGTTCTGGACATGTTGTGAAGCTGTAACTTCCCTCAAGTCATTATAATATGTGTTCAGAAGAAATCAATAGAAACGATGCTTCACACTAATACTCAAACATCTAATGCAATGCAATATTTGAAAAGAAAATAGACAGAAGCATTAATAGATATATCTTCAAAAAAAAAACTCGATTATTCTTTGAATTAAGATGAATTTGGATTCATTACTAAAAATATTTGCATTCCATTGAATTGCTGTCCAATATTTGTAGAAAATTATGTTTAAAGACTCAGTGATAAATGTTTAATTTTTGCTTTACACATGATCATTATATACTGCTTCACATGTTATGTTATTGATTAGGAAAGGCTGCTTGGACTTGAGATAACTCATATAATACTGATGATGAAAATATATTTAAATGATTTAAAAAATATATTTTGTTGCCATCATAGTATTGTTTTCAGCAAGATTTTTTTAAATGGGACTTCCAAACACAAAAGTTAGTACAAGTAGTAGTACTTAGTACAAGTAGAAACACTTCCATTACTGAGAGATTTCCAAAATCCCCTTTTAGTTAATACTTCATAAGACAATTAAAACATTAAGTTGTGACATTTCACATGTTTGAAAGAACCAAGGATGCATTTACAGTCAGTAGAAAGAAATCCTAAATTTTCAATAGACTCATGTGAACTTACACATCCATGTTTTTCTTCAACAATAATGCATAGAATTGACAAAAAAAATCTAAAATCAGTATTTCATTTATGAATTTTTAGTTAAGTTATTATTTTAATTTGAAATTTTAAGCGTGTTTTACATAAATGATACTGACATGAATTTTTAATAATTTCTTGATGCCATAATTTCAATACCTAGCAAGGTATTTGGAACAATAACTTTTTCAAACTACTATGGCACAACATATGCTTTTAAAAAAATCTTGTTTTTAAAAGCATAAAAAATACTATTTTTATTTGTAATGAATTAAATTTCAATATATGTTTATAATTTTAGTTTATGAACATGATTTAATAAATAATAAATAAATGTGCAATTCTAAATGTAATAAAATATTTTAGATAAAGAAAAAAATTATAGAAATAAATGAATAAAAACTAAGTTTGATCACATAACTAAAGATAAAATATTTGTTTTACTTAAACATTGAGATCTGAAAATTACCTGAAAGTGCAAGACTATTAGAAAATGCATATGTGTATAAATCATTATTTTCTTCTGAACTCAAAAATATTCTTCCATTTAAGAATTTAGTTTCTTTGCTAGAAAAATGAGAAAAATAAATCTCATACATAAAGTAATTTAAGATACAAGAAATATTATTACATAATATGAAATTTTGTTATGCTTTCGAAATTAATTTAAAAAAGTTATGAAATACATATTATTTTTTAGCTAATGGCAAAATGTGTAACAAAATTCATTTCAATAAAGGTATCAAAATTCCAGTGAAATAATTTTATAGAAATTAAAATAATACTAAAATATCAAACTATTACAAGTCCTCAGAACAGAATTAACAACATAAAAGTTTATTGGTTATTTAATCTTGCAAAAAGGAAGTGAAATAAAAAACTGAATTCATGTATTAACAGAAAACTCATATATTGAGCTCGCATTTGTATTTTATATGATATGAATCAATGTTTACATGTTTTGTACCAAGTAAAATGTATAATTAATACTTCCTGTATCATCTTCTTTCTCTATCCTTTTTTAATGTCACATTTCTTTTATCTGAATAAACAAAACTACCTACGTCATTAATATCCTTTATTAGTAAATACACTGCTGGACAATTGCTATAAGGACGGATAACACTATCATCCATAGCAACCACAAAATGAAAGGAAGCAAAATGTGGAAAACTATAATAAGTGCGGGATATAGTGAGAAGAAGTATGCGTATATGCAAATTTTTTTCATGTCTGTTCATCACATGATAGCTTTCATAAGAGCTTTAACGGTTTTGATGTGTGTGGACAGTTGTTGTTTCAAGTCAGTTTTACAGGAAAGATTTAATAGACGAACTTGAAATTTTTGGCATGTCTTCCCGACATCACTTAGATGGTTTTATGCGTGGCCTAATTATTGGAATGATCAAAGAAAGGCGAAAAATAACAGATGTTGCCAGGGAGTTCGACATCGCTCACAGCATTGTTTCACGGCTGTGGAAGTCATTTAAAACTACTGCAAAGTGTAGTAGGCGGCACGGGGGAGGTCGTGTTAGAAGTACGACGCCTGCAGAAGACAGATATATCGTCCTATCAGCAAAAAGGAACAGGCGCACCACAGCTCAGCAGATGGCAAATCAGTTTCTTGCTGCCTCAGGAAAGCAGATCTCCCAAAAAACCGTTGCCAGAGGTTTGAGGGGAGGAGGACTATACGCCCGCAGACCTGTTGTGTGTGTCCCATTGACCAGACAGCACTGTACTGCCCGTTTGCAATGGTGTCGTGAGCATCGCAATTGGACTGAACAGGACTGGGCATGCGTACTATTCTCAGATGAGAGTAGGTTCAGTCTGTCATCGGATTGTAGACGCCAACTGATCTGGCGTGAGAGTGGTACTGCTTATTGTCCAGAAAATATCCAGGAAAGGGACTGATATCCGACATGCAGTGTCATGTGTGGGCCGGCATCATGATCAATGGCTGCACGTCCCTACATGTGGTTGCGAATGGGACTATGACGGGCCAACGATACATTAATGAAGTTCTACTTCCTCATGCTCGTCTTTTCCGTGGTGCTGTCAGTGATAAATTTGTTTTTATGGACAACAACTCAACATGTCATCGAAAACTCGGTGTTCAGGATTGTCTAGACAGCGAGGGTATTCAATGCCTCGTATGTCCATCACGTTCTCCAGATCTAAACCCCATTGAAAATGTGTGGGATGCTTTGGGGAGACAAGTTGCTGGTCGAAACTATCCTCCAACAAACAAAAACACCCTCATCTGTGCACTCCCAAAAGAATGGGATAAATTGCTTCAACAGCTGCTGGATAATGTTGTGCAAAGTATGATACGACGTGTGGAATGTTGCATCACACTCCACAGTGGACATTTTCCGTACTGATACCTTTTTTCAAGGTGCCTGTTGACTTTTAGATGCATTGTTCCATTTTTTCCGTATGCAGAATCAAATGAACATTTTTTTTTTTTTTTTGCTTTCAGATGTTTCACAGCTTTTGTACTTTCCAAAACAATAAATATTCTTTATTCTAATGTCTGAACAGTGTGGCAACTATACTTTATCCTACTAGGCCTCATGTCTCGCTTAATGTTATGCTACATTGCAATTTGTGATCCATCCTTAGCAATTGTCCAGCAGTGTATAAGCATGAATACAAAAGAAAAACTAATTTTTAATTTTAAAATACTAATAAGACTTCATTAAAATAAAGTCCCCTTTTAAGATCTTATAATAAATCATTTTATTTAGGAAAAAAAAGGAAGGTATCAAGAATTTGAAAATTTCTTCTGACACTTTTTTTTTTTGCAAATAATTAACAAGAGAAATGAAAAACAAGTCAATATTATTTTAAAGTGATAAATACTAGAAGAAAACTTAATGAAACGACTTACTCTGAATATAAATAATCTAAATCTTCTTTCTCAGCATTTACTAATTTATCCGAATAAGAATTTATTTCATATGGTTTGAGAAATCGCAAAACATTTTGTTGCTGCAAGGATTAAAACATCAAATCAATACAACATCGTGATTAATATTTTCAAATTTGTGCATAATAGCACTATATACAAGAAATTAAAATACGTTTATAGTACCTCAAGATCTGGTACATTCCAAAATACAACACTTCCTTCACTGAAAAATTTAAAAAAATTAATTTGATATAAAAATTTAATTTCACAAGTTGCATAACTATTTTCTCCAAAAAAAAATTTTTTAAGAAAACTTACAAGGTAAAAAATGATTAATTAAAATTTTAAATATTTATTTTAACTTTATTTTAAATATTATTCAAATTAACAAACAAAAACATTAACTAGTATTTATATAAAAATCTCTAAAGAGTTCTGTTTACAAAAATTTAAATAACTATCTTTTTTTAAACAAACTGATTGGTCATGAAGCTCAAAATACTAATATGAAGGAATAGCATTGAATTTATAATAATCATAAATTTATTAAATTAGTAGATTACTATCATAAATTTACTAAAATGAATAAAATTTATCTGGTAATTGTATTTATTTTGCTCCAAATACCCTTAAGAACAAGATAAAAACAATTACTTAAGTGAATATGTTTAATTTCCAAAGGCTATATAGCGTAGAAACTAGCTAGTGAAAAAAAGCAGGCATGGTTAAACTCTACTTAAAAAGCAGCAATGAGTGGTCAAACCAAAATAAAATGATAATTGATAGTGGTTTAATTATGATACTACATTAAAGTGCAAAAAACTTATCAAACTGACAATGAACAGTGATCTAAATCATCATGAGTAACACACATCTTAATTACTAGAAGAGTTTCACAAGTCTGAATCTCATCAAACTGGTTTTCAAACTGATTTAAGAAATAAAATTGACATAAACTGTTGGAGAAAACATTGACTATCTTAGTTTTATTTGGTTATTGCTCTATAGTAACAATTTTTGCATATTCGAGCTAATTTGAATGGAAACAACAGTTTTTAAATAGATTCGGATTCATTACAAACATCCATGCCTGAGATGGGAATCGAATTTACACACTACTGAAATAAAAGTCAGAGTGTAAGCCATTCAGTTGCCAACTTCAAATGATTTGATTAAATTGATCATATTTTAACTGAAGATGTATTTTAAATCCATTAGCATGAGCAAATGACTTATTACCTCTAATAAAAGTAAGATGAGTGAACATTAGCAGATAAGACCATTCTCCTTTATTTTCATTACTATAGAGTCATCTTAACACACTACCCTAAATAGGATCTGAGCATCTCAGATACTTAAATATTGATGAACATGTTCAATAATTTTTTTCAATAAAAAAATATTACACACTTATCAAAGATAACCAACTTTTTCCCCCAATTAATTCCATTACTCACTCCAATAGATTAGCAATGTATTGTGATTGTTAAGCAAAGTGTAGTGAAGTGAAAAAGAATTTTCGCCATACTCATTACATTTACCTAATTTCAGTAAAAGAGATTTTACTTTTTCACTTAACTCAAAAAATTATCACAGTATTAGTTATTCAACAATACAAATAATATTTTTCAAGAGATAGAAAAATGATTTCTAAAAATAACTGTAAAATTTTATTACATTAATAAAAGGAATATCTAGAAATACGGAATAAAAAATTCAGCAAATGCATAAAATAATTATCTACATAGACACCTTCTACATATTCATATTTAAGAATCAGAAATAAACCCCTAAAGTTTCATTTGTTTATAATGTCTAAAACTTGAGCTTTTAAAATTTGTAATTAAATTGAATTTAAAAATTATAATAAACCTATAAAGTTTTCCCCACTTGTTGATAGCTTTATTAACATTAATTCCCTATTTGAATGAATAACATTTGAGCCAATAAACATTGAATATGCACTTGGCTTGAGTGATATGTTTATAAGGGAAATAATAATTTTAATTTAATATGAATTGTTAATAAAATAAAAATAGTATAAAAAAATAACAATTTTACAAAATGAAATACTATAATGTTAATAGTTTAAAATGAAACTATTTAAAGATTTATTTTTTACACATACACAAGACTAAAATTATAAGCATTTTCATTTTTAAGTATACAATTATTATAAATTTTTCAGTGAATTAAAATTAATTTATTGTATTGTTAGGAAATAAATTTATATATTACAGGCAAAATGTTCACATCTCTAACTTCCTATCCAAGATTTAAATAATTTAATAAACAGAGTTCAGGTAATTTTTATTTAAATTGTGCTAAACATAAAATTTAAATATATTGATTTTGTCTAATAAAAATTGTAAATATCAGTAAATATAAAATCACATCATGTATGTGTAAATTTATCCCCTCATAGCATTAAAGATTTGACAGAAAAAATGAACAGATTTAAGACTGTCAAAACATAAAATATTGCCAAATATATCAATACTAAAATTGATAATGAAGTTATCATATATAGTAATTGAATATAGAAAAAATATAAAATTAAATATCTAAAATAACTTTTCATGAAATAATTTCCAAATATATAATGACTAATAATTATTTACTCAGTTCATGTATTTAAGATTATTTTCTTTTAAAGTATAAATATTTATTACAAATCATATCTACAGAATCAAACAAGTGAAATTTCGAATACCTATTTTCCCAGTTCTTTTTTAAATAAAAGAGTAGGAAAAAATTAACAAATGAGGTTAGTTTAATTTGTGAACTTAAGATTAAGCCCATTTATACTCACATACAGTTTTACCTAAAAAAGAAAATATGACGAGGTTCTTTTCCAATTCTGTATTTAGCGATGACATGAATAACTCCTTCAGCATCTTCAGGTAAAGGTTGGCGTTCATAAAGTCCTTGTTTCTCTAGTTCATTTGTTAATTTAGGCATGTCATATTCTTCGGCAGAACTATATGCAATGACTTGCCGAGCTTCCTGACAAAATTCATATGTCTATTAAATTTAAATTATTTATATAAAACTTAATACAAATATCATTACATAAATTTTTAGTGTAACAATTCAACTTTTTATAAACAACAAAATTCCTCTAATTAGCTTTAAATATTAAAGTCAAAATACTAATTCAATAAAAAATTCTTGTTGAATCATCTATTAATAACTTCATATACATTTATCAAATTAATTTACACAATAAAATCTAAGTTTAATTTAATAAGCAATTGATTTAATTATGCAACAAAATATCATTTGATTTTATAATATAATTTAAACTTGATAAGCAAATTTAATTCAAACACTTTAAAACTACTTAAAAAATGTCTTATCAAATTTAATTTAAGAATTATAATAACAAAGATGTACAAAATAAAATTTGCTCTTTGTTTTGAGTATTCAGTGCACTGACTTCTTTAAAACAAAAAAGCAGTTTCACAAATTGGTTTAATATTAAAAAATAAACAAAACAAAAAATAAGTACAGAAAAATATGTTTATAAAAAATTATAATAAAAAATTTACTACTATAAAAAATTTAGTCAAAAATATTATATTTTAGCATATGTATGCACTAATTTTCTGACCTGGTCAAACTGCTCTTTCTGCAATTGAATTTTTCTTTTCGGAACTCGCTTTTTAGCTTGAAGAGCAGCAATACTTTTTTGAACACCTTGACTTCCCTCACAAAATGTCATTGCACTCCTGTGAAGTTTACGTGTTATGCTAAAATCATTTTTATAGAAGCTGACTCGTAAATTGTGGACATAAGTGAACTTTTTATCTTTATTAAAGTAACTGGCTGAAATACAGAAGTAATTTAGAAAATATTCATTAATGAACACTGCAATATTTTTATGACAGAATTTAAAAATATGAAAAAAAATTAAACAAATATTTGAAAATAAACTGAAAATACAAAGCAAATACAGCTTTCTCTTAATGAAAATTACAGCATTTTTTAATACAGAATCAGCAGAGTATGTATTAAAAAAGTTTTGAATATTAATGTGTTTATTATAAACCATCAATGATAGTCTGATTAAAAATTATCTTTATCAGAAAAGTTACAGTAAAGTTTTGAAAGTAATTGATTAATGCTTTATACAATAAATAACAGATGGAGCTTTGCAATTAACTGACTTATTTCAGCTTTAATCAGTTTTGTCCAATTACATTCAAGAACGAATCTCGTTCCTTAAAAAATATTACAGTTGTTAATGGCATGTCACATTTTATCTTGACATGAGCAGTTTCATTTTGAAAATATTTAAATTCATATATCATTATGTGGAAGTGTATAAGTTACACAGCAGATTTTAATCAAAAGTTATAAAGCCCAATAAAAATGGCAACAAATGCTTTAATGTAAGATGAAAGCATAAGCAGTCCAATAATAAACTAAAGCATGTACAGTACAAAAGAAAAAAATGAATCCAATGTACAATTTGAAAATAACTCATTTCTTTTATTTAATTATTAATGAAAAAATATTTTTTATTTTTAAAATATGTCTAATTTTATTTTGAAAGCTATTAAAAATTTAAAAATCGATAAGTTTAACTAAAATCTTTCCTGATCATTGGTTTTAAATAGTGTTTCATCTCAGTTTATTACACTTTGCACTGACTTGCATTCAAATAAATGTCTAATAATAAATGTGTTTTTTCTGTACAAACTATCATATTTTTAATTATACTGAGTATTCTTTTTATTATAGGATAAATCATTAAGAAAATATATTTTTGACTATTCAGCAAGAAATTGCTGTGCATTCATTTTGTGACACTTTTTTCTCTTACTCAAAAAAAGGTCTTGTGGATAATGTGCTGCAGTGGATTATATACAAGAAAATATAATAATTTATGGTACTTTTCCATTATACCCCCACTTATGAACATTAAGAAATAGCCTTTTCTTATGGAGAAGCAAAAGTAATGTAACATAAATATGATGATTTCAATAGCTCTCTATCAAAATTTTATTTTAAATATATTCCAATACAATTTTTTTTTTTGTAAAAAAAATTGCTTGAAGAGTAATAAGCAAATTTAAACAAGCTAAATGCTAAACAAAACTAAAGCTACTTGGCACAAAAGATAACTCAGTGATAAATTTGTTGATTATAAGGAACACTATGGTCACAAGTTGCCAATTGCAAAAAATAGTCAAATACAGCAATATTTAATTTTGTTTCATTGGAAAAAAATATGATTACATTATACTTATGCAATCAAATATCAATGTGATTGCTAAGCAGTTTCCCCCAGAAATAAACACTGGTGTTTAAATAAGTTTTGTGAAAATGTGATAATCATTTTTATAATTTTATATATAAATATATTTTTATAATAACAATTTATACAATGTAACTAAAATCTTTGTATTATTTTTAATATTTTCTAAAAACTTAAACTTATTTAAACAATACATGATGGAAATAGAATATTTAGGACAGTAATTTAGGATTTTTCCCTTCCCGTTACAGGGATTATTGATGGAGGTATAATAGAAAAGTAACTAATGTATTTCTTTTACATCAGGATATGTATGCATTAATAACATAAGCAGTTTAATATTAAATTTCACATTATACATATATATTAGAAGCAAAACATATAATTTTTCACATTTTTTATTTTACAATATACAACATGACTCATATCAAAATACATGATAATTTTGAAAATTTTATCAAAATAAGTTTCTTAAGAAACAACAGCACGTAGATAATTTTACACAGAAAATAAGGTATACTCTAATGAAAACATTTAAAAAATAAAGAAAATTCAATCAGTCAGAAATTGCACTCTCTGAAATGAGATCATTTTATATTACTAAAAAATGATAGGTTTTTACCATATTAATTGTTAATAATTGATAAAAGCAGATCTTTATATATTCAAAATAACAAGTATCTAATGTTTACAATCCTAATAAAATCACAGTAATTTTAAAACATATTTTATGTTGCAAAAGAAATATGAAACATCATAATATATTATTAACAATACTTTTATTTTAGGAAATTTAAATTTAATAGAATTTAATCATTCAAAACAATATTTTAAAAGCAAAACCAGAATAAGAAATCCTATAAAGCATGATACTGATATTTTTTAATCAAAATTTGAGACCATCAATTTTGTCTGTTCTTTAGAAATGCCACAGCTGGCAAGCAAAAAAAAAAAAAAAAAAAAAAACATTTTTATAACTCTCTATTGGTAAACACTCAATTTGATTATTTTTCTTACAATAAATTTCTTAGATTTTAATTACTTATTAATTTAATATTTAATTTCTTATCAATAACTAATTACATGAATTACATATTACATTTCAAATTCTCGTGATATGTTGCAACAGAACAGTCCTTACTTAAAATTTTTATTTCCAAAAGATTATTTTTTGGAAAACAATACTTGATTTGGAAGTAGTTGTAATTATATTTTACATATTCAATACTAACAAATATGTGTAAAATCAAGTATTATCAGGTTATGCTATACGACTTCATATTCTAAACATACACATTATAATTTTATTTGCTTATATAAAATATAAGTGGGATATACTAACTTTTATCAGCCACAAATAGTTTTAAAACTACAAATAGTTAGGAAATTATGCATTTCCAATTTTTTAAGTTATCTATTTGATTGGTTGGTTGATTGGGTTTTATGGCACAAGGTCTAAAATTTGACATGCTGCGCCAAAACTATGATTTCAATTTTTTTATAACACAAGCAATATTAAAACATTAAAAAGTAAAAATAATTAATTGTATCTGGAGTAATTAAAAGCCCTAAATATATATAGACACATACACAAATATGTATAAAAATATATATAGACAATAACAAAGTTTAAAATTAAATCAAATATATTGTAAAAAACCTATTGCTCTTAGAAACGCAAATAGGTTTCTGTGGGGTGGATCCCCCAATAAATCAGGCAAAGTTAAAATATCTGTATTAAAAAAGTGTATACGTAAATGGTTAAAATATGAACATGAAATTAAAATATGATGCACAGTATAAAGTTCATCACACGTTTCCACACCAAGGATTTAATTCATTCAAAAACAAATGTCTGTGGGTGAAACATGCGTGTCCGATATGAAGGCAAGTCAAGCGGACTTCAGCACTTCGTAACGGTAAAACTGATAATGAGGTGAGGAATGAGAAAATGGTATGCCAGTTCCATGATTCTTCCCAAAGGCTTAAGTTTTTTAATATTGTTATCTATGGCTTCATAAAACCTTTTAAATAAAATCACTCAATTTTGTAGCACAAGAAAAAGTGACTTGGATTCATCAATCAAGAAGTAGGCAAATTTCACGCATCACAATGTTTAATTTATATACAACTATATACACATTTCCAAAGCACAATATACTTAATTGGTAGCATAATTAATTATATAACACTTATTCGTAACACAATAATACTTTTCTCATATGTAACATAATTTCAATATTGTACGTAGCATTAATCATTTTGTAGCAATTAACATTTTTGTAGCAGACTGGTCATAACAAGACCTTCTTAGTCGGTGGTTCTTTTCACACTGACTTACCACGCCACCTACTGGCGTAAACAGATCGGAGTGAGCATTCTTCACACTCCCCACCTGATAATTTTACAAATTATCACACCTTTCTGAAATGATACTAAGAAAACAACATTAAAACATTTACAATTATTAACAATTATAGAAAAATCAATAATTCAAAAATCACAAAACAATGAAAACAAACAAAAAAAGACGTTATATAAAGTTCACAGTTTTTTTCTTGAGTCTTATGAGTCTGGAAACTCGAGGGGATACAAGAGTTGGACTGGTCTACGGAATTCTCCGTTTTCAGTCTTTACCACACACGAGCGCACCAGTCCATCACGCCCCTTCATCACTTCCGTAATTCGACCCAAAGTCCATAAGAATTTTGACTTTGTTTTTCCTTCTAAGAGCACTATATCGTTCACTTGTAAATTTTTATTGCTGACAGGTGTTCCCAAATAATGAGAATTTCTCAAATCAAGGAGGTATTGGTTTTTCCATTTTATCCAAATTTGGCTGATAAGTCTCGTTTGATATTGCTTGCGCTTAACTAGGGATTGTTTTGTGGAATTAACACCCATAAGTTCTGCAAAATTACACGGATATTGAAGTTTTTGTCCAGAGAGCAGAAAATGAGCAGGCGTTAAAGGTTCAGGTTCGTGGACATCATTATACACATAGGTGAGTGGACGATGGTTCAACACATTTTCCACTTCTGCAAGGACCGTCATAAACTCCTCAAAATCAAGTTGAGCTCTGCCTAGAATCTTTCTCAAAGGTTGCTTGATACTTCTCATTAAACGCTCATAGAAGCCTCCCCACCATGGCGCAAGTGCGACTATGAATTTCCATTCTATACCCTCAGAAGCTATGAAATTCTTGAATTCTGTATCTTTAATTATATTGAAAAAATATTGCAAGTCCTTGTTAGCACGTTTGAAAGTAGTAGCATTATCAGAATAAAATACGCGTGTGTTTCCCCGCCTACTGAAAAATCTTCGTATTGCTAACATAAATTTGTTTGTCGACAAATCAGAAACTAATTCGAGGTGCACAGCCCTTGTGACTGCACATGTGAAAAGCGCAATATACGATTTTTTAGTTTCTTTCTCCCATTTTATATACACTGGTCCTGTGAAGTCCACACCCGTTACGCTAAATGGAGGAGCTTCAGCTATACGATCCTTCGGCAACTGTGCTGTCATTTGTTTCGCCGGTTTAGCAACACTTTTCTTGCAAATCAAACATCTATTAATTATTTTCCGCACGAGTTGTCGTCCCTTAGGAATCCAAAATTTTTGTCGCAAAATTGTCAACGTTGCGGCAACTCCTACATGTAACGCTTTACGATGTTCACGTAGCACAAGTAATTCGGTAAATCTGGAATTATTGGGAAGTAATATCGGATGTTTTTCTTCTATCATAAAATCGGCTTCGCTTAGCCTTCCCTTAATTCGTAGAATGCCATTTTCATCTAAAACCGGAGCTAAACATAAAATATTAGAACTCGTTGATACATCTTTTCCGCATTCTAGATTTTTAATTTCCGATGGAAAGTTTTCTCTTTGAATCTTCTTTATCCAAAAGATTTCTGTTTCCTGTAATTCAGTAGCGGTAAGTGGACCATTTTCCGCTGGTAATCTTCTAGTTTTAGCTACAAATCGTTTAACGTAGGCAAGAATTCTTATAAATTTTGATACATCACTAAATTTTTTTATGTCGATAATAGCTTCACTGGATTTTAAAATGCATTGATTTACTAAAACCGTTTTGCGTCTCTCATGATGTTCATCGTATTTTTCTGATATTTTTTGGACTGGCCAATTTTCAGAAGGACCCTCAAGCCACTGAGGTCCCTTCCACCAAAGATTACTTTCTTTAAGGTTTTCGACACTTAACCCCTTGGTCAATAAATCTGCTGGGTTTTCTTTGCCACTACAATGTCTCCAATCTGCCGGACAAGACTTTTCTTGTATTTCTATAATTCTGTTGCAAACAAAGGGTTTCCATTCCCTGGATGTTCCTTTTATCCAATGTAGCACGATCTCAGAATCGGTCCAAAAATATCTTTCTTGAATTAGATCTTTAAATAATTTCCCTAAATATTTACAAATTCTCACAGCTATAATCGCACCCATTAATTCTAAACGAGGCAAGGTCAAGGTTTTGAGTGGTGCCACCTTACTTTTTGAAATTACAAGGGTTGTCTTAAATTCATTAGTTCCTGTAGCGTTGCGATATCTAAAATATGAAACAGCTCCATAAGCTTTAATACTCGCGTCGCAAAATACATGAAGACTTATGTCCATATTCTTGTTCCCATATTCAAAGTACCTTCTGGGAATTTGCAAGTTTTCTAGGTAGCTTATTTCTTTTAGCCAATTTCTAAATTCAACTTCAATATCTTCAGGTAGTCGCTCATCCCAATCCAACCCCCTAACCCATATTTTTTGTAGCAAAATTTTCATTCTAACAACATAGGGGGAAATGTAGCCTGCAGGGTCAAATAATTTTGAAACAGTTCCCAAAACTGTTCTTTTTGTGGAGTATTCCTAAATTGAAGCTGAGGCCTTCAAAGTATGAACATCTAATTTTATAATGTCATTTTCAGAATCCCATATTAGCCCTAGTAATTTGGAGTGTGACGTAGTGTCCTCTCCCGGTTTTAGAAGACCTTCCTGCATCCATAGTTCTATCAATTGTTTAGAATTCGAAGTTAATTTCCTTAATTTCATGCTCGCATCATTCAATATTTTTACCGCATCACGAGAAATTTCGAATGCCTGCTCGATATTTTCCGTGCCATGGAAAACATCGTCGACATACATTACAGAATTTAACATTTCGCAACAATCTGGATTCGTGTCAATATACTTTTTTAAATGATACTTTATCGTGATGGCTAATATGAATGGAGATGAGTTTACCCCAAATGGTAAACACTTCATATTCATAATTTTAAATGGTTCATTTGCATAATCAGCAAACCACAGAAATTTCAAGTATTTTCGATCTTCTTCTGCAATACTTATGTTTAAAAAGGCCTTTTCGATGTCTCCTGAAAATGCGATTTCGTTTCTCTTAAATTTTAATATTATATCTAAAATATTTGGGTTTAGATTTGGTCCCGGATAAAGCATATCATTAAAGGATTTAGAATTTTCCATTTTTGATGACGCGTCGAACACAATACGCACTTTTGTTGTTTCGCTGTCAGGCCTTATTATGGGTCGGTGAGGCATAAAATATCCCGAATTTAATCTCTTATTGTTACATTCTTCAATGATTCCATTTTCTAGTTGTTCCGTAATTATACCTTTGTATTCTGCAAGTGTTTTTTCGTCCTTACTTAATTTAAGTTTAAAATTTTCGAAACGCCTATGCTGTAACTTCGAAATTGTCATTTAGTTCTTCGGGAAGTTGTTTCCAAATTAATTTTACTTCATATCTTTTATTTTTGTATGATAACCCGTTTTCAAATTGCGTAATTATTTCTTTATCCTTAATTGACAATTCCTCATTTTTATCCGAAATCCTCAAATTTTCTAAATCCCAAAATATTTTTAAATCATCTGTAACTATATTTTTCATAACAGCGATGCAATTTTCAGAACAACTTACATTTGCTTTAAATTCCAATCCCACGACCGTCCATCCAAATATGGTATTTATAGCAATTAGGGTTTTATTTATTCTCACCCTTTCATTTAACACGAAGTCCCAAAACAGATCCGCACCGATTAAAATTCCCACATCCAGCAATTCATTTCCTGCGTATGATGAATCAGCTAACTCCAAGTTTTTTGCTCTCATTAATTTTCTAACTTGTAATGAAGGCATCTGGAGTTTCGCTGCCGTGATATCTGGCACAGCTACAGCCTCGATCTTCACTGTGCTTCCATTTTTTCTTTTCTTTTATTTCTACCACGGGATACGCTTTTTCATTTGTCTGTTTCATGCCAAAAGAATAAACAGATAAATTCTCCCATCGCTTCAGATATAGCTTTAGCGTATTAACCAGTGATTGCGTAATAAATGACATCTGACTGGCACTGTCAAGAAAAATATGCGTGAACGCAGAATTTGTATTTGATAGAACTTTAACTGTACATGTCTGCAAATATACATATTTTGAAGTCTCGGAATTTTCCTCACAACTGGAGACAGAACTTATTATTTCTGAATCGCGAACCGTTGGATCGTGATCTTCATTTATTTCATTGATTTGATTCGGAATTTCATTAATTAATTCGTTACCTCTGATAACATTCGGATTTATTTTATTTACACAAATGGAAGTATGATGATTTTTGTTTTTGCATTTATTACAAGGATATTTGTTAGAATAACAGTATTTACCTTGATGAAATTTCTTAAAACAAACAAAACATCTTTTTTCAGCTCGTAATTTTTCTATTTTGTTTTGTACAGGCATTCTACACTTAAACGTATCATGGGGACCCAAACAGAATATACAATTAAAGGATTTCACTTGAGTATTAAAAGCAAAATTTCTCATAGGACTTTTATTTACATTTTTAAATTGATTGGAGCTAAATTTCTTTTCGCTTAAAACTAGCAAAGTGTTTTCTCTACACTGAATTTCGTTTTTCAAAAACGAAAGTAATTCAGATACATCTGAATTTTCATGAGATTTCGATTCGATTAAATTCAATTACTAACTCTTCGGGTAATAATTTCATTAAAATTGGAATTAAAAGGTGTCCATAGGATCCCGAAGCCACCTGTAAGGACTCTAAATTTCTAATGCAAATTTCCAACTAATCGTAAAGTTTTCGTAACTCTCTAACATTCGATACATTTTTTACCTTTTCTAAATTCAGTAATTTATTCATAAAGGTATTAATAATGACATCTTTGCGTCTGAATCGATGCAACAATGTTACACAAGTGTCATAATTTTCACTACTTATTTCAAAACCGGAAACGACATTTAATGCTTGTCCGGTAAGAAAGGTTTTCAAATACGCAAATTTCTGAATTTTAGAAAGAGAAGAATTTTGTTCAATTGTATTTTCATAACAATTCCAGAATTCATTAAAGTACTTAGGGTCGCCAGAAAATTGTTTAATATTTAATTTTGGTAATTTTATTGCATTAGAAACATTTGTGCATTCGCTCGCAGTATTCTCGGAACTTTTTGTTTGAACAAAATTTTCAACCAAATTTTTGTCGACGCTAGCTGTTTTGTTTTTCGTTTTGAATACAGCGTCTAATTTTATTAGCAATTCTAATACACTTCTCCTGATATTCATCGCTTACATTAATTTCCTGTTCTAATAATTCTATTTCTATAAGATTTTCTATTTCGGAGTCTAAGGTTTTAAGACCTTTTTTCTTTTCTATAAGAACCTCTAGATGTTCTTCAAATTCATTTTTATCAATTCCTTCATCAACTAAGGAAACTTCAATTTTGGATATAAGTTTAGCAGTTATAGTTCTTTCAATAGCACGTTTGTGCTTTAATCTATCAAGGTCTTTAGTAGACATTTTTAAATCGTAACAAAATTTTCTTTTCACTTAAATTTCATATAATTAAATTTTTGCCTACCTGTGATTTTCTTCTTTATTATTCCAAACGTATCTCATTTCCGGCCGATGCACCATAAATAAAATCACTCAATTTTGTAGCACAAGAAAAAGTGACTCGGATTCATCAATCAAGAAGTAGGCAAATTTCACGCATCACAATGTTTAATTTATATACAACTATATACACATTTCCAAAGCACAATATACTTAATTGGTAGCATAATTAATTATATAACACTTATTCGTAACACAATAATATTTTTCTCATATGTAACATAATTTCAATATTGTACGTAGCATTAATCATTTTGTAGCAATTAACATTTTTGTAGCAGACTGGTCATAACAAGACCTTCTTAGTCGGTGGTTCTTTTCACACTGACTTACCACGCCACCTACTGGCGTAAACAGATCGGAGTGAGCATTCTTCACACCTTTTTTTCCATAATATTATATTTTTTAATACATATATAATGATATATTCCATAATACATAATATAACTTTTAAAAATGCTCTATGCATAGAAATTTAAACTTTCCACTGTAATTAATTACAATCTTGCAGAACCTTTATCACACAAATGGCAATTCTTTATCAACACACATATGATGAAAAAACACTTTTTTTCCTTAACCAATAATTGCTTTCGATTTAAGTAGTTTTAAAAAGCAGAATCCCTAATATTTTCAATCTTAAATAATATGCCATTTGTTTACAAACTTTTGCTTGTCTCAGCATTAAATAACAAGATATAACAATATAATTTGGATATAAAATTAGGAAATTTCCAGATTTATCATATGATAGCATACAATAGTATGTGACAGCAGTGAATGTGAAGAAATAAGGAAAATTATTTAAAAAGAAAAAAAAGAAAAAAAAACAAGTACCAACCATAAAATGAATTTATATATTTTGTTGGTTCTGTAATTTAAATCAAATGAGAAATTAGGTTTAAAATCAAGTATCTGAATTAAAAAATAGAAGCTAATTTTTATCAAGTCAAGATTGTAGAAAATCATCAGTAACATGAGAAATTATTTTTTTAAAAATGATTTTTTTTTAAATTTGAGTAATTTTTAAACTATTAGAAAAAATATATAAATTTTTTATCTTTACATATTATCCATTAATAAATTATTAAGAAATAAAATTTTATTCATATTTAGTGGCAAAATGTATCATTAATTAAATAAAATAAAAACAATTATAAAAATTAAGACATAAAGTAATAAAACAGTTATAAAAATTACGACGTAAAGTGATCCTAGATCAATATAATTAAAGGTACTTAATTATTTACTGTTTCAATATAAATCTTGAGAATATTATTGCAAGATATATAAAGAATATAATACTATACAAACTAACATATGAAAAAATTCTGATTTTAAACAAGTATTCCATTTGATTTTGACTTAGTGTATGAGGAGTGAAATTAAATACATTATTTTAAAAAACAAATTTAAGTAATAATTTAACATACCTTTTATATTTCTTGAATTGAAATTATATAACAGATTCCATGAACACAAATTACGTGAAATAAGTCTCACAGCTTTATTTGCTAGCATCCTAGAAAATTTAACTTTACATCAAAATGATGTATTATTTTATTTGGGGCATAAAAAAAGATCCAAAACATTCATTCCTAATATTAAAAAATATAATATTAAATTTATTAATATAAAAATATTTAAGCAATTTACAAGAATATGGCTTAAAATATTTAAATGGAATATCCAAAGTAACCAAGTTCAATACCTATTTGATATTATCTATTTATATATTATGCCAAACATTTAACACTTTGGATCAATAATCTTAGGCAAGGTAGTCTGTAGTGTCTTGGAATTCACTTAAACAGTACAGTAGATACCAGTTTAATTAGCATTTATGTACAAAATGTGACTATTCAGTGACAAACCAAAAAAAATATTTTTTTAAGTTGATTCATATTTAATTACAACCCACCATGAAGAATAATGAATCTGATACGAGGATTTTAGTAAATATTTTTAATAGTCTCAGTAAAATATAATCAGAATCTGAAAATTTTAGTTTTTATTTTATATTTTTTAAATATTTTTAACCAAGTTTATAATATTTTTTGGTTTTATAGATTTTTAAAATTAAGTTAGGATCTCTGAAAACATATGCTACTGATAAATTTTATAACTAACCAATTCTAATACTTGCCAAGGTATTGGAGTTCTCAATATGTTATTATGTGTAACCTATTGTATGCATTTTCATTCAGAGGATTTTATCTATTTTTGTTTTTATCAAAAAATATTTATTTAAAAATGCTATTCATATTTTTGATTTACAGCTATTGTTCAGTAATTGATCCCTTCTTGAAACATTACATAGATGTCTTTTTAGAAGCTAATGTCATGAATGAGAAATGCACTGCTTCTATTATAATTTGATTTGGATGTTTGAGTAAAAAATAAATTTTAAAAATATTATATAAATTACAGGTAAAGTACTACTGCTCGTTAGTAGATCCTTGCATGAAAGTGCTACATAAATATTTAGTATTTAAATACTAGTATTATAGCTCAAATTTACTCCAAGCCATGGATATTTTCATCCAGATTTATTAGAAAGAAGTTCATTTTAATAGTTGAACTTTGCCAAGAACCACTACATAATCTATTTATATGCTATTACTCAGAATTCTCTTTCTTTACTAATCTGATGGCATTTTTTTGTGTGTTGCTTAATGAATGGTATTTTCATTTGGGAAGATTTTAGACACAATTGTGTTCTGTTTGAAAACATATAGAGATCTAGTAACATAAATTTAAAGATATAGTTTAAGGAGCTCTAATGAACACGGAAATAAATTTTAGTGATAGTTTATGATAGTTACTACAGTTGACAACTTCTTAACCATACCAAACTATCATTTATTTCGAGTTTTACTTTGAAAATAATAGCATTTTCTAGCAGTCATAATTATATTAAACATTTATCAAATACCTGCATCATGAAAAAATATACTGTTGAATTTTTGGCTTTATTGTAGCTTAATCCTAGTATATGCAATGCAGTGCATTTAATGAGATTGGTGATATTTGACATTAGGGATGGCAATAAAGTTCACAATCTGTCCTTCATCATATGAGTTGGTATGGGTGTCAAATGCCTTAAAACTGAAGATTATTATGTAATAATTGATTCATTCAGTGATTCTGTAACAAATTTCAATGTGTGTGATTAATTTGCAGTTCTTAGAGCTTATGTTGCATTTTATTTATTCTAAGTTTATTTTTAAACAGTGTAAAATTTTGATTAGTTTCTCACAATTTAAAAATTAATTAGATATTATAATTTTGTGTGGTTGTTTAATTTGTAATTTATATTTTTAAAATCAAATTTACATTTTTAACAGTTATTTTTAAATTGAATTTTTTAATTTAGAGATGCGAAAAGCTGAAGATTAAGTAAATACTTTTAATTATTCTATTTAATTTGCTATTTTATTTAGTAAAATATGCATAATTTATTAAGCATAGTGCAGAAATAATTGAGATGAGTTTTTGGTTGAATTGCATTACTCAATGAAAACTAGAATAATGTGTTATTTCAAAATGGTTACCAGTTTCTGGTTAGTAAGAAATCTGGGTTTTTGTAAAAATTATTTAAGTTATTTACTTAACTGATTTGGATTTATACCGCAGTTGTTAAAACCTGCTTAGTTTTGTTAGATATGATATGTTTTCATTTATATTCTTTTAATTAATTAAAAAAAATTAATAATTTATTTTTACTGGACTGATAACAAATAATGGAATTGACTTTTGGAAATTTATATTTGCTTTTGTAATATGTAAAATTTGTAAAATAAGTGAAAGTTTGCAATCTTCAGTTTCCTGGTTCTTTAGTATGTAAATATAAGAAAATATTTGACATTTAAAATAAAAAAAAATAGTGCAAAATTTTAATATTCAAAGTTAGCAATAGAGAGCAAATGGAATTTTAAAAAAACTATAATTTTTCTGCAACCTGCTGTTGATTTGGCAAGATACAATGACTTATTGCTTTTTAGGCATTCTTCATTTGGAAATCTTAAAATTTCGCCATTAATGAGATTTTTGAAAATCACGCCAAATGCTTTACGTATACTAGAATTTTACCCTTATTGGATGCTTAACATAAGAAAGTTGAACCAATGTTTAATTTCCATACTATATACCTTAAATGAGAGGAAATTATAAATTTGAAAGAAGGAAAAAAAAAGGATTCTTTTTAGGTAGATTTCAGCAATATACTTTATTCCATTAATTTTTTTATGTTTCTTATTCAAAAACGATTCTACAGGTAGCATTCTAAAGATTTGAATAAAATGAAAAAAATAAGTAACTATTTTTTGCCCTTAACATTTGTAGGTCTATTCCCATAAAATATATTGGTTATTTAAAAAATTTTCGATCTTTGAATATTTTTTGATGTATAACATTTTATACATAAATTAGCCTATCATTATAGTTTAATTTTTCTTAAGGCATCTTTGTGGTCTTTCATGCTTTTAAATGAATTTTGTGCTAAGTGAACTTTATGGTCACAGCTTGCCAAAAGTAAAAAGCAGCCATATGTGGTAAAATTGGTGATTTTTTCCCCCTCTAGTTACCAAATAAACTTAACATAAGCAATTAATGCAAATTTAGGTCAATATTAGAGTAAGACTTTAATGGAATTATTTCATCACTAGAAGGTGTTTCAACACTTGGCACATGTCTTAGATAATATGGTTAAATTGTTCACATTACATATTTAGGTATATTTGCCATTGGATTTGGTAGTTGTGTCCTTTTTTATCAATTAACATGACAGCAGTTTTTTTCTTAGTTTTTAGATTCACAATAAATAAATAAACCATTATATTCTTGTTGTTTTTCAAACATAAACAAATCATGTATACAACATCTTTGACATCACAAAAAATTAGTCATGAGAGTTAAACAAAATTTAAAATTCTAATCTGTGTTGTTTGCATTTTTAATTTTAAATTTAATACCTGGAAAATTTTTATATACTAAATATCCTGTGTTGAGATGGATATAAATTATATGGGATTGAATCAAATCAATTAAAAACCTTTTTTGTTTAAATTTTCAAAAGGATATGTACATATCTTTTTTGTTACATAATTGTTAAATGTACTCATATAAAATATATATTTACATATATTAATGATTTGAAAAATACTATTTAACATCAACTGAGTCACCAAAAATATTTTATTAAGCAGATTGTTATTTACAAATATATGTTTAGCAATACTCAAATTCTTTATTTTAATTATTTAAATAAAAATTATCAGTTTAAATTTTTGTAGTTTAAATTTAGATTTTTTATAATTAAGTTACATAGTTTTCACCACTTCATTTCCTGTCTTGCATATTTTCTTCAACTATAGTGTATTTTATTATTATTACTATTATTAGCAAATTTCCTCATACTAAATGATTCAAGGCTAAAAGATATTGCTAGGGTGGGCAATAAAATGTGACAAACTGGCTTATCATGTGGAAATGGTTTTGAACAATGCAACTTACGTTTTACGAAGTAATGTGATTATGTACATGGGCATTATTTATGGTGTGTACTAAAACATGAAACATTTGATTAACAACTTATTAAGCTGATTGTAATTTAAGCTTTTGAAGTGTATAATTTAACCTCTACAGTTTGAAATTTTTTGAAAATTAAGATTTTGAATTTTAATTTGCAATGGATTTTTTACTTTTTAGTAACTTAAAAGAAAAATATATTTTAAAATTTTATAAAATAAATTAAAATTTTTATACTGTACTCATTATATTTTCCTCATAGAATATATATGGCCATGTAATCATTTTGAGAACATTATGGCCATAAATTTTTCAGCCATAAAATATGTTTATTTATCTAACTGGTTTCAATGATTCTGTAAGCAATAGTTAGGTGAATTACTTCATTTTACATATTAAATTAATCTTGCTGTTATATGCACTATTTTATATGTTAAGTATTGTTTATAAAACACTAGGAATAAAAATTGGAAATTACATTAAACCCATATAGTTACCCAATCTTTTACTGTTTTCAGAAATAAAATAAATAAATATTATTTATTCAATTACTATATCCTAATTTTAAGTTTAGCGATTTAAAGGTATGGCTAAACAGGCATTACAATCACAGCTAGCCAAGTACAAAAAATTGCAAAATGTGATAAAATTTGGTAATTTTTGAGCACACAATTAGAATTTTCGCCATTTTCATTCTGGATTTCTCTGTGGATAGTGATGGAATTTAAATATTCTTATATTCATTTTTTATTTCACTTTGGATATAGTGCCAAAATTTCAATCTTGGCTTTTATATTAATTTTTAATTCCACTATGGATATGGTACCAGAATTACAACAAAGACTTTTATATTTGTTTTGGATTTTGCTATGGTTATAGCACCATAAAGATAATTCTTTTATATTTATTTTGGATTACACTACCAATATTATGCCAGAAATTAAATTCAGACTTTTATATTCATTTTGTAGTTTGCTTTTCATATCGTGTGCTGGTAATTTTATGTACTGGTAATTAAAAGTAGGTAAGAACTTTATTTTAATTATTTTCTGCAGGCATAGAATTCTTACAATTGCATTTTAAGCATTTAAATTTTCAATAATAAACGAGACTACAGAATTTGTTTACCAAATTCCTTTTGAATGGTATTTTATGTATTTAAATTTCTAATAATTAGCAAAACTATGGAACTTTTATATTTTTTAAATAATTTCATATTTGTTTCCTGAATTTAATAGTTATCACAGAAATTTTTAAATATAAGGAATAGCATGATGATAATTTTGTATAATCTGTAAGATTCAAATAGTTTAAACTGTCATTTTTAGAGTAAACATTCGATGTTCAATAAAATTATTAATGAAATAATAGCTGTTAAATGAAATTTTTTCTTTTATGTCCTAATGATTTGAAAATAATTTATCTTAAATCACTAGATTTATCAAAATTATTTTCAACCACGATATCCATAGTGAAACCCAAGTTGAATATGAAAGACAGGATTGAAATTACAGCATCATGAAGCGAAATCCAAAAGTAATATAAGAGACAGAATTTATTTCAGGCGCTATAACCAAACCAAAATAAAAAAACGAATATGAGATAACAGGATTTAAATAGCAGCGCTTTACATCCAAAGAAAATCTAATATGAAAATGGTCAAAATTCGAATTGTGTGCAAGCGTTTCCCGCACATGCAAGGGAGACACATTCCACCGCTGGATTTGGCAATAAATCGCTTTTGGTGACTTTTTGACGAGGAAAACAATCACCAAACTTTACCATATGTAATGATTTTTTGTGCTAGGTGAGTTGTGACTAATATTCAGTTTAAGAATGTGAAGGTATGACTAAAAATACAATTTTTAAAATAAGCTTTTATTTTTATAGATTTATAACCGTCAAAAATAGATTCTTGATTAAGATTTTTTAGAATTATTAGATTAATATTTTCCTTTATAATCGATAAAATACAAATCTGTTATAAAAAAAAATATTATTCTATTTAAGATGAAATCTAATTTTTCAATTTTTTACAAATAAATAATAATGATTAAAATATTCCATAACATGAATTGCAAACTTTAATAGCAGAAATTAAAATATGTTTTAAATTACAGCATTACTTACGTTAATTATTAAAATAATAACAATTTATATTTTTTTATCATTAATTATTGCATCACTTCTTACCGCTTAAAAGAACGATATTTATTTACACATTGATGTTGCCATTTACTAAGAACAAGGACAATTATGTGAAAACCGGAAATAGAGTGTGTGAGCAGACGAAAAATCTGAAAACCAGACAGAAAGTATTACAGAATCATTGACCACGATTAAATATTTCTTTGATTTTGAAAAGTAGTCCACGTATAAAAAGTAGACTTGTTATTCACTGAAGCAGAAACTATCTTTTTACCAATGCGAACATTCTTGTAAGGTTGATTAAAGTTTGAGAGCGTGGCAGTATCATTAAATCGTGGCAGTTTGTTTACTTAAGTGACAAAAGTTTTTCGAGAATTGAATATTAATTTACACGCGGGAATCTATCGATTCTTAAAATTTTGGAATAAAATGGCTAGTGCAATAAACGGAGAAGTCAATAAAAATCGAAAGGTATGTTCTGATGGTATTAATAACTATCTTATTGAATTTTATAGTCACACTTAATGATCACACACGTGTATCTTTCCTACGTGGAATCCTACATCCTTAATAATAAAGTAGTAATAATATAGTAAATATCTATAATTATATCATTCGTAATGAAGCTTATATTTTAGTATAGTTTAAACAAATTACGGAATTTTATGTTTTGTTCTTATGGTCACTTATTAATTTAAGTTGCAAATTGTTATTTCAAAAAAATGAATAATTTAATTAGGACTTTTTATGACGAAAATCTCATTGTTTTCGTATAATTTTCATGTATTTGCCATTTGTATGTTTAATAATGCTTAATTTTTCAATAGTAATTTAATAAATGGGATAAAAATCTACTATTTAATTTAAATTTTCAAATCTTTTTTGTCACTTTAGTAATATCATGTGTTGCTTTTACTAGATTCTGTGGGATAATAAGTGTTGTGTTTTTTTGATTCTCAGATGATGTGAGAAATATTTCTGGGAAAGTATAGAATTGGTTGTAATATGAAGATTTTCAGTAAAGTTCCTCTTTTCTTGTCGTCATTTCCAAAATATTATGTTTCACCTATGACATATAGTCGATCGAAGTTTCATTACACTAAGGTATTCATTATTCTGTTTTTATGTGATAAAGTTCATAAACCCACATTTAAATTCTAAACTTTTGATGCCAGAGTTTTAATATATATATTATCATTTGGTATAAACATTTCGTTAGTTAAATGTTTTAACATTTTATATTTTTGTTTATCCTTTTCCTTCATTTTGTCACTCCTTCTACTGTACCTATTCAATCAAAGGGTAGCTTTCTAATAACTTGTTTTCAGTCAATACGTATTAAAGTAAAATGCAAAGTGAAGTATTTGTAATATCTCTATCAGAATGTAAAAAGTTAAATTCTGTATAAATTTTATAAATTAGTCAAATTTAGAAGTTAAATTTATAGATAAGTGAACTGGAAAAATGAATATTATTATTTTGAAATATCCAACAGTAACTGAATTTAAAGAAATGTCTGTAAGATAAAATTGATACATAAGATAATGATTAAATATATTTTTGGCATACAAAGGCAATTTTTCTAAAGTTGGTAACAATCTCTAAATACTGATGAGTAAAAGCTCATTTTTATTGTAGTAATAAAAATTCATGCCTTAAAAGCAAATATAAGTATGCTAACTAAATTGCTATAAGGTGCTATATGCTCTGGTATTTATAAATACACAACAATTTAAAGAAATAAAGATAAAAATAAAATTTTTTTATTTATTTCTTAATTAAATTCATGGGAATTATAAAATAGGTGCTCTATTAGACTTTCATAGTCCCCACAATAAACTATTTAATTATATTGAAAACACCCAAATGAAGAATGATCTTAAATAATTCTTTTTTGACTTCAAATTCTAGACTTAAATGAATTGTATAGAACAACTTGATTTTTAGCTCCCAAGTTAAATTGCCAAGTCATGTGATAAAAAAGGGTGATTATAAATGCTATCACTTTTGATGAATCACATAATATACTTTATCAACTTGTAAAAGAAAATTGAGGGCATTAAATTTATTAATGAAGTTATTGTTTTATTTTGTCTAGAAAATTCATATCATCTTTCAGTAAAATATGCATAAATGGATATGAAAGGAAATTTCCAAAAAAAATTTGTGGAGATCAACGTAGGAAACTGTAAATAAAAAAGTTGAGTTACGACCTATCATCATTTTATTTTATCTTGCAGAAATGACATGATAAACATCTTATAAGGAAAATAAGTACTATATTAAAATTTATATATGAATATGGAAACCACAAATTAATATAAGTAGTTCTAAGATGTCTTTGTTTTCAAATAGTTCTAAGATGTCTTTGTTTTCCATATTGATCTTAAAAATCAAGTTATATTTTTTGCATTTCATATTATTCTTTTTCAATTTAAACATTGTGAAAATATGAGCAATTTTTTATTTACCAAAGTTGAGGGAGATATAATTTAGTTTTACAGTGGAAAAAATGTATTATTTAAAATTGAATATGTGTTAATAGACATGAAGTGGAACTGTGTAAAACAAAAACACATGAAGATTATGAAAAGTTTTCAGCAAGAAAAGAGTACAATAATCGTCTGGAATCATATCTTGTGGAATTTGTGCCATAAAAATGCTTGAGGAATATAAGTTTTTTGATGTCACAGAAATCATGATTTATATGAATTCTAATTTGCCTATAATCTTGCTGCTGTTTTAATTGCAGTGTCTGTAGAAAATCAGGTAGTATAAAAAACAAATTTATCATTAGTAAAAAAACTTTTAAAATTCCTTGGTATTATAAAATTTTATTTTTTTAAATTTGTAATGCGTTTAAAATATTTAATGACATAATATATTAATGAAATATTAATGACAAGTTTTACTTTATTCTAGGTTTCATGTGCAAAAAAAGGGGAAATATAAAAACTTTCAATCAGAAATGAAAAAAAAAATTGAAAAATAATAAAACAGTTATATTTTTGAATATTTAAATCACAAAATAATTCTAGCTAATGAGTTATACTTTCACTAGACATTTTTGCATCTAAACAAATGAAAATTATCAATTTTAAAATTTTACTTGTTTTTATATCAGTTTTCAGGAATCATTGCACATATTTATAAAGTAATATTTGTGATTAAATTTAATGTTATATTTCTAAAATCTTAGGTAACTCTACAGGTTTACAAGTTTCCAATTTTTATGTCAAGCATTGCGCAGTTATCTCGCCAAGCTGTGTTATGTTATTATGCGCAATATCTAATTACCTAATATCTATCACACTCAAACTTCAATTTTCAACCATGTGCTATTTTAAATGTCAAATATGAAAATTTTAGATACTTCATTATAATTTCTAAAGTATTAAAATTCTAATAAATAGAAACTAATTTCACAAGATTACATAATAAAAAACGGAACTAGCAGGGTATCCCCCTCTATTGGCAATCATTGCGACTTTTTTCATTGCTACTTGGCGGCAAAAAAAATAGCAACCTAGAATGTGTATCAGTTGTTGTGAGAAACCGGGATTTTCCCCGATTTTGAATTACTAGGCCTAACACTACATAAGAAAACAATAATAACCATGTAAGTAAAGCAGGGTGTTCCCTCCCCCCCCAATTTCAAATTGCTCAACATAACTGTGTATAAGAAAATAAAACAAAAATAATTACATTTAATAACATCTAGTACTACATTTAATAACATAAAAGTAGACAAATCTAGAATAATTCCAGAAAATAGAACGATTCTATAATTCCATTTATTATTCAAAATTTAAATACTTAACATACAATTCTAAGAATACTATGCCTGCAGAAAATAATTAAAATAAAATTCAAAGTTTAATTTCTAGCATGATATCAATAGGGAAATACAAAAATAATATAAAAGACAGGATTGAAATTCAGGCCCTGTATCCACAGGGAAAAGCAAAACTAATATGATGGACAGTATTGAAATTCCGACACTATATCCACAGTGAAACAAAAAATGTGATTATAAAAGGCAATATTTGGTGTAAGTATGATATCCCCCTTTAAGTGATTTCTTGCCAAATCTATCGCCCTTTGTTTTGATTGTAGTGTTGACAGTTTGAGTTTTTAATTTTATGGTGGTGTCGGTTCAACAGTTTGTGGGTTCGAATTCCACTTTGGGCATGGATGTTTGTAATGGATCGGAATCCACTTTAAACCGTTAGTCCTGGTCTAATTAGCCCTCGTGTGCAAAAAATGACCATTGAGCTACAAACAAACAAACTTTTATGGTGGTGTTGCCAAATTTAGTTGTTGCTACTTTCCAGATTTTGTTTTTCACGTGTTTTTCAATATCTTTACGTCATATATATGCTTTTTCAGTGGCACCAGCATTTTTAGTTTTCAATTTGCTTATTGTTGTAATAAGTTGTTCACTTTTTTTTTTTATCAGATTGAAGCGCTGCAATTTAAGTTTTTTTTTTCATATATATTTTTTTCATTTCATATGTAACGCGGAATATAAATATTGTCTTTTATATTCACATATTTTATTTTGCTGTGGATATAACGGCGGAATTTCAATCCAGTCTTTTATATTCGTTTTGTATTTCGCGGTGGATATAGTACTGGAATTTAAATCCTGTTTTTTATGTTCGTTATGTATTTCAATATGGGTATCATGCCAGATTTTAAACTCTGACTTTTATATTCATTTTGGATTTTGCTGTACATATATAGAGTGCCGGACAAAAATGAAAGTAAGAATTTTATTTTAATTATTTTCAGCAGGCATAGAATTCCTAGAATTGTATGTTAAGTATTTAAATTTGCAATAATAAATTAAATTATAGAACCGTTCTATTTTTTGGTAAAATTCTATAACTTAAATCACTGAAATTCATTATATTTATTTTTAACTAGATGTTATTAAATCTAATTATTTTTGTTAATTTATTTCCTTTAATTTTAATTCTGAAATAATTTTAAATAGAATCTTTAATCAATTCTTATTACAATTACTGTTTTCTTATGTAGTGTTAAGCCTAGTAATTCGACATCGCAGAAAATTCCAGTTTCTTATGCCGATTGGTACCCATTCTGGGTTGCTACTTTTTTCGGCGCCAAAAAAAGTTGCAATGATCGCCAATAGAGGGGAATACCCTACTCGTTCTCAACATTTATATTCCGTGCTACATCTGAAGTGAAAAAAATAAGAGAAAACAGGATTTAAATTACGACGCTTTACATTGGATTAAAAAAAACAAACAAGGCAAAAATACAAATTGTGCTGAAAGGCAAAGTGAAATTAAAAACGCTGTTACCACTGAAAAGAAACATATATATGATGTAAAAATGATGTAAAACACGAGAAAAAATCATAGAAGTAGCAAAAACTGAATTTGGCAACGCTATAATAAAAACAAAGGGTGCTAGATTTGGCGAGAAATCACTTAGATGGGAATATCATACTTACACCTAAAAAAATATATATATTAAGTATCATATAGTCTACAATTAGGACAACCAGACAGTAAAGCTAAATCTGTAATATAAATAAAATTCATTTTTATGAAAACTCAAATTTCAATTATTTGAGCGATGAAACCTGCCTTAAAAATTTCTCAGTGTAGCGCAATCTATGGCTGCATTGCACCAATTCAATAAAGCTAAATTTATAATGTACAAAATCCAATCTTACAAAAACTGGAGTTTCTAATTAATCAATGTTACCATTCTGAATACCTGTAAATAGAAATATATAAAATTTTTATAAACAATGTTTAATATATAATGTAAAATAACTCACCTAATCATTGCTTGCAGAATCATCGATAGATTTTATGGCTCCCAATAATTATTCCATAATGCTCTTGGAATGATTATGTGGCCATATATATTCAGTGAGAAAAATACCTCAAATTAATAATTGAAAATAATTAAAGCAGAATAAGAATTAATTTATTTTACTTAAGATAAAAATCCCCTACAAACTAATATTCAATTATTTAACTTTCAAAATTATTAACATTAAATAGAATTAAATCATTCACTTCAAAAGCTTTGTAATCAAATAAATACAAATTTTGTGCATGTACACAATCACCTTACATCGTAAATGAAGGTTATGTTAAACATGTTCCAATGTGGTAAGCCAGTCTTGCGGATTTTATCGCCAACATTGGCACCTCTGATTCAACTATTATTTTCATTGATGTTATAAATATATACATCAATGAAATATATGTATATTGGTACTTATTAAATCCAAATTCTTTCACTTAGCCTCATTAACTAAAATATTATTTATAAACTGTAATTATGTTTCCAAAATTTAATTTAAATAATTTTCTTAGACAGTAATTCAAATTATTATTTTTAAATGGAAATTTAGTAGTATTCTCTGATAACTCCATGGAAATATTTTTTGTGGAATTTATATTTATTATCAAATTTTCATTTTACACTGTGAACTTCAATTTAACACTCATGGTTTTCATTTTCACTATGAACATGAGCATTTGTAGTATTTTTAGATTTTGTTTTAAACTGTGGTTACTTTGTACTCTATCTAATTTGCAGTCTATATAAAGTGACCATAATGTAACAAATATTTAAGTTCTTGATTAAACATGTACTGGTTATTTATTTATTTTTCATGGAATGATCAGAAAATTCAATTAAATTTTACATTATTTTTATTATAGTAAATTTAAAGATTTTTTCTACATTGTTTATTTTTTATTAGGCAAAGAAAAATGCTTCTGTTAAAGAAGTTGATCAAGAAATTGAAGGTTCTCAAAAATTTGTACTTAAGACAGCTAAAGGTACCAGAGATTATGGCCCAGTGGAAATGGCTATCAAAGAAAAATCATTTAAAAAGATAATAGACTGTTTTAAAAGGCATGGAGCAGAGACAATTGATACACCAATTTTTGAATTAAAGGTAAGTTTTTCAATATTAATTTAATTTTAGAAGTCTTGTTTGGTACAATAAATATATTGTAAAGGTCACAGTGGTTTGGTTGGTTAGACTGTCTTTCTCACTATCGGAAGGTAGTGAGTTTGAATTCCGGCTTAATCGAAGATTTGTCGTGTTCACTAAAGGTGGCTGGGGCATGTTAAAACTGAGCAATGTCCTCCAAGTAAAATAATGCCTCTGGGTGTGGCAAGCAGGTCTTCTGCTTGGTCCTTGTTTCAAAATCGCGAAGACTTTATTGGGCTGTTTCTATCTAATTGGTAGAGCTCAACTCAGGACTAAGTACAAGGCAGTATGCTGGTGCAAGAACAATTTATAATGACAGTCATAACTTGAGATCAGATAATTTTTCTCTTAATTGAAAAATGCTTTCAAAAGCTTTCTATTTTAATAAATTAGATAAAAATAGTTTTAGCAATTTGTTTTATATGTATTATCTAGCTTTGCTTCCTTGATTATAATTACTATAATTATTTATTGTTCTTAGTTGCAACTATTATGTACTGATAGTATTAAATGAATGGCATTTATTTTTAAAAGGCATAATTAATTAACAAATTTGCCTTTTAAAAGTTTGATCACAGAATGATATTTAGCGTAGTTCATTTGTATATTTGCTGCCAATTTTCAGTTTTGAGAGATAATTAAAAATGAAATCTTATAAATCTTTTAAAGAATTCATACTTAGGTAAAAATGAAATTTTAGAGTGAATGAACAAATGGTCAGAATATTGTTTATGCAGCTACCATTTGTCAAATAATAATATTTATTTTTCACCAAGAAATATTATTACACCTTAACCATAAAAAATAAATAAATCTTCTCTAGAAATTTGGTTTCAGGATTAATATAGTTTTAATAAATTTTGTTTAACTAACAAATATGGAGAAAGCTTTAATTTTTAAAATTTACGATGTCTGTAATTACTAAAGGGAAAATATAGTGAACATTAAAAATATAAATATATTTTTCTCATTTATTTATTATACAAGATGAGAAAACTTAAAAATATATACATTGTTCAAGCATAAAGAAACAAAACATTTTTTGTGTTTTTCATGCCTATCTTTATTACACCTCTAAAATTCTAAAAATTTATAATGTTTAGCGTAAAAATTTCTGAATATCTTATTTTTCATATTTCCAATTTGTTTTATGATTAAGAAGTAACTACTAGTCGTGTTTTCTCTTTTACAATCATATTTCAAGTTTAATTTTAAACATTCATTATTAGTGTTTTTAAATTAATTATAACCAAAAGATTATTTTAAACATTTGTAATTATTGATAAAAGACAGGTAAGATCTTACTATAATTGATGCATTAGGCATGATTTTGAAAAATATCAACAATGGCGAAATGATAAGATTTTCAGAAGAAAAATTCAAAATATCTAAAAAGTAATAACCCTTTAAATCTCCCCAAATCAAAAACGGACCACTATAAAATCAAATTTTTCAAAATCCTCATTGTTTTTAATCTCCAACTTTTAATATTGTAATCTGCTATTTTTGTTTCTATTTCAACTACTGAAATTTTGAATATTTAATATAAACATTATATTTGTTTTCTAAAGAATTACAAAATAAATCTAAAGAATACAAACACTTTAAAAATACAATGTATCTGGCAAAACCAAGCAATTATTAACAAGTGCTCTGTAAATGTAAATCAATAACATACATTTTTATAAAAACTTGAGTTTCTAATTAACTGAGCAGTAGTGCCCAACTTAAAATAACACATTATTCTAGGTTTATTTAATCAAGTAATTCAATTTAAAAAAAATGTGTATATGTTTCAAATATTTCTTTACTAAATTACATATTTTAGTATATAAAATGGCTAATTAAATAGAGTAACACAAAGTAAAATGCTCACCTATTCAATTTCCCCCTTCCTGCTTCAAATCATCAAAACTCTATTTCGAAAATAACCTTCAAAATTTTAAATTACAAACTAAGCAACTTTACAAAATTGAACACATCATATGCCTCAAAGAATTACTAAAATTACAAATAAATATCTATAATCTATAGGTTTGCCGACAGTAGGTTAAGCCCACAGTTGCTAAATGCATAGGATTAATTCCAAGTTGTATGCTTTATCACCCTTCCAAATGTTGCCAAATCCACAGTATTGCATAGACTAGAATTAAGCCCCAAGAAGTTTTATAAGTAGAATTTACATTACTGATATGTTTTCTTGATGCTATTAGTTCCTTTTTTTATTTCAGGATGTGTTGACTGGAAAATATGGTGAAGATAGTAAACTCATATTTGATTTGGCTGATCAAGGGGGAGAAATATTGTCTTTGAGATATGATTTGACTGTACCTTTTGCCAGATATCTTGCAATGAACAAAATTACAAACTTTAAGAGGTATCATATTGGTAAGGTATATCGAAGAGACAATCCATCAATGGTAAAAGGACGCTATAGAGAATTTTACCAATGTGTGAGTGTTGCGGACATTAATTTTTTACATTCTTTCTTAGAAAACATCAAGTATTAACATTATTATGAAATATGTTTTTGTATTATATTAAAAGTTTTAGTTCTTATTTGTTTTCTCATTATCAAACTTTTGTATAATTTCTCAGTATTAATATTTATAAATGTATGTTGATTATTCTTAAAAGTTAATTGCTTAGTATTCATTACATTTTATTACTGTGAATATTTATTTTTTAAGTAATGTCAGGTAAAGAAATGTTGCTTTTCAAACAAATACTTTCTGCATTCAAGCCAAAATATGTTTCATCTGAACTTATATTGTTATTACCTGTGATATATTGTCACTTGTGATTGTTGTATTAAATATTGTGCTGTTTGAAATATTTTATACTGTATATGTGAAGTTAGCAATCAATGTTTACAATTGAGAGTAATACTATCTACAAATATATATACTATTAATCAAAAAATTTTTCATGTTTTGTAATGTCTCAAAATTTAAAATTCTATTTTAAGTATCTCAATTACAATGTAACCTGTATTTTTTTTATTTTTTTAAGGAATAATGAGTTTTAGTTTATATTAATTTGGATTTTTTAGTCATATTTCTGTATTAAAATGATAATATAAATTGTATATTTTTTCAGTGTTAAAATATAAAAAAATATTTTTTTAAAAATAAATCTTTTTATGAATATTTTTATATATTTCATATTTTGCATAATGTTAATGCATGTGTATGTTAATTATAAATTGTTTTATGTGAATTAAAAATATGATTGACTTATTCACTTTTTTTATAATTTTTTTATATATTTATTTAATAATTTTGAAAATTATTTTAGGATTTTGATATAGCAGGATTGTATAGTGAAATGGTGCCTGATGTGGAATGTGTGCGAATCATGAGAGAAATACTATCAGATCTCGATATTGGTGATTTTGTAATAAAGGTCAGTATGTTTTTAAGTATTAATTTCCTTCTTGGTCTGGTATAAATTCCTGCCTCTTTCTTAATCTCATCTTTGTAATTGCTGAACTTTTCTATAGATTGCTTATAAATTCTTATGCATTTTAAAAATCATATTTTTTTAAACTTTCCTTACAAATGTTAAGATTTATTCATGTGAATTTTTTGATGGTATATTTTTTTGTGTAATAATTTACAGTAACTAGATTCAATAATTTCAAGACGTTTTTATGTATTAAATTTTATAACTAAAATTTCTTTTGAAGCCAGACTTAATAATTAAACATCAAAATATCATAATTTCTACAAAACAGATTTGGTTGTCTCTGAAAAATTGCACATTATTAGTACTAAAATTATTAAAATTTCTAGATAGAGTTAGAAATTTAACTTCCATCAATGTGTTTGCTTTGTGAAGTATATTCAAAAGTATTTTCTGCTTCGTGATAAGCTCACCTGTTCCAGCTCCATTTGTACTTTATACAGGGTTCGCACAACTCCTGGAAACTCCTTAAATTCCAAAAAAAAAATTTAAGGGTCCTTGAAAGTCCTAGAATTTTAACTTGACTCCTTGAAAATCGTGAATTACTCCTGGAACTTTTTCTTACCTTGATGTATTTTTTTTTCTGCAAAATATTTTAATTTTTTGAATTTTTTATTTTAATATTTTAAAATTTTCAATACAATTGTCAAAAAACTTTATTCAGTATTAGTTTTTGATATTGCCACTATATGGGAGCATGGTCGATATTAATTATTTTTGTTTTTTTAGCTGTTGATTTGTATAAATGTTTCAGGATCTTGTTCAGCTACAATAATTTCATGATAACTGGGTTTAGTAGTATTTAGATTTATGTAAAGTGAAGTGAAGTAATCACCAAATAAAAATAAATGTGTTGTGCAATTAAGATCCACGATTGTAATTGATTCTTTTTCTATTTGCTGCTGTTTTCTTTGTATTGTATTAAATTCTTTGAATATTAATAATTAAATATAAAATTTTTGAGTTAAAACATATTTTCCATGTTTCCCTTGATGAAAATTACATATAATTCAATTGAATTGGGATAGATTTGTTTGTTAATGAAATAAAGAGAAATAAAAATTATTTAATATGCCTGGTGGAAAGTGTTTTTTTCAATGACCAATGGACTCTTGAAACTATATCTAATAGTTGTATTTGTTTTGAGTAAGTGTATTTATATTTGAAAAGAAATTGTTATACACATCTTGAAATACTCAATAAATTAACAGACAGGAATCTATTGGAAATGTCTAAAAACTTTAAACAAACTCATTATTTAATACAATGTGTAATCCAGTATTATATAGAATGTGTATTATTTAAATAAATTTGCTGTTATAGCTGTAAATTCATTGAGAGCTTTTGAAATAATCATTAATAATTTTAACTTAAATAAAAAATAGTCTCATTAATGTTTGCAATTATTTATTTTTATTACTTACAGAAATGAATGAAAAATATTGCATGTACATAATTATATGCATATTTGGTTAAGAACAATTTTTAAAATAAAATTAAAAATATTTAACGTGAATATTGATACCTCCTGGAAATTTTTTATTTCACTCCTGGAAAACTCCTGGAATTTGATTCTTGGAAATCTGTATGAACCCTGTTTATATAAGTTACTAGTAGCTGAAGACCGGAAGCTTTCATTTGACTTTGGCTTTCAAGTGAAAAAATACACATTATTTTTGGGATAAAATTATTTATTATTTACTTTGTTTTGTTCAAAATTATGTTTGAAAGTAAAAAAAGTAGTGTTCAGTGCTGGAAAATTATCTTTAATTGCTAAGTTATTGAATATAAAATTTGGAACTTTTCTTACATTCTTATTTTAATTCATTTCTTTTTGGCGAGCTATTGATTAAAGTATGAAAATTTACATTACTAAAGAGAAAAATAATTTTTTCAATAATCAAAAAAAATAAAATAAATAATCATTTAATATATATATTATGGGAATGTGGGATGCAAAGCGATTCAATGCTGTGATAGAGTTCTAAAGATTTTTACTGAGTAATATTTGCTTAGTTAAATCTACTGATCTGTATCTTGGAAACAGTTTATTGATAAATAATTAATCCGTATTTTTATTAATTACTGTAGTAGATGACATAATTAATCACTATCATATTTAAGAGGTAGCGTATGGCATTGAGTTACATTTGTTTAAAAGAAAGACTTTTCTACAGTTTCTTAAACTTTTCTTCTTCAATTCCTTTCTTTTTATTTAGAAAGTATGAAAATCATAGTCTTTTGGTTCGTTTCAAAACAAGAATATTTTAAAATGTAATCCCATCATTATCATTGAATTGTTTTAAAAAAAATTTAATTTCTAAAGTTATCATTATGTTTTATGTATCTCATTTATAATTTTAGTTCCATTTTCTTACTATCTGTGATTTCCAGTTCTTATTCACTATTCATTACTTTTTTATATGTAATTCAACTTTTATCATATACTTAAATATTTTAATTTATTATAAGTATGATGAAATTGTTATAAATAATAAAAAAAATTAAAGTAATTGCTAGAATTTATAATTATGTGGTCTTTCTTGAATACTAAACAAGTAGGAAATATTTCATATAAATTCAAAAAGTTTTCTGTAAAACCTGTTTTGTAATAAACATTGAATTATCTTATAAAAATATTTAACCCTGACTTTGTTGATAATAAAACAAAATACTTCAAAAATCAATTTAATTTATTCAATTACTTTTATAAATATTTTTACAGGTAAACCATAGAAAAATATTAGATGGAATGTTTGAATATTGTGGTGTTCCTGCTGACAAATTTAGAACAATATGCTCTTCTGTTGATAAGTTAGATAAGGTAAAATTCATAAGTATTTATAAAATTAACCCATAATTAATCTATGAAATATAATCTCAATAATATATTATTTTTGATTTTATTTAGACACCTTGGGAAGAAGTGAAGTTAGAAATGGTGAATGAAAAGCATTTAGATGAAAGTGTTGCTGATAAAATAGGAGAATTTGTAAAGAAACATGGTAAGTCTTGAAATTTTATATAATTATGAAATCAAAAATATTGTTTTTAAATTTTATTTTACTATCTGTTATTCTTGTATTTTATAGGAGGAGCTGATTTAATCGATGAATTACTTAATTGTCAAGATCTTGCAAATAATAAATCTGCAGCTCTAGGGCTTGAATCAATGAAATTATTTTTTACATACTGTGAATTGTATGGTGTTCTTGATAAGGTAAATAAGATACTACTTTTAAGAGTCACCAAATGAAAGTAAAACATGAGCAATATCAACATCAAAAAATTCTCTGTTTTTATGGTTTTCCATCGCCATTTTTTTATTAGTTTTTCTCATTATAAGTTGTTTCCATTGGTAGCAATAATAAAATCAACTAATATGTTGTTTTTCCTTTCATAAAATCTCTTTTAAACTAGAGTGATAAGTTACATCATTTTTGCATTTCATTTACTTGAACTTTTGCATAAATAGATAATAGATAGCATGGGATATCACATTTATCTTCAGCTCTCAAGTTGATTTTTAATTTTGAATACATAATATTAAGTTAAAGATAATTGCCGAAAAGTATGAAGCACTTTTCGCATATCTTTAAAAATAATACCAGATATTATCAAAATAATTAGAAATGAATAAATATAAATAGATCTATTTCTCAGAATTAATTTTGCAACATTTATTAATGAGTACATTCATTTAAAATTAAACTCTCTTGATATTTTTTAACTATAATTGTGGCTTATTTCATTTCAAAATTGGAAATCTGAATGTAATCAGTAAAATTTTGTGATAAAATTAAATTTTATGCTGTTTGTTTCATATTTTCTGTAAACATATGTTTATTAGAAAGAAATAAGGATATGTGTTAAAAAACTTATTATAAAAAGCAGTTTTTTAAATAAGTAATACACTCTCTTAAAAAAAAATCCTAACACCAAGAAGTTGTGCAGGTTAAATGAAATTCGGTACGCACAAACATGCATTTGAAAATAAAGTTGATTTAAATTTATAAGGTCTATGCATCAATATGATGCTAACAGCATCACTATGAACATGCAAAATGTTAGTGAAATTTGACATAGTGAGTTGCTGTTAATCAAAAATGCCTTTGAGAAGGTGCCATTATTAACAATTCTCTGAGTTTGAATGAGATCATGTATAAGGAATGTTATAAAAGTGATTGCTGTCTGGCAGTTTGCTGAGGTACCTTGCTCTGGTGAACCTCAACCCTCATTGGCTTTCTGAAAATGAAACTAGGAAGCTATATCGTGATCTGATTGGCATAACAAATAAAAGTTTTAAGTGTGCGGGGCTTAGTTGTGTTTTCTTGAGAAAAGTTAATTTTTGATGCAGAGTAATTAAAAAATTAGTAATTAAATTTGGATTTTTTGGATAAAAATTAGTTTGTATTATACCACATAAGCAATATTTAAATAAAAGTTAGTTTGATTAACATAGGAATGTCCTTAACTCATCTGCTAAAAATAGTATGAGGGATAGAATGAGTAGAAAACATGAGAATACACGAATACAAAGACTTTTCAAACACTTATATTTATTTATTTTATTCTTTTTAATTTTTTATAAATTTTTTGGATATATACTTTTTATTTATTTTGTTTATTTTTTATTAATGTTAGTAAGAATGGAAAAAGGTTAATTGCTAGTATTAACAGGACGTATTCCTTATGTGTAAGGATCATGTATATTAGGAATGTAAAAAGCTGGAGGTAATATATGACGATTGTGCCACATCAATCAGATATCTCAGCAATTTCAAGGCTAAACTGTGGCCATCTTAAAGGATTAACTTTTATCTTTGGCTGCAAAATGTTTTCACTCTGCAACTAATGTCATTTAAAACTAGCCTTCTAGAGCATGCGCTAGACTGTCTGTGTCTATGTTTAGAGGATCTAATATCATCTCTGCTTCTAGTGATTGACTTTCTAGAATACATGAATTCATGGACCAGATCTAGCTTTTGTTGGATCACAAAGGATTAGTGATAAGAACATAACTTTGAGTCAGATGCTCTAAATTGCACTTTTCTCTGATCCTCAACCATTGCAGTTTCTGATGCAAGTGGTGTCAAGCTAAAGCTAGTTGTATAGCAGATTGAAAAGACCTGTTTTCTGATTAAAAAAACCTTTTCTTCCAGTGTGCCAATGATAGCTGTGTGCTGCTTAGAAGACCAGATGAACATCTGCAACCAACTTGTCTATGTCCTAGACCTTCAGGATTAACACTGGGAGTTAGTCTGAAGAACATTTTCCTATCACTATTTTATAGTTATCATGCTCACCCTGATTTCAAACATATACATGACTTTGGATATTCAATCAGTTGTGCTGCCATTCATGAACAATGATTTTTAGATTATTTTTGACAGGAAAATATTTATACCCTTTTGTTGTATCCTGAGCTCTTCAAAGTATTGACATGCTACTTTATATACTAGATCTATCATCAGTCGTGTATATATGATATATCATTGGGTAACAAATTCACAGCATCATCCTTAATTAGCATTACCCATGCCAGTATTTACCGACAAGTTCATTGATTGGAATTCTATACAACAGTCTTGGAACTTTATCTGATAAACTTATTTCCTACACCTGTACAACATTATCCCTTTATTTTCTTTGCTCCCCATTTGCATGTCTATTCAACATTTTGGCAAAACTGTTAGTTATTAATGTACTAGTTTTTCATGTGTGCATTAGTTAGATAACCTACACCTGTGATCTTGAAACTCCAATCAATGGAATATGTTGTCTAGACTAATATATTGCTGTGCTTGGCATTTGTTCTTGGTTTTAGGATTTTTTTCTTTGCTATTGTATTTAATTAATTACTTCAAAAAATTTTATTCAGTTATTCATGATATAATGTTTACTCATGAACATATTAGTTAGAAGTGCTACTCTCCAACATTGGATGCTGATATTTGTCTTATGAAAATACTATATACAATATTTTTAATGAGAAGGCTCTAGCTGTTAAAATTTCGATTCTGTTTATTATATGTATCTAATTAATTACAGTTTAGATCGTTTCACTCACATACACATTGGTGAATAAAATGCTTAGTTAAAATTCTTTTTCATCCACTTTTAAACAGATATTTTTTTATTACAGATATGTTGTTAATTTTTGTTCCCGAAATGTTTTTATAAAAATTTCACTGCTTTATATGAAAATTTGTTTTGAATTAATAAATTTACTTGATATAAGTTAATTTTCAAATTGAAAGATTAAGCTAAATATTAGTGGCATTGTTAAAAAAAAAAGCTAATGAGATAATGTGTTACAAGTTAAAATAATCATTATAACATCATCATAATAATTCTTAATCAAAAATATTTTAAATTTTTTGTAGGTCAATTTTTTATTATTGTTTTTATAGTAAAATTTAGTTTATACCCAAATTTTCACATCTATCCATAAACTATTTGTTTTAATCTTACAAATGAATTAACTACCCCTGTTTTTTTTAATTCAATCTGCAAAAATTATTAAAAGGGAATTTATAATTTAAAGAACAAAACATTGAAAATTATTTCTAAAATTAGTGACATAACAAATCATAAATGAATGTTATAAAGTGAAATAATCATTGATATTATCATAGATCAGTATAGATATTATTTTTATAAAATATGAATCAAACTTTAAATCTTAAGAAATCTATTCTGCTGTTTGATTTTCAACTTATCATAGAAAGTATGTATTTTCTACTTCATCTCTTCAGAAATTCATTTGTGTAAAGCTGAAAGTGTTTCTTTTAAGATTTGTGGAACGTTAATGTTGAGAATATGTTTCTCTGCTAAAAGATTCACCTAAATTATTTTTTACTTTTAAAAAGTAAATTTATTTTTTCTGCGTCTTAATAAATTTGCTTCAATTATATGTTTTATTTATTTTTAAATTACCTTTTTTGGCATACCTATTTGTAGGATCTTTCCTTATATATATGAACTGTCTTTAATTAAAGTTTAAAATTTTAACTAGGAAGTTTGTTTGAAAATTTTATTCAGTAGTAGTATCTGACATCAATATAATAATAGTCCTTTACCTTTATTCTTCATGGTAAAATATTGTGTTATTTTTATTAATTGTAATTAAAAATACGTTGAGTAACATACCAAGTTTCAATTTTTGATTATAGCTTTATGGTAAAGGTTTTATTTTCATTAAAAAACGTACTTCTTAAAAAAATTGTAAAAAAAATTTTTTTTCAACTAAGCATGATATTTAATATAATAATTTATTTTAGATTTCCTTTGACTTGAGCTTAGCTAGGGGCCTTGATTATTACACTGGAATTATATTTGAAGCTGTTCTGAAAGGTAATTTTTTATTCTATCAGTTATAAAGTATTCTCAACATTTTCCTCCTGTACTATTACATAGTTAATATTTAAAATTATATTAGAACATTACAATAAAATTTATCTGTCTTTAACTGTTATAAATCATTTAAATGTTTAAAAATTTATCCTATTAATATAGGACAGCCTGTAGAGTTAATGGATGAAAATAATGAACCTGTTAGTGTTGGTAGCATTGCTGGAGGTGGTCGATATGACGAGCTTGTTGGTATGTTTGATGCAAAAAATAAAACTGTCCCCTGTGTAGGAATGAGCATTGGAATCGAAAGAATTTTTTCTATAATGGAAGCTAAATTAATGGTACTTTTTTATATAAATTAAAAAATATTGCTTGTTTTACAGTTGAGCCTTAAGATACTTGTTGATTACTATTTTAGATATTTTTTATCAAATCAATTTGTAAACATATAGTGATTATATAGTTTGTAAATATATAGTGATTACATTTATGTTGAAACACCAAAAATATGAATTAATTTATCATTATTTGCTTAACTTAATGATTAAAATTAGTGTATTTTATGAAAATTTGTTCTCCAGATGTCAGAATTTCTAAATTTGCTTTTAAAAAGCAAATTTTTCCTATATAGATACTTTTGCGTAGTTTTCTTTTAAATATTAAATTTAAGACATGAAAATAATATTTAAAAAATCATGTATTCAATATATAATTAGCTTTTCTAATTGTATCAAAACAAATATAAATAAAATTTAACATAAAATTTATTTCTTTGTTATTTGATTAGATAATTTAGTAAAACAAGAAAGAAAGGAAAATTATCTATATTTAAGTATTAATGTTACAGTTTCATTTTTTTAAGTTTTTGCAAATAAAAGTTGAGCATTAATTCAAGCTTGTCTTTTTGTTTTCTCTTATTTCTTATGCTTTTGGTAGATTGGTTTTTTTACTGTTATAATTTTCTTTCAATTTTATGTTGCTTGTGTAATTGTTAAAAGAATTATAAACTTTTCTTAGTTATTAGAGTTATAATGAATTATTTCTAGGCAAATGGGAAAAAAATTAGAAGCACTGAAACAGAAGTATATGTTGCAACTGCACAGAAGAAGTTAGCTCATCACAGAATGAAGTTATGCCGAGAATTATGGGATTCAGGAATAAAAGTATATTTCTATCATTAAATTATTATATATACTTATTATGATTAATTTATAAAATAATATATTACCACTTTATTATTTATAATTTATTTTTACCCCCTTTTTTCAAAGACCTTAAATTCTGAGCTGCATATTACCAACTTTTTTTTTTTTTTTACTTTGTGATATTTTTTTAGTTTGATGAATATATAACTATGTTTATATATTTAATATTTTATAACAATATATCTAATCCAATGAAAATAACAGTAATTCATAATGCGGAAAATTATTTTCAAGCTGTTTCAAACAATAAACAACCATCATGTATATCATATTTTTTCATGTATTTACATTTAAATGATTGACAAGATTTAAGTTTTTCTTTAACCAATATTGAAACTGAGTTTTAGTGACATTCATAAATTAAAGGTTTTGATAAAATATAAAAAAAACTTTTAACTGCTTATTGAGTTTGGGAAACTATGCCTTTAATGCATATGTTAGAATTCTATCTTTAGAAATAAGAATGCAGAAAGTGATGGTTTTAAGAAACATCATTTTCTGTATTATTATTTTATTCATTTTATCTTCCTAATTTTAAATCAGAATTTTTAAGAACAAATTCAGAGTAGCTGAATATGATGAAAGAAAAACTTCAACAGTCTTTCATTCCAACAATTCAATCAGTTCTACTTTTAATCTAACAAGGAGCAAGACTCATTTATAAAATTAAATGTGAATTGGAATTATGTGTCTTACTTGATAAACAAATTTAAAAAATATGAAGTAAAGAAAATGACGTATTTATCTATTTTAATTTTAGAGCATGCATTCAGTTATCTTTACTGTAATATTATGTTATTTGTTAGTATCAATATTATTTTATTATATATTTTCTAATATTATTGTACTTTTATTTCAATACTTCATTGTATAATACAATGAAATAATCTGCGTCAATAAACTGGCATCATTTAAAATAATTTCTTATTTTAATTGTGAATATTCTTTTTAATAGGCCGAACAATCATACAAATTAAATCCCAAGTTATTAGATCAACTTCAGTATTGTGAAGCAAGGGGCATCCCAATAGCAGTTATATTAGGCGAATCTGAAATTCAAAGAGCAGTTGTAAAAATTAGAAATGTAGATACTAGAGAAGAAGTATGCTTTTTTTCTTTCTATATATTTATATATATATATTTGGAATGAATTTCTAATTAGTTCAATTTTTTTTATAGAAAAGCTATTGAAATTTATATTTATTATGGGAATAATTTTCTTCTGTTATATTTAAAGGTTTTGTATTATAAAACATAATAATGCTGTATATCCCAAATTTTGGTTTTTCATTAAATATTTTTATATATTTGCTTAATATGCTGGCAATCATAATGAACCAAATAATTCTATTACTGTTATGTACATGACAATTAACTTCACATAGTAACAAAAATTGATAAATTGGTAATATAACTATAGTTGATTTTATTATTCTATTTTGATTTTTCATTTATTACTACTAGTTCAACTTTACTACTCTTATTTTGCATTCTTAGTTGAATTTAAAATTTTTAAAAAATGAGATTTTAAGCATTGTATGCTTATTATTTGGTTCTTGTTTCGATTCACTGATGTTCATAAGAAGGATTAAAATATTTATACAATTTTGGTATAATGCAAATTACAAATAAGGCTTTATATATGATCTTTTGTTAATGAAAGTAACATTTTGGTGTACATTTGTAAGTTGTCCATGGATTTTGAAGGAAAAAAATTCTTTGCATTTGTTTCTTAATTATTTATTTCCTTAAATATTTACAAACAATTTAGACTTGATAGTGGGTAGTCCTAAAGAAACCTGGCACAATAACCAGAAGTCTATGGTACACCTAAAAAAGAATCTTTAGTTAAAAAGACCTGCAGCTGACACAAAATTCAGTTAACATTTACTTCAGTATCCCTTAATATCCAGGATTTAACTAAATGTTCAATCATGTTCAAATTTATTTCCAGAAAATTACATATTCCAATATATAATGAGTTTTCTTCCATATATAGACAAACTCATCAGGTACTATCATTCAATACTCCCATTAAAGTGAGGTGTATCTTAAGTTGGCAGTGTCTAGAAGTTCCACTGCTTTCCTTAAATATCTATGTAGCTTTAAAGTTTGTTTATTAATGGGACAAGTACTATTTAATATTTTTGCTTGTCTTTAATTGCTGGTGTTATAATAATTCAATGATTATTGCATTATGAGGAGATAGAAAATACTGTTTCTGATTAATTCCTTTCAAATACCCAGAGTTGATTCAACAATATTGATTATTGATACAGTCCTCATCAGCTCATTCCCTAGTTCATTACCAGGAGTACTGGGATGCCTGAACATCCACATTAGAGGCAAAGAATTATCTTTAGCTAATTTGCACAGAGCAAAGTAACATTCTCAGACAAGAACAGAAGTTAAAGTTGTTGACTTCTACAAAGCCAACAATATAGTGTAACAATCAGAACAGATAAATATTTCATGAAAATAGCCTTTGTCCTAGCAAGTTTACAATTGTATACTTTTCTCAATGAAATGATTTATTTTCCTTAAATTAAACTTTTTAAGATTTTAACCTAAGTTTAAATTAAACTTTCAGCAAGGTAGTGAATGTCAGCCCCAGTGTTAAAATCCTTTCTTGAGCCATTGTACCAGTAAGTGCATTTTCTACTGGTGGCAAAATTATTCCCGTCTTTTTATAAAAAAAAGTGTATTTCATAAAACTTATTAAAATCCATATCTAACAATCATGCAATCAGTAGACATTCTATAAAAAGAGGGCTACTTACATTATAGCATTAAGGTTTCATCAAGATGGATCTAGAATAAACCTTCCATTGACCAGTACTTTTGAGTATTTTCATACAAATTATAGCTTCCACTACAATATGCACATAAAAAAGTACGCATGAAGCAAAAATACAAGAGTAGAATGGAGTGTACTTTTGATACCTCCAGTAATAGCTAAGGTAATAATCTTTAAATCTGTCAATAGTGTAAATCCAATGAATAATTTAAAGATTTAAGTCCTAAGTTCTCTGTAATGCATTTCTACATGCCCAAACTTTTTTTTTTCTTTTTAAAAACAAAAGGTTGAAGTGGCTTTTTCAACTTAAGTTTATGTCCAAAAAATACTTCTTATAATATCACTTCTTTAAATCTAATTAATTCTTAAACAAAAAAATTATCCTTTTCAAGTTAAGTTTTTCTTTTCATGAAGCCAATCATAGTGCTCTTTGCAAATGTGCAGGAAAACTTTTATTGTTACACTAAGTTTCAACTCATTTAAATATATTGGACATGATGCTAATGATGATTTTGCCTAATTACCAGCTAACAATAATAATTAGGTATTTTGTGTAGCCAATGGTGCTTATTCCAGATATGGTTAAAACATTCATAAGGGAATCTACAACACAACACTCCATAAAATTGGTGAAATAAAAGGGCTTGGATCATGTCTTCTAAAAAGACAGTGTTGACAAATCTCTTAATTTTTAATTAAGGAACAGAATTAAAATTTTGAATACCTTAAACTAGAACATAATCATTAAGGATCCATGACTTCTGAATTAATACAGTGTCAACTTCTCTAATTATATTCTTACTAAGAATTTCTAAAGATGGTCAGGTTTGTGCAGGTTTTATTGTGCCATTTTAACACTAAACAATGTGACATTGAAGAAGCTAAAAAGGTAGCATCACTCCTTACACTAGTACAAGTTAGATGGTTCCTTATTTGAAATTCTTGTAAAACTTTCTAACTCACTTCATGCATAGGAGAGCAATACTGCTGAGTTGTACCCATGAATTCTAGTTCATCAATATTAGGTAATTCACTACCCTCTCTAAAAGTATAAGAGGATTTACTTCTTTGAGAGCAAGTTACTTGATCTTATGGCTCTGGGCCCGTTCCTCTTGAATACATGCTTATTTCCATGGAAAACATTTTAATCCATTCCATAATTTCAAGGTTTAATATCAGAACTAACAATCCACTTAGCATTCCATAATTCTAAGAGGATTGTTGGTTCTGATATTAAACTGGAGCTACAAACTTTCGGCCAAAGCTCCCCCATGGGACTCTGATCCATCTAAATTAGGATCTCATTATTTATAAAGATATATATCCTCCTTAGTGATTAGGTAGATGAGAATCCATCTTTGGCAATAGCTGTTTTGTTTTAACAGCTTGGGCAAAAGATCCAAGTAGATGGTCTAAGTCTTTTATTTCCTCCCATTCTCTATTGTCTCAACCTTTTTATTTTGCTTATTATTGCTACAAAAGATTAAAATTAGATTTCAGATTATATATGAGGTTATTTAAAAACAATATATGAAAATCCCGATAATTTATCAATTTCAATTGTTTGTTAAATTATATTTGCTTTGTATAAAAATAAAAGTTGAGGAGAAATTGAATTTTAAGTTATTCTGAATTAAAATGCTTATAATGAATAATTTTCGCTTATTCTTTCTTGAAGTGAATATTATGTTCATAAAAAAGTGCTATTTTTTCATTGAATATGCATATTAAACTGTTTTCTTTCTTTCAGATGGAAATTCCTCAGAATGAATTGGTAGATTTTCTGAAAAAAAGAAGGTCCCTTGATGATTAATAAAAAATATTTTTAGAAGTTTTTTAATCTGTGCAGCACTAAAATCTCATCCATTTATTTATTTATTTACAAATTTGCATCAAAAATGAATTCATTTTTGATATCTGTAAATAGAAAATTTTTATTTTTTATGTATATAAAATTTGTTAAAAATGAATTTCAAAAAGTCATTGTTTTTTTCATGCTAAATAAATTGTATTCAAGAATTATGGAGGTACAATTTCTGTTTTTAAATCCCAACTCATGAAATGAAAAAAAAAATTTTTTAAGTCAAAATTAAAAGTACAATTTTGTTCTGACTTTTAGCAATAAAACTTCATTGATATATATTTTATTTTTTCACTGTTTTATAACTTTTATTTGTTTTATTTTCTCTTGTGCACCCAACTTAACATCTTTAAATATTTGTTAATAGCTAAAAAAATATGTCTTAAATTACTGCACTTGAAAATTTTATTTGCTTTACTACTACTACTAAAATTTTCTACTGTAAGAATTTGTCTGTTAATAAATATATTCAATATTCTATCTGAGTGTCAAATGTAATATTTTTTATGAGTGAATTTTCACATAAGTTGCAAACTTATTATGATCATAACATACCAAAGACATTTTGCATAAAATATGCCTAAGAAAGCATATCATTCCAGAAAAGTTTGTATTATCATGTCATATTCATTTGATGAAGGAATTCTTAAATCTTGACAGTATTGCTTTAAAATCCATAGTAATATTTTTTTGTGTTATATAATATTTTCTCAACTTCATTGAGCTTCTAATTTTTAAAAATTTGAGTATGTGTTTATAAGCATAATTTCTACTGCAAAGTATTGTCTACATCTTTACCAAAATTATTTTTGAATTCCTGAAGTTTTTTTGAGAACTTGCAATCATATATGCAATAAAAAACTTTAATAAAGATATTAATATTTATAGTAAAATGTTAAATTTGCTATTTTTTTGTATGTGCATTGTTATAATTTCAAAATTACAAGCATGTTTTGCTAACATTTATTTACTGGTGAAAATATGTGCTTTTAAGTTTAAATTATGTATACATATAAAGCATTAAATATTTTTTTGTTGTTTTGTTTGTTTTTCATTTACTCATAAAACAAATTTTAAATTTTATTTATTTGAATATAATTATTTTGGGATTATATATATATATATATATATATATATATATATATATATATATATATATATATATATATTGGAGTGGTGAGCTTATTGATGTTCCTTAATTTCTTTTTTCTGTTTATTTATATAAATTTCATTAATACCTTATGATAAATTTTCAATATAAATCAATTAGCAAAAGTTTAAAAATAATTATTAAGTATATGTTCATGTGCAAATAACTTTATGCCAGCGTGCTATATTTTTATTTAGTTTTCATAATTTGCTTACTGACACGGTTTGCCATGTATGATTTGCTATATTAATTAAAAACGAATATTTATTATCACTTATATATTTTATTTTTAGTTTGTTTATGAAACAAGAATACAATTTCAAAAAAAAAATGTATTTTCCTTTGCTAATATAATTAGTAGAATTAGATCATTCTTGCATATTTTAATTTTTAAAACTTTTTATTTTTATCTTGAATTTGATTTTTTTTTCCTGTTAAAATGCATTTTTTATTTAAAAAAATCAAATTTTATTTGTGCATTGAAATTATTTTATCACTTATAAGCTCTTGTGAATATACTTTTACAATGATGTGTCACAAAAAGTAATTGTTAATTATGACTAATAAAGATTTTTTAAGACTAATAAAGTTACCAATTCAGAATTTCTTCATTTTGTCCTAGTTTTCTACTCTTTTTATATTAATTTATCCTATTTTACCTTTATAAATGTTTCGTGTTAAATTATCAATTTCATAACTTTCTACGGTCATCCATTTGAGCTTATATTACTATTAACGAAAGTATTATAAAATATTTTATAAATTTTTTTCTCTAGAACCTCTCATTAGTTAAGCTATTTCATTCATATATAACTTTGAAGTAATTCATTAAACCTCAGCTATTAGAATGTAAAGATTTTTCAGTAATGTAAAATAAAATTAAATGTTATTTTTTCTTTTCACTAAGAGTACAAATAATTACATAGTTTGTTTGGCAGAAATCTGTTAATATCCAATTATTATGATTGTTTGTTATTCTTTTTCACGTAAAATAAATTAAAATGTGTTTTTCATGCACTCATAAAAAATAAAGATCTCACAACTGAATGGTCAACATTCAGACTTAATATTTAATGATTTCAATTCCCACCTTGGGATTGTGAATGTCTTTAGGGATTCATAATTTCTTTAACTGTTACAAAATAACATATCAGCTTATCCTCAAAATAAAAATTACAGTTAAAAATTCTTCTCTGTTTAAATATATTAAATAAAAATCTGCACACTTTTTGTTTAAAATTAGTCTTTGATAGTAGTAATTCATTATCATACTTACATTTAACATTGCAAAAACATTGAAGTCTGACCTAAAATTATACTAGAATTATAAATAAATGATTCTTAAACTGAAATCAGAACATTTTCAAAGATATAGTTGCTGATAGTCGTCAGTTGATGGGAAAATGTGGAGAAAGAGCCTAAAATGTGAAAATACTAATATGTTTCTATGAAAAAATAAATATCATTTGTGGTTTTTTCATCAAACTGTTCTTATATTTTTTTAACTCTATATGTACAATTGAGACTTCTTTTTATGAACTCGTAAGTGATCAGTAAAATAGTTTGTAAAAATAAATGGAAGTTCATAAAATAGAAAATTTAGATTATAAAGATCTGAATTTTTTTCACCATACTATGCTTTTATAAATAAACCATGATCCAACCGTTTGATGCTTTGAAATGTTTTATGTTCTGCTTTATAGCAAAGCAGTTGGATTTCTTTTTAATGACATTACCATTACAGACCTGCCAACTTTTACGCATCGTGCGTAAATTTTACGCAAGATCCACATGTTTTACGCTTTTACTGATAGCATAAATTATTTTACACGTTTCGGTTCTTCTGGGTAAAGTTTAAGAAGGAAAAAAAATTTTATATCTTAGCACATAATGGCGATCTTTTCTTGTTAGCCATGGTGAGAAGCAGAAATTAGCACCCATTCAACCCATCTGTGGGAAGAGAGAAATAACTTTCCGGACTGTGTGGTCGTAGCGGCTCCGAAAATGCACATGTCAAACCCTTTTTCTATCGGAGGGGGGAGGAAGCTTGAAAAACTGTAGATGGGGAAAAGAAATTGTAGAGGTATAATTTTTTTCTTTAGTCACACGGATCAAAACTAAAGTTTTACTGAAATACTTTTCTAAAAGTTGGCAGGTATGCCATTAACAGAAATGCTCATTCCGCTCATTTTTTTCTTTTTCAGCCAACTAGCAAGGCTTTTTCCAATTTAGAAATTTTAGCTTCTCTGCAATATTTTCGAGAGGGAGTCCTTTCGCTATTACTATTTTCCTTCAGATTTTTTTCCGAGTTTTTAAAATTGTCGAGATGTTGTTCTTTGGAATTCTATAATTTTTTTTTTAGCAATTTTTGTCTTAAAAAATTTTTTTTCTGCTCCAATTTTTTTAAATTCGACAAAAGAATCTATTCATTCATTCTTGACAAACAAAACAGAAATTCAGTTGTTTAAAAGAAATGAAGCCAGATAAACATACAAATACAGCACAAACTTTTAATAAGTTTTTCACATATTCTATTTTCCAACGTACGCGAAAGAGAATTTTCCCATTTCTGTGTGTCCTTACGTATGAGAAACACAAAAATTGAATTCGCCATCGCAATTCTTTCCTATCAAGTGACTGATATCCATTAGGCTTCGACTATTCTCATGATGTCTGGAATACATGCACGTATCGATTCATTGTTCAAGAATGAATCAAGTTCTCTTATGCAAAAAGCAATCAAATAAAAAACTGAAAATGTATCAGATTATAAAAACAAAACTATTTGTCAGAAACAAAAGTTCGCAAAAAAGATTTTTTTAAATTTTAATTCGTTAATGGGAGTTAAAATTATTTGTATCTATAGAGACTGGGTATAAACTAGCCACCACAGTTCGTAAAAGCGTCAGTGTTCATAAATTAAAGGTTCTTAAAAATGATCATCTACTGCAGTAATTTTTTAATTTATTATCCTTTTTCTTTTAATGGTGATGGGCGAGTATTCCAAACCTGTTAACTTAAAGGTACTGTCCGGCGCTCGCTTACACCGCTCTGTTTGTATTTATCATTATTAGAAATAGACAGGAATGTTTGTAAAAGGTTACTAGTTGCTAAATAGTTTTGCTGGGAACAATTATTAACAATTCTCCTATTTATTTATAGCGGGAACAAACGTTTATTAAATAAACATTAATCATTTATTTTAAGGGAAAATTTTATAATGAAGTAAAAGTGATTTCTATGTGTCAATAGGAATATTCTGGATAATTGAAGCAATTTTTGTATCAAATTTAGCTAATAACTTTTAAATTTTGCTACCAAAAAAGCTAACTAATTGTCAAAATGTAAGTTCTACATTAACATTTTATCATGGATTACTTATTTTAAAGATCAAACCTGTGATGAATACCTGTGAATAAAAGTGATATTTTAATGCGCTTTGTAATCATTAAAATATAATAACTACAAGTTGCTTTTTTAATACGTAAATTGAAATGTAATAATATGTGATAGCTTTATTAAAGTGATCAAGTAATACATGGATTTTTCAAATGCTTAAAATTTCAGACTTCTCACATTTTCAAAGATGTCAAATTAGAAGAAACCTATCTAGCTAAAGCAAATGTTTTTAGCTTTTAGGCATGTCTAGAGACACAGTGTTTATAACCGCGACAACATATGTACATAAATACAGCGTGGAAGACGAGGTTGGCAAACTAAAATAAATAAACGAAAAAACCACAGTGAAAGAGACCGGTTGTTTGTAATGTCTTTAAAACAAACAAACTGCAGCAAAAATGTCCGTACAACTCAATCAATATCTAGATTTTTCTATGTTAGTAATTGCAGCTAGAAAGCACCTTCATGAAAACCATTTACGGTGGAACAATTCACAAGACACTTGTTTCGGATGCTAATGCCAAATGTAGTCTACAGTAGTGTCATACTCACAAAACCTGGTAGATTCATAAGTAAAAGAAAATAATATGGGCTGACGAATAATCTTTCACATTTACCCGAATAACAGACTGACTGCACGTTTGAAGAACACCTGCAGAAGCGTATGATCGTGATAGTCCCCTTCCAACTGTCAAGCATGGAGTTAGATATGTCTTGATATGGGCAATCGTCGTTGGTTTCTGCTGAATCAATGCAACCCTGCAAGATCACAGAAGAGAAGTATAGAGAAATCTTAGTTAAAGAGAAAGTCCGTCCTATGATGCAAGCTTTGTTTCCTGCAGGAGATGGAATTTAATGGAATGATAATATGGACTTATCTATATGCAGTGGGACACCTCATGGTTTGACAAAAGTGAACATAAAGTTATATATAAACATCTACCTTGGCACTCTCTCTAATAAAGGATTCTTTATAAATCTAAGGTGTTTTTTTATCATTTTGATAACCACATGTATATAAAGAATTGTTCTAATACAGTTGGCAAAAAAAGTATTAGAACAATGAGAAATTTGTAGTTTTCAAGTTAACAAAATCAAGTAAATCGTATATATCAGTTTATAAATGATAACATTTTCTTAGAAAATTATAACTAGGTAAAAAATAAAGTTTAAAAATAATTACAATATTATTAAAATAAAAATAACAAAATTTGGATAGCAAAAAAAGTATTAGAACAGAAGCAGAAACATGCAAATTACAACGCTGGTGACGTCATTAAACTTTCAAGGTTACTTTCAACCGTATCAATGTCAAGGGCGCTTGTCTCATTCGCTGCTAATTTGTAGAAATTCAGTTTACGTGGACTTTTCCTGCCATGGCACCCAAAATAAAAGAGATTTCACTTGCGAAGAGAGAACAAATCGTTCACCTGCACAATAGTGGCAAAACATTTCGAGAAATTTCCAGTAAGTTGAATGTTTCACTTTGCGCAATTCACAACATTTTAAAAAGAAAAAGAAATTGGGGTTGTGGATAATAGGCCAAGATCAGGGAGACCAAGCAAGCTAACTGTCAGAGAAAAACGACAAATGGTTAAAGATGCCCTACAGTATCCGACAGGAAGTGCAAGGATGTTGCCCGCAAATATTGAATCAATCTCAGGAAATGTTGTAACACCTCAAACAGTTAAAAATGTATAGCATAATGCTGGTATAAAAGGAAGAAGGCCAAGGAAAAAGCGCTTTATTTCAGAAATCAATGGAAAGGAACGCCTAGAATTTGTCAAAATTTATAAAAATAAATCATTAGATTTCTGGAAAAACGTTATTTTCTCCAACGAGAGTAAAGTTGAAAATTTTCAAACCTAAACACGTGCTCACAGTTTGGAGAAGAAAAGGAGCTGCTTTTCAGGCTCAAAATGTACAGAAAACTATAAAGCACAGAGGAGGGAATGTCATGGTCTAAGGCTGTATGGCTTACAATGGAATTGGAAATCTCCATTTCATTGATAATAAAATGACAGCTTTGTCATATATTGAGGTGTTACGAGATAACTTGGAAGATAGTGCAAAGAAATTAGCTTTAGGGAAGACATTCATTTTTCAACAAGACAAGACTCCAAAGATACTGCCAACAAAACCAAAGAATGGCTATTATATAATGCTCCCCGAAGATTGGTAACTCCTCCACAGTCCCCAGACCTGAATCCTATAGAACATTTGTGGCATCTATTGGATGAAAAAGTGAGAAAATTCCCAATAACAAGTAAAGCAAGCTTTGCAAGATGCCTGGACCAGCATGTCATCAAACGTCACCAAAGATTTGGTGGAATCTATGCAAAGACGTCTGGATGCAGTAATTTCAGCAAAAAAACTACATACCAAGTATTAGTATCACGTTTGAATTTTTAGTTATTTTATTTTATGTATGATTCAATATTGAAGTCCGATGTTCTAATACTTTTTTTGCAATGCAAATCTCCTTTTATTTTAATTTTTTAAATTCTATTGATTTTAAATATTTGTTTCTTACTCCATGAGTAATTATGTAAAAGTATTACATAATATAAATACTATGTGACAAATATTTCATTTTATTACCTTGATAACTTAAAATTTACTACTGTTCTAATACTTTTTTTGCCTACTGTATATTTCAATAAATTCAACTCTGCCATCTTGAAAACGTATTTGTGAATTTTTCTCACATAACTCATCATGGAGTTCAATTCATGTAGAAATACAATGATATGTTTGTCTTAAAGATATTTCGAGTAATTCCGATAAAATATATTGAAGTAAATCTTTAAAAAATGTATACTGTTTGTACTATATTCTTTTTAAGTTGCCAGTGACAACTAAAAAGTTACAAACTTTGATTGTTGGTGGCTGTGCAAAAAGTATCTCAAATTGTTATAGGTTGTTATTTTCTGAAGTTTTTAAAAAGCAATTTGAATTATGACAGCACCAAATTCTTAGACCGTTCCTGAATTCGTAATATGATAGAAACAGTTTTGGGGCTTTATGCTCGTAGGCTTATAGCTCGCATTGAGTAAGATAGAGTTTTTCACAAAACTCTATCAAAAATTTAGAGCACCATTTAGGATATTACAAAATACATTTTACCATCGTTCCTGAATTGTAAATGGATAGAATATCGAAGTAAATTCTAATATGCTTTTTCTCTTTTGAATGAGAAGAATTTAGAGATTTGGATGACTGTCGCGGAAGGAGAAAAACCCCAAATGAGAATTTTCAAGTTTTTGGGATATGATAACGCATGCAGAATGTGCTTTTAAATTAAAATTCTTTTGAAGATTTTTGCTGAGAGAGAATACAAAGTAAGAGTCTTTGAAGTTTATGAATAACAAAAATAATGATTTTTATCCAAGTATGAGGTGTTTCATCTTAAAAATATTAAATATTTTGAACAATTTCACATACGAAGTTTGAAAGTTTTTCAGTAAAGTTGTCAGTTCCAGTGTGGAAACGTTTTGTAAAATTAATTTCACGTTTGAGTCTAATGTAGTACTAACTTTGTGTTAAACTGCATTCAATCATTCTGTCGGTTACGAATGGTGGAATACAATGTATTGAACTAGCAGCACCGGTATTATAGTTTGGAAGTATGCCTCACATGTTCAGATTTATAATATAGAGAGAAATTTGGAGAATGAGCAAATTATCAAGAATAGTCACTTGTTCGTTTAAAATTCTATTTTGCTTACAAAAACACTTAATGTCAAACTGCTGTGTCTCATCAATAAGTAGGAATTTGATAAGTAGTTATAAATCAATAAGTATGAATTGAATTTCCTAATTATCACTGTTGAAAAGCTGAATTTAAAAGTTTTCTCTTCCTTCTTCTATTTGTAAAGATAAAGTATTGTTTCATGTGTTTGGCAATTTTTTTAGATTTCTTGATTGGCTCTATATAAAAACCTGGAAATTCAATATTTGGCACTCATTATCATAATTTTTTTCGTTATTCTTTCATGTTTTTAATTTTTAATGGTGTATCACACACATTCTTAAAAACTTAAAAATTTTATGCTACCTTATCCTTTGTATACATAAATTTTAGATCTTTATGGCTTTTAGGAATATTTTAAAATATATGTTACAAATGTTTAATTATAATTTATTGCTTAAAAATACATCATAATAAAATGGAATGCGTTATTTAATGATAAAAGTAATTTTGCAGAAATAACAGAAAGGAAACAAAATCCAGGTATCAAGTTTCCTTAATTTTAAGTTTGAATTATGATTATCATATTTTATTTTAATAATACGTAAATAAAAAATCATATATATTGTTATTTTAAATTTCTCAATAGTTATAAATGTTTCAAACAGCTTATAAATATAATATTCTTTGACTTCTATAATATTTTTAAGCTATGTTTCAAATTTAAATAATAAGTTATGAAACAAAATTTTATTTGAGAAATGAATAATTTAAGTTACCCATTACACTTACACAAATGTATAACTAAATTTATAAATACAGAGTATTGAATTTATTTAATGGAATGTTTTAAGCTATTTCTATAATTTTTTAACTATAGTTCGATTATGAAAAAATGTTGATAAACATGCCGGAGAAATAAATTTTAGTTTTAATAATAAAAAATTTCATATTATAATGGAATTTTTTAATTTCTTGAATTAAAGAATTACAAAAAATACATTTGAGTTACAAAAGATTGAATATAATTATTGTCCTCACATGAAATTGTTTATTATTATTAACATCTGATACTAAAATTTTAGTTATTATAGAGAATAATTGTGTATTTGGAAATTAATCTTATTTATTTAAATATACACAGATATTTCATGACACACATAAAAATACGAGCTTTCAGCCGAATGGTTAGCACTTTTGCTTTCTGTTCAACAGTTCATGTGTTCGAATCCTACCTCAAGCATGGATGTCTGCAGTGGTTCGAAATCCACTTTAAACCATTGGTTTCAGTCTAATTACCCCTCGTATGCAGAAGATGACTGTTTAGCGACTAAGAAAACCATGATACAGAATCCATTTTAATGTTTAATTAATATGACAATTCCTTTTAAAATAATATTGTTATGTAATTTTTTAAATATTATATATAAATTAAATAATGACTAAACTGCATTGAAGATTAATGGAACATTATATCTAGAACAAAATAATACTGCTTGAATATTACCTAAGCAGAGTATACGAAATTTTTTGCTTATCTGTGAAATGTTATTTCATGAAAATTTCGGGAAATGTTTCTTGGTTCATAAATATTGTAGTGTCTGTTCTGTAGAAGAAAGCACAACTCGAACAAATACATAGATTTATTTAAAAAATTAAAAATAATAACTAATAGTATTACATATTAAAATTATAATTAATAGAAATTTGATTATGGCCCTGCACGATCAACAGAACAAACACCCAAGGAGAGCCAGCTAAAACTCCTCGTTCGCTGGTCAAAGACAATCTCCCTCCGCCGGAGCGGACTCACTCCTCTCCTCTCTCCTAATGACTACAGCGCCATCGTGTGAAGAGAATGAGGAGTATCCTAACACTACAGATATGCTACTGTTATTTATTTCTTTTTAAACATTTATTTTTGCAATATAAAAATTAATTACTTTCGAGTATACTATCACAATATAGAGAAAATTAAAAAAAAAACAATGTAAAGTTATTTGATTTATTCAGTAAAATTTATGCACATAGAACTAACTTTGTAATAAATTTATAAGTTAATAATGGTTACACATTTTTATTTTTAAGCAAAAGTATTCTAAACAGCCAAACAAAAATTAATGAGAAAGATGGCTTATAAACTTTATAGGAGACAATTTTGACAAATGTGACTGTAAATATTAAATGGTAAGAGGTCAATCTAGTCAAATATTATAGTAAATTAATCAGCCACTGGAATCAAAATCGCACTTCTGAATACTTGATTAATTGGCAGAATGGTCAAAGGTTAAAAAGGTATAGTCCCAATTCTCAGGCCTTTTCCCTTAATGCAATTAACCATAATGTTAAGCCTCAGTACCCTATATGTCCCATTAATCCATTATCGGGCCTACCAAATGTTTTTTTTTTATCACACAAAGCTTTTTTCTGAAATCACCAAAGGCACTGACTCCCCAGATTTATTAAAACAGTTGGCTTTGAAAGTCATAAATAATATTACACCTAATGATCTCCACATTTATACGGATGGCAGTGGAGTTTTTCTTAAATACCCGGATGGATCTAGTGATTCAAAGTTTTGCAGAAACCCAGATTGCTGTTCGTTATTTCGCAGCGAACTTCTGGTTATCCAGACTGATCTGGACTCAATCAAGGATAAAGCCTCTTTTAATAATATATGGATTCTCACTGGCAGTCGTAGCTCTATCCAGTACTTAAGCAAATGGACTAGTGTAACAGATCATGCCGGGACCCATATTCTTCGTATGTTATTTGATCTCTCAGCCTTTCATGATATTCACTTCCAGTGGGTCCCCTCTCATGTAGATTTGTTCTGAAATGAGCAAGCTGACGCACTGGCGAAGGAGGGCTCTTCCTCTACTGCTTCTCCAAATCTGGATCTTGCTTACTCAGAACTATACTCTGCTTGTAAAAATGCTATTTCAAATACTTGGCAGCATCCCTCTGCTCATGCTTGGTACTACCGTAGACAGCCAAGGGCAGCCATTGACTTTGTGGATTCCAGAGCTGATCAGACTGCGATCAGTAGATATATTAGTGGACACATCAACTGCCTATGCTTTGACAACATCGTATTAAGCATTTCCCTATCTGTAAAAATTTCAACTCCAACGAGGCTAGTCCTCAACACTTACTTGAGTGCATTCAATTCTCGATGGAGGAGCTCCTTGGAGACCCCCTCCTTTTTCTTGATTTTTGAGAGTGCATGGGCTCATGGATCTGGTGTAGCTCTACTATTCTGGATGGGATTGGTAGCAACAACAAATATTAAATGCATCCTGAAAGATTTTGAATGTAAAAGGAAAAAAATTTTGTACATAATTAGAATAAAAAAATATTATTTTCACTAAATTATACGTGGAAATTAACATTTTATTTATTTTCATGCACGCAGATACCAATATTCCATACGTATGAAATCAAATTCAATATTTAACTAATCTGAAAATTCCCTCAAAAATATAATAATTTAATATTCTCATTAAGAAAAAATTAATGTTGTATAATTTTTTACAAATATTTATGCATTTAATAATTATTAAACAAATTATATGAATAAATAATACTTAAACAGAAATGTTATTCAATGCATTATTCGTCCGCTTGTACTTGCATCTATATGCAGCACATGATTTCATTTTTTCTTTTAAATTCAAATGATAGAAACAATACTATTCAAGATAATAAGATGAAGAAATAGAATTAGCCATAATATTAGAGAATGCAAAATAAGTGCTTTTCTTGTCCCCAAAAAAATAGCTGCTCGGTTAGAGTTGGAAGGCTATCCTGGATACTTCTCTCCTAACTCTATGGTGTCACTTTTTCGAAATCTTTATAAGCACGATTAAATGAATTTGCTCCCTTATCTGTGTCTATAACATCCAATAATATGTATTAGATTTTCATAAACATCATGTGATAAACGCATTTGTTTCCTGTTTACAATTTTTGAATACTGATTATTTATTTCATTTGAATATTTCATTTTTACACTGCCATTTAACTTTCAAATGACTTGAAATATCTCCGAGCAAATGTATCCAATCAAATCGGTGTAAAGCAAAATAAGGCTCTAATAAAAATAAAATGCGCCAATCGTGCGATAAAGTGCTGTAAACTGGCTTAACGGTTCGGAATGTGTTTGCATGACGAGATTTTCGTTCTATGATGTATGACATGCGCGAAATTCGTTTGGTGTGCAACCGTTGCGTTTAATGAGTAATTTTATTTGTTTACAATTTAAGAATTTACAAAGTTAATGTTCCCATTATTGGACTTCGAATATTTTTAAACTTATATTATCTCGAATATTTGGAAGATATATTGCTTATAATTTTTAAAATATTGTTTCAAATTTTTGAAAACTATATTGGGTACTTTTCCGTTTTGCCGGCGCAGGTGATAAAGTCGCCAAAAATGATGCAACCGGCGCTAGAGGGAATATCTCCGCTGGTAACCTTTTACTGCTACATTTCCAAAACATGTGACGGCCTTTTACTGTCAACGACTTTATTTCGACTCTTTTTTTTTTCCATTTCATAATTTTATGCTATGTTGCTATATATACAAATCTAATAATTTCATAAAATTTCTCTAGAAAAAATCAGACTTTAAAAATATATCTTAAAAAATAATAATCGTAACAAATTCACGTAAAAAATATTTTAAAAAAATAATAAGATTTTGAAATATGCATTCCCGATAAATTGTAATCTAATATAATAAGTAAATAAATTGAGGCTCTGGCACCCATCATTCAACGCATAGCGTGAACACAAAAACAACAATTAAATAAATTAATTGCAAAATTTTTTTGTAAAGCAACATTATTTAAAAGTTTTTACGTGTATACTGTGTTGTCGCCAATTGGCGACTTAATTTTTGCTTGGCGAGATTTGCGCCGGCGAAACGGAAAAGTACCCTATATTGTTTGAATTTTCTTAAAGTTATATTATTTCGAAATTTCATTTGGTCAGCCAATAAAAGATCTATACGGGGTACTAATCATGTGCCTGGTCAGTTCGATTCTACATCGCAGAGTATGTATAGCGGAGAAACTACAAAGAAAATACTGTAGCAGATTTCTTCAACGCAACCATTCTTTCTCGGCTGGGTGAGTTATTTTACTTTTCAATGAAATTTCATCCAGAGGGATAATTAGTATCTCTAGTTTTAATAAAAATGTATATTTACATAAGTAAATACATCTTTAAAGCCCCATTACATTAGAGTTGCCCATATTTCAGTTTGAGCAACTCCCGTAGACTTAACATTACGTGACGTCACAGCTCAAATTTCAGCAATTCGTTCTATTCGTCCAATAATATTGAAGATTTTTTTTAACAGCTGCGCAGTTGAAATTTGTACATTATTTTGTTTTCACTAAATTTCATGCCAAATGAAAGTTATTGGCATTACAAGTAGCCGAAAACCAGCAACTCGGGCAATTCATTCGTTCAATTCACCAATGATTTTATAAACTGATCAAGTTTTTTCTTCTTTTCGCCAAGCGGAAATAGTACAATAAATGGTTGTTTATTTTAACTTTTGTTGTCTTAATTCAGTGTTATCAAATAATCTTGAAGTTGTTAATTTTTAAGCAACAAATTTAGATTTAGAGAGGGCATATTAATTTCAATATAAAACAATTTAACTGCTTAAAAACTTGATTACATTTTAACGAATATTTTATAATTCAAGTTACTTTTCTTAAATAATTTGAAAGTACTTCTGTAGCGCCCTCTATCTGCAGCGTCACCCATGGCATCGTCAATGAGGAAGCCAGTCCCTCTCCAACAACCGACGGTATGAGACATGTCCACATGACTCTCATGTTTATTTTTTTTTCTTCAAATTTAAATGTTTTAGATGTAACTTAGTATTATTTGTAGTATCTGTGTGTATCTGTGTTGTGCTCAAATTGTACCTAAAATTGTAATAAAATATTTTGAGCTATTTAAGGAACCTATTTCTTTGTTCCTATTAAACCAGCTACATGCTACACGCTACACTTCTAAATATTTATGCAGATATTCTTAATAGGATATATTTTTATATAATAAAAATGGCATATCAAATTTAAAACTTTATTATCGAATATAATGAAGAAAATATCAAAATTTAGTATTATCAAAATATCGTATATTTGTTACTTCATATTATTTTTAATTAACTTAATTTAAATTTTATACAACTTAAAACCTAAAAATTGTAAAAAATATATAACTTTTGTAAAAGATGTATTATTTTTTTGGATTTTGCTGACATTTTTAGTTTTGATAGACACTTTCAAATAGAATTACTTTAAAACCATGTTAATATTTAATCTGTAAATTCATTCAGATAATCGTATCCTTTCAGACGATGAAATAATGCCATGGCATTATTTCATCCTCTGTCTACTTCTACTTCCTTTAGCATTATTTTAAATACATCGCCGGTATGAAATAATTCTAAAGAAAGTAGAAAATGTAAAACAATCGGTGAAGTCAGTTATAAAATGTTAACTTAAGGAGATGTTAACATTTTCAAAAAATTATAATAAAGGCTGTAATAAATTTAGTAAATTAATACAGTAATAAATTGAAGAACTTGTTTTATTTTATTAATAAATTGTGAAGGTTACAGAAAACGAAAATATTTAATACATTGATATATTTCACCAAAATATTTTTAAGAAAATGGGAACAAGTTCAGTATCCCCATACACTTGGCGACCACGGCGATTTTTTTTGTCGCCAAGTTGCCAAGCTAGGCGCGCGTTTATAAACACGGGAAATTTCCCGAAGTTCGATCGAAAAATAAGCATTTCAGAAAATTTAAAAAGGGAAATAAATGTAAATGATTTGGAATTACTTGATATGAAGTTAAGCTGACATGCCAATTGGTATATTTATTTCGACATTTTATTCGTTTGTCACCAGTGTCACATTTCAGTAAATATAATTATCTAATTTTACAAAAAAAGCATGCAAAAATATTTTTCTAAATATATACACTTTATAAAATTTTAAAAAAGCATGCAAAAACTTATTTTTAAATTATATACAATTTTTAAAATTAAAAAAAACATGAATAAAATATTTTTTAAATATATACACTTTTTAAGTAAATAAAAATGAAACACGAATACAATAAAAAAATACATGCAAGCAATAGAATTTAAATAAAATAATAACACCTTCTCCAAATCCAATTTCCGTTAAAAAATTAATTAATATTGCGAATCCTAAATTAATTAATAATTTGGAGTCCTGAGCAATAATCCATCATTATTATCTTTAATTTTTGCTAAAATAATTTGTTGATATTTTTCAACAACATTTTGAACATGAGACATTTAAAATTAAAACAATAAATAAAGTAATTAAAATATTAAAAAGATGATAATAAATTAAGAAAACGAAATAAGGAAAAAAGAATATTTAACGGTTTTAAATATATAAAATAAAATATATCATTTAATAAAAAAATAGATATTATAAATAAACCAAATAAAAGTAAATAATATAAAAGAAATAGTAAAAAAGAAAAATTTACGATGTTTGGACACTGGCGACAACGTAACACAACTGCGGGAAAACCACTAATTGCAGCAGCAACAGCCAACGAAATTAAAATGACTATCAATTAAAACGTAGAACAAATAGCAAAGAAAGTTCTCAAAGTGAATCTAAAAAAGCTATTGCCACTAAAAAAAGCACATATATAACGTAAAAATTATTTAAAACACGAGAAAAACGGAATCTGGCAACGAAAAAATAAAAATAGTAACAAAAACTAAATTTGGCAACACTACAATAAAAACAAAAGCTGAAATCGGCAACACTACAACGTAAACAACGGTTACCAGATTTGGCGAGAAATCAGTGTATGGGGATACTGAACTTGTTCCAGAAAAGGTCATAAAATTGTCAAAAGTAAATAGTGAAATTGATTCAAATACAACAAAGAAAATCCATTTAGGGATCAGATTTACTGTACGGTCATCTTTGGCGCGTTTTTTTGATGCCAAATTAGGCGAAAATTTTTACTGAAAACCTGGCAAACTAGTATTTTGAGAACCCTATTTGTCATTAATTTTTTATTAATATTTACCAATTCAAATTCATTAATATTGTTACGACTCGAGAAAAAAGACGTTCTTAATATTGAAAATACTTTATTTAAATACTCAACTACCACCACAATACACTATTTACAAGAAGAAAAAAGATATTTCCATTTTAATATTTTATTTCGTGAATTTAAATGCTTAGAAGAATCTTAGCTACTTTTGCTTTTAAACTTTAATTTAGAACAAAACAAAAACTTAATGATGCCAATCTAAAAAGTTAAAGTTCAGAAAAATAAATAAGTATGTGAGTTACAACATGCTCCCAACTTTGTATTGTGAAGGATCTTGCTTAACAATACAAACAAAATTAAATTAATTTACTTAACAAAAACAAAATTAAAGTCTCTAGTTTAGTCTATAAATCTAGTCGTTTCACAGGACGGACACATCGACCACACTGAGTATGTTTCTCTCTATCTGGACTAACAGCATTCTTAGGTGTTTTTGACACAGGAGTCATCACTTCAGGAATGTCATGAGCTCCACTTGGGGCATCACTTGCTGACTCCCTATCCTTCAGAGTATCCATCGGTTATTTCATTCGCATTCAGCTCTAATGGAAAAAATGCGATGTACTGGACGGATGATTTCTCGATTTGCTACTCGCAATTTTGCAACTCTCTCGGCATTATTCTTGCCTTTGAATAACTCCAAAACTAATCCAAGAGGCCAGTTCAATCTTTTGGTGTTATCACAACCGACGAGTACTATTTCTCCAACAAAAATTTTCTTTCGCTTAGATTTTGAAGCAGGATTACGTACAAGTTCACCTAAATATTCCTTCTGAAAACGTTTTCGTAAGTTGTCCCTTATATTTTGTACATAGCGAACTCTTTTCAATAAATGCTTTGAATCAATTATGTCTAAGTCTTGTACTTCTGATCTTTTAATATCTAGTATGAAGTGGGCTTGAGTTATTGCTGCCATTTCATTTGGATCATCCGAAACATATGTAAGAGGTCTACTGTTGATGACGCTTTCCACGTCACACAGAATTGTGAGCATCTCTTCGTACGTCACGCAAGCTCTTCCCAAACATTTTCGTAAAATCTGTTTGATGCTTCGAATCATCCTCTCCCATCATCCACCAAACCATGGTGCGGTGGGTGGGCAAAAATACCATTTGATCTTTTGCAAGGCACAATCAGATTGTATTTCTTCCCAATTCAAGGATTGAAGGGCTCGTGAAGTTCCAGTAAAATTCGTACCGTTGTTCGAATACATTACTGAACATCTTCTTCTCCTTGCAAAAAATCTTCTCACTGCTTGCATAAATGTCTCAGATGATAAAGATGTAACAAGCTCTAGGTGAACTGCCCTGTAAACGGCACATGTGAACAATACAATCCATACCTTGATACCTTGGCGTAAGAATAAAGGCCCAGCTAATTCAACGCCAGTGATTTGAAATGCAGCAAGTGTTTAGTTCTATCTAAAGGTAGAGGTGCAGTATCAGGCTCCACTGGTTTACTTGAGTACTTCTTGCAAATAACACATTTGCTTTTAGTCTCACGAACTATCCGTCGCCCTCGAGGAATCCAGTAATGTTCTCGAATGCGGTTCAGAGTCGTTTGAACACCACTGTGCCTAACAGTTTTTTGAACATTTTCAATGTAACGTCTCACAATTGGGTGATCGGGAAGTACAGTTGGTCCCTGAAAAGTATCTAGATCTTCACCCAAAATCAATTTAGTTTCAACTTTTATAATTCCAGATTTTTCATAAAATCCTACTGATTTGGCATATTTTTCCTTTAACTCAGGCATGAGTTCTCTTTGAACTGCTCTTATGATGGCAAGTTCAGCTTTCTTCATTTCTTCACATGTTAACTCTAATGTGATTCGCAGAGAATTCTTTTTAGAATTATGTAAAAATCGTAAAATCCAGGCAATCATACGGAGAATCTTAGGATAACTTGAGAAATATAATAACCTATTCCCAAATTTTTCATTTGTATCTACACTTAGATTTGTCAAGACAGTCTTGCGTCGTTCCAACATAGCTTCTTCAGGAAGAGTTATTTCAGAGTAGGGCCAAAGTTCTGGTGACTCACGTAACCAGTCTGGACCTTCCCACCATTTACTTCGCAAGATATCAGACCAGTTGCAAGATCTAGAAGGCAGATCAGCTGGGTTAATTTCTCCAGGTACATGCCTCCAGTCATTGACATTGGTGAGTTTTCTTATTTCCTTGACTCTATTTCCTACAAATGTATTCCAGGGTTCCTTTTTGGTTATCTACCCTAACACTACCATGGAATCAGTCCATAAAGTTGTCTTCAAAGGCAAGTTTAGATCTTCGAGTATACTGGTAGTCATTCTGGCTCCAATAGTAGCTGCTAACAATTCTAGTCTTGGGATGGTAGGTCTTTGAACAGGTGCTACTCTAGCTTTTGCTGCAACTAATGAAACCTTTACATCGTTATCATTTTCATTTCTTAAGAAGGCGCAACAGACATATCTATTAGAAGATGCATCAGTGAAAACATGCAAACTAGCTTTATCAGGAGGGCCATAGAAAATTCTTCTAGGAATTCTGCATTCTGTAAGAAGAACGATATGCTTAGCCCATCTTTGATATCGTCGTTGAATGTCAAGGGGTAATTCTTCATCCCATCTTACCTTACTGATCCATGCTTCCTGTAGCAGTATCTTTGGGAATAAAGTTGCAGGTGAGGTAAAGCCAATAGGATCATATATACTGTTGACGATCGAAAGTAATTTTCTCTTCGTAATGGCCTCCTCATCTTTTGCATCTATTTTGGAGCTTACGCAAAACAGCTCATCAGTCTGAGTGTCCCATTTTAGTCCAAATACATTTTGCTCGGGGCCTTGAATTCCACTGTGAGCCCAACACCTCAACTCGAAGGAGGCAGTATTCATGACATCTAAAGCTTGCTTCTTGAAAATCTGTAACTCTTTTTCACTTTCAACACTGACTGTCAAGTTGTCTACATAAAATCCTCCTTTTAACTTCTCAACTGTGTCTTTAAAAGAACCCTTTTGAAATTCTTCTAAACTAAGGTGGTGTTTTATTGTAGCATTTAAAAGGAAGGGGCTAGATGTCACTCCAAATACTACACGTCTGTGTCTGAAAAATTCCAGTTCTGAACGATCATCATCTTTCCACCAAAGAAACCTCAGGTAATCACGGTCTTCTGATTTCATGTTAAGTTGGAAGAATGCTTGCTTTATATCCGCAATCACACCTATGGCCTGAGGACGAAATCTCGATAAGAGTGGAGGAATCTGTTGAGAAAGACTTGGACCAACACTTAGACACTCGTTCAGTGAGGCATATCCAGTGAGTTTAAAGGATGCATCGAAGACTGCACGGATTTTAGTGGTATTACTTGTCAGTTTGATAACTGGTCTATGGGGAAGATAATGACTAGGTCTCTCAATTTCATTTTTTGGAACAGTTTCCATGATTTTATCCTTTTTCCACTGCTTGAAGATATCATCATAAGCTTCATAAAGTTTTTCTTTAACAAGGCGTTTCGTTACTGTGCGAAGTCTTGGTTCAGCAACATCAAATTTATCGTACACTGGTGGATGACCAGCCAACCAAGGTAAGGCTACTTCGTACCTATTTTCATATTTTTGGACAGTTGCTTTAAAATGTTCCAAGGTTTCTTCTTCCAAAATTTTTGTATTCTTCTTCTCTATGGGATCAATAATTCCTAGAACATCTAATTTCCATATCTTTGGAATTTGGAAGTTCTGCAAACAAACGGAGACCATGGCTATTTTAGAAGCTTTCTTAGCACATCCTAGAATGCTCCAACCGAAAATTGTTTCAATGGTTGATATACCAGACCTAAGAACTTGTACTCTTCCTGTCAGAATTTTTCCAAGTGCATCAGCTCCTAATAACATCTTAATAGGAGGAGTATTTTCACCAATATCTGTTAAGAAAATGCCATTATTTTCTAGTTCTGCCAGCAAATTTTTATCTCTTACTCTTGGAAAAGTCGTGCACATTTTAGGCTGATCTAATAATAGTACTCTACATGAAGCCTTCCCATTAATACTTCCTATTTCGACACAATAGCGAGTATGTATTACTTCTGGAGTTTGTCTTCCTCCGAAAAGTCCTAGGGACAAAACTTCTTTTCCTGAAGGTGAAAGTTGAAGTTCTTCAGCTAATTCCCTTTCTATGTAGGATCGGTGGGAACCATCATCTAGTAGAACACGAACATATTGAATTCTTTATTTTGTTTTGAAGTCTTACCATAAGCGTCTTCAAATAAATGACATTTTGTGAAGAAGGATTTGAAAACAGTGCTGCTGCGTTCACTTCTCCCGGCAGACGTGTAGGAATTTCAGCATCATTTGATCTATTTGGTTTGGACAATTCTGGACAAAGTACTACATAATGCCTTTTTTTGCAGATAACACAGCGCACATTGCTGGGACATTTTTGAGCCATATGTCCACCTTTTAAACAAACTAACCAAACTCCCTTTTTTATGACAGCTGCTCTTTTTTGTTCTTGTAACATGATAGTAGCTTTTCCGCAATGTTGACTTGGATGATGCTTTTCACAAAATACACATTTAGCTCTTTCCTTCGTAGATGCAATTAAGGCTGAAGCATAAGGTATGCTATTCTTAAAAGTATCATTTTCCTTCTTAACTTTAACTTGCGTTCCGAAACTTGACCGAGCTAAATTGATCATTTCCTCACCATTAACCTCCTGTCTTAAAAACTTCATGAGCTTCTCTAGGGATCTTTGACTGCATTCAGCAACTTCATCACTGTCGTTTGAAATACTTGATACCCTGTATCTTTCCCAAGCTCTCAAAACATCTTCCGGAAGACAAGATTCAATCAAAGGAGATAAAAAGTCTGCAAATTTTTCTTTAGATCTTCCTAAGGTATCTAAAGCTTTTAAATGTGATTCTAGTTGATCATATAAGGTAGACAAATCTGTATATTTTCTACCACTTATAGCATTTTTCATCACCATTTTAAGTAATTCACGAACATATACTTGTACTAATAAATCTTCTCTGCCAAATCTTTTCTTCAATAACTCAATCGCTTTGGGATAATTTTGAGCTGTAGGTGGAAAACTTTCAATTAAACTGGCAGCTCTAGATCCAGGAGTAATTGCCTGTATTAAGTATTGAAACTTATCTTCAGCAGGCATCTCTTCATCTTCATGAATTCTCGAAAACTGGCTCCAGAATCCCAAAAAAGCTTTAGTATCTCCATTAAATTTCTGAATTTCTAATTTTGGTAATCGGTACTTACGATTACAAGGTGACTGGCTTATTTTGTCATCAGAATTTTCAAAATTTTCTATCTTTAATTTCAGGGGAAAGTAAAGTTGTTTATAACTTTCAGCTTCGCCAAAATCCTTATCGTACTCTTTCTCATGTATTTCGTCGCCATCACCAAGTAATAATTCAGAAATTGCATTCTGAGTTTCTTCCAAGCGTTTAAACTTATCAGATAATAATGAACTTAATTCACGAATCTTGGAAACGTCGATTTTCATTTTCGTAATTTCTTCATTGATAGTCTTAACAGTGTTCGTAAATGTCATACGCAAAGTTTTACATTGCAATTTCAAAGCATCCATCATAAAGTATTTAACAAACTTAAAAAGTAGAAATATTTACGCCTAAAACTCAAATCGTATTGTTAATACAAAATTCGAATCCAAAATGTACTCTTACTTTTGATTCTTGTCGTGTCAGACGGACGCCATATGTTACGACTCGAGAAAAAAGACGTTCTTAATATTGAAAATACTTTATTTAAATATTCAACTACCACCACAATACACTATTTACAAGAAGAACAAAGATATTTCCATTTTAATATTTTATTTCGTGAATTTAAATGCTTAGAAGAATCTTAGCTACTTTTGCTTTTAAACTTTAATTTAGAACAAAACAAAAACTTAATGTTGCCAATCTAAAAAGTTAAAGTTCAGAAAAATAAATAAGTATGTGAGTTACAACAAATATAAAATTTAATAAAAAAATTTTATGGATAATTTAACATATCAACTTTATTATTTTACCATTGATGTTTGAAATTTACAATTCTGTGACTTTTGTTAAATTAGTTGAGCATATTGTTAGATACCAATAATGTATGAAATATTTGTCACTATTTCAGCCATTTCCCTCCCGCCGTTTTCCCCAGTCGGAAATTCACCATACGGTCACCCTTGGCGACTGTTTTAAAATTTCGCCAAGGGTGACCATACGGTAAATTTTTACCCATTTTAAATGTCCACATGAATTAATTGATATTTTAAAAACTTGGCTATAAACAAAATTCTCAAATAACAATTTGTCATGAAATCTGGAATCTACTAGTTAAAATATGGCAACTTTAAAAATTAAATTAAAAATTAAAATTATTAAATCTAGTAAAACAGTTTTTTTCTTACAGGAAACCTGAAAGAAATCTTCAGCATTCATTGGACGAATAGAACGAATTGCTGAAATTTGAGATGCGATGTCACGTAATGTTAAGTCTACGGGAGTTACTCAAACTGAAATATCGGTAACTCTAATGTAATAAGAGCTTAAGTAAGCTTGTTTCAGGTTAGTGTTAAATTGTGCCGTACTGAAATGTTTTGAAGGTGGACGTCATACGTCCGGTTAATTAAAATTCAAGTTTGCATAAAAAATGCAATTTGTTAACGTTAGAAGTTAAGCTTTATTGCCCTGTTGTCACTGTAGTAGGTAGCACTACACTGAAGTTTTTTTTAAGGTGAGTGCCACTGCTCGGTATATTAAAATTCGAGTTTTAATAAAAATACTTTTTGTTAACGTTAGAAACTTAGTTTAATTGCCCGGTTGTCACTGCAGTTGGTAGCGCTACACTGATGGTTTTTTAAAGTGGGCACCATTGCTCGGTATATTAAAAATTGAGTTCAAATAAAAAAGGAAATTTGTTCACGTTTGAAATTTAGCTTTATTGCCCGGTTGTCACTGTAGTGGATAGCGCTACACTAAAGGTTTTTTTAAAGGTGAACGCAATTGCACGGTATATAAAATTTTTCTAGTTATTAGAATTTTAAAACTTCTATAATACTTAATTATAATGAAATATTTAAAATTTTGATATTTGAAATTCGAAAAAACGCGTGATTTAAAAGTTGAAGTTCGAACATTATCGGTATTGGTAGCCGGATATTGCGCGAAGTGACGTAATTTATGTTGGTGACATAGCTGTAGAGTGCTTGGCGCGAAAATTTGAAATCACGCTAAGCCTGTACAGCTCCGTCGTCTTTTACCTTAAAATTTATTAATTGGAGAATAAAAGCTTTTTTAAACAACGTCTGTACAATGATGCATCTTATCAAAACGAAACTAATAATTTTATCAAGAGTTTACAGATTAACTGAAAATGATCTTTTTATGGATGGGGAATGACAAAAACAATTATATTACTCGTTCAATTTTCTTTTTAATGGGAAATGGAATCACTATGGCATGTGCTTCTCTCTGACAAAATAAAAAATATTTTTTGGGTTCCGAGAAAAGGAATTTTTAAGCTGTAATTCACAAAGATTGGATCATTTGGATCTGTACATGAGACCTCATGTTTTTATTTTTCAACATGCACTGGCGATCTGAAACACATCATAACGAGTACCAAAGAAATTTTGGTTTAATATTTAACAACTTCGTAACTAAAGGAAAAATTAAAGGTAACTAAAGGAATTCAAGCGTTCCAAATCTCATTTGATTTAATTTAGCCTGATTTGTACATGAGATCTTATTGCGTGGTACAGTATTTGTCTTTAATTATAGTACTTTTTAAATACACAGCAATATGGTTAAAAAAAAAGTAAATATCACTGCTTTTTCATATAATTTCTTTCGTAAAGTTAGATACACGTTTTCTACTCGTATCTACAATCTGCGAATACTGGCCAGATTGTATCTTGATATTTTTGCCTCATATCTGTTACAAAGGAATAAGGTTACTAAAAGAATGGTAAAAGTTTACACAGCTGTACAGGTTTGGCACGATTTGAAATTTTCGCGCCAAGTGCTCTACAGCTCTGTCGCCAACCTAAATTACGTCACTGCGCGTGATATCCGTTTACCAATACCGATAGTGTTCGAACTTCAACTTTTAAATTGCGCGATTTTTCGAATTCCAAATATCAAAATTTTGAATAGTTCATTATAATTAAGTACTGTAAAAGTTTTAAAAATCCAATAACTAGAAACGAAAATTTTAAAACTTGAATTTTAATATACAGTGCAATTGCACTCACCTAAAAAAATGTACCGCTTTGTACTATAATGACAATCGATAATAAAGCTAAATTTCTAACGTTAACAAGTTTCCTTTTTTATTTAAATTCGATTTTTAATGTACCGAGCAATGGCGCACACCTTAAAAAACATCAGTGTAGCGCCACTACAGTGCCAACCGGGCAATAAAGCTAAATTTTAAACGTTAACAAATTTCACTTTTTGTTTAAACTCGAATTTTTATACATCAAGCAGTTACGCCCACATTAAAGAAATTTCAGTACGCGGCATATTCTAACACTAACATGAAAAACGCAATACACACAACTTAAACATTCAATAACTTATGGAAACATTCATTTTTATAAAAACTTTAGTTTCTAAATATGAATAAAATGTTAGTGAAAAACAAAGTAACTCACTTAATTTTCATCGCTCTCCGTATCGTTACTTTTCGGCGAATATACCATTTTTATCACATCTAAAAATCTTCTATTATGTTTTTTTTAATTTAGAGCGTGATGGTAATAAGAAATTTGTTGATTGGTGCATGAAGCGATCACGTTATTTTATAAACGAAAAGCACGTTATACATACGTAATCCGAATCGTTAAGCCAGTTTGGCAAGCTTATCGCACCACTTTATCGCCTGCTTGGCGCATTTTGCCCTCTGTACAGTTCTCTACTCTTTAGCGAAAGGAATTTTTGTTTCATATCTGTTAGAAAAATACCATTATAACTGTTTTTCCTTATAAAATGTGAAAATACTTCTAAGAACTACCATAAAATATTTATGAGAACAACTTTATATCTTATTTTAAATATAATTACTTTAGTTTTATGAGAGAAGAATTTGTATTATCACAAAAGGAAAAAATTCATCAATAAAAATTTGAAAGACATTGTTTTTTTTTGTCTTGTTAAATTCATTTCAAACGAATCACGAAATTGCAAAAATCTAAAAATTAAGATCATTCATCAAAATTATAAGCGATTCACTTACTTTATTATGAGCTAAAATAGTTCATACTGGAAGAAAATATTAAGAAAATAAATAACTTAATACGTAAAATAAAAGTGCAAGTGTTTTTTTTTTCATGGAATAAGACTACAATAAATCACCTGGTTGACTTCATACGTGGTAGATTGATCAGAAATTTAAAGGAGTGCAGTAGTGCGGTCAATATAGTTGAAGAGTTCAGAATCAACAGAAATATAGTTTTTGCGACCTTAAAAAACGTGTAATTTTATGTTATCCGAAATGCCTTCCAAACTATAAATACAGCTGATAGAAAAGTTTATAGGGACCCCTTCAGGAAATCAACTATAGTAGAAAACCGATGTATCATTCTGCCGGAGAAATCAACCCGAAATCAGTCAACAAGCACAATCGCTCAAAAATTGTGTACAGCAAGGGGTGACAAGTATCTCGATTTACTGTGTACAGACCCCTTGACAAAGGCAGCCTATTCTCCTGCCAGCTTGACCTGCCGGCAACTTTTGAAAGTTGGCCATCAGCACCACTACATAGAATGATGTAAGGACCAAAAAATCTTATGAATGTAGTCGCGTCCTCTATATGGATGAAAATGATTTCAGTGCCACAAGCCTTTCTCAACCACCATTGATATGTAGAGATGTCGGAACATGGATTCATTTTGTGTCAAATCACGAAACGAGACCATTATGGTAATTCTTGAATTGTTACCGAGGAAGCATATGATAAAGGGTTGACTGATCTCCACGGTTTTGGCAGAGGTTCTGTAATTGATTCGCTATCATGCAAACATGAACCTTTCTTCCTAGGTGTTCCTATGCGCATTTGTTTCGAGGTGCTATTGGAGCAGACATTATTTTTATGGATGCCAAATCACGGTCACACTAGACTCCTGCTATTCGGTGGCTACTGGAAAAGAAAATATTCTTCGAATGGATTGGCAAGCGTACTAATTATAATTTAAATATTATAAAATACGTATGGAGCACTTAGGGAAGGCGTTTTTCAGCACCATTATATTCTCTGGGGAACACCCAAATACTGAAACACACTGATTGATAATATATATAGCACTCATACCTCACTCATATTTACTCACCCTATACCTCAAAAACTGTTAAAAATTCCGGTAATAGAGTATGGAAAGACGAAGTTGAGTGCACATATTTCATAATAAAGAATATTTTCTTGTTGTTTTTTTCTCTTGGGCAATCATGTGTAACGACACTATGAATTCAATACAGCCTTTTTTTGTTTGATTCCATATTGTATGCATTGTATTACTCTTTGCGCAACTATACTTTCTTCATCGCTTAAGTATAGAAGTCTGTTTTTAATTCTAAATTTCGCGTCTGTCAAATGATTTCTTGTGGAGTTATGATAAAAAAAACACCTGTTGCTTAAGTTTATATATATATATATATATATATATATATATATATATATATATATTATATATATATATATATATATAAATTCACGCAACACACAGTGTGTCCCCTGAACTTGGTGTACATAGTGGGGGGGAGAAGTAAAGAATATTATTAGGAGCCACATTACGCATCGTTAGAAGCAGCATTTTCACGTGATAAAGACTAAACAAAGACATAATATGGCTACAATACAGAATTTAATGTAAAACATTTCATTATACAACAAGAATATATTGAATGACTTACGAACACCACTAAAAAGGTCAAAACCGCTGTCGTTGATGTAGATTCACGCACTACACCTAACTGGTATGAATTAGCGAAGATTTTCAGTGAAATCTTGTGTTTCAACGATCTAAGCCGTTGCGATGGAGATTCGTGCCATCAAGTCCATTTCAGAATTTATAAGAATACTGTATAGTAAACTCTTCAAAAGATCGTAGAAGTATCAGTCAAGAATAGATAAATCAAATAATCTTGGTGGGAGAAGAGAATTTTGTGTTAGGACCGCCAAGTCATTTGTTTCCATATATCAGACATCAATAATCACGCACACACTTTATGTAATGAGATGGCGATTCATAATATTCAAACCACATTCACACGTTTAACTTCTACGAGAATATTTTCTTAGCATTTCCAGAAATATTTCTTGGAAAAAAATAATAATAAAAAAACAATTGTTACTAATGCTCTTTTACTCGAGGTGATGAGATGTATATGCCGGATAAAGTGTCTCACAATGTATCCACCCGCACATTTAAAGTGAAGTATAGTTGTGCGGCTTGTGATCAAGTTCATGGTGCATTGCTTAAAGAACACAAAAAGTATTTTAGGTGCTCATTTGATTATCTTTTACAATTCAACAATGGAATATCTGTTATTATTCACAGTTGAACAACATTTAAATATCTTTCACAGTTGAGCAAGAGCATATTCAATTTCATCGGCTAATCCATATATAATATGGATTTCCTTCAATCCTGCGTTTGCGAAACAATTTATATTGATTGCACGCACTTAATATCTTCAATGAGAAAAGAACACATACACCAGTTGTTCTCTAAGTCAGCACGACCTTGGCACGTGTGTAGAATGCTACCTATAATTTTTGGTCCAACGATGTTCTCAACCTTTTCAAGTTTGCCCATGAAGTTGTGAAACAACCTATAAAAGTGGTGTTTATATAAATGCCCACATAATGGATTGAGGCACCCCCTGTTATTTATAAAATAAGTTGGGGAGCAAGATAACTCATCTGTATACAATTGCCAAATAAAATTTGAAATTATTACCAGTAAGAATTTTGCTACTTTGTTAAATGATCTTTTAATCTTGTTGATAAAAGTCTACCGTAAAAATTTTAGTTTTGTTGAATACATGGAAAAAATCTAAAATATTCGAACTGATAAATCTATTTTTAATCACAAGTACTTCAACAATTTATTAAATGCTTATAAAATAATTCAAACAAATTTGCTCTGTAATGTATATTTTACCTACGATTCGAACTGAAAGTGGGAGAAAATTGATATCGTAATATGAATTATTGCTTACTTTTGCTTTGAACTTAATTTTAATCATGCAAGTATACAACATCGATGTATTAATCAGATTCAGTTTTTATGATTTAGAGCAGGGCTTCTTAAACTTTTGTAATTCACGACCCCATTTATGATTGCGAGTTTCTTAACGACCCCATACAAATATAAAAGAAAAATAAATTAATATTTTTTGATGATTTATTTATTAGGTAACAATATACATATACATATAAAAATATATAAGTTTAGAATTCGTTTTGAAACGTACAAAAATCTAAAATTAAAAATTGCATAAAAAATTATAAAATTGTATTTATTATAGTTTCAAAAATATACATACCTGGTTGTTATGTCCTACAGGAACAATTATGTAGTTGTAGATAATTATTATAAAAACTTGTGAAATATTTAAAACTATTTATTAAAAACACAATAATAAACTTAAAATCTTAAAACAAATCGTTAAATGCCTTAACAACTTGTATTTTCTTAACACTACTACTTTCACTGATAAAAAAATAAATTCAATTAACTGGCTGGTGGTAGATCCAACAATATACGAGTATAAATGGAAAAAAATTTTTTAAACTGACAAATTCGGAATAACATGCACTTCGTTCACAATCAAACAATGGCTAAATGAGAATAAAAAAAATTTTTTATATAGTTTCTTCAGCAATAATACCTAGAAATTTTGTTGATAATATTTCTCAGGATCATTTCGGTTTCGGTTTCAGGATCATTTCTGTTTTTCGGTTTGTACCTGCATTTCTATTAAGAGTATTATAATATTTTTAATAGAAATGCAGGTACAAACAATCTTTCCGAACTAGAAGATTTTATGATATATTTATCTACGATAATTGTTATTTTATCTTTATAACAGTAATTTTACAAGTTAAAAAACATTTTCTGTTAAATTGTATTTTTATCTCTCGTGACCCCAGAATTTTGCTACGCGACCCCAAAAGGGGTCGCGACCCATAGTTTAAGAAGCCCTGATTTAGAGCCTTTTGTTGGTAATTAATGCAATGCAGCTATAACGGTGAAATTGTTCACCGTTATAGCTGCAAACTGTTTGTCTAAAATTGTTTGTATAAATCTATTTTTGCAGAAAGAAATTCAACTTTGGCAAATACATAGATATCATATACTTTATATTTAGCTGTATGTATTTAATATTATATTTATTACATCTATACATTATTATACACAATCCATATTTGTTAACAAGCTGTACTTTAGCAAATATAGACAACCAACGCATTTAATGTGTTTATTAGGAATTAATTATCAAAGGATCATACGTTAAAATTACTGAATCTTATTTATAACAGATACTGAAGTTCTGATATTTGATGCGTAAATACTACGTTATCTCTAGATTCCACTATCAGTAAGAAAGCAACTAATGTTTTATCAACTACAACCAATGAAATGAACTGGAAAATCGAAACGAGGAAGAATTTACTTTTAAACGAAACTTGTTAAATTGCTAAATATGAAAAACTAGTAAAATTATTACAATTTCTGTCATGTAAAACTTTCCGCCGAAGAAACCTAACTTCTACAAAAAAACATATCCGTTTCTTTTTTATAATTTTAAGATTACACTGATAATTTAATAAATAACATAATTCTTTCTCTTTTGATAAGCTTTTTTTTATTTCTACAACCATGCTCTTTCAATAATATCGTACTATAGAATGAATAACTTTTTCTCATCTGTGTAGAAAAATAAATTATCAGATTAAATTATTTTATTTTTATAAAACTTTCCTTATTAAGTATGGTTTAAGATTAGTTTTAAAATAAATATCTCGGTACAACTTTATATTGAGAATAATGAGATATAATTATTTAATCATAAATATCTTATTTTTATATATACTACTTAAGAATCATAATCGGATTTACAGATTGATTCAAAACTGTAGTTTTATTAATAAATTTTTAGAATAAAGCTGAAATCAAACATATTTTTAGATAATTCTTTTAATAAATTTGAATGAATATCGATACAAATAATTATATATATATTTATATATATATATTTCTTTCATCTACAAATAGAATAACAAATTGTCATTAGGAAAAGTGGAAGGCTTATTACTATACCAATTAAGATATATCTTAATCGACACAAGAGAGAGGGCAATTAAATTTGTATTTTTGTAATAAATAAAAACTTTCTTTTTTAAAACGTCGTGCTTTTAAAATGAAAGGACAATTAAACTCTCATAAGGCCAACAAAAAATCAAATATTGTTTCAATCATTTGGTTACATATTGTGCTATAGTTGTACTGGAAGACAAATGTTGAAGATATGATTCTGTTTTTACATAGATTACCCAACAATGACATTTCATCACTTCAAAGAAATTGTAAATACATTAAATGATAACACAAGTATATGCCACTAGAACATATATACATTAGTTTTTGTATCCTGTAATTTGTACCTTTTACTGCATATATGGACCCTTTTAACAAATGTATGAGTTACACCACCCCTGTTGTGAAATTCCAAAATGTACTTACCAAATATGACTAAAGAATGTTGAACTGACTAATAATGTCATCTCGCACCACTATTCTTAACGAATGAGTGACCATTAATCTGTACCCTTCTGAGCGGTTTGAATTCTCACGAGGCATTTTTTGGGGGAGCTCTTTTATCGGTCAAATGTGCTACAGATATTACGTTTGGTTGTCACTCTAAGAAATGTTCATGGAAAATTAAACTTTTTCATTCATGGAAATCTTGCTTGTTCAATAATATTTAAATTCACCAAGATAAGGAGGTAACCATTCATTACATATATATACACTGGTGTGCAAAAATTAAGGAAGAAACAGTTTTCTAGTGCAGCGTCGCTCAGCAGTGTTCCAAATACATAAAAATCATACCAAAAAATCCTCTAGATGTAAGAATATGGAAAAAGTAAAAAAATAATAATAATAAAATAAAATTTAAAAAAAACTGTCCAAAAAAATTCCAAATGATTAAAAAGGAACTTTATTGAAAAATGAGCATGAAGCAGAATGACAGAGACAGCCGAAACATCCATGTGCAAGCTCTCTAGCAAGAAACATCCAGCTTTTAGTAGGGGATATGATCTCCCCTGACTGCTGTGCAGGATTGACATCGTCTGTCCATACTGAGTATGAGGTTGTCAATAATTTGTTGAGGTACTGCTGCCCATTCTTCTTGTATCGCCAATCGCAGCTCCGGAATCGTTACTGGCGGTTGGTGACGTGCCGCCAAGCGTCTGCCTAAAAAGTCCCACACGTGTTCGATTGGATTTAGATCTGGGGACCTTGCCGGTCAATCCATGCGTTCAATATTCTCCCTTTCAAACAGCTCTTTGACAGCATCTGTACGATGAGGTGGAGCATTGTCGTTCATGAAGAGGAACTGAGGATCCATAGCACCTCTAAAAGACGCACATAAGGAAAGAGTATATCATTACAATAACGGGACCCAGTGACATAACCTCCTTGGACGACATGAAGGTCAGTACGGGTACCAAGTATGATGGCTCCCCAAACGAGAACACCGCGACCTGGAAACCGGTCCCTTTCAACGATGTTGGAGGGGTTATTGCATGTTCCCCACTCTCTCCAGAAGTGTATGAGTTCAGAATCGGTAGTCAGACTTAAAATCTGCTCTGGTCCGTAAAGAGTACTTGACCCCATTGCTGATTCGTCCAGTTCTGCTGTTCTCGGCACTACACAAGCGCATTCTCCGGTGGGCAGACATTAATGGTACACAACGTACAGGTCGTCGTGCGAATAGGCCACCATTGTGCAGCCTCCTGGTGACTGTAAACTGTGATATCGGCCGTCCAGTCGTCTGTTGGAGGTGTCTCGCGATTTCTATAGTCGTCTGCCGCATGTTCCTTCTTGCTTCTAGGACCATATACCGGTCGTCGACTGCCGTGATTGCTCGTGGACGACCACTTCTGAACCTTCTGACAGCTGTTTCTGTTGTTTTAAATACTCTCCAGATTCGTGAAACGATGCTGTGATCGATTCCAAACTCCGCAGCCACAGTTGTCACTCTTCGACCTTCCTCAATCTTCCCAATGATTCGACCTCGCGTAAGGTCATCTACGAGGTTGCCTGTTCATTATTTTGCACTGGTTAAGCAACTCTACGTTGTTTAAACTGATATACGCCGTGCAATAGCTTTCACAGAAACGCTGAGCGTACACCGCCAGCCTGCTTTATACCCCTCCGACATTTCCCCTTTACGTCATGTTGCGTGATTTGAGTATGCCCTTGCATACCTGACTGTAGGCGATCTTCTGATTAGTCTTTCGGGCTGATCTACCTGTCTGTTTCACTGTTATGCTAATTTTTCCATTTCGTCCTTAATTTTGCACACCAGTGTATATGTGTATATAAAAATAAATATGATAAAAATCAAAAAAGAACTATTTGTTACTGAAAAAAATCTCTGAAATAAGGATTTTAAAACTTTTTTAAGCATGCTCTAAAAGGCTATGTTTGCTATGATTATTACATTGAAGTATCTGAGGTTGCGTTGACCTAGTTGGTCAGAGGGTCATTCTCATTATCAGAAGATTGGAAGCTCAAATCCTGATTTAATCGAAGATCAGTTATATTCAAGGTGGCTGGGGCACGTTCAATAGATCGTGGTCGTAATGTCTGCTGAGTGAAATAATACTTGTGGTGGATGGCAGATCAAATATTACGGAGTCTTTTATTTGATTCCTGCTTTTAAATTACGAAGACTCATCCTGGCTGTTTTCATTAACCAGTAGAGCCAACTCTAGCTAGGTACACGGAAGCAAGCTGCTGCAACAGCAACATTGATTTCTATAGAAATCCTCAATATTTCTGGTTGCAAATGAAGCAAATGGATTTTTATGTAAAGGAAAACATAGATTGTCCAATGTTCCAGGTGCTTCTTCCAAAATTCGCTTAAAGTTAAATTTGGAAAACGTTGGGCTCACGGAAGAATCCCAAACTACAGAGAGCATTTTTAAGGAGACGTAAAGTGTCCATTGTGTTGACATTTTAAAAGATATCTCTGGCGAAGAAACAATAAAATGTGTTGGTCAAATAACTGAATGATATTGTTCATCGAATCACATTATGAGAAATAAAAAATAACAAAAATGCCTTTAGTTCAATTCAAATAAATGACGCGTATCAAATCTTCTGAAAATCAAGATTGGAACTTTGATCTCGGAGTCTACAAATGACAAACATGACCATCTTTTAAGGAATGTTCATTGAAACCAGAAGTCTAAACTGATGTATTCAAAACCATTTCGAAGTATTAGGGTAATTGTTAGTGTTTGAATACTAAGTTTATAGAGCTTTAGTATTGCTTTTGCATGACAGTAAATACATCGCTATATATGTAACTGTAAATTTTTCTAATATAGTATTGTTGTAAAGTTGATTTATTTTAATTTACGAGCTTTTTGGCATTAGTTTAAGGAAAAGTATTGATAATGAAATGACTGACATCCAGTGTACTGACAGTTCTTACAATACATAGATCTCAGAACCTGTTTTCCAGCAAGATATTACTCAAATGCTCTCAATGATAGTCTCCAAAAATGTCTTTGAAAAATTAAAGCAATAACATATCACACGCAATCCCTATAAATCTATATTTTGGTACAATCGAGCAGTCAAAAAACTAATAGAGGTATTTAGATGGAATTCTTATATATTTTTTCCAGCAAAATATATAGAACCTTCAATTCTAAAGGGACATTTGTACGAATTTAGCTCAGAAATATATAATACAATATATTAATCAGATTTCAATAGCCAATATATAATTCGTTATTATTTTATTAACAGATTATTATTTCCAGTAGAAGATGTATATCAAGCGTTGAGGAAATATTACAGTTTGGAAAAAATAACTATATTTAATATTTTTAACAATATTTTATGTTTTTAACATACTTTATATTTTTAACGATATTTATTAGTTGCTTATATTTTTCCGAAACATGTTTTGACATAAAATGAGGCTTTACGTATAAATCAACTTTAAAAAATAAGAATAAAAAGTTTGTGGTATTTTACACCGGGAAATGAAGTTGTATCGATCGGCTAAAAACAAAACTATAGAACATTATCTTTAGTTATTAAATATGATGTTGGGATAAATTTCATTTGCTTTTCAAAATATATCACATTGGTGGCTTTTACTGGAAAACACACACAAATATATGTATGTATGTATCTGTGTATGTGTGTGTTTACCACGTTCTATAAAACGATATTTAATTTGCTTAAGTAGCTAAAATCATTATACATTTAATGTTTTATAAGACCTTAATATTTGAAGAAAATGCATGTTTTTATCTGTTATTAATCTATAAAGTCTTAATCTGTTATTAAAGATTTAAATGAAATTAAAATTTAGTTTCTAAGTTATTTAATTTTGCTCATAATTTGTCTTCAAAAGCTCTTAAATTTGGAAAATAATGAATCCGTTATTTTCATTTTTAATAAAACTTTTCACATGAAATGAAGCTAAAAATACAGCTGCCATGTATGCAGATAAACAAAATACAGTTAATAATCTGTTCTTGATTCATCTAGTTGTGGAAAGAAAGCTCTCTTGATAAAAAACAGAGGAAAAGTACTCTTAAAATACAATCGTTTCCAACATCTACGAAAACATTTTGATTTCTTTTAAACTATAAACCTCTCATCGTTTTAATTTCTTCCGAAGCACTTTATCTATCTTTAATAACAAATCAAAAGTACTTAAGAAATAATGAAGCAATTCAATTGGAAGTACATACAACCAATCAAATATAGGTGTCTTTACGATATCTCCTCCCTTACCGTCAATATAATACATATACATATATATATATATATATATATATATATATATATATATATATATATATATATATATATATATATATATATATATATATATATATATATATATATATATTTGATTTATGGAGATGGCTGAATTTTATCAGGAATGTTCTCTTTTCAATTCATGAAAAATAACTGCTTTGCTATAGAAAAAGAACTATACATTGTAAAAATATAAGATTTTGAACTGCAATATAATTAAAGTTCTTCAAACGTTATACTAAATTCATTAAGAATTTCCTACGCAAGTTGGTTTTCGCTTTTTAAAAATAATTATGATTGGTCTCTTCTGAAAATAGCTAAATTAGCTTCAAAGCTCCAAAAATCTTACTGTAAAAATTGTGTACAAAATACAGTCTTACAATTTATCCTCATATAGCAGCATGTGAGGATTAAATATGGTCTTGTGACTGGCCAGTAGATAATTTTGATACTGACCCCTTCAAAGACCATGGTGTTAAAAGGACAGAGTATTTTAACTATCCACATAATTTTTAATGTCTAAAGCGTGGTGTGAAAATATTGAGTAGAAATTACTTAAATTTCTATTGAATCATTTGATAATGATTTTAAATAATGAAGCCAGCACTTTAAAATAAATTAAACCGTCATCAATATTCTATCGTGACATTTTCTTAACCAATTTTATACATTAACTTATAATAAAAAATTTCGAAACTTTAAAATTTATCTCTCAATAAATTTTTATTTTTCCTAAATAGCTATAATTAGTTTTTCATACGCAATAAGAAAATATTTTTCAAGTTTGATTATTTTCATATTTTTGATACACGTTTTGGCAATCGTTATTTAAAAAATACTATCTGATTATCATCAACTCGATTTTTATAATCTATGTTTTAATTTCCCCTTACCAGTTGAATTTAACATGAATATTTCTAAACATAATACTTTTAGGACATCAGTAAGCATTTCTATAATTTATTTTAATATACGAAATTTTTTAAATTTTATAATTATCTTAAATTTTAACTAAAACTCGTTAAAAAGATAGAGAAACTTATCGAAACTAACACAATTTGTACAATAAATTCATTCATTCGTTTGCCAAAGATATTTTTTAATTGCTCAAATTCCGAATAGGGGAAATTAAATATAAATTATAGCACAACATTTATATAGCTGAATAAAACAAAAAAATTTTAATTATTCAGATTTTTAATGATAACATCATATAGGATTTCTATATAATTTATTATAGTAGTTTTATGATGCGTAGTGTATTATGTGCTCATTCAAGCATTCAGCCATTAAAAATATTATCTGTTATATTGATTATAATAAATAAAACTAAATTTTAAAATTCTATACAATATAGGAAACTGATTTTGTGGCTTTTCTTAAGCAATAAAATTTTTGGATCAAAAAATATTGATTTAACTGGTTATTTTAATATGAAACTATTTTATTCTAATCGGATCAAATGTTTCGATTAGATGTTTGACAATTATTGATAACGTTTCATTTATAAGAAGTTATTAATCAATAATAAATTAACCAGCCGTTGATCTAACAAGTAAATGAGTTTAAAATCTTCGATATTTTTCTTAAGATTTCTAACATTTACATTACACTGACTAAAGAATAAATTGTAAAAAAATCTATGGAGATATCCTTCAAATAAAAGAAGTGAAGTCTTGTGTTGCATAAAAATAAAAGCTATTTTTAAAGTCATACTGAATTAAATTTCATCTCTTAACCATATGCATCCAATGAAATATTAAGCATAATTATAAATTTTGTATAGTTCTTTTCTCAAGCAGTTGAGTGTTATTATAAATTATACTTTAAAACATTTAAATGAGCCACAGAATGCAGTAAAAAGTCTCGATATATTTATATTTTATTTATAATAAGAACATTTAATAAATTGTAAAGTGTTCTGTTACACAATACATGCAATTGCCAGTGTTTCTCTTATATATATATATATATATATATATATATATATATATATATATATATATATATATATATATATATATATATGAAATTTAAACATGAATAATTATTAACAAACAAGGTTTAAAAATGCTAATATATTTTACCAAGCTTTTAAATATATATCACATATTTGTGTTTACTTTATCACAATAATATGAATTATTTTGAATTCTTGTACCTTCTCATTTGTCCACTTTCACTTTGAGAAAAATATTTCAAAACATTTCTTTCACTTTTAAGTTAGATGCTGACGAGTCTAAAAACGGAGAGCATCTGATATCAAATATCTATTCCAATAATGAAACTAGTAATTCGAAATATTTTGAAAAACTTGGCTTCTAGCTTTAGAATTTTCCTTAAAATGTAGAACATTAATCTCAAAATCAAAAAGAACGAACTGACTTAATGAGGAATATAAGTTTTGCATCGGAAATGGTTAGTATTTTTAATTTCTTAAATGTTTATATCAGATCCTTAGAAGTTTTTCAACTTTGCATTATTATGTATGCTTTCTTACAGAACTTCCATGGCAATTTATTGTTTACTTTGTATCAATTAGTTTGTTTAATTCACTGATTTGTTACTAATATATTTTATTTGTAATTTGTATATGAAATATTATAATTATTTTTCATTCATTATGCCTTTTTCTATTTTTTCCGCTTAGAAACTTAAATTAATATAAGTTTTATTTAATACATAAAAGAAAAAAGAAATAGATTATATTTGAAGAATTCATTTCTAAATAATTTATTCATTGAATTGTATCCTATGCAGTTTGTACCCATTTTATTTTATAAACATTTATAAATATTAAAACATCTGCAAACTGCATAGAAAAAAATTAAAATTTAATGAATTTAATCAGTTTATTAAATGCGGTAATTCATAATTATTTTGTTTATTTCATGAACTTTTCTAGAAATAATAACTTTTATAGGTTATCATAAATATAATTTATAGCAAAAATTAAACATTTTTCTTAATTTTTAAAATTATAATAATTTCAATTTTTATGTATTTATTTAAATGGTGCAAAACTACTGATATTAATTTTGATACTCTACTTGCAAATCATTTTTAAGAACTTTTATATTTAAATTTGATGACAAAAGAAATGCATATTTAATTTTATATGTATATTATTGTAGTTTTAATATGAGTGCAAGATATAACGATGTTTATTTTTTTATACATAAATTTTGCCTTTATAAACAATTAAAATAATTTTTAAATCTAATAACTTTAATCTGAGAAATATTTGCTTTTACCTTATCAAACCATTTTGTTTATATCAAAAATATATAGCACTAAAATATATATTTAAAGTTAATTTCAATGAATTTTTTACCACAATCTAATTATTGATGATATCATAATTTTCTCTTGAAACGAAAGTTTAAAAATTTTATAATTATTTCAGGTTTTTATTTTCAGTTTTAACGGATTTTCACTGAGAAAGAAAAGGGAAATATCCTGATTCTGATTAAGATTGTGCACTTTTATGTAATTTCAAAAACATATACATTTCAACGAACGGAATACATTACTTTTTGTAACTTCAATCGAAGGTTTTTATTTTTAAATAATAGAATAATTTTCTCAGGACTGTCTTTTGTTTTCATTAAATTAAAAATTTTATCCTTATAATGAATTTCATATGTAATCATAATTTCATTAAATACCAAGTGTTAGAAGGAATTTGTGGAAAAATATATTCTGTGTTAAGTTCCATGATTTTTTTTGTTGTTTATCTCATTTGGAATTTATTTAATGATATCAAGCAGATATATATTGAATAAAATATTTTTCTTTCTATTTCGTTCCCTTAGTCAACTAAACATTATTACGAATTTTAAAAAATCAGATCTTCAGTCGTCAACAAATATTCGAAAATGGGAAAATATATACATAGTTTCTTTGGATTTGATACTTCTACGATATTCTCACCTAAAACTTAAAAAAGTATTCTAAAAAGTGCTGAATGTTTTTAACAAGCATATAAGAAACTTAAAAAAAGATATTATTTTTTTACAAATAATAAATTTGAGTTTCAATTATCTAGCAGGGAATTCGCGTCAATTAAGGAGAAGATATTGGAATTTTACAAGCATGCAGTTCTCTAATTATTTCACGAGAATAACAAAAACTGAATTGCTTGAAACTTTTTCAGAGTTCTTTATCAAAGCTTTAAAATTTTCAATATCATTTCAAATAATTTATAATTTTTATAAAAAAATATATTTTTCCTTTCTTTTCAGCTGATAAAATTTGCTTAAATTCAATAAATTCGAAAATTTCAATAAATTTTTATAAAAATTTGGCTAGTATTCTAAATACATATTTCCAATAAAGTGCAATATAGCGATTTTTATATTTAAATTAAACAATGCAAAAATTAAGTAATTCAATTTATAAAATTAAAAGGGTTAGTAACCCAGAGAAGCCCGGTGGCTTAGTGGCAGCGTTTCACGCTCCCATGACACATGTCCGAGGTTCGATTCTCGGGCTGGGCAAGGTTGACTCAGCCTTTCATCCCTTCTGTGGGTCGATAAACTGAGTACCAAGCATACTTGGGAACTAAACATTGGGGGTCTTACGTTAGGCTGACCACCTAACTGGGACATATGCTTTGCACCTCACGGCCCTCGGTCATGAAAACAGTTATGGGCACTGTAGGCCTTGGCGCAAATGGGTCACGTGAGTTTAGTTTAGTTTTAGTAACCCAGAACCCATCGTTATTAAAAAAATTTATTATGGAAAATAAATTAATTTACTCTTAAGTACAGAGAAATTTTATTTTTACTTTAGATATTTCGTGTGAATTTCTGAACTTTTATCTGCTTCCAGTAATCTCCTGAGAAACTCCCCTTTTTTAAGACTTAAGTCTGAAATATCAAAAGCTCAGAGAAATCATTGTCTTCTATGAGCGATTAAAAAATGCTGATGTATCATTGCTAAACTAGCTTATCAACTGAAATGAATTTTTCAATAAAAAAATTTGTATTCAGTATTTTATCAATAACATGATAAATATGTCCTAAGTAAAAATATTTTAATGAATCATTTCACATACTGTTATAATCTGAATGATTACTAACTCTGAGGCGCATATTATAATATTTTAATTTTAACATTTAATATGATATTTGAAACTTTTGACCTTAAAATGTTGGAAAAAAAATGAAAATAAGGTTATTCCTTCTTCTTTGCAAAAAACGCTTAATTCATGTACCTAAAAGAATATAATTATAATAATATTATCCATAATTTTTGTGTGAAAATATTTAATAATAACTAAAGTGAAGCAACATTAGTATTTCCTAATTCGAAGACATAAATAATTCATAAAAATAATACACTTTTAAAAAGAAAATAATTACACACTGACAAATATTTAATGGCGTTAAATAAATAATTAATAAATATTGTTTCAAAAGTCATTGTATCAATCACTTTATCAAGAGTTAATGATTATAAAATCACTAAGAAAACTTCATTCTATCTATACAAATATCTCTTGATACAGAAATTGATGATTAGGTATTAGAAAGAAAATTTTCAAAGGAGATCATTAATTGTAAAGGTAGCAAAATTGGTAGATTTTTTGTAGCCAAAGATTTCAAAATTCTATAATCTAAACAAGAACGTTGTTGCTGTTTTCGCATTGCCATTGAATGAAGTGAGAAGAAGTATGTAAATTAGTGTATGACATGGTTGAGACATTGGTCAGTCGACAGCAGGAATATCAGTCGTTATTAAAACAGGTCCATGTTGCACATTCATCAATCGTAACTCGTACTGTAGCGAAGAGAAATGGACGTGTTGAAGGAGCTCGTTTGGTATTATTTACTTTACGATTTTAAAGTGGGATTATCAGTTACTGCATTAAATCACTGAATATGTCGTTTGAAGATAGTACTGTGAATGAATATAAGGCAAGGCTTTGATTTTACAAATTCATATTGGGAGATTTGTCCCTATGTGATGAAGCTGGTGTCTGATGGACTAGTCATCAAGTAGTTCACTATGAGCTGTTTCCAACGGGCAACTGACAAATATTTAATGGCGAAACGATCATTGCGGACCTGTACTGTCAGCTATTGGAGCGTGTGCAACAGAAGGAACCAGCACTGGCTAATTGCAAGGGTGTATTGTTCTTAACAGATAACACGAGACCGAATGTCACGCGAATGTCCAGAAATATTATATAGAGACTTGTTTGGGAGACTTAGTGCCATCCTCCTTACTCACCTGACCTTACACCATCAGATTATCACTTCTTCTATTTCCTGGACAATCATCTTCGTAGAAAATCCTTTACTAATGATGCAGATTTGCGCCAACTTACTTGCATTCAAAACCCACGAGTTTTACCACTAGATGATTGCAAAACTGGAGGCACGTTGATAGAAGTTGTTGAATGACGGTGGTGGTTACTTCGAGGACTAACAATAGGCTATAGATATGTTTTTTTGATTTATCTCTGTATTTTTTTTATCTCTGTAGATTATGTTTGTTTTTTTTTTTTTTTTTTTTTTTTTTTTTGATAATTAAAAATGGCAAGAGAGAAGTTTCTTGTTTACCTTGTAATATATTCTTCAAATTATCCTCATATAATATTTAATTTTTGTTATGTGAGTATCTATATAAAATTATGATTACTATTTATGCTTGAATTAGAAGAAATTTTTTCCACTTATGTATTGGTATGTTTATTGACTTTGATAATTCTTGAGAAATAATTAAAAACTAAATATTATTATTAAATTTCTTTTAAGTTTTCGCTTAACTAATTAGTCACTTTTATTAAAAATAAAATTTCTTCCTAAGCAGTCTTATTATTTAATTCTTTCTTATTTTATGTTGCCATATATTTATTCATTATGACATTGTTGCAATCACATGCACAGGTAAATATCTAAATTATATTAAATAAGCCTAAAATACACATATAAAATACATACAAAATAAAAGTTTTTCTTAAGAGCAAATAGGAATAATTTGGTGATTCAAACTTTTATGTAGGAGCAAATAAGAATTCTTTATATGTTCATAAGTTTAATGATAAAATTAAAGAGACTATTTAAGTCAAAAACCTTTTATTAATTTTTAAGTAATTCATAACATATTTATTTTAATTTGGGACAGTTTTATTTTTTAATGATTTTTAAACACCTTCGTAAGGAAATTCAACATTTTGTTAATCTTTTCTGGTTTAATTAATTCCATAATAATTTTTTAATATAATTAATTCTGTAATTTTAATACTAATTTTAATTAAATTTAATTACAAATGCATAACTTTGATTTCTTAGAAAGTTTATCTCATTTATACTTTCTAATAATTTTGCGATTCAAACTTTAAAATAGTATTTAACAAATTTATATAATTTTAAAACTTTCTTTATTTCATAACTCATGTTATTTCATTGACATTTGAAAACTAGGTGTTAAACAACATTTAAACATGTTATGTCTTAAAATATGACATGTTTAAAATATCATATTTCATGACACATTTTAAATATTCATTTTTATAAATTTTATTCAATTCAACTTAATTTCTTTTTAAATTATCTTAGTTGCATTTATCTTTTTAAAAGTAGGCCTAATCTTTTAATGGATAAAAAAATAAACGGTTTGGTTAACGTAATATTCGAACGGAAAGAAAACAATGAAAATCCCCAAAGATTATGGTAATTAGTTAATTAGACAACTATTATATCTCATAATTTTGATAATATTCAGTTTGTATTGCATGAAAATTTGGAAAAGAAAATATAAATTTCGTTTTCTTAAAAAAGGAGGAAGCAAAATAAAAATAGTTTATTATTAATTTTTATTAATTTAGTGTTCAATACTGAAAATGTTCAATACAAAATTCAACATTTTCAGTTCTGTATATAATACAACTCTGAGTACAAATACGCTGTAGAACATGTTAAATACAGAATTGAAAACATACAGAAATTTTAATGCTTATTAAAATTTTCAAGTGTGGGAGTTAAACAAAAGAGTTGTGGCCATGGTGACCTAGTACGCAAAAGCGGCGTTTTTGTAACCGTTCTCATTATGGACTCTTATACTTGACTTAGCCAAAGAGCCGCTGTGAATGAAGCACGTAAAATAAGTCGTGTTTGCAAGCTACTTCAATTGACATGGCGTGGGGAAGCGTAGGATTGATCAAATGTCCTCCTCTCCTATTGACCATGATTCAAAATTACGAAGTGATTACTTAGTTTAGTGACTTTTCAATTGGCAAAAATAGTCAGCAGGAAATGTATAATAATCAAGAGGAAAAACATTACCATTAAGTGATTACTTTTAATGAACTATTTAATTATTGTTCTTAATATCTGTGATTACCAAATACAGTTTTTAAAATATATATCTTTCTCAAACCAATTAAATTTTTACCATTCATTTAGAAATTTTTCATCCGATCCAAAATGAGATTCTTCCTTAAAAAAATATTTTGAATTAGTTGGACTTACAATTTTGCTTTGGATCGACAATTCATGGACTTACAATTTCATTTTGGATCGGTGAAATTTTTCATCCGATCCAAAATGAGATTCTTCCTTAAAAAAATATTTTGAATTAGTTGGACTTACAATTTTGCTTTGGATCGACAATTCATGGACTTACAATTTCATTTTGGATCGGTGAAATTTTTCATCCGATCCAAAATGAGATTCTTCCTTAAAAAAATATTTTGAATTAGTTGGACTTACAATTTTGCTTTGGATCGACAATTCATGGACTTACAATTTCATTTTGGATCGGTGAAATTTTTCATCCGATCCAAAATGAGATTCTTCCTTAAAAAAATATTTTGAATTAGTTGGACTTACAATTTTGCTTTATCAACTAATATTATAATTCAATATAATTTAAAAAGATACAAATTAAAGAAACCATATAGCATCATTTAATTTTAAAAGATCTTTTTTTGTAGTATCATTATTTGCTATTCTTTTGTTAGTGTTTTAAGAAGCTGTAGTGTATATGTGTTAAATTGCACTTCTTACCAATTTTAAAATATATGCTATAACGTAAGTAAATTTCAGTTCTTATCTTTTATTGTTGATCAGTTTTACTTAAATATTTTTCTTGATAATAAAAAATTTCCAAACTTTTCTTCTAAATATTAAATTTTTTAAACGCATTTCAAAAAAGTATATATGTATAAAGCATATGATAAGTTTGCAAAAACCATATTTTGAACAGGTAAATATATTGTTTTACATATGGAATCATGGATTATACGGCACCTGTGCTATATATATATATATATATATATATATATATATATATATATATATATATATATATATATATATATATATATATATGTAAAATTACTGCCAAGAATAAAACAATATAAATACAAAGATTAGGAGGAAAGCGTAAAAGCGTAGAGACCATATCATCAGAAGGTCAGCTATGCAAATTAAACACTCTTTTCTGGCATACAAGAAGAATATTTGTCTAAAGATCTTCGAGCAATAATAAATTTCATAAATTTGTTATCACTTTCACAAATTTCTTATAAAATTTAGATATATAGTACTTGTGGAACTAAATCTTGTATGAATAAACTTGGTATTATTTTTGAGAAGTATCTGAACATATCATACTAGAAAATATTGTTAGATCTGAAGTAACTTGAATTAATAACCATAATAGACCAGTTTTGGATGCTTTTATCAAATAATAGTATTCATTGTATTAGTTCCTTTGTCCTTAAAGACCTTTTCACCAGTATAACAATTGATAAATTAAATGATGTATTATATTTCTATTTTCAAGATTATAAGAATTTATTGAATGTGTGTTGACTTTTAGTCCTGGAATAACTTGATTGAATTGTGTATTTATAATAATTTTATCTATAATGGTGAAAATATATTTATTCAGAATTGTGGTATTCCACAAGGATCAAATTTTTCAAGCAAGCTTGCAAATCTGTTTCTACATCATTTTGAAAAAGCTTTTAGTATCATTATGCTTTTCGATATATAGCTGCCTTTATTAGTTTCAATAATTCAGATTTTGGAGATAATTCAAAATCAATTTATCCTAATGAACTTTCTCTAATTAATATCAATATCTTTGATAATTGTGCTAAATATTTAAATTTATTTATCTGTATTGAAAACTCGATTATTTATGCTGATATTTTTGATAAAACTATTCAATTTAATTTTAAAGTTAACAAATTGATATACTGGAACACCAATATTTCTTTAAAATTTAATGGGAATATTATAGTTAAAGAATGAACCGCATCTACAATGTTTGCAACAATTATAAACTCGCTAAAATTCAAATTAACGTTTAATTAATCATCTTAATGACAATGATATTCCTGTCAATTCTTTTTTAATATATGTATGAAGTAGGGAATTGCATGTAAGACTGAAGTAATGCGTAGTTTTTACAACTACAGAAGCACTGAAGCTCTTTAATGTCTCATAGTCAGCACTTGAGATTTCAAGAGCCTCTGATGGGGAGGGTGAGCTGGGAGATGGTTGGTGCCAGGAGCAGTTTGAAGATGATGCGTTTTATAACACTCTCACAAGAATCCGGAAAACACATATTTCTCTTTAAATGTAATTTAACTTTGAATTTACATGACTTCTTAACTATTTTAACTTTTTGAACTTAATTCGTAATTTTTCAAATTACTTTTAGCAACTATACCTTTATTCGAAATTTTAAATAGGTTTTGATTTGCTGGTATCGATATTTTTAACGTATATCTTTAGTTCCTTCTACTATGGGTTCCTTTACTTTGCTTTGATATGCTTTTCTTTAATTTTTGATGCAAATATATTTATGCTTCTTTACTTTAATACAAACACTCTTCAGAAGAATTGCTCGGAAATTTTTAGATATATGTCTTTCTTTCATGTCCGAAAAGAGTGTTTAATTTGCATAGCTAACCATCTCCCTCCTGATGAAGATGTGGTCCCTATGCTTTTCTCCAATTCTTTGTATTGTATATTATTTTATTCTTGTTAGTGATATATATATATATATATATATATATATATATATATATATATATATATATATATATATATATATATATATATATATATATATATATATATATATATATATATATATATATAATAAGTATATATATATATATATATAGTTTCAACAAAATATTTCTCCAAATCTAAATAATATATATATTTATAATTAAAAGATAATTAAAAGATTCGTATATATTAGAATGAATTTTTAAAGAATTATTTTCATTTTAAAATACTGAATCTTCTTAAAACAAAGATTATACTTTATAACAAATTTTGTAATTTTATAACTTTTCATTTAAACTATATAAAATTATGTTTTTTCATAAAACCCTATAACTTCTTTTCCTAAATACTTAAGAAATATGTGCTTATACTTTGCTTGAAATGTTTTAAGATGCATTTTCTATCATTGCTAGCTCTATTCATATTTAATAAATATGACTTATTAATTTTCTAAATCCATTCATTTTACGCATTCATACATTATTATTTTCTTAAAATACTACATTTTCAAAGAAAAATAAAGAGAAATTTTATAACGTTTTTCTTCCTTACGAAATTTTTAAAGTGCATGTATGTCTCTCTCATTTTTCATTAAAATAACTTATTTCAGAAGGATATAATAATACAGTGGAACTCCGATTGCCTGAATCACTTAAGAATGAATCTCGTTCAGATAATTATTCGGACATTTGGATTTTTTCGAGAAATGGCCTATTTTAATTAATTATTGTATGTACGTTGAAAACGGGAGAAAAAACTGTATATTTTTAAAGAAAAAGAACTTTTAATATCAATTAACACTTTTACGTGCTATGGTACTTACAAGCGCTATACATTAATACATTATCAATGTACAGCTCTGTAAATGAAAGCCATTGTTTGCTGAACATCTCGGTCATAATAAGATGCTTCATTGCTTTCATCCATTGTCGTACAGCCAAATAGCTCATTCGCTTCACAGTGAGAATTTGCATGTGGTCACACTCTGGCCGATCTTCTTCAAAAGCAGTTTTAAAGCCTGCAGATGCTGCACTAGCTGATGGTCTCGTGTCTGCTTCTACTTAGGCATTAATTCTTTTGAATAAATAATCTTAAATAAGTTTACCATCATTTGCAATTTGAAATCTATGGTCTCACTCATAATCTATTCACTTATTTCTTCAGCATTAACTTCTTAACATTCAAAAATTTTCAAAAGAATGTTTTAGATTTCTCAAGTGGCATATCATTCTCATCTTCTTTCTTCTCGTACCTTTCCTTTTCTTGAACTTTTCCTCTTTTCTCATTTTACTTCTCTTCTGCAGTCTATAATTTATTTTTCTGAAATTCTGAAAGCGATTCGAATAATTGGAGTTCTACTAATAATAAAATAATAGGATTTCAGTATTATGTATCTATTAGAATATTCTGCAAATTTTTTTAAGAACGGGAAAAATTATAATACCGTTTGATATTTCTGAGTTTCCTTAAAAATAAATTGTAACGGTCGCACTATGCTTTGATTAACAAATTTAAAATAGTTTGATAAATACGTATGTGAGAACGCAAGTATTAATCAAAATTATTAATTTTTTAATTTAAAATAAAAAAGATAAGTATTATTTTCATTTTATTAAAATTAATTTTATAATAATGGTGATTCTAAAAATTAAACCGTTTTTTTAATAATCAATTAACAAATGAAAAAATTTAAAGAATAAAGAAATCTTTAGAACTATGCAATTTTCATTTATGAATCATAAATCAACGATAAATTATTAAAATTAAGTATCTTTCATTAGTAATTTTTAATTATATAATAATAATAATAATTTCATAAAATTAATTCGTATTATTTTTAATAAAGCTAATTTGTAAATTATCAGTAAAAATATTATTTATATTATTTCTTGATATCGTATTACACAAATGGTCATCTCTCAATTACTTTTTTTTATTTAAATGACACTTTTGAATTCAAATCAGAGTACAGATTAAAAATACTATCAATAGTTTCAATAAAGAGACAAATGGAAGAATGAAATTTACGTACTTATTTTTATGCAATAAATCCCTTCTAAATTCTTAATAAGATAAGATTATTTTTTGTAATGAAGCAGATTCTTTGAAAACTAATTGTAATTTCCTCAAATTTAATAGCAGAAGTAAAATAATCTTGTTATTTTATTACTATGTTATATAAATCTATAAATTTTACATTATTTTTTTATTCTATTTACATTTCAGATTAAATTTTCGCTTAGTTAATCATAAACTTTTTCCAGTATTGGAACTCAGAGTTTTATTTAAAATTTGATTAAATTTGTAGTGACTATTTTATTTTAGTAGTTTTAAATCCATTTTTACTGTTATTTATTATAAGCAAAGAACTTTTTAACCGAGACAATAGCGATGCGCAGAGAACTTAAAACAACATTTTCCTCATAATAATATTATTTAAATATATTCATAATTTATTTACAAGATTTTGTAATATTTCTTTATTATAGTATTATACATATTATTTTACAACTTAGAAATATTTCATACATGTTTAAGATGCAAATATTTAATATCTTAATGAAACTCATAATTACAATTTTACAACTATTAATTAAAGATTTTATTGACTGATATTTTTTAATTGGATGTCTGATGATAATTCGTAATATTCTATAGAGAATGTAAAATTTAAATCTTTATATACTTTTTTTTATCATACCATGTACATAGATGGAAATATATCGTGTATATTCACATGTATCCCGTTTTAAGATCTTTAATGAATTTTATTTATTTATCGTAGCAATTTTTGTGTTAACGGTAATTTTTCCCATTATATCCTAGAAAATTAATTCCAGGATATACAAAATTATATGAAATGTATTATTTTATTGATTAATATATCATTAATATAAATATAAAAAAGTAACTTAGCAATTACTTTCAGTTAGATCATCAGCGAATACTAATATTACAGACACATTTACTTTTAAATCTGAGGGTTTTTACGAGCCGCATACATTTTCATAGTGAAATGAAAAGTTCAAGCGGAATTTAATTATAATTAAAAGCAAACATATAATACTTTTTATAATAGTTCTGTATACAATAATATATTTTGATGTCACTAATTATTTTCTTCATTTTAATTGTTGCTTTTTTCTAAAACATCTTGAGCGTATAAGTTCACTTTGAGAACAGACCGAGTTTGTAATCGTTTAATCATTGTGATTAAGATGGATTACCAAATTAATAAAAGTATATAAAAATAGTCTTAAAATTAGAAAATAATTTTTTCAATTATTTTTTGCAATCATATTTTTTATAATCATTTATTTCTTTTTTTTTAAGCCAAATCATTCGAATAAAGCGTTACGTTAATATATTTGAACATAGTGCAAATTTGTAACCCATTTTCTACAGAATTTAAAAATACTAATGAATATTATATCTGAAATCACAATAGTTTCAAATAGTTTTATGCATCTTAATTAATGAAAAAATACTTAAAAGGAAAATAACATTTTATGATTTTCTAAATAAGTAATTTTGGAGGAAAAGTAAAAAAGTTACTATTGTTTTAGATACATTTATAATACGTTTTTGCAATTAACAGTTATACAAACACATATTTTGAATGAACAGTTTGAGTAAGAAAGATGCAATCAAAATCCATATATGTAAATAGAATCCTTATTCTACATGACCACAAAATGTTTGCTGGGATTGAGTATAGAATAACTGCATGTAATATAATGAAACATATTATGATGTTTGACTCCCACTAATTCAAAACACAGGTTGTGTTTTATTTCTGAATTTTGATTGTATATGCATTAAAACCGAAATTAACGTTTTTTAGAACATAGCATAAATTTACTCGTGCATCTGTGCACATTGTTCCGGAACTCAATCTTTTGAAGAGCAGGATTTTTTACCAGCATTTTAAAATTATTATGTATGCGTAATCGTTGGCGATGGAGAAAAAATATGTATATCATTAGATTCTTCTTTATTTACATGTTTATGAAGTAATTGTGAAAAAACAGTGATGCACTTTTTTAGATTTTTGAAATAGTGTTGTTTTCGCCCGTTGCATCGAAGCTGTTTTCTGTTTTCTCGATGCTCTACTGGCCGAAAGTTATTGAAATTTGGAATGTTATGAAGTTATTAAAAAATGAAGTTGGAAAGGTATCAGTGTTTAATAACCGCAGAAAATTTTCAAGTATCTTGTTTTTAACTGTGATCTATACGACTTCATTTCTTGGTGTAAACAGCCATTATTTTAAATAAAATATCATTAAGAGAATCCAAATATTTTTCCTTAGAATATTCCTAAATTGCTCGTCTATAAACAGTAGACCATATACAGTAGAGTCATGTCATATAGAAAGTCTGGCATACCATATATGAATATTAATTTCCTATATACATAATAATTTCCTCAATAATTATTTTTCATACAGAAAAATATTTTATGAAGATGAACACATATTCAATCTTTTATTACACTTATGCATATGATTAACCCCAGATTTTATTTTTGAAATTTATTTTTCTTTCCTGATTTTTTCAGCCTTTTTATAAGAAAATAAAAAATATCGATTTGTATGAATATTTAAATCAAAAACAATGCTCAGAAAATATCAAAATGAGGGTTACTGTAAGTTTGATATTTCAAAACCTGCTATATATATATATATATATATATATATATATATATATATATATATATATATATATATATATATATATATATATATATATATATATATATATATATATATATATATATATATATATATATATATATATATATATATATATATATATATATATATAAATATATATATAAAGAAACTTTTTATTTATTTCATAAACTTACAGATGATTGATTATAATTTTAAAATACATAATTTATACGTATAAAATAATTCAAATAAAATATATAATTGTACAATTAACATTAAAGCTAGTATAAAAATATTTTTGCTGTATCATATCAATTAATATGGAATGTTAATCAAGCAAATTCTCTTTATTCACTTTTTTTGAAAATTTTAAAAATAATCTTTAATATAATTTTATAAAAAGAACATCACTTTCAAAGTTTGAATTGGTTGGACACTAGCAGCGATATAAATGACTCTTGATTTTTCAAAAACAGTATCATTTAAGTTTTTATTGATAAAAACAATTATAGTAGAATCTTTACTACTTACCCAAAGAATAAAACATCAGATTTTATTTCTTGATACTTCCTATCCTAATGGTTTTTTTAATATTCGAGTTATTTTAATTTGCAATACTTAATTTTGTTATAATGTGATTGATCTAAAACTATAATTAGTGTAAATTGATTAACTATGATTGCTTAAAACTATTCAAATGGTTTTATATAACCATAATACTATTTTTATTTTCTTCTCCAAATTTAGCTTCTGGTATTTCTTACTAAAATCTGATTAAAATAAGCAAGTTTATTTGAATATAAAATATCACAAGAAGATTAGAGATTATTTTTAAGAATATTTTACATAATATTTTAAATTATTAAAATAGTATTCAAGAGTAACTATACATATTTTTGCATTAATTAAGTTAATGAGGAATAAGAAAGTAAATTCAGCAAACTATTTAAGTGTAAGAAATACAAAGCTATAACAAATGCGTTGTAGCAAAACTGGCTGGTTCAATATTATTATGCATTCCACACCCACCTTTTTTGCTGTAGGACTAACCAATCAAATCATCTACTTGCTGACAAAAAATGTTAATATCTATATTTTCTCCTCCCATTATTTTTACACAGGGACACCAGTTGCACAAGAGAAATGCAATCGCATCAACTGATGAAAATTATCTGATTTGGCACATTTTGTCTTTCACATTAGCAAGGATTCTTCGATATCGCGATGAGATAATCATGGATCGGAAGGAAAAGTAGCTACTAGCTACTTTCATTTCACTTGCAATTTTTCTCAACTCGTGCGTTGCAACAAACAAGTTTTTTCACGTGGCCGAGATGAGTTATAGATACTTGATGCAATGAAGAGATTAATATATTGCCTACATTAATTATTTAAATTCTAAATACATAAGGAATGTTGGAAAAGTGGAGGAGCGCGCCCCCATATTACCAGCCTAGCTGGCACAAGACAACAACAACCTATATAGGAATGTGATATCAAACTTTCCATTTTATCAATTTCTGCTAATTATTGTTGAACAAAACAAATATTACAAAAAATAAGAAACTATTTTCTATTAAATCTAAACCTTACGCACATATATTTTTAACATATATTTTGGTTTAAATGAAAAAAAATTGTAAGAAAAACAGCTATCACATTAGAAATTTATTTTATCTTTTTTATTAATAAGATTTATTCTTTATTATCAAGAAATAACTGAAACGCTTGGTTACGCAAGCAATTTTCTTCACGTTTTTATTCAAACAAGCAAAAACACACACACAAATAATGTAAATTAATGTTACGATATTAATTAAATTCAATATCTATCGCATATAAAGAAAGCCAATGATGTCTTCAAATTGATATACTAACCTATAATAAACTATGTAATTCATTTCAATAATAAAATTTAATTATGAATAACAGAAAACTCAAATTTTAAAATGGTATATTTTTAGTTTAATTTAGAATACCAACTGGAGATGTTACAAATTTGAAATATATTATGTAGATAGAATCCTTTTTATGTGTATCCGAAAAATTTTAGATCAAGGTTAATTTAGAAACGGCTTCATGGAAGACAAAGAATCTTTTATCAGAATGTGGGTTTCTAGTTCATTTAAATCATTAGCTATAATTCATTTCCAAATTTTGAGTACTGTATTTTTAACTAATTTAAATTGTAATTATCACTAACTTGTAAAACTGCTCATTCCGAATTCTGTTTGTTTCAAGAATGGAAGCGTGCGCTTACACTATTAAAAGTTAAAATTGTCATTAAAACGTAATCACTAAAGGGTACAGAAAAAATATGTACTGCTTTGGATCCCTTCCCTCCTTTTCACATTTTCACAGAATAAATTTTATAACAAAAAAATAGCGATATTTACATTTACTTTCCAATTTTTGAAAGAAAAATATTGCTTTTGCTCACTGCGAGAATATATTTTCGGTTCTTTCCCACCACCGATCAGAAATGTACTAGTATGCAAATGAAAGGTGTTCCTGTTTCAAAAATTAATAACTTCGTAATGAATGGTATTTTTCAAGCATTTCTAATGTCAGTCGATTTGTTTTTAGCTCTCTTAAATGTGAAACTTTACCTCATGATTCAAAAAGTATGTTTCGAGCTGCGATAAGTAAATGCAACCTAGCGTTGTTTTCCCAAATAACAGTTTTCTTCAGACAACTAAGTACATGTTTTTCACTGGAACCCATATCGTGGCCCATTCGACTACAAAATTATTTATAATTTTCAAATGTAAAATGTTCTATTGACTAGTTAGTAGCTAGTAGATATCGAATATTTATTTCATGAATCATATCGCTCTAATTCATTTACTATTTAGAATAATTAATGGTATATGTGAAATACTTTAAACGAAATTTCAATGCAAGTTTAAATCTAAGTATTTAATTTTAATTAATATTTTTACTAAGATTTGTAAAACCATATTTTGTGAATTCATTTTAATGATCATTAAGTGCAACTTTTAATGTTTTATGATTAATATTATATTGAATTAAAAGCTGACTTTCCTACTACACATGAATATTTTATATAACTTTCTTTACCTTCTCTTCTTTACTAGCGTCAACGTTTTTAAAGATTTATGTTCGTTTACTTTTATATGAAATTTTTATACAATTTGGAGATTAAAATGAAGCATTAAAAATGTATATGTATAAAATAAAAAATATGTTTATTATATGTAAATATAGTTTGAATAATTACCATTTTTGAAGAAATCAATTTAAAGCTGTAAATCAAATTTTTAGAACATATTAAGATAGAAATAAATTCTTATTAAAATTTATTCTCCTTAAAAATATTCATTTGTTCATATATTTTAAGTAGTTTAAAAAAATTAACCTTGGGGTGGATTTACAAAAATTTTATATACTATTAACTGAATTATAAGACTAATGTGATAGTAGTAATAGTACTCTAAATCTAACATTAATTACCTATAATTAATATTGAATTTAAAATTAAAAAGAAAAACATCAAAACTTGGTACTTTTTTTTAAATTTTATGATTTCACTTACAAAATTAAAGTAACTTATCCTTACTTAAAATTCTAAAAGTAAAAATAATATTTTAAGTAATTATTATATCAATTTCTTATATTTTGCTGCTGAATTTACGAATTAATGAGTAACACTCGGGAATTCAGCTCAACAATTTGAATGTTCCTCTCGCACCTCAAACATGGTTGTTTCTTGTGGTTTGGAAGGCTTTTTAAATTGTAAGTCAGTCGAAACAGGTATCGTATGCAAAATGTTGACTTCAGATCGTCAGAAATAGGCATAAATAGGCATACAAAGAACTCCAAAATTCATTCTTCAAAGAATACACTTATCATATTTTTTGTACTGAAGCAAAATATTTTCCTTTTAGATACTGTAATATTCTTAGTAACTTCATGGGAAAATAATATAATTCAATTACAGCTACTCCATTGTGTACAAAGTGAATTGAATTTTAATATTGAACTACACACACGCACACACACACACACACACACACACACACGCACACACACACACACACACACACACACACATATATATATATATATATATATATATATTATATATATAATACAATGAAAGATGCCAAATGGAGAATAGTACATTGAAAATACTAAATGGAAAGAATACATTGAAAATACTAAATGAAAACTATACATTGAAAATACTTGAAAAATTTCAAGGAAAATATCAAGAAATTTTATATTTATATATAGTTTAAAATTTTATGTTTATATATAGTTTTCCATTTAGTATTTTCAATGTATAGTTTTCCATTTAGTATTTTTAATGTAAAGTTTTCCATTTAGTATTTTCAATGTATTGTTTTTCATTTAGTATTTTCAATGTATTGTTTTCCATTTAGTATTTTCAATGTATTGCTTTCCATTTAGTATTTTCAATGTAATGTTTTCCATTTAGTATTTTCAATGTACTATTTACCATTTGTGGCATTTTTCATTGTATTTTATAAAATATACTTTTAACTATACCTTGGTAATACTATTTTAGCTGCTTTTGCGCTAAATGTATTGCTAAGCATAAATGTTTTTATATATTCTTGTGCTTTTCAGTTCTGTATCTAAACTTGCATTATATATATATATATATATATATATATATATATATATATATATATATATATATATATATATATATATATATATATATATATATATATATATATATATATATATATATATATATATATATATATATATATATATATATATATATATATATATATATATATATATATATATATAAGGCATGCTATAGAAATATTAAAAAGGCAAAGTAAAACTTTAATAAAGAATAGATGAAATTCTAATTTAAAATAGCAAACTAAACATAAATATGGAATTCAGTCTCAATATTGTCCCTTTCATCTAAAGGTATTGAACAATTGGATAAAAGTTTGCTGTCCTGGTGCATACATTGGCTCCTACTTTTGTGCTACTGTGGCCAGTGTTTTTATTTATTTATTTATTTATTTATTTTTTGATGTACGCATTTCTAGTTCATTGATATTTTTATTTATTTTGTTATAAACATCTGTTAGAAATGCAATGTTAGTTAATTTAGTATTTCCCAATACTTACTTTAAAAAATTATATTGTATTGTATTGCATTGCATTGTATTGTATTGTATTGTTTTGTATACGTAATTTCGTCTATTGTTTATTTTTAATTCTCATTTCTAAATTCTTTAAAATTAATCATAAGCATTTCTAAAATATAATTTTCATTCAATCGCACGTGTTTTCAATTAAACAAAAAAAATTTACAGTGTTCAAAGAAGAAAATATTTATTGTGTTTGATTCAATTTTTCTTTTATTACATTTACATTTTATATTCTTATTATTTCTGTTTAGTGCATTTTTAATATTGAAATATGTTAAAAAAATTTTAAGGAAAATATTAGTAGAGTTTTATGTTGTTGTTATTTATAAATTTAACTGAAAATTTATATAAAATTGAACAAAAATTTATATTTTAAAATTACTTAATTATCAACCATTATTTTGAAAGGTAATATATATACACACATAAAATTATATAATTATACTTTTAAAAAACATTTGATTATGAATGGATAGACAATTTACTATATTTAGAAATCTTTAGATGTTTTATTTTCAAGAGCATTATTTGAAAGGATATTTTAAATGTAAATGTATTTATTTTGAATTAAAAGGTAAAATATAAAATTTATGAGCTCTATTTAATATTATAAAGTTAACACAGCGAAATGAAAATAATTATTTCATGGTTCTTATATAATAATATGTATTTAGCTTTATGATTTTCATCATAAAAATTAATACATTTTTATAAAGGAAAATCTGTTTCATAAGTTATAATGTGACTATAAATAATCAAAACAGAAATCTCGTTTATTTGATGTATAAAAACAATGTAATTAATATTTTGTTATGATTTTGCTAACTAAATATTTACTTAATGGAATTAAGAGAACTATTTTAATCACAATTCCTGATGAAACACAAATGTTTTTATTTTCATTTGTACAACTAATATTATAAATTATTCAAAAGATAAAAAAGAGAAACGCTCATGTCTTTAATTATTTAAAAATATTTTTCTTTTTAGTTTTTTTTTAATACAGAGAATGAACTTCTGTTCTGAACTTCGTAGAAATATTACATTTCTGATATAATTAATTAATTCTTTATCAAGTCTGCTTGGTTACTGTATAGTAAAATAGAGTAACTACAAATTTGTGAGGAAACATATTTGAATTTTCTATGAAAAATTATAGACACTGATATAATTCTTATTAATGAATGTGATTACTTATGTTTAGAATTTCAGTTGTTAATAATATGAAAGGGCTCACATAATGACTAAAAAATAAACTTTACTGCATATCAATTTTCCTAATTTAAAATTTAAAGGTACTATTCTAAATAACAATTTTCTCCTTTCAAAGAGATTCAAGGTATTTCTAATCAGAAGCATTAGTATTAAAACGTAATATTGCTTAAAATAATAAGAATTAATAACATATCTATATGAATTATGATGGTTATAATTTATTATTAAATTAAAAGACTATAGAAATTTTTAATAAATATAAATTGAGTTTGAAAAATGTTTTAATCAAAACAAATAATTTCATAAGGATTGTAATTTTGAATGATTATAATCAGCCAAATTAATGAAAAATCTAAAATTGAATTTTGAAGACGAATTGCCATATTCACATATTTTATTTTTTCAGTTAATTTTTAGCGACAACCATCTGACAGTAGTGTGAATCTGAATCCTATAGAAAAAGGAAATCACTTTCTTGGCACATTAACATTAATTTCATTTCAGCTTTGTGCAAAAGCATTTATCATCAATTCGGGCTCCCTGATGACTCATATCTGTCATTATAGATCAATGTGAAAATCAAATCAGAATTTTAAATATAAATATGCAAATAATCTTTTCGAATTTTGCTTAATTCACTTTGTAACACCAGAAATTATTCATGCAAAATAATCGATTATAGTGCTGCTTTCCTCTCGAATTAAAATTGTCTACGTCACCTCATGAAATGGCTTAAATTATTAGAGATTTTTGAAGTAACAGTGCTTTTTAAAATTTTTTATATGGCAACGTTCATCCCGTTTTTTTTTTTAAAAAAATAAAAGGTCTTATCACAAACTGCATGTTGTATGGATGTTTTATTTTTAATTGTTTACCTTTTCATCAAAAACGTTTATCATTTTTCTCTAGAAACTAATATAGAAAATCAAACATATATTTAGTTTCTGACATGAGATACAACAAATTATTTTATTATATTTAATCTAAAACTACATGAATATACAAACAAAACAATTTATAAGAAAATTGCATTTAAATAATTCTGTTGAATGCTATTTAGAAATCCATATAAATTCAAACACAAATATTCTCTACAATAAAAAAGCACACTTGGCAGAAAAGTTCCTTATTAGAGAAAACAATACATCACACTTAAATTAAACACAATAAAATTGAGCTCCAATAAGAATGGTGTTTTAAAAATGAGAGTTATAAAAAAATCGGTACCACCGATATATACAATAAATTGGTAGTATCGATTTTCCATGATGTCTAGTTGCTGGGCACAGAAATGGAAAGCGAAGATAAAACACAATGTAACATTTGTTTTATGTAACACTTGTAACTCAGTGTGTAAGGCAATGTAACACTTGTAACACAATGTAATACTTGTAACATAATGTAACATTTGTTTTAATTTATGCAACGATTTCGTGCAACAACTTAATGCTTAAACGTGTCTTTTAATTTATTCTTTAATATTATCAAACGGATTTAATTCTAGAAATACATCTGTGATTCAGCTATGTAGAAAATCACAATTTGAATATTTTATTCGCTTCAAACTGTGACTTTCTACATAATCTTTAACAACCAAACTCGAGGAGGTCATGCATTATCATCAAATTATTATTAATAGCAGCTAAACATGGTTGGATACATGGATCAATGATCTCGTCCCTTATCTCTTATCAAAAACAGTTATTCGATATAATACATGCAAGTTTGTGTGACTACTAAGAGTGTTTCTTTTCTAAATCATGACTCTACCATCATTGTAATTATGTCTTTTTACAATGTTGGATTGGTGACATTCAATCATTGTTTCCTTCAGACCAGCAAATGTTTTGAAAAGCAATCCATTATGAGCCTGGATTCGTCTATTAAGAAGTCAGAAATCTATTGCTGGCTGATTCCGGAAACGCCTTCTCTTGCATGTAATAACGATCACTTATCTATTACTGATTCAGGTGAAAAAACATATAATTGATCGTCCAGGATAAAGACTTGTCTCGTGTAGCCGTCTTCGTACCTCAGTAGCAGAGATTCTTGCTTTTGATACGATAAAATGATGTTTTATACTGGCAAAGTACTTAGATGCATTTTCACCTTCACTCTGGAAAGAGCTAGAAAATTCAGATACCGTAGTTTGATGACGAATTCATCTAATTTTTTATTATATTTTATAAACATAGAATCCCTAAGTTAAAATTGATCTCATGATCTCACACTGCAAGACACATTAAGACATCATTCAGCATCAGTGGTGACAACCCATTTTTATCCATTGGACCATCCTCTCGCCCCCTAAGCGAATTATCTTACAGACTGATAGATTCTAGAAGATATTTTCTGAAAATTTAGATAGAGCACATATTGTCACGGTGTAACAAACCTCTGAATTTTCTACATTTTTTTAATTGCTACATAAATATTCATTTAAATTGTTTACAAAAATATTTACAAAAAAAATTTTTTTAAGTAATATTACAATCATTTATACAATTGAATCTTATTTTTTGCTGCCAATTTTTTTAATTTTGACTTTGGTAAGCATACTACATTGTGCTATAGAAAAGAGTATTTCAAAAATTTTGTAAAAACAAAGTAATAATTACGTACCCTATTCACATATGTCCCCGCATTTCAAAACAATAGTTTGTGATATGCTACATAATTATTTTTATGAATCCAAGTTCATACATAGCTGAAGCTGAATTCAGAAATATTAATTAATAGAAATATTTAAGACATGCGGTATTTTGAAATCATTTATAGTTAAATATCATTCGTTTTGAGCCAAATATTACTGATGTTGCTATGAATCTTATCATTTACATAAGTCCCATCGCTATTTAATCAGAAAAATTAAATGATTACTATTAAATCCTTATTATATCAATTAATAAATGTGAGACTGATAAATAAATCATATAACTGTAAAAAATTTTATTTACATTTTTTTTAAATTTTTGTTTAAAATAATTAATATTCCTGAAGAATATTTTGCGAATTACAAAATTTCTCCCTTTTACTATCAGGAGAAAATCAAGTTTTGTACAGAATTAAAATTTAAAATATCATTTAGATATATTTTAAAGAAAAATTTATTTCCGTTTTAAATAAAGTGAAATATTTAAAGTATACATTGAGTTTTGAAAAAAAATTAATGAATTATCCTATTAGGTAAATAAGAAAGTTTTTTGCCGTTTTGGGGTTGTTATTGAATGTGAAGCGAGAATAAGTATGCAAATTAGTGTATGACGTGATTGAGACACCGGACGGTTGAGAGTGGGAACATCAAAAGCAGGTCCATGGGACGCATTCATCCATCGTAACTTGTGCAGTAGCGAAAAGAAATGGACGTGTCAAAGGAGCTCGTTTAGTGTTTTTTGCTTTACGATTTCAAAGTGGGCTTATCATTTACAGCATCAAGTCGCCAAATATGTCCAAGCGTTTGGAGATAATGCTTTGAATAAAAGTAAGATAAAACAGTAGTTCACTATGAGCTTCTACCAAAACGATCCCTGTGGTCTTGTATTATCAGCTATTGGAAATTGTGCAATAAAAAAGCCAGTGCTGGTTAATCGCAAGGTTGTACTGTTATTAGCCGATAGCACGAGGCAGAATACCTCGCAGATGGCCAAAAATACCATATAGCGAATTAGTTGGGAGACTCTATACCATGCTCCTTACTCACCTAAACTTGCAGCATCAGATAACCACCTCTTCTATTCCTTGAACAATCATTTCCTTGGAAAATTCTTCATCAATGAAGCAGACTTGTACCAAGCACTCACGAACATCTTTGCGCCCAAACCCCTTCAAGTTTTACCACAAAGGGATTTGCACAACTGGGAACATCTTAGTGCGGAAGGTGTTGGATGCCGATGATGACTACTTCGTGGACCTACAATGGGCTAAACTTTCTTTAATCCATGTTCTTTATTGTTATTAAAAACAGCAAGAAAAATTTATTGATTACTATGTATTTTGTTAAACTTCATTTTTGCATTTGTGTGTTTCATTACTTGTACATTAATGCTTTACAATTTTAGAGCAAATTTAGAAAGGAAAATGTCTAAGGAATACTAAAATGATAATTTAAATATCAATAATATAATAAGCTTCATAATATTAGTGAAACTTTTCAGCTTGTATACGTAAACATTTACGGACCACGAAAAACATTTATAAAATTACTTTCTACCGCTTTGAAATAATATATACATACATAGATGCATATATATATATATATATATATATATATATATATATATATATATATATATATATATATATATATATATATATATATATGTGTGTGTGTGTGTGTGTGTGTGTGTGTGTGTGTGTGTGTGTGTGTGTGTGTGCGTGTGTGTGTGTGTGTTTGCATCTATATAGTTATTTAAAATAGAAACATATACTGCATTGAATACTGAATAAGCTAACGAAGACACAGTACAACAATATGACACAAATTATAATAATGTTATTTTTGAAATCTCTGAATATAATTAACTCAGAATTAAATTTTCATTGTGTTTGAAAAATTCCTAAAAGACAAGCACCGTTGTATTTAATGATTCAAATTTCGAAAGCACTTTAATGGCAAATGGAGATTATTTTTATCGATATTATACAAAAAATTTATTTCAAATAAAATTTTATGTCAATGTAGGTAATATTCTCGAGGATATATTTTAAGATACTCACATAGTTTGAGTTTTAGTAAAACTGCTATGCGAAAATATTTTCTCTTATAAATTAAGATTTATGATTAAAAATAAAATATTAAATATTTTTTCATATTTAATCTAATCCTGATATAATAATAAAATCTTGATACTTTTAATAAGAAATTATATTTAATATAAAATATTATGAAACATGCACTATTAATCATTTTGTATACAAGATACAAGCAATTTAGCATATTACTTTAAGATTTATATAAAAAATAAATTAAATTTTTTCTGACAATAAATAAGGATTGTTGATAATGTGTTCTTACTTTTAAGAGATCTTGTTGAATATGAAATTAAATGAAATTTTAAACTATTGTTGTTGTTGTCGTGTCCTAGATAGTGCCGAAAGTTTTCTGTATGAAGGCTGCCAGTTCCGGGGCCTGGAGGCTGTAGAGAATCTCTTGAGTCCGCCAAGTTGAAACAAGGATCTAATGATTGCTTGGCAGTTAAAAATATGGTCTGGTGAAAGTTCAGAATCTGGACAGTTTCTGCAGGATGTATAGGATCTTGTGTTATCAGGTGCTATTTTCATGCCTTTGAAATGGCCTGTTCGAAGTCTGGGTACTATTGAAGATAGATCTGCAGAGTCCTCGTAGCATACTTCCCACCAGAGGCCCGGACATCAACCCCTGGCGAGTCGGCTACCCCGGACGCGGTAACATTATCTCTTTCATATACTATTTCACTATCCATGGAAGATGGTTGCCAGAGCCTCCGAAGAGGTTGGACTTCTGCCTGTTGGTCCGCGAGAGGTATTTTATTTCCCTCCTACCACCCAAAGAAACTATTAAATTATATAAAAGTAGTAAATGAATAAAATATAAAAGTAATAAACGAATGGCTTAAATAAAAAAACTTATATAAAATTGAATTGTAAATGGATACTCTATATATTTTCATATTTTTAAAAAAAATTATTGTAATTTTTCAACTCAAAACAGTAAAATATATATATATATACAGTAATATATATATATATATATATATATATATATATATATATATATATATATATATATATATATATATATATATATATATATATATATATATATATATATATATATATATATATATATATCATTTGAAACTCTAATCTGAAAAATATGTTTGGTATATATAATTAATAGCCAATAATTAAAAAATTTAAAAATTAGAATATTTTAAGCAATATTTAAGCATAAAAATATAAATATAAGTTTGAGATATTGATTTTAAAAAATATATTTTGAATATTATTTCCGAGCATATAGTGATGAAATAGAGAGAATCATTTGGATAAATGTTAATTTTTGAATATTTTAATATAACATTTCGAATTATATTAAACAAAACGGTAATGGAATGGAAAATCACGCTTCAACAAATATAGTGTTAGTAGTATAATACCCCAAAACTTTTTGATATAACACTAATAATATTATTATTGTAGAAGAGAGCAACAACAAAAATGGAATTATCTTCTATTTTCTGTCACTACACGTCAGTATTTAGAAATATATTTTAAAGCAACAAAAACTGTTCTGCGAAATATTTAATTTGACACACACAGTTCAGTTTTTAAGTTTACTTTCCTTTATTCTTTTATTTTACGCTATGAGAACTTACATTTTCTTTTTTAAACGATGCAGCATTCTCAGGAAAAAGAAACACATAAAAATCAAAAAATTCTAATAACTAACTTAAATTCTGTAAAAACCAGTTTTCTGAAGATCATTATTACGGCTATCAATGCAACATAAAGAAAATCAGCGAAATTGCAAAAATAAACTAAAATAATAGGCATTAAAATGTCCTCTAAAAGTGGATTTTATTTCTAGGACAAAATATAATTCGTCTCGCACAAAATTTAGCTCGAAATGAGAAACAAAATAAACATTCGAATCTAAACACTGAAGCGCGCGAAAAACAAGGAAGTAATCGAACAAATCCGAACCAATGAAAACACAGCAGCAGCGTTGTTGCCGATTCTTTCACTAGTATGATGCAATGCACGTGTACTCGTCTCTCACTATTTTTCTAGGAAGTCGGTGAGCTTTACTCTCCAATGAGGAGCGAGGGAAAATTTTAAAAGGAAGTAGGGAAATCGAAACTCCCTCGATTCCTCTTCTTACCCAGTCTCAATATTATCAGTTACCCTCGTATTATCTGGATCTTATCTAATAAAAAAAGGCTTAGTATATTTCCAAAAAAGATCTATCGATTATAGGATTAGCTATTAATAGTTGAACATTAGAGAATTATTTCTTTGTACTAATTAATTTAGCAAGAATATTTGTCCGGAAATATTAAAATGCATCTGATATAGTTCGAAAAATTACTTTTTAATATTATTTTTATAGTTAATATTAAAAAGTAATTTACACTATATGAATTGAAAATTTTTTTCCTATATTAATTAAAAAATAGTTTTTTATCGCCACTTTTTAATTTTATTAATATTTTATAATTTTTTGAATAAAAATACTAAAAGGATAACATATCAGAGATTTTTTTTAAGTTATAAAGACTGCTTAAGCAAGATTTGTAAATTAAATGTATGAAAATAAAGTTAGTGATGCATTTTTACAAGCATTATTATAGCTGTAAATAAATTTTAATTAAAAGTTCCTTGATAATTTATGCAAAATTCACCTGAGAGTTGAGTGTATAATGATATGTGTAGCCACAATTTTTTTATAAATCTTAATTCTTTATTATAACCACATACTGTGCAAACCGCAGTGTAAACAAACAATGAAAACCACAAACAAATCTTAAAATACCTCTTGTTTTCTATTTCAAGCGATATTTTAAGGTTTCTTTGTGGTTTTTCTTTTTTCGGTAATTTAATTAATGCAAATAGTTACCCTCCTTATCATTTAAAAATGTATCAAAGATAATTGGTAATTGGTCTTCCTCTAAAAATGATTACATAGTGTTCACAGATTAGTTTTCACTAAAATTTAGGAGATTTAAATCTTTGTGGAAGAATTAGTTGACTGCAATATACGTCATCAGTTGTCTATTTCTTTTGACCTAAGCTGCTAAATAAAGACAATCGCCCTTTATCTTTATTTAGCAGCTTATAATTATTTTTAACCTTGATCAAATATCGATGTCATCATTTGAGCGGCAGAAAAACATTGCCAGACTCTATTATTGGGACAATTTGGTGGAATCGAGTGAGTTTGTCATCATGGAGGAAAGATTAGTAATTATACACTATTATTAACAACTAATTTTTAAGTATAGCAATTCTCACTGCAGCCAACGTTACGACAACCAATAAAGCGGGTATTGAACCCTACATAATCTTTAATGTATAAAGACCCTCTCAGAATAATTGTTTCTGCTTGGGTTAAGTATTAAACCCACTTATGAGTAAATTATTTTGTAAAAAAATATGAAAGAATACTTCGCAGGTAAATTTAAATATGAACTCCAGTTTCTTAAATAACATTCATGAATTAGATTCGAAAAAATCTTGTGCGATCTATTAAATGATTCCAAAAGCTGCAAATCTGCTCTTCGGCAAAATATCTGTAATAAATATTGAGGTGATAAACCATTTTCAAATGAAATGTTATGATTCGTGAAATCACTTCTTAAACGTTTTTGATTAACAAAAAATGTATTAAATTTTAAAAAATCGCACAGTTAAATTTCTTACATGTTAGCCTTTTTGATACATATAGTTAAAAAAAACTGAGATTATACCAAAGAATACGATATGGCAAACGAACCAAGCGCATTCTTAACTTTGCATGAATACATATTTTGTAATAAGTTCATTAAATATCTGACAAACAAAAGAAATCATTTCCATCTATCATATCCAGAATATCATAAATATTTTCCTTAGAGATATTTTTACTGGATAATATATTTGAATAAATATATATTATTCATGTTACACATCAGAAATATATATGATGGAATAGAAATTACTTTTAGCATTATAAAAATCCCAGGTGAAATTCGACCTTCAAAATAGATACACACAATGACTGAGAATATCTGATTCAGAAAACCTATTTACTAGATTTATAGATATTAACATGCTAATTCTCCATATCACTACTGGTTCAAAATTTCTTTTCTTTTGTCTATATTTTTTTAAATATCTTTTGTCTATATCTTTTAAATATCTTTTGTCTATGTTGTAAATAATATAATGCAAGTAATCGCAAAGAAACACAAAGTAAGTCTATTATCGTCTGTAAAACTGTAGTCTTCTAAGACGTCCGCAATCGTCTGCTGCGCTGCCTTCTGATTGGTGGTTGTGTTCAAGCCGTCCAAAATCTATAAATACACCATGTTCTGTTCTATTACTTTAGTATATGTATAATTTCTTTCTTTGTAACTTGCTTCATTAAATATTCTTTTTGCGATTCATGGACTCTTGTTCGTTTAACGAATTTCAACAGCAGAGCGTGGTTTTCACTGTCATAAATTGAAAGCAGTTTCTAGTTTTAATTTATTGCTTGATAGAATAATTTTATCAATAAGCAATGGCTTCGCCGCATGATTTGTATGGAGTAAATCCATTTGATGGAAAGAACTTTCCTGTTTGGCGGCGACGAGTGGAAGCTGTTTTGTCTGCGAAAGAACTGGAAACATACTTAGTTAAGGAGCCCGATGTGAATAAGGAAGCAGAAGTCGTTAAAGGAAAGAAAGCCTACGCATTACTCATGTCACTCTTAAGTGATCAAGTGCTCGTATCAATGAGTGGTGAAAATACGGCGAAAGAATTATGGGAGAAACTTCATGCTGTTTATGAAAGCAAAGGAGCGGTAAACCAAATACTAACTAGAAAACGTCTTGCTACACTTAAGAAAAACAGAGATGTTCCAATGCGCCAGCACATAGAGGAAGTTTCAAAACTTGTCGCCGATTTACGAATGTCTGGAGCGGAGGTTAGTGATATTGATACTGTCGTCTATATTTTGATGTCTCTCCCTCCAGAATTCGAAAATGTTAAGGTTGCATTAGAGAATCAACCGAGTGAGAATTTATCGTTAGATTTTGTAACTCAGCGTTTGATAGATTCTGAAGCTCTTTTGAATGATTCGAGAAATAAAACAAGTATTCGTTTTATGAAACAAAATGTGGATACTGCGGCTTTTTCTACGAGAAAAGAACTCACATGTTTTCATTGTAAAAAGAAAGGACATACTGCTAAGTTCTGTAAAAAGAAAACGTGCTATAATTGTGGTCGTGTTGGTCATTTTAAAAAGGAATGTAAATTCAAATCTGAATCTAAGACTGATGAAAAATATTCTTCTGCTCTATCTTTTGCTGCTGGCATTTTGACTTTCGGAAGTCCGAAAAAGTTCATTATTGATTCCGGGGCAACATCCCATATGTGCTATCAGAAAGACTGGTTTTCATTCATCAAACCGTCATCAGGAACTATTCGATGTGCATTCCGCTCCACTGCACTGGAAGTGAAAGGTATTGGAAGTGTAAAAGGCAAAACATCTAATGGAATTGATATAACTTTAGAAAATGTCCTTTTTGTTCCTGAACTCAATGGAGAATTAATTTCTGTAAAGAATATTGAATTAGGTGGATATAGTGTTATCTTTAGAAATAAAAAAGTGTTCATCGAAAATGAGAAAGAAAACATTTGTTTGGGTTATCGTGATGATAGTGGACAATATATTTGTGATTTTGTTCCAAATTGTGAAATTTCCCTTACTGCGAAAGAAAATGACTTTGATTTATGGCACAGAAGACTTGGACATTCCTCTAATAAAGCCTTAAAAGAACTTGGATTGCCCACCTTTGATAAATTTTGTGAAGTGTGTACTTTTTCCAAACAAAGTGCTTCTCCTATAGGAAAAGGTCCCAGACGAAGGGCATCCGAAACTATGACATTGATTCACACAGATGTTTGTGGCCCTATTGATCCGCCTATGGCTACAGGTGAGCGTTATTTTATGATATTAATTGATGATTATTCACGTTTTATGGAAGTTCGTTTGCTGAAAAGAAAAAGTGATGTTGTGAATGAGTTAAGATGCTTTTTAAAAGCAAATCCTTCAGTACGGAAAATTAGGTGCGACAATGCAAAAGAATATGTTTGTGGTGAACTCATCAAATGTGCTACTAAATTTGGTGTTACAATAGATCCAGTTCCTCCGTACACTGCACCTTTAAATGGAGTTGCTGAGCGTGCCAATCGTACATTGTTAGAAAAAGGGCGAGCTTTAATATTTGAAGCAAAACTTAGCAAGAAATTTTGGGGATTTGCAATTTTAACTGCTGCATACCTAAGAAACAGAATTCCTAGTAGATCCATAGAAAAACTGTACTCCTTATAAATTAAAATATGGTAAAGATTCCGATCCTCAAAACATTCGAGTATTTGGATGCGATGCATACGTGTTGGTTCCTCCTTCTCAAAGGAAGAAGTTAGATATGAAGTCAAACAGAATGATATTTGTGGGATATTCGACTACGGGATATCGTTTAATGGATCCAGATTCAAAGAGAATAGTGATATCAAGGAACGTTGTATTTAACGAAGAAAGAAAAATGGATTTAGAAGATATAAATATTCTGAATGTGGATTCCATTATTTCGGAAAATGAAAATGATGTTGAAGAAATTGGTGGTGAAGAAAATATTACTGAAACAATTACTACAGAAGAAATTTTGGAAAGACCACAAAGGCAAAAGAAACCACCAGTTAAATATCCTGAACCAGAAGTTTATGAAGCAATGGTAATTTTTGAAGATTCGTTGTCGTTTAAAGATTTATCTGCACTGCCAGAGGAAGAACAGAATCTTTGGAAGAAAGCAAGGGATGAAGAAATGCAGTCCATGGAAAATAACGAAGTTTGGTGTCTTGAAGAATTACCACATGGGAAACGTGCAATTTCATGCAAATGGGTTCTACGCGAAAAACGAGAGGGAAAATATAAGGCTCGACTTGTTGCTCGTGGTTTTATGCAAAGAGAAGGAGTGGATTATGATAAAACATTTTCACCAGTTATCAGTATTCCTGCATTACGTATAGTGTTTACTATTATTCTTCAAGAAAATTTAAAAGTTTATTCACTGGATGTTAAAACTGCATTTCTCAATGGTGAATTAAAAGAAATTATTTACATGGATCAACCAGAAGGATATGATGATAATAGTGGCAGGAAGTGCCGGTTAAAGAAAAGCTTATACGGACTTAAGCAGTCACCTCGTCAATGGTATGTAAAATTTTTAAATTTCATTATCAAATTAAACTTTAAACCATTAAATAGTGAACAATGCATTTTTATTCGTCAGTCAAAAGGTGGAAGAATACTAATGGCACTTTATGTGGACGATTTATTAATTGCGGGTACTGATGATAGTGAAATCAAAATTATAATTGGATTATTATCAAAAGAATTTGAAATGTCTAAATCTGGAACAGTTTCTGAATTTTTAGGAATTAAAATTACATTTACACTTGATGGACTGTATCTAGATCAAGAAACATATCTTTTGAATTTATTAAACAAATTTAAAATGTTTGATTCTAAAATAGTCTCTACTCCCATGGAAGTAGGAGCAACAGCAGCTGATTTTGAGAAAGGAAGTGCTTTTTGTGGACCCTACCGAGAACTAATAGGATCTTTAATTTATATAGCATATACATCTCGTGCAGATATCCTTTATGCTGTAAACTGTTTGAGTCAACTTCAAGAACACCCTACTGATAGTGCTTGGAGTGCATTGAAAAGAATCTTGAGCTATCTGAAAGGTACTTCAATTTTAAAACTGGAATATAAAAAGTGTGTGGATAAAAATTCATGCTTAAATATCTACGCAGATGCTAACTGGGGTGCAAACCCAAATGACAGAAAATCCATTTCTGGTAACATAATTATGTTTAATAATTGTCCAATATCTTGGTCTTGTCGAAAACAAAATTGTATTGCTTTATCTTCTACAGAAGCAGAAATTATTGCCCTAAGTAAAGCCATTCAAGATGCATTGTGGTTGAAAAACATTATTTTGGAATTAACTGATATTAAAGAAATCATGATTTTTGAAGATAATCAATCTTGTATTAAGTGTGTAACAAAGGAAAACAACAAAGGTCGATTAAAACATATAGACATTAAATTAAAATTTATTCTACATATCTTGAATTGTCATGATATAAAAGTTTACTATATTTCATCTAGCCTACAAATTGCTGATATGTTTACAAAATCTTTATCTAAGTTTAAATTAAAAGAACTTTTACCATTATGTGGATTAAAATTGTATTAGATTATATCATGTTAATGTAAATATTGTGTGGATGGCTTGAACGTTTCTAATTTCTTAATGTATATTTTTTTTATTGATTTATATGATTTTATTGTGCATGTTTCTTTGTGATTAAGGGCGAGTGTTGTAAATAATATAATGCAAGTAATCGCAAAGAAACACAAAGTAAGTCTATTATCGTCTGTAAAACTGTAGTCTTCTAAGACGTCCGCAATCGTCTGCTCTTACAAATCGTCTGCTGCGCTGCCTTCTGATTGGTGGTTGTGTTCAAGCCGTCCAAAATCTATAAATACACCATGTTCTGTTCTATTACTTTAGTATATGTATAATTTCTTTCTTTGTAACTTGCTTCATTAAATATTCTTTTTGCGATTCATGGACTCTTGTTCGTTTAACGAATTTCAACAGTCTATATTTGATTCATCAAAATGAATTTACTTCCCATTAGAAAAAAGGTATTAATAGAATTTTTCTGCATCAATCTCTTCTTTTATTTGCAGCTTAATAAATGAGAATATTTATTAGATAATTATAATACATCAGTGTTTTTCAGTGCACATACTGGCCAATGAATTAAGAAAAAGAGATTTTCCCTTAAATTCCTTCTGTTGTTGTTGTGGCTTATCCTTCAAATGTCTGATGAAGTCAGACAAGGTGACTCTAAGGAAATCGAGTATAAGAAGGGGGGATGAGTATATATCCTCTCGGGAAAGTCTCAAACAGTCCAGGATGTGATCAGGAGAAGACTGCTCAGTTTTACATTTAGAGCAGACCTCAAAGATTTTCCTGCCTTCGAAATACGTGAGACCCCTAGTGTGACTGCTTGCTAGCCTGGAAATTGCTGTTTTAGAGGCTCTGTCGCAATTGAGGGCGAATGAAGAGCCAGGCTCTTTGCCCGCGTACCAGTGATGATAGGGAGGAATCCTCCACCCTTTTGAAATTTCAGAATTAACTATGGACTGATGTTCTAGAAATGAAGTACGCAATTTTTTGTATGATATGAGTTACATGTCTTTAGAATGCTCGCTTAAATAAAGTGTAAGAGAGATTCACTAATATAGTAAAATAGGAAAAGCGACAGATTTTTCACCATTTGGAAAAGGACTTAGTGTTGATGCTTATTTGGAACCTCGATTTCGAAGGTAGAAAATCTCACTAGGTTCTCTAAATCAGCTACTTCAAAGGTTTTCAAAATCTGGAATTAGAACCCACAGCACATTCCCAGAAGTTGCAACTGTGATTTGAGCATAGTTTTCCAAGAGTGGTATTGTCACTGTCTTCGATGAATTATAAGCTATAATTAAATTTTAATATGCTTCAAATGATCAAAATCATCAACCAAGTCTCTTGTCAACAGATTTTAGGTCGAACCATGGGCAAAAAATTGCTGAAGATAAGAATACATAGTCGTGTACTTGTCTTTCTACTCTAAATACAAAAATTCGATTGCAAAAGTATCTTGAAAGAAAAGATGGACATCTGAGAATTGGAAATTGACAATGTGGTTGGATGAATCACGCTACATCTTATCTATCTGACTTCTAATACTTTTCCTGGCCACGACACAGATCTCACATCTTAACTCCATAGAATGTGTGAGGGATATGGTGTGGAAAGATTCACCTGTCGGCCTATTCCTCTAAGGCTCGATGCCCAAACAAATAAGAGCTATTATCCGTGAAAAAGGTCGTGCAATAAACTATTTATCTAGGATTTCTAATTAATTGATCAGTGAGTGCATAACTGTGAATTTATTTTTTTTTATTTCAACAACAGGGATATGAAAATGTAATGAACTGATTTATTGAATGCTCCATTATATTAATCCGATGAAACTGAACAATAGGAGAAAAGGTAATCGGTAAATGAATTCATAAATCTGACAAATTCTATAGAAAATTATAAAATGCAACACATTTTATATGAAATTCTTAAAAATATGATTTTTTGAATCAACTTATTTTAATATTCTAATCAAAAAATTTATTTTTTATGTGGTAATTATTGGATTTTTATTTTGTAAGCAGTTTTATAGATTTTACAAAGTAACTATTTTTAATAAATGATGAGTATCTTAAATTGCGTTTTTTAATTGGTAATTTGCCTGTAATTACATTTTTGGAACTTTTCTCTTTCTCTATTGTATTGCATACTTTTAGATTTTAAGACAATTATTACTATTAAAAACAATTAATACCCCCAAATATAGGGATGCTTAAAGACAAAAGAATAAACGGCTGAAATAAGCCAATTTTGTTCAATTCAATTTACAGGTGAATTTAAAAATTTGATCATAAAGAAACAAAATACAGAATACATGCTTATTCCTACATATAATATTAAATGATATATATAGAACGAAAGTGAACCACACACACATTAAGTGCGCTAAATATATTTTTACTCCGAGTGGTGTCTATATAAAATTCCAAAATTTCTAATGAGATTCTTGCAAATACACTCATGTCCATAAATTAAGGATAATTTAGAATCACACAGCAATTGAACTCTAAAATAAAAATTTCACATGTCGAAATTATCACACACATCTTGAAGAATAATATGCAAATTACAAGAAACCACCAGATGGCGCCGATAGTACTTCACAATGACGAGAGTGTAAGAGAATGGTATATAAGGAATGGTTGCAAAGAAGTAAAATTGTTCACAAGCGCTTTAAAAGCCTTTCAGTTCAATAAACACATAGTTATGGCACAAAGGAAATATTTGGATAATGTTTTACGTAGTAGAATTATCGACCGTCTGGAATGTGGACGTACCAAGCTGGAAGTATCCGAGGAACTTGGAATCGCCCAGACTGTCATTTCCTGGCTTTGGCAACGGTTCCAAGATGATGGTAATGTGAGTAGACTTTACAACACAGGTCACTCCTGAGTTACAAAGCCGAATGAGAACCGGTATTTGGCAGTTACTGCCAAAGGAAACAGACGGAGCACAGCATCAGAACTGTCTCGTCAATTCTCTTCAGCTACCAATACGACAGTTTAAAGGCAGACCGAGTACAGACGCTTAGGGCACATTTGTCTAGATCAGATGTGTCAGATGTGTTCCACTTATCTCAACTCACTGTCGCCTGTGGTTAGCCTGGAGAAGAAAGCATGCATTGTGGACACCGCAACAGTGGTCTTGTGTACTGTTTTCCGACGAATCCAGATTTAGCTTTCAGTCTGATTTTCACTAGACTTTCATATGGAGAAGGCCAGGTACCTGTTACCACCAAGAGAACACCATTGAATGACACCGTCACGGTGGTGCAGGATTGCTCGTTTGGGGAGGAATTATTCTGGGTTCCAGAACTAATCTGCATGTTCAGAATGTAACAATGACAGACCACATCTATTGGTATGTCATTCTGGAACAACATGTACGTTTGTTTCGGGAAGTCATGGGTGCTGAATTTCTGTTTATGGATGACAACACCCGTCCTCACAAACATTGCAGATGAATACCTTATATCGGAGGATATCACTCGTATGGACTGGCCAGCATACTCATCGGACTTGAATCCAATAGAGCATGTGTGGCACATGCTTGGCCGACGAATTTCAGCCAGTTAACCCCCTCCCACATGTCTACGGGAACTTCGGAGAGCATTGATTGATGAGTGGTGTAATATTCCCCAAGATCATACCGATAATTTGATACTCAGCATGCCTAGGCATTGTACGGCCTGTATTGCCTCGTCTAGGGGGCATACTATGTATTAACCATCATACCAACCATGTTATATTAATTTTTGTAAATAGGTTCTTTTTTTTAAATTTGCTCCAGGTAGTAAAAATCGCAATTTTTATTAATGATGTCAAACACATAGCATCTTATTTTTGCTCTTTACCTTATGTTTAATAAATAGACTTTACAAATAAGTCACTTTTGTTTTGCTCCTGTCTCTTTCTTTGCTGAACTTGCATTATCCTTAATTTATAGACACAAGTGTATAAAATTTTGAAATTTTATCATAAATATAAAATTTTTTTAAATAAGTTATCAGGGGAAAAGGAATCATCACCCTAAAAAGTAAACAACCGACATGTGAGATCAGATGATAAGAAAATCGATTTTGGTAGACCATAAGAAAGCAAACAATATTGTGTGTGAATAATATTAATAATTATTTCTAAAAATATCAAAATATGTTCAAGAAATTTATCATTTTCAGAAAATTGTACAAAATGTTGAGGAAAAAAAGAAAGGAAACAGAAATTAGGTTTTTATTAACCATGCAAACTGTTTTCAATCAATATATCGAAATCATAACTCAATTTTTACAAAGATTTTCAAATCATAACTCAATTTTACAGTTTACTTACTTCAAATCAAAAAATATTTTTAGTGGCTTAAAAATTAATGATTTCTAATTTATGAGTTTCTTTGACAGATTGGTGTTATATTTTAGATTTTGCAAAATTTGACAGTTTTAATTCTTTAAAAAATCTCTGCTAATCCTTGGGTTTTTCCTAATTTCTTTTTTTCAAAAAATAAATTTTTTGGTTTTGAAAATATATTTTTGGCAATTCGCTCTGATTTTGAATTTGTCTATTTATTTCTCTGCAATGTTGCCCCTAAGGTTCAGAAGCCCTTGGTCTAGGATTAATGTGTAATTTTTTTAACCCTTGTGTCCTTAGCATTCGAATATCGAATGAATTGCCAATTTTCTATTACATTAAAAAAGCTTATTCGAAGAATTTTGAAAATATAGATTAAGGAACAGTTGTGTGACCAATTAAGCGATTTTTCCCTCCAAGTCTATAAGAAGTCATAATGAAATTCCAAAGATCTTCACCCCTTAATATTTTCTTAAAACCAATTATCCTACAATGGTTTCAATATATTTAGCTAGGCCTTTTTAAGCTTGTAAAATAATGAATATATTTTTTACCGTATACAGATCAATATGAATTAAAAATTTAAAAACAGCAGATTTTTGTCACTAAAGAACTAGCGAATATATGATAAACGAAATCTTCTCTATTATCATTAATCATTTACTTGGAGGATGAAAACGCATAATTTCTTTCTCTCACCTGTTTTTTTCCCGTTCCGGTACTCCCTTTTTGAAAAACATCGTAACTCCATAAATATCAGGAAGATAACAAATCCTTAATGCTAAGAATGCTCATTTGTCAAATGCAATGTTGTTAAAAGAAAAAAGAAAACAATACAAGAAATTAATTTTTTTGGTTTAACATTCATCCAATCGATTAAAGCACAACGTACAGAAGAAAGCGTTACATGTTAGATAATGTTTCATTCTCTGAAAATTCTCATAATCTTCGACGGCTGTATCGTTAAGGCTGCAATCAGAATGTATTGATAATGCATTGTATTTTTGTAAAATATACAGAATTATTTTGCGAAATTACAAATATAAATATTTTTGTATCTTTACCCCTTTAGAAAATGGTTTTACATACTGATGTGTACATATTTTTGCCCAGCTAAATTTCGTTAAATACAATGTATAACGGTATACTTTTCTTATGGTGTGGGCAATTTTAAATTCAAAATAATAATAATAAATAAATAAAAAATGTTGGGATTATTTAAAGAATTTACTGAAGTATCTCTTCTAGCTTTAAATATATACTCAGTAATATTTGCAATTATTAATCTATAAAATAGTACTCTGCAATATAGTAAAGCATTAGTAATTAACAAGCTTAGTTTAAGAACAATAAAATCTGTAAAATAAAAAGAAAGAAACGTGTTCTTATAATTTCATATCTTGCTGAGATAACTTTTCTTATGGAGTATGCTACTTATTAATTTGATATAAATATCTATATATTTAATTTTACATTTTTATTTTTCATTTCAAGGAAATAAAATGAATTATAGATAAAAGTTCGATAATTTTTGTATCAATCATGTTTTTATCATCTTGTCTGATAAATCAAGTTTTTATCAGAAGAACTTACCTTGAACCCTTATGCTTGAAAAATGAACCTAGTATGCCCGTTATACTTCAACATACGCCTGTTCTTGCTCGCTCAGAGATCATTTAAGAAGTTTAAGAAAAGACAATACAAGACAATCGATTTCGCCGTTTCCTAATGGTAAAACAGAACTCTTCTAAGTGAAAGATCCCAACTTTCTGCTTTTTGTATGAACACCTATCAGGATGGGTGCTTGAGAGTTATCAAGGTTTCCTTCTTTGTAACACATGAATACGCCCACTGTCAATAAAAACAGCCTCCAGGAAGCCAATTTAAAGGAGGACATTAAAATGCCTCACAACAGCTAAGATGTCTGTTAGGCAATGTGATCTGTCACACGGTAATAAGAAACTGGTGTCTACCTCTTTATAATATACTCTGAGAAAGATGCCATCAAATGTTGGCCCTGTTTAAAAATGTCATTACTTGTTAATAGGGAAAATATACTTTAGGATGTTCCTTGGCGAAAATTGGCGAATTGTTTTTTCGACTAGCTTGTTTTCGTGCATGTTTGAAGAAACAAGATACCAATCAGAAATAAATCAACAACGCTAACTATAGAGAGTCAAATTGACGAGAAACTGAAGGCTATCCTTAAGTATAAGCCACACCTTTTTAAATAGGACGGATTCAGTCAAATGCTTCTTTACTTTTATAGCAGTTTAAAAATGTTACAAAATAAATTGATGTTTTGACAACAATAAACTTAGATGATTCCCTTTTAAATCTTATTAAGCTAACTTAATGCTATACATTCAAAATAAATTTTTGAAATTAAAAAAATTAGATCTAAAAATGTTTCCTTTATGAATGTATAAAAATGTGTAAGGCATGTATGATATTATTTATTTGGTCTTTAATTACTAATTTACTATCTTTAGCAATTCTTTGCTCATTAATACACTAATTATTTCATAAATACACTACTGGCCATTAAAATTGCTATACAAGGAAAGCGGCACACCACACACGTGAAATTTGCATGACAGGTAGAACTTGCTGTGGTATGCAAATGATTAGATTTTCAGCGCATTCATACAAAGCAAGCGACAGTAGCGACTTCTACAATGTGTATAAAACCAGAGATTTGACAGCACTTTTCTCATACTCAATTTCCGTTTCAACGTTGTTTTCGGCAAAGAAAGTTGTTGTAATGCCGCGTGTAAGTAGAAGAAATGCCTATCAGCACGTGTCTGACTTTGATCGAGGAAGGATTATAGCCTACCGGGATTGCGGTTTATCGTACCACAATATTGCTGCTCGCGTCGGTCGAGACCCCATGACTGTTAGCAGAATATGGTATCGATGGGTTCAGGACAATCATACGGAACGTCATGCAGGATCTCAGCGACCCCCATCACTAACAGCAGAGAAGACAGGGGTCTTATCTGCATGGTCACAAGGGATCGTACAGGCATGTCACGAACCCTGAGTCGAGAAATGAAGTCATTTGCAAAGCAACAAGTTTCTGCTCGAACAGTTCGACGACGTTTGCAGCAGCATGGATTGTCTGCACAGCGACCATGGCTTCGGCTACCATTGACGCTGCGTCACAGACAAGAGCGCCTTCAATGGTGTGATCAGCGACGAACCTGGACGCGGGAATGGCATCACGTCATCTTTACAGATGAATCTAGGTTCTGTATACAGGACCATGATGGCCGCATCTGTGTTTGAAGGCATCGGGGAGAACGCGCATTGCCAGCTTGCATTGGACATCGCCATACTGGCCCATCTGCTGGAGTGATGGTATGGGGTGCCATTGGATACACGTCTCGATCACCTCTTGTTCGCATAACCGGCACTTTGAACAGCAACCGTCACATTTCCGATATGTTAAGGCCCGTGTCTCTGCCCAATCTTCGAGGCCTCCCTAATGCTTTGTTTCAACAGGATAATGCACGACCGCATGTTACTCGTACTGTTCTGAACTTCCTTGATACCGAACAGGTTCGACTGTTACCCTGGCCAGCACGTTCTCCTGATCTGTCACCAACTGAGAACGTGTGGTCAATGGTTGCCAAGTGATTGGCACGCCATCACTCACCATCCACTACTGTCGATGAACTGTGGAATAGTGTTGAAGCTGCATGGACTGAGATCCCCGTACGTGCCATACAATCTCTGTTTGACTCCATTTCTAGGCGGATAAATGCTGTTATTGCAACTAGAGGTGGCTGCTCTGGGTACTAATTTTTCAAGATCTATACATCCTAATTTCCTGTAAATGCAATCACTTGCTCTTTCCACTATAATGTATGTGTCCAATAAATATCGTTCTGTTATTTGCATTCCTTCATAGTGTAGCAATTTTAATGGCCACTAGTGTATATTGTGTTAAATTAACTATATAAGTAGGAAATTAACTAATTTGGAACAAGACTGATGTAGTGAATTTTTTTGTCAATTTTTTAGTAATCTATTGAGATTCCTATAATAAGATTTAATTATATTTATAAGATTTGATTTACATGCAGAAATTTATTTCTGTTTTTTTTTTTTTTCTCTCTTTAGCTGTATAAGTTGCAATCAAAAGTTATTCTAAAATTTTCCAAACCTAAAGTTGAAAGTTAGTGGAACTATAAGCCATTCACTCTGAGTGTGTACAATATTTTAGTGAGAATAAAATGTTAGAAATCTCTGTTTAAGTTAATGATATTCGCATTTCATAAAAGGGTTTTTAATTAAAATAAATCTGAAAAAACATGCTAAAAGGAAAAAATGAATACAAAAATCTACTTTTAGAAATATGTAAATTTAGTCAAATATAGTAATAATATATGATAGAAACGATAAGAAGTTAAATTATGATAGAACGTCAAATGTTTAGCAATTATTTCATTTTGTTTCACTAAAACACATTGCTGAACAGTTTTATACACAAATTAATTTTATTACAAATGTTAAAATGTTTCGAATTAGAAACAAGAACAATTAAAAGTTAATATTCCGAATGTTAAAAAAGTATCACAGTGTCCAAAACGCTTTAAAAAATAAAGAAATTATTTATAAATTTATAAGTTTCAGCAGACTCGTGGCTAGAATTTATAAAACTAAGGGATTCTACATGATGAGAGAATGAAACGAAATTTCAAAAAAATGAATACTCAATTGCTTTATTCTTAACCACTTAACTGTGACATATATTTCAGAAAAACGGACCAAAAATGGAAAATTTTTTTGACTGTTTAATTTTATTCTTTATATTATTATAAGAGTTAGAAAATGCTTTTTATATCAAGAATAAAGTTTTAAATACAATAACTATATTTATAATTTTTACATACACATAAAACATTGATTACACAAAAATGTTATTCGTATTGAGCAAATTAAACGAAATTTTGAAGTTAAAATTAACTAGTATAAACTAGTATAATATAAAAACACAACAATATGATTTTCAATACATAAATTTTACAATCTTTTACAGTATGGTATATCCCAAAATAAGGTACTGTTCAAAAGCCTATATATTGCAATGTTTACAATAAACTCTTGCCTCATGCCTTAATCTCTTCCCTTGTTCATCGGTTTTATGACAGCATATAAAACTGCCTGGTTGGAGTAAATTTTTTCCCCATTGATGGGATGTGTTCTGGAAAGTGTCGACCTTTGAGGCGCAATAAGCTTTCACTAGGACGCCCTGGTCCTGATAGTTGAACATTTGGTTTATTTAGTTCAATAACTGATTTTCTGAAGTTCATATTTTTCGTACCTCCTGCTGAAGTATGCAAAATAAAGAAGTTATTTATATAACGCCTGGTGTAGGAGATGGAAAAATATTTTCTAGCAACCGGGAAGTCTGTAAGATGTTGATCAACTTTAAGATAACCTCCCATAGTGTTGTTGTAGTCATGGACTACCTTCAGAACTAAAGTTGGAATTGATAAAAACCTAGGACCGCTTGTGTCATTCATTAGGAAAATAGGGAATTAAGTATCCTAAAGTAGAAACGAACTCAGCGCGAACTTCACAAAATAGAAACGTTAATTTTTCTTCTGCCCGAACTGAGTTCGGGCATCACAAATACTGCACGCAGTTATTGCCCGAACTGAATTCGGGCGACACTGGCAAGGAGTTAATGGCATGTTTGCTAAAAAAAAAACTCTTAGAGGAATTATTTTAGATCTGTATGAAATTATTGTTTTCAAAGTTAAATTTTAATTAAAAATTTGAAATTAAAAAAATAGGATTTTAATATTGAATTTAAAATTGTTTGTTATGACAGGAGGTATTCGAAGTTGCATGATCTCAAAGTGTTTCATCTCCAATAATAAAAATACTAAAAGCATTAATCTTTAAAATATATTCTCTGACATACTTCATGAACATCGATTAAAATAAATATTACACGGAAACGCGAAAAAAACGAACAATACTTCCTGACAATATTTTGTGTAGGTTTCATTTTGACAAAGAAATTCCTTACCCTTCCTTTCTTTGTGTGACCTATAAGCAACAGTTTGAGATATAAATTTTAACCATTTTTCCGAAGTCTAATAATTTTCAATTTGAACAATAATATAAAATTAGTAATTAGTATATAATTAAAGATGAATATTTATCACTTTCAGGTAAATTGAATAAAGGGCTTATCTGATAATAGATCATCCAGAATTCAATAAATTATGTCGTTTTAATTCTGAATTATGGTTTTAATTATATAGTTTTATTTTTTTTAATTTGTTATGTTTAGTTGGAAAATATGAATTTGAAATACACACACACACACACACACACATACACACACACATACACATATATATATATATATATATATATATATATATATATATATATATATATATATATATATATATATATTAATTTTAACAATGATATTTAAAAACCATATGATATTTAAAATTTTAGCTTTAATTAATTAAACACATATTACCTCAATTTTAGAATAATGGTTAATTGTTCATGGCAGAATAATGATTAATTGACAAATATAACTCTGAACTCTATTTCATATTTCATTAAAGGCACAAACAACAAAACTTAATCACTAAATTTCACCATATATAGAAAAAACATAAATTTATATGAATATAATAATCATCTGACAATTTAATGTCAAAGAAAAATATTTGTTGGTTAAATTTTTATTTAACCAACAATTACAATTTTGAAGATTTTAATTACATTCTGAGAGAATATTATCATACAAGTTGGTCATAATACATGTTATCTCAGCGTGTGTATGTGTGTATGTTCTCGTGTAAATTAAAAGTCATTATTTGTAATGATTGTTTGGGTTTTATAATGTTCCAAAAATGGACAAGTTGTATCATTACTTGTGAACAAACTGAGGAGTGTTGATTTTGTCTCTTATCTTATCCGGCTAACCAATTGGTTAAATCAGGTCCATGAAACCTGAATTAACAAAAAGTTCAAAACAAGAAAAGGACTTCGAAACAAGTCCTCTTTTTCATGTACTAAGCAGGAAAGTAGATGACCAGAGATAAAATGCGCGATGTTGCATTACCTGCACATGGGGAAGTTTCTTGTTCCCTTGATCAATTTTAAGACATTTCAAGTGTCCACTTATCAATCTTGATCATGCTGTCTACTGCACACGACTACCCTTAAAAATGACATAGCCTCCAGTTTACCAGCCACCATACAAATCTTGAGATGGAAGAGAATATCATGGTGAAGCAATCGTAGAATTTTGAGCAAATCTCCAAAACTTCAGGGTATTTGGAAATGGGGAGTAACAGTATCATGTGTGTGAGTTAAAAATATTATGGTATTATAGTGAAAACAAAATTTAGAATAGGGAAAAAACATGGAAATTAGAAATGTACTCTTCCTATTAGTGAACCTTATACTTCTATAAGTTCTGTGCGAATTAAATAAAGAGCTAGAAAATTAATAACAGTTTAAAACAAAAATGTAGTTTAAATTTAACACAAATTTATATGATTTTAATTTTTGAGTTCACCTTGGCCTAGTAGTAAGAGAGCCTAGTGTACCGAGCTTAATAGAACGTTGTGATAAAATATTTCTATCTATTCTTAGTAGAAATTCCTGGATTCAGTATCAAATATTACTGAACAAAAGGAGATGTATGTTTTGTTCGTGCATTCGCAGTCGGTGTGGATGCTAAGAAATTTCTAAGGCTTCCTCTCTTGAAGCAATTGAAAACAACTCACTATCTGGTAAAAGTCCTTTTGAATAATGAAAATGTAGAAAATGTAATTATAAAAACTATCATAACATCTTTCAGATGTAAGGTTATTTCATATGGGGTGTCAAAGATTTAAATTTAGAAAGGAGCTTGCTCGAGATTCTTTTTCACACATCACCTACAAAAGTAGGCATCACCTTATTTTTTATTTATTCACTCAATAAGAAAAAAGTATGTGATGCTAATTGTCAAAGTATTTCCTAACAAGAATAAGCATTTTTGTTAAAAGAAAGATAAGAAAAAACTGTTTTGAAAAAACGTATTCAATATTTAATAGATTAATTTTTCAAGATGCTTTTGATCAGGTAAAATGTACATTTTCTAAGAATTTCAGGATTCCTCACTGATTTTGCTGTACAAAATATTTTTAATTGGAATGGAGAAATATTATTATTTTTATTCTTTTACATGCAATTAGACATGCAATTTACTTGTGCATGCAATTACTCTTTCTTATAGTCCGGAATATCATTTGTGCATTATACATTATAGGATACCTAAATACTTAATAAAAAAATTTTAAATGCAATAAGTAAAATTTGATAAAATTTTATAACAATAGGATAATGTCTTGCAGAAATCGACAATTCCAATTTTCTTAAAATATAACAATTCAAAATAGTATCCCCCCAAATTCTAATTTTACCTAACTATCATTAACATGCAATTTAAACAATCATTATGTGTTCTTATCTTTTTAAATTATTCGTTAAAAAACACTTTTTTTTGACCAATGTTTTCTAATTAATGATCAATATGCATGGATACCCAATAATTGCTTAATGATTGTTTTGTTAAACAGGACCTGTATCTGAAAAAGAAAGCAAATTAATTACTACAATACATTTTAATGCTCTTTCCGATACAACAATATTTCGATAACAAATTAAACATTTATTCCATTGCGAACAATATTCTTAAATAAACCTTCCAGATAGTCAAAATTATCATTTTGATAATTATGTTGAATGGATTATCATATTATTTCAATCATCGTTCCACATTTTTTTCTGTTTCAGGATGAAGTGATGTTAGATGGCTGATTATATCTTTATATCGTTGATCAATATTGGGTTGAATCTGTTTTTACGAAAGCTCTTAGTTTTCATTTGGATGTAATCTGTGTATTTCAAAGTTTATGTCACTAAAAATAATATTTCATTAGACTTGACTTGAAAATAGAGTAATACAATATTGTCTACCCTACTACATCTATATATCTTCATACATATAGTACCATGATGATACTGAGCTTCTGATAAAAGTCAGAAATATCTTGCTGAAAACTTTTAATATTATTGAGCTATGTAACTTTCAGCAATTGTGTACCATGATCGAACCTTTTACTATGCAATATCCAAGTTCTGTGATTATCTACAGTGAAATGTCATTGAAACTTTTTCTGCTGTTTCTGTATAAAAGTGGGAATCTCTTTAAAGGCATATTTTTTATAAAATCCCATTTTGCAAAAGTTAAAAATGTATTATCCACCAAATATCAATCAATCTGTTAGAAATAACTCTTGTTTATTCTAAAAGTAGAAACATATTGCGTATATTATAAAAATATCCTGGATTTTTCACCGGAATGATAATACAATTCAAGTTGAGTATGTTAAGGAGTATTAAGATTTCTTTGAGTCATAATAGTCATTAAAATTTCAGCTCTTATTGTATTTGAATGGCTCATTGTGTAGTTTTATTGTGTCTGACATTTGCACATACAATTATAATTCTGAATATTAAATTTTTACAATATGAAAAATAGTGTTTATTAAAGAACTTATCAGTGGATATATTGGGTTAAAACAAAATTAGGTACATAATTTTAAATTTAATTTTTGAATGGTTCAATAAGATAATTTTATGATATACGAGTATTATAAAAATATTATTTATGCTTAAAGAACGTTAATAAAGTACGTTAGTAATAAATGAAATCATTTTCAAATTGAAAAACATATCTATAGAGTAACTAGTAAGAGAGAGAGGTAACTAGTGATTAAAAAAAAATTCCATAAAAATATGTGTGATAAAATTAAATAGTAATATTAATTAGTAATTTAAATTGACAATTTAATAATATTATGTAAAATAATAATTTATAATAACTAATGCAAGAAAAATTTATTTTGAAATGAAAATAATCCTTTTCTAAAGAAATTTTATTTAATAAAAATATCTCAAAAGAGCATAATACTATTTTTTAGCTGTTAATAAATGAGGACTTTACTTTCAAAATATGTGTAAATAAACTTTAGTACATGGGAATAAAAATAGTTTTATATCGTTTATATTCAGAAATTAAAGATATTTGTAAATTTATGTAATAATAATATTTATTTTAAATTAAGGGAGCTTATATTCGCTAAAATGAATTTTTCATTTTAAAAAAAGTTCCAATTTTCTTTAAGCATAAAAATACTTATATTAAAACAAGTAGATTTGTTTCTATACATAGAATTAATTTAAAACTTTTTACATAGGAAAATATTCCGTTATAAAACACAATGATGTGATATGCAGTAAGATTGTAATTTAGTTTTATCAAAAACTTTGATATTTATTATCAGATTATTCATTTAATTAAAAAAAATATTTCTTATGCATTAAAGATACTAAAACAATTTGATATTAATTATATAGATATATATCTTAAAAACATTTTTTTAGTTTTAATATTGCTGGGAAAATTTCAAACTATTGAGGAAGATTTTAAATATACTAACATATATTGTAAAAATATACTAACACTGCAAATTATTTTATTTTATTTATTCCCTTGACTTTGTAAAGCTATGTTGACACTACTTATTTTTATTTCTTATACATTTACGTCTATGAACTTATTATGATTTAGCGTTACAATTTTAAGAGTTTTAATCTTAAGTAAACTTTAAGGCATTTTTTGGATAGTTCGATTTATGCTCTTACACAAATTAATAATTTTTATAATTATCCCTTTGGTTCGGGCGCACTGGCTAGTATCTGCAGTAAAGACATGTTTGTTAAATAATAGACCTGTTTATACACGCAAATTTATAAATATAATATACACATTTACAAATGTATTTCAAAAATTTTATTGAATATCAAATAATTGTCAGGCGATTAGCTCATCTGATTTCTTTTACACTAATTCTGAGCTGTTCATTTCTTTCTTTTTGTGATTTTATTCTTTATAAAAAAAACTGTTAATGAAATTCCTTTCAAAATTTCCATTTTATTTTTATACACTAAAATCGTGATAATCTATATAGAAATCAAAGAAATGGTTTCCATCTTGAAAACTAGATTATTAAGTAAAGTATTCATAATATTTTAGAAAGAAATCTTCTAGTACAAAAAATATTTACTGTTAAAGTTTATTTCTCAGTTTTTCAAATCGATAACTTAAAACATGTTGAGTCAAATAATTGTTTCAATATTTTAATGTATACATATAGACATATATAGACACACACACTTTAGTCACATTAGTGCGACCACCTGTCAAAAGCCAGAAAACCACCTTTAGCAGAGCGGACTGCTGCGAGACACTGGAAGAAAGTCATTAGATTCCTGATGGTATTCACGGGTATGTTGAGCCATGCAGACTCTGGAAAGCTGAGCAAGATTACGAGGGTGAGGATTCATGGCGATAACAGCCCGACCGAGATGGTCCTACAGATTCTCGAATGAGCTTAAGTCAGGTGAGTTTGCTGGCCGGAGAAGACGGTAAACCCATCCTGGGTACTACGCACGTACACTGCCGAATGTATGATATCTTCCATAGTCATCTTCCAAAGATGCCATCTTCCTGAGGAAAAACATTGCTGATATTGGAGTGGCACAATGCACATGTAGTTAGGATGCATCAATAAAAGTAAGATAGGACGGGTGCTTACTTTTATTGATCCATTATGCCTTTCACAATGATGAGTGAACCCAGAGGATGACAGGAAAACATTCCCTAGACCATAATGCTCCCGCCTCTAGCCTGGACCATTCCGGCAATGATTGCAGGAAGTTTGCTCATTGTTATTTTTTAGGCTAAACGCATATATATATATATATATATATATATATATATATATATATATATATATATATATATATATATATATATATATATATATATATATATACACATACGCACACTGTCCAGTTATATTAATTTGAATAACACGCACATCTGACACCTATGTTAAATAATCAATTACAGAAGGCAGGTGGAACAGGAGAGTTGAGCGTATATAAAGAGGGCATAAGGACTTTGATAAACATTGCAATCGTTGGCGTAATGCAGAACCGGAACGATTTATCCAGGCGCCCAAAAATGGCCTGATCATTGGTTTTCGGTCCAAAGGTGAAAGCATATCCGAAACAGCTAAGTTTGTGAGCTGCTTGTGAGCCGCCGTAGTAAATGTATATCGTCCATGGCATAATAGGAATGTCCAAAATTTGAGACGTAGAAAATGTGATGCACCACAGGCCATGGATGACAGAGGTGAAGGATGACTGCGAAGATGCGTTTTAGCAAATATATGTGCTACCGTTGAGCAAATGACCTTCTACATTAACCAATTTGCTACCAACATTGTCTCCCAAACAACTGTGCTGCCAAACTAAACTGAGCCCAAAATGATCGTTGCTGCGTCTGGGCTTCCAAAGCAGACATTTGGTTCATGCACAAATGCTGATTGCTGTTAATTGGCAACTAAGGCTGGAATTTGCACACGATTACTCTAACTGGACGTCTATTGAGTAGCGGCAGGTAACATTTTTCGATGAATTATGTTTTATGCTTCATCGGACAGATGAAAGTTCGTGTATGACACGTATTATCCTTTGTACAAGAGACGAGTACTTGTTCTTATACAAATTGTGGAAGAAATCATTTTTAATACAGTAAGTATACCCAAGTTTGAAAATGGTATTTTAAAACTGGTATATATATAAGTAAAATGGTATTTTAAAAAAGTTTCATTTTTTAAATAAAATGTATCTAACGAGGAAATACATTTAAAATATTGTGAAACATTCTCACTGAAAGGCAGTTAGACTGTTAATAGCTGTCGTAACTGAAAAAATGAATCGTATAATGAAAAATGAATAGTAATTTGAAATAGTTGGCCTCTGTAGGTTTTTTTACCCACCATATGAGGTACTATGGGGGAAAAACTATCTACAGGAAAGTAAACAATAATATATTTTAAAAAGATATTACATCATTTTTACCGTTTTACAACAATAAATAAATTTGGAATTCAATGCCAAATTAAATTTATTATTTTTGAAATTTTTTACAAAGTGAAAATGCATAGTCTTCAGTTGAATTTTCTGTTTCTTGTCATTAATCAATAATTCTAAATTTGCGTTCTATTTCATCCTTATATAGATTACTTTAAAGTAGCAAATGCATTAGCAACCGGCAACTGCAATTCATTATTTTGATAGGAATCATAAATTATGATAATGCGTACAATATCCAAAATAAATAAATATATATATATATATATATATATATATATATATATATATATATATATATATATATATATATATATATATATATATATATATATATATATATATATATATATATATATATATATATATATATATATATATCTATATATATATATATATATATATATATATATATATATATATATATATATATATATATAATTAAAAGCATAAATCTCTATTTATTCATCATTTATAGAAATGAATTTCTACCGTCTGTAAAATAATATCTTTTTCATTTTATACGAGAACTCTAATTTTTAGCACTTATTATATACATTTAATATTAATATCATGAGCTTAATATATAAAAACTAATAATGCATTATATACAAGTAATATTGCGTAGTATTTATGCTTTGAAATTAGAATACCACAACAAATTTTTATGTTATTTTTCACTTGCATGGATGAATAAATGTAAATTTCTATGGAAAAATAGATGCCTAATCTCTTCAATATCAGTTATATTCAGACTTTTCTATTGCATTCCACACTAGTTATTCCTCGATACTCCACAAATCTGATATATTTATAAAAATTCCTATCAACTTATATTAAGGGATACTTATTTAATTGGAAAATTCTTATGTTTTTTTTTACTTTGCATGTGTGATACATCTCTCATCACTAAGGTTATGAAATTAATTTTATGGTAAACGGTGGCTAAAAGACATAATAAAAAACAGTATAATCTTTCGCCAGTTACAAGCATCACATTATGGGTCTATTATTATTGCTTAGTCAGAGATAACAGAGAGCCGCTTAGAAAATTAAAACTATGCATCTTAACATCAAATACGACTCTTGCTTCGTGAAATAAAATGCTCCTAGGTTGCATTTGCATTAGCACTCTATTTACAATCATGTTAGTAACCTATTTTAAGCTGAAATTTGCTATATCACATTAATTACTATTTTAATATCCCATAATTTGATATACATGATGATTTATCAATAAAAACAATGTGATATCATTTTACTATTACCAAAATTGTTTAAAGGTGAATTTATACTAGTAAGTACGTATTCCACTTTAAACAACACTGATGATGCAGTAAGAAGAACTGACATGGCTTTCGACAAAATTGCTCCATCGAATCAGTCAACCCTATTTAGAATTGGAAAATGGAAAGAAAAAATTTACCATTATAAATTCTTTTAACATATTTTATTTGATTAAACTGAAAAAACAGCTCTCATTAAAACAAATTTTAATCCTACTTGAAAAAATTTTGATAACCCCTATAAGCACCGAGTGAAGTTTTATGAGAAAATGAAAATGTGATTTTATTTCAACCAAACGTCATGATATGGTGTAAGAGCAATAACATTGTTATCACTAAATACGATATTAATTGCCGTCAGTTCTTGTCTATGCAAAGAGCAAAATAATCGTAAAAAATAGAAAACAAAGTAAAACATTGCTTCTAATTCCTGGTAAAATTTAATTTTGCATTATTTATCATGAAAATTACTAATTTTTGCAAATATATTGGTTTCTTGTAAGAGTATGCTCAGAATTTTTACTGTGCATTTAAATTTAAGCAAAAAATATTGCAAATTTTTGTAAAATTATGTATTACATGTGATTAATGAGTTTCATATTAAAATATTTTGACAATGCTTAGTCAATAAGTAATTAAAGATTTTCCTACTAGGTTTTACAATGTATTTTGTAATATGTTGTTACATAAATACAATATAATATGAATTTAGAATGAAACGATTTCATTGTAAAAATAATTTGTTCGAACTACACAAAAATTGGATAATTTTACCTTTATGTAATTTTCCACTTATACGTTACCATTCTCCATATATACAGAGTTAAGAAACATCTATTATTTGCACTCGTGATTAACAAACTCTTAAACCTTATAAAAATGTTATTAAGAAAAATATCACAAAAACCTTATTTCAGCTGACTTGTTTAAGATCCTAACTTATCTTAAATAATGATAACATTGAAAATATAATTATCTGTTATAGAGATTAATTTATTAGTTAGCATTCTAACAACTCTCTTTATGATATATAATGTAAAACACATTAACTGTTTACTCAAGAGCCATAGCAGTGCATTCAAAAGAAATAAAATTACGAAAGAAAATATCTCATAATATGCATATTTTCAATGAAAACTCCAATGACAATAAACAGTACTTATAGATTAAGCTCAAGAATGTTTATTTAATTTTATGAATGTGTATTTAATTAAGTCAATAGATTTTCAAGATGAGAAATCTATAAACAAACTTATTCCTATGAATTTTTTCCTTCGTAGAGAAAATAAAATAAGAGCAATTTATTTTAAGTTTCAGAACACAAATCATGCTTAATGTAATTAAAGAAATAACGTTTACCAAACAAAAACAAGTTGTAATGCAAGTGTATGAGAACACTTTAAAAAACTGTTTCTCTAAAGTTTGTGAGAAAGTCTTCTCTGTCTGTAAACATGATTTTCCTAAGGCAATTCTGCAACAAGGAATAATTTCAGGTAAAAATTTCTAGTTTTCCAAAATGAACTTCATCATGTTTCTAACTTCAAAATTTTTCGCTTTGTTTTTTTTCCTAAGTTCATGAACAAATAAACAAATTGCAGCAAATATATATGCCTAGAAATATGTCCTGACGGTGTAGTGTTAGTTGAAAACCAATATCACTGTCCACGGCCAAATGATAATTTATTATGAAACTATAACTTACATGAGAGAGAAATATAGAAAATGTATTTATGTGGACATTTCATATCCGTGTAATAATTTCAGAACAGTAGCTTAATCAGAGTTATTATGATGGAACGAAGATTTCCCAAGTTATATATGATGAGACAAATATATAAATGCTCAAATGCCAAGTTAATTAACTCAATTAAACAAGAAGATGAGAAACATGATAAAAAAGTTAGTTAAAATTTTTAATATCAATAATAGAGTTTTTTATATTATTTATATATGATTTTTGTGATTCTTCTGTACAGGAAATTTGTGCTGGATAAATATAGTTGTATATTATATAACGCTTTGGGATTAAAATTTAATAAAATTTTGAAATTGGCATGTAAAGTATTCATATAATGATTTATTAAAATTTTTCTTAAAGATTTTGAATAACTAAATTACCGATTATTTTTGTTCTTCAATTATTATGAAAATATTCCAGATACCCACTTGTAGCATAAGGTTTCTCAGATAATGCAATGTCCTTTTGAAGAAATCATCATTTCTGAATTGGAACGTAGAGAATAAGCTAAACAGAGATAACTCAGAAAAGACTTGCTTCATGGAAGTTATCTCTTGTTCTTGGAGTTATCTGTCACAGGAGAGAAAGAAGGGCTCGCCTGCTTACAAAATATTTTAATTCGTAGTGACTCATTAGGGAGTCATAGATTGATTTCTATTAGATCGTTAGAGGTTATATTTTTCTTTTCGTCAAAACATATATTAAATGAAAATATGCATCATGGAATATAAAGTCCTATGATAGCAAGATGGTTCTGGTTTTTGTTCAAATCTCTTCCAAATTTATTTATTTCTTCAATTAAATTCCGTGATGAGCTTCGGGAAAAAAATATCAGGTTAACATTTTACTAAAAAGGAAATTCTCATTTGACTTTTGATATAATGTGCGTGTTTAATTATTATCTCATGGAATGAAAATATTAATTTAAGCGAAAAAAACTGTTGTTTGAAACAATTTTTCTTTCCTTAATACGTGTCACTGTAATAAGAAGCTTTCAAAACCATACTTTTATAAAGATTTTGGATATATTGCTTCTGATAAAATTATGTTAAAAGGTAATAATAATGTGCAAAAACTAACTGTCTAGTAAAAAGCTTTTGAATTTCCCATCTGCATTCTGAACACAGAACTATCATACAAATCTCTCTCATCACAAATATTCAACATTAATTTTTAAATATGTCACAGTAATCCCCTTTTATTGATTCGAATGTTGCTCAAAATTAATTTTTAAGGGACAAATGAGCAAGTATAATGGAGTTAAGAATACCAGATTATTCACACTCACTCGATGATAATCTATTAAATGATTGAAACATAGCCGGAAATTTAATTTTAACCTTTCAGAATTTCTGTTTTGAAGGCCACTCAAAAGGGAAGCGCCGGAAATGTTCTCAGAAACATTGGCATCATGCTTACAATCGTCATTTTTTTCATTGGCCGTAAAAGGAGAAAAGTGATCTTGATATCATGGCCGGAGGAGATGCTGGTGAGATTTGTACTCATATAGGATGACTCAAATGCACGCGGGAACAGCTGTAAGTATAGGTTGTCCAGGCTTCTCCATCCGAAAGCCAATCAGGACAAAACGAGGGAATTCGTAGGGAAAGAGGAAACAAACTGGGGGAAAAAACGCTCAGCTCCAATCGGCAAGTAGCAGCGTGTTATCAGTACGGTTCATAAAGCGCATCGCTCTTTCTCTCTGCAGTCAGACGTGCTCTTTTACGAAATCCTTGAGTTTTCATTTCTAGAAAGAAAAACGAAGTAAGCATTTTGTATTGTCTGAAATTATTTAAACTTCATGTTAAATAGCCAGTATTTGGTTGTTTTTATTGAATATTACATATGTGAGGGAATTGAATTAGTTTATTTCATTGTTTTTCTGTTAATTCATTCATATTTTCTGATGCTTATATTTATTTTTGTGATTTAAATTGTTTATTTTTTATAAACTATATTATATATTTATTCATAAAAATTATTTTTTCATTTAAAATTTCTATTGTGAATTAATAATTAAGTTTTAATAAACATATTTAAAAAATTTCTTATATTTAATAAAAATAAAAATTCCTTTAAATATTAAAAAATATCAAGGACCAAAATAAAAAAACTGAAGACTCTGTCTTAAATAATTAAAATTCATTATAGAATTTATTAAATTGCGAAGTAATTATGTAGGATTTTATATAGCTAGTTTACTTCATATAAATGTTAGAAATTACAGAACTTCTCAGTAAGTACTTTTCCTATTTTTTTGACTATGGTACTAAGTAATTTCACAAAAAATAACACTGTCTGCAATTACAGCTTTTTTAAATTATTATATGTTTTGTTGTCGTTTTTTACACAATTCTTTTATACTTTATGATACATAAGATTCATGATACATTAATTATTCATATTTTCTCTCTTTAAAGTATTATTTCATCTATATGTAATGTATTATTCTACTGTTTTTGAAGTTATGTAAAAATTTCATTGTAATATATATTACTGCAATTACATACAAGATTTGAACTATATTGTTTATATATGCTAAATATTCAATGTATCCCTTAAATACATTTAGTTTTTCACATGCATGTTTGAATATTCTATTTTTGCTTAAGCAATCACATTTATTTAAGCAATCTGAGTACCATATGCATTGTTTAAAAAATCGCTTATTGTTTCTCCAAGCATTGTTGTGATCAAGATAGTCGTTATAAGATATTGGGAAATCCCATAAGGAGAGAAAACCCAATAACCTGATAAAAGAAACCTCTTCCCATAAGTTCTGATGGAACTCTCCCTCTCTGCATCCTCCACGTGTTTTTGATATCGTGGGCTTTTCCCTACTTCGAAGAGAGCGGATTTTCATCCGAAACTCAACATCCAATTGTGATCGACTTCCTGTTTCTCATTTCTTTCCTCCCGCTGATTCTTCTCCTGAAGAACCAGTTCTCCCTTTCATCTCCTCGTGAAAGAAATTCATAATATGCAAATATATTTTGTAACTAGCATTCTTTGGCAAGAAGCTTGAGTGCTGTTGGTATTTAAATGGGAAGATATCTAAAAGGAAACATCAACAGGTATATAAATTTTATGGTTTTATTGGATGTTTTTTTTAAATTTATAATCACTGTCAATAACGACATCGTCTTTGCGTTTTTAAAATGTGCAACTATTTTTTTAGTCATTAACTATACTTTCAGAAAAATGTTAGTGTTAAAATTTCAGTTCCTTTTATTTATGAGAAAAATTTTTATGCAGAACAAACTATTAATGGTACTAATGGTTTTATTTTACTAAGAAATATTGATAATTTTGTTTTGATTAGATATATTTATTGCTGTTATCTTTAAATGCATAAAAGTGTCTTAGTTTCTCACAATTATTACTGCTTTCAATTTATACCGCATATTATTGGTAACTAAAAGACATATCAACGGATTTCATAAAAAGTCCTTGTCTTCCCTTTATGTTGAAATAATTAATTTTATTATTTCAAATATAAATATTTGAAATAATAAAATTATTCCTATATTTGTCATTATAGTTTTTGATTTGATATAATAGAAAATGCTTACAACAGTAAAAATGTTATAAATTTTTTGATAAAACTGTATTGAAATTTTAACACATTTCTTTCTTTATTAAAAACTATTTTTTTCATTATACAATTAATACTATTTATTAAGATGATTTATTTTATTTCATATCCTCGAAGAAAAAAATTACTTAATAAAAGATTTATTGAGTAGAAGAAAAAAATAACTGTATCATTCTTTATTGAAAATATTAAAAATAAAATACAGAAAATTCCTGATTCTGCACGAACTTGAGTGGCAAAGCTCATATATTATACATATACATATATATATATATATATATATATATATATATATATATATATATATATATATATATATATATATATATATATATATATATATATATATATATATATATATATATATACACATATATATAAATATATATGTATATATATATTTATATATATGTGTATATATGTATATATATATGGTGGATAAACAATAAAATTATGAAACAAAAATGGTAGATTAATATGAATATGTATTTGAACAATTTATACATAATTAAATGCACTTATTATTTAAGGATTAATAAAATCAATTACTTTTTATAACTTTTCAGAATTACTTCTCAAAAGCATTGAAACACTTCTTTATTAGAGAATGAAGTTTCTGAAATTTGGAACTCTTGAATTATTTTCAAAAAAGATAGTCGGGAATTTACTGTATTTTGATATTTATTTAAAATAATTTATGTAACAAACTACTTGATGAAGAATCTATATTAATAATTATTGCTGTTGTTTCTGCGGAAGAGAGATTATAATTTCCTGCTTAGTTAATATCCGATATTTTAAAACTTTAGTTATCTTTGAAATTTTATTTCTGAATGACATTTTTCATATCATTAAATTACTCAACTTTCTTTGAGATTAAATTAACAGTACTTCATCGAAATTTCATCAAAATAATACAACAAAACCAAATTTTACAATATTTTTACTCTAGCACGAGTTTTCCCCAACAATATTTGTGTTTACCGGCGGCAGCGTGAATGATGTCTTGTTTCTCCCTAGATTGCTGTGAATGGCTTGCTGAAGATAGAATTTGATCACATTCCAATGATTGTTTCGCTTTCTCCAATCACATAAATCTTTACATTTATTAATCGTATTTAAACTTTGAGCTTGAAAAAATTACGAATATCTTCAGAAGTAAACTTTAGCATCCTTTAATATGTTTTAAATTATAAATCTTAATAATATTCGTATAATAAATCGCCAATCAAATCGCTTTATTTTACCTAATTTTAATATGATTGTAAATTCACACAAAATGATTCAAAATTCAACTACAAAACTTTTACTATTCATATCAGTTACCGAAAGAATTTTAAATAATTTCAGTTTATTAATTATTCAAAGGAAAAAGTTATACTTATCGAAAAATATTGTACCTATAGATGAATATTTGTAATATTTTTCGATGTACGTTTATTGCAAATTTGAATTTCTAATGTTCTTCATATTATTTTATATATAATGATAAAAAGTTTTACCACAAATCTATGTTTTTTGGTTTTCTATTATTAAATTTAAAAATACATATTATTATTCAATCAACTGTACATTAGAAATTGGGAAAAATGTTTTTATAAGATATCATAACCGATATATGTACATATGAAGTGAAACTTTCTATATCATTTTTGTTATATGATTTGCAGAATATATTTGAAAATATTTTATGCATAGCATATCTTTGATGATTACTTTTGATTTCAACAATACTTAAACAACTTAAAATGGAAGAATTAAAGTACTATAATCTGTTGTCAAAAGTTAATTTATTAATTATATAATTTTACTAGTTAATAGTTTGATTTCAATGTTATATTTCAAAATACTTCATAAAATATTTTAGTAAGTATTAAATTGCTGAAAAAAGACCAATTAAAGAAAATATTATTAAATAATATTAATAAAAATTACGAAAAAGATTATATCTTAAAAACAAAGCTTAACACTGACTGTATGAAACACTTTATTTAAGATTTTTCTTAATTTATAATTTATTAAATCAGAATTTTTATTTATAAACATGTTGTAAATCAATATTTATCTGCATTAGTCTTTTCTAATCGGTATAAAAAGAAAGGAAAATGTGAAAAAAATTCTTAGTGTTATCATTTAGTAGGATTTAATATATTATAAAATTTTGTAGGATCTAAATGCTTATTTTACGAAGTCATTAAACTTTATATTTTTCTGCGCATTCAAAATTTTGCATGTGATTTATATATAATTTAAGGAATAGTAGAAAATCTCATTCTTTTTATTTCTGAAAATATATCTCTTTGTATAACTTTTTAATAATGCGTGAAAGAAAATATATATATTTTTTTATATTAATTGCATTATTACAACTTAGAGAGCTTGAAATGAATAAAAAAATGCAACAGAAATGATAAAGTTTGACCGTACAGATAACAGTATTTTTCACTGTAGTAAAAATATAATCCTTTAATAATAAAATTTTTTATAATATATGCATAATTATTGCAACAAAGAAAAATATATAATTTGAAAATTTATCTTCAAATTTCACGATACAATCAATGATGGTTTTCGAAAAATTTCCGGTTAATTAACTCATCATTAAAATAAAATATTAATATTATAAAATGTAAAATAAAATTTCAAAGTGGAAGCATTTTTAAAATAAAATATAATTTAAGAAATATTATTATTACTAAATTCATAAACATCAAAATAAATTCAACTATAAATTTCCTAATTCATTTCAATTCCCTATTTACTTCCAAAAAATAATTCATATAGATCAATAAAATATTCTTGAATTTGTTTTAATGCTTAAATTACTTCAATATCATCTTCGTGTTTAATTTAATAATATATTTCTTCATGTCTCATTTCTATTTTCAAATGTAAGCAATTTTTTTAATAAATTTGCTTTCATTAGTGTAAAAGAATAAAACCAAAAACCTAATTCTCTTAAATACTTTTGTGATAAGTAATTAATTAAAAACATTTAAGTCCTATAAAACGTAAACTAATGAAAAAATAATTAAATCATATAAAATTTAAAACAAATTAATTTGTCATCATTATTTTCAATCTAAGAAATTGAAAAATATATTCATATGAAAAATACAAGTCTTAAATTTAAAAAAAAATTATATTTTCTCTATTATAACATTCTCTAACACAGCTATTCCACTAGAAATATGTTTTTCTTAAGTTTTAAATCAATTTTTGCATTTAATTATTTTTTTTAATAAAATTTAAAGAGAATATTGTTTGTATGGGGGAAGATACACTGAGAAAATAATATCAAAGTATTTAATCGAAATTTTTGAATTTATATAGCTTAACTATTATTCATTTAAGAATAATTCGAATAAAAACATCCCTTTAAATATATTAAACAAACACAGGGCTTAAACACGTGGTTACAAATTCTTAAAAATTGTTCTTATTCAGAATTCAATGAAAAGTAGTTTCTTTTTGCATGACATCACTTTCAGGTGAAGATCTAAGACTTTTATTGACATCTGCAGAAATGCTTTTTTGAAAGTTTTGTTAAATATTTATCCCAGAATAAGTTTTGAACGATGGAAAGCGTAATTGCTTTCATATTTTAATTTGCGATATTTTTAATGTGCACATATATTTTAATAGGTTTTCAAACATTAACAAATTTTTGCAGATTCAGATAAGAAAAAACTATGATTATATATATATATATAACTCTAAATGACTATATTACATAAGATTTCATAATTTTCGCAGCGAAAGAAATGGATAAATTACAAAATATGACTGTAAAACTAACAAACATATTGAAGTATGTCTGTAATTACCAATTTCCACAGATTATTTATTCTTATAATATTTCAAAGTTAATATTTTTCTAAATTTTTGAAATGTGTATTGAAAATTTTGAAAATATATTAAAACTTGATTTATTCTGTAAGTATTCACAAGATTTGAGGACTCAAAAGTTTTACCTCTAATTGAATAGAATGAAAAGATTGATACTAATATTAATCTTTTTCTAGATTAATATTACTTAATCTTCAAGAATCTTAAAGAAATTTATATTAATCTCTTCCATTCTAGCCTTTTAAGTGTTTTGTTCCTAATCTAGTAGTAAATTATAAAACATCAGCTAGCTGCAATTTCCTATAATGTATATATTTCACCGCTTTCTTTAGCAAATTTATCACTTATTTGCTTTTGTATGTTAAAATATAAAAATTACTTTTTGCTAATAGAAAGGTTGCCAAAAATTAAATTGTGTAATATTTTATATGCTTAAATTCTATAATGACGAAACATATGTTTCATATATATTAATATTCATTTCAAATGTAAATATTTGCAATGTTTCAATTCGTATACAGTGTTTCTCTTACATTTCTAGGAAAATCAGGAACAGCTTTTGACCCATTTATTAGAAAAGCTCAAGGCTTACTGGCAAAATTACACAATAACTTCAGTTAGAAAAAGGCAAAGCTGTAGTAAAGTTAGCATTACTCAGGGTACAACACCACAAGAAGGCCTGCCACTTTACACCCTATGATATGATATAATAAGTATACTAATTGGTGAATGCTGAGCATATATATTTATTGTTATTTATAAAAATTTAAATTTGTTCGTTCTTAAATTGGGACTCATTCTGTCACTTAACAGTTTTTAATCATTCCTTTGAGATAGAAGGAATAATGAACTGCTGTGCAATGATGTATTTTATGAAGAAAACTTGACCTTATAAAGGAATTAAATTGGTTAACCCTACTATAAAGTTTTTACCAATGATATAGCCAATATTGATAATCAATCAAAATATTCGGTATTAATATTTGTAAGTATATATGAATCGAGTTGGTTGCTTCCGTTAAATTAAGCTGTAATAGTTGATAAACTCATTTGTACTATTGTAACCAAATATCGTTGGATGTCTTTAGCATTTAAAAATATTTGTATAATTATGTTCTTGTACTCTAATTGCTTGTTATCTACTGGATAACATTACGGATCTAGATTTGTTTGAAATGTACTTGAAAGTAACGCCTCCTATTTTAATACTGTTTGTTTTGTTTTTTTATCACATTGACAATTATGCTGTGTTGGTATATTCTAAAGATCTCCTGTGGACTGATGACTAAATTCAAAATTTTAGTAGATAAGAAAGTCAGTAAAAAATCTAGTTTATATCTTTTGACCTTCGCACCTTGCAGAATGTATTCTGTTATCCGTTGCCAGTGGTGATGGAAATAGCAGCCAATCATAAAACTAGTCTGTACATAAACGAATATGATTGGACTCTTCTTTATAATAAACGTATAGCGGTTTGGACTTAAGTAATCGTAAGCTTATAAATGATCTCATTTTTTTTTATTTTCCCAACCAAATTACTGTTCAAGAAGTTTTAGGTGAGTTTTTCGACTGAATATTTTTAGGATAAAATCGATTTTTGTTTTTGTCTCGAAATTAAAAGTTGTTCCTCACTTTGAATATTTTTAAACGAGACTAAATTTAGAATGCATAACATCATAAAGTTATGCATATTAGACTCTCTTTAGCATCCAATAATTTCTATAAATATTTTCTCAAACAATCTGAATTAACATCAGTTATGCGTACGTAAAAACTTTTTATTCTTTTCGTATATTAAAATTTTTCAAATGTTTTAACTAATTGAATTATCATTTGTTACACGTATTATTATGACGTATATCCATTTTATTTTAAAATTATTATTTAGAGAATTAGTTGTGAGATTGATATAGCAGACAAATGTCTGAAATTTAATATTATTAGAATAATAATATTAGAGATTTGTTCCACCCATCTCTAATATTATTATTCAAATGATATTAGAGATGGGTGAAACAAATAGATTTCTGAATTTATACTACTGACAGGTGTTACAAACTAAAGACTAACTGGTATCACAGATTAATTAAGGAATTTAAATTACATATTGATAAATTGATAGTTCAGTAATTGATGGATGATTATGGTTTCAGTTAAATATGTAACACTTAATTTTTTTTAGTGAATGCGCAGGAATTACTATGGTAGGTATATTTAGAAGCAAAGTAATCATAAATATGGTTTGATCTTATATGAATTTCAATATTAACGTAAATAATTTTGTGACGAGATTACATTTATTTAAAAAAAATTTTTTATTAACTTTAGAATCATATGAAATTTATTTTAATTAAATAATTGTTCATAATTTTGAATTAAAATAGGATTTTTTGGTTAAACTACAGTTAATTTAGCTAACTTCTTTCAATGAAATACTCATATTTAGAAATTGAGGAAATTTACAATGAAAATTTTATTCTGTTTTTGATAAAATACTTTTAAATTTTTAAAAAATTTTAATTTCAGGCTTCTTTTATTATTAAATAAATTTATTGATTATATTAGTAAATAATTTAAAAAGATTGAATAGAAAGATTGAAAAGATTGAAAAGAAGATTTTAAAAGAAAGTTTATATATTAATGTATATGAGCGTACTTTGCTTATTACAAACTCTTCAAAGTTTTTTATAATATTATAATATTATATATATATATATATATATATATATATATATATATATATATATATATATATATATATATATATATATATATATATATATATATATATATATATATATATATATATTGTTATTCATTACTCTATATATTACAGTCAAAGCAGAAAACATTAATTTTTCTGTCCTATTGTGGTCTAGTTTTTACAGTGAAAAAAAATTTAATTATATTTATATGACTGGATATAAATTATTTTCCATTTTAAATGAAATCAGTTCGTTTTGTAAATTTGTTAGATCAAGTAATTTACGTTAAATGTGTTTTAAAATTATTTGTGATTTTGAAAGGAAATTTTTTTATCTTAAATGATTATTTTCTTATATTTTTATGAAAATGAAGGAGACTTAAATACTTACCAGATGTTTTTAAATGAAAATAAATTATAAAATTGATAATTTTCATCCTTTGATCTATTAAATTTAAAAATCAAATTTTTACAGACTAATAGAAATATACATTTTTTAAAATTGAAATGTTAAAAGTAAAGATTCTTTTCATATTTTGCATGTAACTTAAGTTAATCAAATTAATTTCACATGGATACAAAAAATTAATAATTCTACTATTATGATAAACGTTTTTAGACTAACGTGATTTCAATTTTTCTAAATTTTTAACTGTCATTTTAAAATAAAATCCTTATTGAATTTCAAAAAAAAAAATTTAAGAACTCAATTTAATTCATGAAATCTGTATCTATGATATTATATAAAAAATAATACAAATATTTAATCATTTTTTAAATTATTAATTCCTTTCTAAATTTGAAATTAAGTTTTTAAAAAAAATTATTTTATGGAAACGTAATTCATAACAATGGAAAGTGTAAATTATTTGTATGAATAAACATCGATAGTAAATACAAAAATATATAAGTTTAAATTAAGAATTTTTTTTAATATTGCTATTGATAACTTGATACATTTATTTAAATCTATACAATCAAATCGAAGAAGTTATTTTTAAAAATTTAACATGGTAAAATTAACGCATTTTTTAAAAGATGAAATAAAAAATTGAGAATAAAAACTATTTTAAATCATAAAATTTTAATGAAATTATAAATTTTTTTTTATTTTTAGCTGTTTGTAGAATTAAATATACTATTTGTTCAAAAGAAAAATTTTATTTAAAGAGCGAAAATTGCAAAAAAAACTTAATTGAAATTCATTTGAAATTTTAGTTTTATAATGTAATGCTTTAATGTGAAATTTTAATCCAAGAATAAAGTTTTCTCATTGTGTTCACATGACTCTGGTAGCTAAAAAGTTACATTTTGTTTACCTCACTCTGAAACTTAATATTTTATTTGAAATATTAATGCAACATGGCAATATATGTTATAATTTATATTTTAAAGAAGTAAAATGTTACTTCATAAGCAATCATGAATTATGTATAAAGAGTGTTCTTAATTTTGAGAATTTTGTTCATTTCACTTCATGCATCACAATGATTCAATATGAAAAAATGTTAACCATAAAAGTCTTGTTCTAAACTGGACCGAAAAATGTATTGAATGCAATGCAATAAAAATGCAATGAAGCTCACCTTTTACACCAAGCTTGTAAATATATCATAAAAGAGCTTGATTTTTTTGCCTGTAAATTTAGTAACTTTAGAAAACAGTATTCACAAGAATATTAAGCAGTTCTTTTATTTTACATGCTGCATTTCTTTTTTTTGTGTGTCTTAGAATTAAAGTCTAATACAAAGCATTTCAATGATTCTAGGTTAAGGAACACCATGAAAGAGCCTGAAAGCTTGAAAACGATCATACCTTGGATCCTGAAGGCTTGCGACGATGGACGGTATCCGGAGCTGATGTATTGGGTAGATAGAATTAGTAAAGTGTTCTTTTTGTCCTGGATTCATAAATCGTCTGAGAATTGGAATGAGTCGATGTCCAAAGTCTTTGAAGATTGGGCAGCTTATAAAAGTGAGCTCAAATTCCTTAATTGCCACTCTCAGTAAATGTCTTTGATCTCGATAGCAAGCATTAACACTTAGCATGAGTTCATGTAAAAAGTTTGAGTCCTCTTTTCAAAATATCTTATAAACAGTTTATTAACCTTGTAAAATATGATTGAATCAACGGTATTAAGAAAACTGGTGTCACCGATTGTGAGGAGCAAATAATAATACCTCTTTAGCTTTTGTTATTTGCAAATATAAAAGGTTGAAAATACTCCAAATTACAGTTAATATGAAATCATATTAAAATCCTATTATAATAAATATAAATTTATGTTTAACTGTAAAAAATAAAAATTAAAAGCCATACTAATAGTAAGTATGTAATTAAGTTGAAATGACTCTTCTAAATTGTAAAAGATAACTTGCGGATATAATTTATATTCATTCCTTAATCAATAAGAGAAAGAGAATAATATTTAATTCTCAGCGTAAAAAATATTGATATTTCCCTTTCAGCTTTAAGTTAATTAATGAACTTACTTAAAATAAATAACAGTATTGACGGTTTTATTTCAATTTATTGTGTACTTATATTTACAATTACTAACACTATTAAATTAGATAAAAATTAATTACTCATTTCTTAATGATTCAAAAAATTAATTTATTATTAAATATCGCTAATGTATCAAATTAAAGCAAATATTCAAATAACTGTAGCAGTTAATCTTAAATGGAACTTACTCTCTCAAAAATGCTTCTAATGAATCGATGCATAAAAAAAAGTAGCGGTTCAACTTAGAGTTTTAAAACTTGGTTTGTAATGACGGGAATAAATATAATGAGTAATACAAACTAAACGGACTTTACAAACTTTAAAGGCATCCTTTCCATTTATAGCGTTGCCATTCATCCACACATATCTTCATATTATTATGTGTGTATAATATGAAAATATGAGTGGAGGAATGGCGACGTGTTTGTCCCCCTGCCTTCACACATACCTTCTTTATTATTCGAAGATTTATCAGTTACATGAGGGGAGACCTTTTTATGTGTTAAAAATCTAATTGATGTATGTAATAAATCGATGTAATGCAATTGTAAATTTATTCATATTTCTTTTCTTGCAGAAAAACTGGGTGAAAAAGATGCCAGAGATTTAAAAGCTGCTTTCAGAAATGCACTTCGCAGCAAAAAGAATCTAAAGCTCGTCAAGAAAGATAAACAATACCGACACTGGCAAATATTAGGTAATTTATTTCTCATATGCAAAAAGAGAAATTTCTTTAAATTTTGATTTTTTAGCTATTAAAATCCATCTATATTTAACCGGCAAAGGAAAAAGTTAAATCAAATCTAGAATTTTATATAAATTAGACCATAAATAATACCATACAATTTGATTATTTTTGGAATTTACAAAATTACATTATTTATGAATCAAATATTTTAAAGTATAGTATTCTAAGAGACATTTATACAAGAAAATATTGTTTTATTTATGGAATATAGATGTTTTTAGTGATTTAATATCAGGAAATTCAATTTTTTTTTTTTTTTTTTTTTTATTTTAACTCATTTCATTTAACATTGAAACAGACCGGTGAGAACAAATCCAACAAAATGTTTTTTTTAATTATATAATTTCATATTTATTTCAATTTCAATGTTTAAGTTTTCTTTAAAGAGTAGAAAAATTACAAATGAACTTTAAAAAAATAATATAATTAAAAATACTTAAAATGACATGTTAATAAAAAAATTCAATATACTTTTTCTAAAAAACGTGAATTTTGTTCTAAGCATTAATTTTATATTATAAAATGCTTTTAACGATATGCTTTCTTGATTCTTCTATTTTTTAACTTCAAACACTAAAATTGTAAAAAAGAAATATTTTATGATTTATTATAGCTGTTTTCTATTTAAATGCATTGGACTTTTTGAAGAACGTAACATGCTAAATACATTGTTTCAAATACAATACAACATATAAATATATTTTTTACGAAACTATTTTTCAATTTTCCATGATGTGTACATTATTATATACATAAAATTAAGTAGTTATAGTATTTTGATTTTTTTTTTGATAATTATGTATCCAAATTTAAAAATGAATTCTTTTAAAAATCAGAATTTTTTTTCCAGATGAACAATCTGTTGAAGACAACATCCCTTTAGACAGAAGCAATAACAAGGTACGTTCAAAAATATTCTTCCTGTTTAAAATACTATAATCTGATAGAAAAATTTATAAGACGACAAAATTTGATTGTCATTATATAAAACTATCACACAGTTTTGAAGAGAATAAATAATTTAATATTTTCAAAATAAATTATTCAATATTCATTTTCTCCAAATGAGAAATAAGAAATTAAAGAGAATTCAAAATTTTCTTCAGATGAAAGAAAATCTGTTTTTTTTTAACATAATGTAAAGCATTTTAATACTTTTTATCTTCACCGTTGTAAGGCACTTTAATATCTTTTATATTCACCATTGTGTTGTTGTTGTATTGTTTCTAATCTCAGATGATGTAGCTAAGCTACACCATCTCCATAAAACCAAAAATGTCCAGAAGGTCCAAAAATAAAATTGGATCCCTTAAAATCTCAAAGACTCATGGTAAAGAGAAGGGGGCAGCTTCAACTGGTCTGATGACCTAGGGCACCAATGGAAGAAGACTGACTCAGCCCCGAGAATAAATGATTGTGAGACACTTTAATATCTTTTATATTCACCATTGTGAGGCCTTTTAATATCTTCTATATTCACCATATTGAGGCACTTTAATATCTTTTACATTCACCGTTGGGAGGCACTTTAATATACAATAAATTGCCTTCATGGAGGCATTTTCATTGATTGTGGGCTATATTCACATTTGTCAAGGAAGAAACCCGAAAAACTCGCAATTACCCACCCCGACAAACGCTCAGGCTTAGAGGTAAAGCGCATCATACATCTCAATAATGGCTGAGATCGAACCCAGGATTTTATGCTCTAAAGAGAGGTGTCCTACCTCAAGGGACCGGGGAACTAATAGAGTATGCATTTAAAAACAATTGCGACTGAACCCCTTATAAGTTATATGTAATAACAGACAATTTTTTAAACCAAAGTTTCGGATGTTTTCAGTTATTAGAATTCAAAATCATTAGTTTCGAACTTTAACTAGCACAAATTTATTTAAAGCAATTCATTTATTACTTTATTAACAATTTTTTTCCTTATTCATTTTATTTTTTATTGATTAGTCCTGTATAAGAAATTTAATAATATTTGTATGTTACTTTATTGAATTTAAAAGTTGTATAAAGAAAATCATATTTATTAACCTATTTATTATTTTCTAAAAATTCATGTTTTAAAATTTACAATCAATTACAAATTTGATTATATTGATAAATGTAAAAACTTGTCGAAAACAATATTTCGTTCACATATATTCTCCTTCTTATATATGTGTGTGTATGTTTATATACATATATGTAATTTAAATTCATTCTTAATTGTCATTTTAGATATTTATAATAAGATGATAAATAATTTTTTATTAATTTGGTTCTAAAAGCATCTCATATGAAAAAAACCGCTTAAATTATTTTAATAATGGAACACATTTAAAAAAATTTAATGACGGTTTATTTTGCAGGTGATAAAGCCGAAACAAAAGAGAGGACCAAAAAAAGGGTCTCGCCGATGTAACACCAAAAGAATTGAAACAAAAAAAGATGATAATTCAAACAGTGATTCCCGGTCTATAAATTCTACAGTGCCCATCGTTACAAATTTCACACGATCATCGATCACTCCATACACCCCCAATATCGATAGTAAGTTTTATTCATACAATTTCTTATTTTAGTTTATTATGAAGTAAACAAATTAGCTAGAGATTTATTTTTATGCCAATTTATAAGTTGTATTCTTGTTTTAAAAGGTATTCTTCTAAATCCAAATCCATTGCCATCCTACAATTCTGTGTTCAATGCAAGTCCACCAACACCACCCACACAATCTACAGATGTGCTTCTACAGACTCTAGGTGAGTTCATTATTATTGTTTCCCATATTTATAAATTTTAGGAAATAATGCTAAATGTGTTTTTATTAAATAAACAAATTTAACATTTAAAAAAAAATCAAATATTGCCTTATGCGTTAAAGACAGTAAAAGGAATGACAGTTTCATTTCAATTGAACCGGGGATTATGATTAGAACCATAAACTGTACGATTTTATATTTATTTATTTTTATTTTCTTCCTTATTAATTTGAATATAAATTTATGAATAGATAACAAAACGGCAAATTTAATTGTTCTCGAAAATTAATGTTACTAATTATTAAAATTTCATAAATAATCCGATTTCGGTATTAGAATTGTAGTACCAAATTTCATATTAAATTTTTAATTCCTAAAAATATTTTCATTATTTATATATTTGTAATGTATTATCTACTTAACTGTAATATTTAATAATTTTTATAAAGGAAATATTTTACTAACATTTCATTCTCTCAAGAAATCTAAGATTTAAGTTTCGTTACTTTTAAAATGTATTAATATTAAACTCAATAATAATAAAACTTTTCTTCAATTTCACAATATTTCCAATAATCGAAGATATAATTTCACTGAGATTCAAAAATCATCCTGTCAGTTAACGCAAGTATGTTCAGCTTTATTTTATCGAAAGAAATATGAAAATCTGCAAGAAATTATCATCCATGAAATTTATAGTTCTTAATATATAAATTCTAAAAAAGATTTAAAGATATAGTTCATACACAAATTACATACATAAAAATAGTTTTATACATTGTTAATAAAATTATAAGTTTTAATAAATATACACACTAAAAACATTCAAAATTAAATTTTTCAAAAATTTAAGTAAATCAAAATATAATTTTTATTAGTAGAGCTTTTATGAGAGTACAGAGTATATTGTACAAATAATAATTGAATTAATGACTTAACTTGCCTCTACGTAAGCAAAATTATGATAAATGTTGTATTTATTATGATTTTTAATTATCTATCTTAATATACTCGATGATTATATTTAAAATTGCAATTTTAAAATGTCATAAGTAACCACAAGAAAGTTTAAAGGGAAAAAATGATGAAAATACAAATAAATAAAATAAATAATCCGGGTAACATAGCGGAAGTAAAATATAGGAAGGTAATAGAAATAGTAAATAACAATTGTTTCGCCTTTTCTTAAACATAAGGGAAAAAACCTTTCTGAGAAAAGTGAAGGGAAGATTCCCATCATCTAACTAAAATGTTTTTTGAATGCAAAACTATCTTTCGTACTATAATCCCTCAGTATGACTTTTTTCCTTCTACCAAAAACAAATCATCTATTCATTGAATGCTCATGTGAATATTACATTTAGTTCCTACTTTAAAGCGTCCAAAATCAAAATCTCAATCCCATTCTAAGTAAACAATGAATTTTTTAATGGTTTTGTTGGTATTTGAGAACAACTATGGATTTTAAATTTAAATGTAAAACATTCTTGAGTGATTCCGCAAATTTCTGAGAAAATTAACTGCAACGAATAAAATTAATATAAAATTATAAAGATTAAATTATATAATGATACCACATATTAATATTGCATTTTTTTTTACAGTCGAACAATCTGAATTCTTTGGCTTGCCGGAATTAGAACAAATTCCTTCCCCCTGTCACAGAACACCATCTCCTCTTCTAATGCCATGTGCAATGGAAGGAATCCAAGAAACAGCTAATCAAGTCTCTTCTGTTAATAGTGATATTAGAGCATATTCACCCATGACTCATGCTCCCCAACATTCCAACGCCTCATATCCGGATAGTTCTTTTTTAACAATTAATGAAGTCCGAAAAGAGCAAGTAGTACCGACCGTGAACTTTGATTTGTGGAACTATGAATTGAGTCTGGAACATCCTCAAATATTCCACGAAATTCAGGTAGACTCTAAGCAGAAAGAAATTGAACTAGAAACTGCCCACCAACAAAACTCGGATCAAAATCCCATGTACAATTTAGTACTAGAAGAATCTTTGAACAAGAAAGCAGAATTCATACCAAATCATCCAATGCTTTCTAGTATGGACGATGATATTTTTCGATACCTCTGGGACATTCCTGAAATGATGAGGTAGATGACATAAAAAGTATAGCTGATATTTCTGTTGTGATAAAATACATTTAGTTCACATCACTGTATGAACTGATTATTATTTGTGATAAAGTGTATTTAGTTCATTCAACTGTTATTAGCATTTTTACAATTGATTTGAATATTGTTTTTTTGTGATAGAAAAGCTGCAGATATTTAGCATTTCATTGTGAATGAATACATTTGATACATCGTCAACCTGAAAAAGCTGTAAATATATTGTCTCTAACAAAACGTCATTTCATAAGAAATCTTAATAAAATGTGTATATATCTTTTTACATGAAACATAATGTCAAAATTGCTTATTTTTGAAGAATTCTCTGTGTATATAAATATGATTCCTGAGATTTAATTTTTACTATATGATATTCTAAGTATATAATAAAGTTTTTACTTTTTAATCTGTTTATTTATTTAAAAATCGGGTTTCAGTAGAGAAAGAATTTTCATAAACAAATAACAGAACAAATAATAATAGTAACCCTCAAATGACAGGCTGAGAAATCTTTTAAAATTATTGGCATACTAAGGCATAGTAATAGACAATTTTCTTTCTAAGCGAACTATGTCAACAATTTTTTCAACAAGTTAGAATTAAAGAAGTCTTAATCCATAAAAATGTGTTACTCGGTAGATAATCAACTGTACAAAATTATTTGAACAATAGAATAGTAATCAAAAGTAAAGTATAAATTATTCTACTAAGTAAATAATCTTACATAATGCTTTAAATTCTTCTTTAAAACAGTTTTATCCGAGAAGACTCAGATATTACTTTTCCAAGAACTTTATTTCTCATATATTTCCATACCTTTTGGTAAATATCACCATGTTTCACAGTTGATTTTAAATTTAAATTTCAGATGAAAAGTGCTTTCAATGATATCATTCACTTAAAAACATAAAAACTACTTAAGAATAAGACAACTTGTAAATTTAAGACATCACTAAATAGTGATAATCCAATACAGAACATAATCCTTATTAGAATATATTTTTGTTCCTGAAATTGTAGGCAGTTCTTAATTACATGACTTTATAGACAAAAGCCTATTTGTCACAATTTTAAACTATATATTTAGGCCTCTTTTTCAGCAAATAATCAAATTTAAACTACTTTTGTCGGTAATTAAGGAATATATTCAAATTCTGGAATGTAAAATCTAAACTGGTTCCTTATATGAATCTTTTATGTGCATCCATAATCTAAGCCTCAAGTACAGTGAAACTAAGTAGGCCTATGTTATGTGTCTGAAAGTGAGATAATCCTTTATAATGAGAGAAATTGTTATTATTCAGTATTTTTCTCCTTCACACACACACAAATTTGCGATATGAAATTCAATACTCTTATATACCAGCACAGTAAGTCATTGGTATTTGTAAAAACGGAAATACTTGTATAAATTAGATTTCAATAAATGTAACCAGAGATATGTTGCCTAAAAAGAGAAGATTTTTCATTGATTAACGATTGATTGATTAAAGAGAAGATTTTTTATTTCATTCAACTTTTCGCACCTTCACTTAAAACTAATCCAATTGAATCGATCTATTAGATTTTTGATATATTTATGAGAAAGCACATCAAATTATCTTTATTTTTATATGATCAGAATAGATGAAATATCGGCCATTATATTGAGATTTTTCTCTTCGCGGTATCAGTTTAAAGTAACTCTTAGAGTGTTAAAGTATTTATAAATTTTATGCACAATATCGGTGGTTTCAAATTTTTTTATAGAAATTCTCTCTTCATCTATATACAAAAAAAAACAAGGAATATTTTTAGCCCAAAGAGCTTTCGTCACTAAACTTGCTTATATGTAATGTGGTCGGCCATCGATTATCATGATGACCTTTGAAGCGATTAAAGAGATTTGATTTTAATATCCACACACACACACATTACTCCTTGTATTTTCGCCTCTAGAACCAATCGCAACAATTGTAATCAGTCAGAATTTTGATCAACTCAAATACAATAACTAAGATAAACGTATCTGATAAAATTTAATTAGAAATTTATTATCAAATGTAAAGTTTCCGTTTCAATTTGATTTCCAGTAACACAACTTACATCTATTTTCAACAGTAAGGTGAGAAAAATTTTTAATTAATGTCATTGGAAAAATCACAAAATCACTTATATGTTAAAGATTCCCAATACGTGATATATTTAAAATCGGAAGAATTAAGGGAAAATGTTGCAGAAAATGTAAGCTTGAAAACTTTTAGAAGATAATTAAAAAGAATAACAATAGAAGAAAAAACCTTAATACTAAAAAGAATAAATTTTCTATGGAATAACAGTTTTTCATGACAAATAAGTTTATTAACATTATTTAAAATCATTCTTTTTTTTAAATTCAATGACTTTTAATTTCTACGGAAAAAAATCATCAAATTTGAGCAATGACGTACACAAAAAATTTTACTTCTAACTTCAACCTTTAAATAAATTTAAAAATAATCTGCTTGAATGCTAACAAGCAGTTAAATCTTTTCCTGTTAATGCAAGTTGTAGAAAGTTTCCGAATTTCGTCTGCTCAAAATTAGTAAAAAATATGTAAAAAAAAATTTTTATAATCAAGTGATGAAAAATTTATTAATGACAATAAAAGTCAATTCGAGCATATAAATTTGCTATTAAAATAAAATTTCTAACACACTTTAAAAATGCTTTGTGTATATGATTTTTTTTTTTGTTGCTATTTATCAAATGCCTGAACACGCACGCATATATTTGTATGTGTGTTTATTTAGATAATCATTCGTGGAAAATGTTTATGATAAAGAAATATCACACAAAAGTATTGAATTTAAAATAAGTAGATGACATAATGGGGTAGGCGAGCCAATTCAATAATTGTCTCTTGGTGATAGGCAAGTATTCCTATAAGGATAGCGGGTGTGAAATACTCGCCTATCACCAAGCGACAATAATTTACTTATCATTGTCTTGTTTTTTAGATGAGTTTTACTTCAATAAAAGTATATTAATTGCGAATTGATGTATATTAATAAACACGTTACATGAAACCATTTTATATGTTCAAAATACTACTGTTGATGCCATTATCAATATTTTCCTTGTTACTTGAATTTTTATATAATGTAAGTTTTTGATAAATTATTTCTAAGGATTTTTGCTTATGTAAAAGTTCAACATAGGAGAATATTAATATTTCATATAAGGTGAATGCTAATTGCAATATTAATATGTAAAAAAGTAACCGATCCACTTTTATTGTATCGAAAATATGTTCTTGGAAATTATAGGTATTTAAGATTATTGGTCTAAAAATTTGTCAAGTGCAATGCAAACGCATTTCATTCATATACACACATACATACTATATATATATATATATATATATATATATATATATATATATATATATATATATATATATATATATATATATATATATATATATATATATATATATATATATATATATATATATATATATATATATATATATATATATATATATATATATATATATATATATATATATATATATATATATATATTGCTCTGTTTACTTGACGTGAATATTCTGATTGCTTCATTTCGGTTTAAATAAAAACTTTTTTCTGTTTAAAATGTCATTTTCGTTTGCTTTATAAATTTATTTATTTTATTTTTATTATTCATTTTTAAAGAGTTCTATTATTAAATTTCATTGAGTATTTACTTAATTTATATACATATATATTGATACTTAGAATTTCCGATTAAATTTTTTCGTCTAAAAATAAATTTGTTAGAGAAACAATTGAGGAATAATTGTTAAAACTATTAGGAAAATTAAGACATTTATTTAAATTACATTTAACTTTTATCTAGTGCTTTTAGATGGCGCCACTAAGTAGAATTATTTGACAATCATTTGGGAAAATACTTAATGTGTCAGTGTGTGTGTGCATTCGTCTTAAAATTTGAATTGCTGAAATGTTCATTCCTTGAACAAGATTAATTTTTACCCCATTTTAATTATTATTCTGATAACATGATCATTATATTATAATTATTTTTGTTTTTAGAATCCAAACGTTGCCTAAAGTTTAAATAATGAAATTTTTAGACACAGAATTCAAATAACACAAACATTTTTCTTTTTACATTTGCGTTGGTTGCGAATTCAAGAGAAAAAAATATGACAATTCTCCAAATTTGAGTGAGTTAAACTTGTATTCCCTAAGCAGTGTTAAAATTTTAAGAGGTTAAATATCTAATTTCTTTATTTTAACAGTATGGATGAAGGAGAGAATTTTGTAAGCATAAAACTGGAAGAAAAGCTGTGCGACAAGCAACTATTTTAGAAATACAAGTTTAAAAAGAAATTTTTTTATAGATATAAAATTAACGAACTTTTTTTTGCTCACAGATTTTAAACTGATTTTAAGGTATGGACGAAAAAATAATGTTTTAAAGGAAGATATTCCCGAATAGGAAATAAATATAATAGTTTTAAAATATTAAAAAAAATGTTAGTTTTAAAAATTTTGTGTATTTAAACTTAAAATAATTACATTTAAATTCTGAAATTATAATTACTGATACTAACAGTCTCAATCCATTTGTGATCATATTGTCTATAATAAATTTGAAAATAAAACATCCAATTACCTAAAATTTCTATACTATGATTAATATACTTTATTTCTAGATTTTATACGTCCTTTTAAAATACTCTTCGTAATAATGCAGTTTTGACTAAAGAAAAAAGTTTGCTTATCTTAAATCTTTGCCTGGTGGACCAGATTTTAGTTCCCACTTTCTGGAGATACTTATGACTTGATAAAATAAAAATTTGTTCGAATAGATTTAGTAATTTCTCTTTATATAAATAAACTTTGGGAACTTAAGCCAGAGAAAAACTCTTTAAATGTGAAATTATAGCGCCCCATCATTCATATGAAGTCCGTATACAAAATGTAAATTATTTAATTAGTATCTTGTGTGTTAACTAATGATCAGCAATTTCAGAATTATTACCAAATGATATGAATTCAGAATTTAATAAAAAAAGAAATTCTAATAAATAATACATTATAAGAAAACTTTCCTACTTTTGCAAATTAAAGAGTGATTGTCATAGATGTCATAATTTATTTATAAATTCTGGGAATAACAAAACAAATTATCTATTACGCAAAATAGAAATTAATACGTTAATTTGTTATGTTGTTTAAAAAGTCAAGGCTCCAGATTTTATCCAGAATATTTGAGTACATTTTGTGATTTTTTTTTGCTATAGTTTAAATAAAAGTTTTCCTATTGTTTGAATAAATTTTGGCCTTTCCTGGAAAATATCTTTAACATAGCAATAAATTCATGACTGGTCAGATCATTCGCAATTTCTAGATGTATTGTCTTTGAAACAAAACAAATAAAAAATGCATGTATAAGGTTTGATTAAAGTATGTTTATGCTGAAAATCACACTTTATATAGAGCAGATAACAAAAATAGACTTCATTTACATTAAATGGATATTTTATTCACATTAAAGGAAGTATTTTTACTTACTTCATTTACTGGAAGATTTCTCATTATTTTATAAAGAAATATTGGCTTAATTTTAACGTAAATAACTCAAGAATTTACAACTTTTCTACACAATGTCTTAACTTAAAAATAGAAAATTCTGTGAAATTCGATATAACAGTTGCATTCAAAATTTTAAATTAATATTCACAATTAAATTAGACAGTTCATGGGCTTTGGGTAGCAAAATAGGAATTTTTACCGAAAGAAAGTCAAATTACATTATTTTTATCTACCACCAACTTTAATAATCCCAAGAAAATCAATAAAAAGATACAGATTCTTTCCCTGACTGTCAGGATTCTTTACTCTTAAGGGAATTAAAGAAATTCAAGTTCTTGCACCCATTTTATGAAAGTAAGCTCAACTTCTTCAATCTTCCTTTTAATCAGTGCCTAAAATGTTCCTTAATAACAGATTTACAACTATACAAAATCTAAGTGTAAAACTTAAAACAAGCACTCACAAACACAAAAAAACTATTTTAAAATACTTATTATTACAATTAAGAATATCAATAAAAAAGGAGCTATTATGTATAGCAAATAAAAAACTCTGTTCACAAATTTGTTTCGTCTCTGTTCACATTTTACAATTCATAAATATATTATTATATTATCAGTAACTTTACTCTGATGATACTCACCATTATTCAGAAAGGTTGGGTCACAAGTAACTTTCCAGCTTTTTAGATTAATACACACCTCGAGATCAGCCTGATTATCTTCAGATGAATCATATATCCACTGTTTTTGACAAGAAATATCTTAAATTGTAAACACACGGTTTATAACGGAACTTTTCAATAAAGATGGCTGTGTCTTGATCGGAAAAATAACAATGATGACGTTACTCATATATTAGATTTCGCACAAATCCAAACGAAGGGTTTATTTAATTCTTCACATCAATTTGACTAATAACATAGCTCCACAGAGCTCCCACTGAAACATAGTGATCTTCTTCAGCCACTCTGGACTTGCAGGCCTCCAGCTTAATTGAAATAGTTTCTGTAAGTGTTTGAGATTTGCAATAAGTAACTACTCCAAAAGAGTAGCCTTGAAAGCGTCACTGAATTCGTGCAGCTTGATATCTTCACCATTAGAAAAGGGCAGAGTAAATCAGTCCACCTTTATGCAGTTAGTGAACTGAAAGTCTCTAGAAAAGCTATCCCACTTTCCAAATCCGCTGAGGGTAGAACCTTCAATATCTCACGACAGTCACACTAATTATTGGGGGAGGACCTAAAAATAACGAAAATTGTGAGTGTAACGCTTAGTCTAATCCAAAATCTCAATAATCTTATCAATGTCTTATTTTCCATGACAAGAAAGTTTGTTAAATGTCAAGGAACTTATTATTAGTTTCATTTTTCCTCTCTCTGCCACATACGATAACACAAATAGCTGATGACAGATTTTATGTCAGTATAAGCAATTGGTCAAGTAAGGAATTGTGGAGCCTTGTCTACCAATTCATTTCCTTTAATATTTTTTCCGGATTTAACCCACGAAAATACAATCCGGTTTCCTTTAGAAAGCAATTATAGATAAATGTATTTGACATCTTTAATAAATGGATTATAAGTTGATGGATTTCGTACAAATTCTGGACTCCTTGATTCAGCGTATAAAATGCATTTTTGAATTTCCTGAATATGTGTGTGTGTGCATTTCTTACGACGACTTTTTATTAAAGAAGTCATCTCTAATCAGAATAATCTGTAAAAACTGTTTCATATGACAAGAAAATATTTCAATTTTGATTAAAAAGAAACCTTAAGATCGAGACATCGGACATTGAAGTCGAAATATTTTCAAAATCGAGGAGTTTCCAAAAGGATTAATGTGAGATATGCTGTCTTCTAGCCCCACAGGATGCTTAAGAGAATTATTTGTGAGGACTTTTACATTACGAAAAGCATCTAGTAGCTAATTTCGCATGCGTATTTCCAAAATTAAAGATACATGTTAATTTAGCTTCAGAGAGGCGATTATAATTGCTATTTAATAATATCTAATGCAATGGATGTTTGTAATATAAAGGATGCATATTATTAACCTTATGTAATATACAGTAGATTAACATTTTAGTTACTGACGCTTATGATGTTCATAATTTTAATGAGACCCCAGGCAAATTTTTAGATCTGGTAGTTAAATGGTTCCTGCTATTTCCTTTTATTCAAAGTTTCGTGAATTTGATTCCCATGCGAATTTCAGGGTTTCTAATAGATTTGTAATATATTTTAAATTGTGAGCTCCATTCTAAATAGCCCTATTGTGAAAAATTAATATTGAGAATCGAATCAAATTCAAACTAATTTTGTTCGGTTCTCTCAATGCTTAAATTTATTGTACAGGAATTTTGTCAATCATTTATTTCATCATTTGTTCTTTCATACTTCATTATATTTTAGAAGCATTGGCCTTTGATACTATGCACCAGAATCATGTATGGATAGCCTTATTTGAATGCGGTTTTGCTCAATTATTCATAACAATCTTCAATGAAACCGATTCTAACAAACATTCTAAATTGATCCTAGTTAAATGAAAAAGGCATCATCCGTAGTCAAAAATTTTTTGTCAAATTCAACTTCCAACATATAGGTATTTAGATTCTGCATACTACAAGAAGCAAAATTCTTTCCTTAAATTATTCTACTGAGCCATGTATCGAAACATTTAATTTGCTGATGCTACAGCAATTTCTTTCTTCAAAAGTCTACAATAATATCTCTTTGAAACATTTTATAGTATGTTTTAATTAATATCCTATTAATAAAATGTAACTAGTTTATTTAGGTATCTAGACTAAAATAGGACTGGTTAATACATTTCTCTTCTAATGCTACAATAGTATGTCTTTAAAGCATTTTCTAGTGTGTTTTAATTAATATCCTATTATATATATAATTAAATTTAACTAGTTTGTTTAAGTATCTGGACTAAAATAGTACTGGTTAATACAAGTCTCCTCTAATACTACAATAGTATCGCTATGAAACATTTTATAGAGTGTTTTAATTAATATCCTGTTAACTAAATGTAACTAGTTTATTTAGGCATTTGGACTAAAATAGGACTGGTTGGTGCATTTTTTCTAATGCTTTAACAATGCGTGTTTAAGGAAAATTCATGGGAAACCTATTAAGATTTTGTATAACAAAATTCGCCTAATTTTCTTTAATTAATGGCAAGAATAATATAAGTTTTATTATAATACGCTCTAAGCTAGAAATATTCAAATACAAAATTTTTGATTAAGTTACGTTTTAGACTTGTTCCAAATTTTAAGATTAACGATAACAAAGCTAAATCTCTTCGTGATCCAAAGATGTTAAGTCATGTTAAAATAAATTTTATACGAATCATGTCGTGATAAGCTGAATCTTATTTCATGAGCTTATAACAGATTTATCATTTAGCAGCGTTTTAGAATATGTTGTAGAAGACTTTCTGCAAGTATATCGCTTGAAAACAAAATTTAGGGAAAATTATAAAATATGAAAATGCTCGTAAATAGGGCGGAAATGCATGAGAATTACCGTTTTTTTAAAACCAGGTACATTTCAATCATGTGGTGAAAAAATCATATTTGAACAATAATTTAAATGACAGTATAGAGTTATTTGAGCACTAAAATAATTTTTATTTAAATTTCAATTATCACTCATCAGATCATTCCTTTTGTAAACAATTCGTGAATTGAACAATTTATGTAATTTTTATGATTACAAATTGTTCGAAAAATCTAAACATTGATGAGAAAGAGCCTTACTTATATTGTTAAATCGTTTTTAACCATTGAACCATCAGAACAATAGAGCGATATTGATAATGATGCATTTATTATTTAATATGCGAATTTGCTCTAATAACTGCTTGTTCTTTACACACATTTTTCTTCAATACTCAACATATTTTTCCTTAATAAATATATAATGAGAAATAAAATTTATTGTACAGGAAATATTGTCATGAAATATACATAAAGACATTGTATATTTAGTTTTTGAGCAATAATATATATACATAGATTTTTTGAGCAATAATTTGATTTTACTGGTGATATAAAGAATACATAATGCTTAAGGCTTTTTAAAAAATAACGATACACAGTCTTACAAGCAATATATTTACAGCTTTTGTATTTAACAATGCATTCCTCACAATGAGATGCTAAATATCTGAATTTTGCTCGTGAACAAAGAGACAAAAATTAATTCGATTCGATAATATTACAAAAATTCTAATAAGATTTAAATATAAACTCTGAATAAATTTTATCACAAATAATAAGCAACTCATAGAAGGATATGAACTAAATGTATATTATCACAATGAAATATCAATCATATAACTTTAATGCCATCTACCTCATTATTTAAGGAATGTCCCACAGACATCGATAAATGTCACCCTCCATATCATTAAAAAGCGCTGGAAGGTTTGGCATGAATTCTGCTCTTGCATTCAAAGAATCCTCTGGTATCAAGTTGTACATGGAATTTTGATCTGGTCTCAGCTGACGAACTGATTCAAATTCCTCTTTTGGTTCTTTAGAGTCTAATTGGGTTTCGTATAGTAATTGAAGCTGTTCCAAATTAAATTCCTCATTCCCCATTTGAAAGTTAATAGCTGGAACTATTTGCTCTTTTTTAACTTTATCATCATCTATAAATGAAAAATCAGGAAATGAAAAGTTGGGATGTTGATGCTCATGAGACATTAGTGAATGTGTTCTGATATCGTTATTAACATTAGGAATTTTACTATCTGTCTCTTGGATCCCTTTCATTCCACTTGGTATCACATAAGGCGAAGGTGCTATGTAGGGGAAGGAAGAAATTTTTTCTAATTCTTGAAAACCAAAGAATTCGGATTGTTCGGCTGTAAATTAAAAAAAATCATTATCAACATGGAAAACAGTTGTCATTATATAATCTGATCTTTAACATTTTATATTAACTTTATACTAGATACTAATATTTTCTATATTTAAAGAACATTTTAGGCAGGAATTTGAAAAGAGCGTTCATTCTCAGTTATTCTAATATTCTCTTTTACAGGGAGATGGTATTAATATATGACCTCAAGATGCTTTACAACAGGGGTGGGCAGACTTTTCTGGGTCACAACTACTTTTAATTTTTCAGATCAGCTTCAATGATTATCAAGAATTAAACAATGGGTACATTTTTAGGTATGCGGATTGTAAAAATTTACATTGACCATCTCCCCAAAATATTTTGGTGATTCACCGATCGACCACCGTCACCTAAATGCTATCCCTTTTTTAAAGTAAGAATTATCAAAACAAATGTAAAAATTTATAAAAGCACTCGTTGAATAGTGAATTGTTTTTGATGAAAGAAAAGATATGTCATTTTAAGTTACTCTGATTAGGATATTTAATGATCCCCTATTTAAATTATATTTAAAGATCTACTTATTTGTGATCTCGAATCTTCTTAATCTGATAGTGATGGAGTTCCTCTTAACTTTTTTAGGAAAGTTCTTTTGTTCTACTTAGAGACTGTTTTTCTTTATTATAGTTTCTTATTTTTAATATTTTTATTTTGATTTGTGAATTTATAAGATAATGCGCGTTTTTTGCTCAATTTCAAATTATTTATCTATTTCCATTTATTTAATTATATTAATTGAATAATTAAGCAAATCGCGCGTGTACAAATGATAATAGCTGGAAGATTCAATGCAAATTTTGCTAACCAAAAATAAGTAGTTATATTATTAATAAATGCTTAAACTTTATTTTGAAGTTATTTTGATGATTTTTATGTTAACATTATTTATAAAAATATTTTTATTTACTAAAATATTTTTGGAAAAATTTCATTTTGAATATTTTATAATTTTAAAGTTTTGTTACCAATATATAAAATTACAAAGGGTATTAACACATTTTTAGAACAATTTTGGGGTCGTTTAATTAATGTTTAAAATGTAAAGACTACTTTTTTAAATGTTCGATCTGATAGCTTTCTTTCTAGACTATAAGTCTGCATCGTGATTTCCATGATAGAAGAGCTTTTTGTAAAATTTCCAGGGGTGTTTCTTTTCATTCCTCTTCCACTATTTTCCAGAGTCCATCCATCGTGGTGGGTTTGCGTTTAGAAAGAGCTCTTTATAACAGACCAAAGGCACAATAGTCCATAGGTGAAACGTCAGGAGACTTCACAGGAATATGTTGAAAAGATATATATGCAATACTTGTATTAGTCTTCATTTTTCAAGGAATGCAGTGGTAGTTTTCGAAGTATGACTTGTAGCTTTGTCTTGTCGATTTTTCACTCTTTGAAAGTCTTTGGGATAAAGAAGTGGAATTTCTTCTGTAAATATTGGACGTAAAACCTTCTCCTGATAGCATGATGAGTTGATTTTAACATTTTTTTCTTCTCTTTTTATTTTTAATTTCCCATTGTAGGAGAAACCTGCGACTATCATAAACCCCTTACTGAAACTTTCTTTACATTGACGGAACCAGGTTTGTACATTTTTTTCTCCTCGTTTCCTATAGTAAATAGACCTTTTTTGTTGCAGTCATTTAGATAAACCCATGCTTCATCAAGGGTCACAATGTATTTCCATTTATCTCCTGCTAAATGGTTTTCATACAGGACTCTACAAAATGTTTTGCGTTGAGCCACATGTCTCGGCAAAAGCTGGTGAACATTATGTTTTTTAGCTTTTTTAAGTTGTAAATCTTGATTTATTATTTTATTTATTGTTGATACAGATTTATCTAAAGACTTTACAATTGATTTTTGCGTTGGCGGATTTTCTCTTGCTATCAGCGATTTCACTTTAAGAACATTTGAAACAGTACGTACTTTTTTCGGATATTCGTTTGGAGTCTTCTTTCCATGTAGAAATAATGATTGACGGTTTTTACCTATCCGATTAATAATGTTGCTTATTTTGCACTTAGAAATTTTAATACCATGCATTTCACAACGTTTCTGAATCTTGGAATAAGAATATTTCTCTTCGGAAAGCGCAAAAACATATCCCTCAATCCACAGCTTGTTTACATGCTACATTTTGAATGAACAATAAATTTAAAAGTAGCAGACGATATTTCTCATTTCAAATAATAAGCTGTTGCCAAAAATTTTTATTTCAAAACATTTACTTTTTTAAAATTCTTAATCGAAATCGTTCTAAAAATGTGTTAATACCCTCTGTATCTTAATTCCTCTAAGATTTTTTAAAAATTATTTTCCTATTTCTAATTTAATTTTTATTTTCTTAAAAACACATATTAAGAGCTACAACCTTTCTGAAAAGTAATTTATTGTTCTTGCATATCATCAGTGTTTAGCAACTCTAAATCAAGTCGATGAAATTCTAAAAGAATCTAATATTAAAATTGAGTTTGAGAAAAATCAATTCTGGAAAGCCCCAAATAATCTAGAATATGGTCAGGAGTGATTTGAAAGTCAGCGCACTTCAAATAAGTTGGGAAAAATCTTTCTTCCAAAAGAATAGGATGTAGATCTCAAGTATTCACTGAGAAGTCTAGAGATGGTCATCTGGTCCCGCCTACAACGCTTGAGTGATAATGCTGTCACGGGTACTTTCCCTGGTACTAATGGTGAACAGGTGGGATTGTCCAAATAGCATTAACAGCTTTTTCTGGGTGTTGAGAACAACTCCAAATGATTCAGTGAGTAATGGTATGATTTGGGTACTACTCAGGTTCAGTACCTTTAGCCAAGCTATTTGCTGTCTCATTGCTCTGTACATCAATGTGGGAAGGTACTTAATTTTGTTGTACTTTCTTGGGGTAAGATATAAATTCCACTTTCTGAGCATTCATATTCATCTTTATTTCATCTGTTTATAGTATGGTGGAATCTTTAGCGATGTTAATGATTTCAATGGCAATTTGATTTATTGCTTCAATTGCGGCATTGAAATTCTTGATCACTTGGGAAGAAAGATCTGCGTTGAAGTAGATTCCGTTTAAACCAACTGAAGGCTAAATGCTCTGTTTCAAATTATGTTTTAAGACATTTTTGTCGCTCAAATTGTTTGAAGTATCCAAGCTAACAGTGCTATTTTTCTTTAAATTTTTGTTACTAATCCATGATATCAAAGACACAGAAGTTCGATTTTGAATTTGAATATACTGGTGGACTTGGAAAAATATTTCTCTATACCATTCTTTCTTCTTAGACGAAGAGGTTGCAGGTCGAACTCATAAAAAACAATTTTATTTTGGCCGCTGCTGTAAAAATCACATGCAATTCTTTTGATTAAATGTAACTTTATATCTTAATTTATAGAGTAATACTTGAAACCGCGAAATTAAATCATGGATTATAGGAAATATCAAAAATATTAAAATTATTGAGTTTGAGTATAAGTATTGTAAAAGGAGATTTAAGTTTTGGATTCCTCTTAGAAAAAGTCATGGTAGTAAAATTTTTTAAATATAAGGTTTATTAAATAAACTGTAGGAAAACGCACTATTGATGTATACTTATGATGCATTTTCTTCTCAGTTAGGTAAATTATTTTAAGCAGCAAAATTACATAGTTTCAAAGTTTATTTTGATTATTCAAAACACGAAATTTGTATTAGAATTCCAATACCGAAAATCAAATATTTATAAAAGCCCCAATTTCATAAATTTTCTAAAACAAATGAATGTGTGTCTGTTTTCTTTCTTCTTTATTTACGAACTAATACTAATATTAATACAGCCTAAACAAAAGCAAAATATTTCTATTTCTGAATAATAAATTTAAAATTTTACAATAGTTCTAAAAATGTAATCAAGTAAACAATCTTATCAAAACTATCATTCCCTTTAAGATTTATAAAACTGAGTACACAATCTTTTAAGGTCTGTTAAATAAAAACATTCCGCAATATTTTCTAAGATTGAAAATATGAAAGCAATACTAAAAAAACTGACCGAGACTCTGTAATGGCACATCTGTAGATTGTGAAGGTGTTTGTAGACTTACACTGAACATGGAATTGTAGGAAGACAATGGACTTGGATGTAGAACACCTTTAAAAATACAATTTAAACAGCATTAAAAGGGATATGGTTAATTTATATGACTTATTCAATGTCGAAAACTTTAAGATAAATAAAATATTGTGTTGCATAAAACTTACTGTCATTATTCAAAGTACATGGAGGGATTGAAGGCTGATTGAAATTCGAAATGATGGGAATTGAAGCATTCATAGTAAAACCATCATTATCTAGATTATCATTCATTTCTATTGTAATCTTTTTTGAGTTAAACTCACGAGTGTTTTTTTCTGGTCTTCTCTTTTGTTTGGGCTTTATAACCTGTGAAATAAATTGTTAGATTGATAATTTTTTAAGAATGATTAAAATATGTTATGCCATTATATATATAAGGCAATTTAAGTATTCTTCCATTTTGGTGACATTTTTATAATCAAATCACTGAAAATTTTATTTGTTGTTGTATTGTAAATCTAAAAACGTAATTGATTCTAATGAATAGTTAAGAACAAATTGCAGATATAAACGAAATTTAACTACATTTAATTTATAAATGCATGGCTCTTTTTATAAATAAACTAATTTTATAGGTTACAATACAAAACTATATATGAAATGAATTATTTAAAATACAGAGATTATGCAAGAAGGAGAAATATTCAAAGTATGAGCAAATGAGTCCTGATTTTTATTGAATATTTACATCAATCCAAATGTTTACATTTGTCCTTGTTTGTGAATTAACTCATAATATTAATTATTTTCTTTCTTTTGCATAATTAATTTCAATAAATTAATATCGTTTACATTAAAATTAAACTAATTTCCATCAATCTTATAATAAAAAGAATAAATATAAGAAAAAATTTTTGCTAATTTTTTAATTAAATAATTTTATTTCAGTTTTCATTTTTAATATTAATTAATTATTAAAATTGAAAACTGATGGTTTTTAATTTCAATAATCGATAACATTGAAAAATATGACTAAGGATTAATAAAGATATTCTGTTATCACATATGTAAGAAACTTACAGTCTCAAACTGTAAATATCTTTAAATGTGCATTAATATTTTCTTTGTCTTCAGGAGAACATTAATGAAAAATGTTAATGTTCCATAAATTACGAGAGTAAATCAAATTTCCAAAACTATTAAAAAAATCAAATTTTTTATTACTATTTGCATCAAAATTGTGATATTTCAATGCAAATAATAGCTTATATTATTACTTGCATTAAAATATAACTTATATCGTTTGTGGTTTGCTGATGTTGCAATTTTATAATCATAAATAAGCTTGAGTGTTGATGGTTGTTATTAGAACAGAAACAATTTTACAAACACATAACATTATTTTAGTTTTTAAATAATAACAAACACATTTTAAAAAAACATCTTGGATTAATAATATCATGATAAAATTAACAGTCTCTCTAGGCATACAAGGTGGATAATCTATATAGAATATCAAATATAATTTATATAGTGAGGTTCTATTACTGAAAATTTTTAATATCCAGAGCTTTCTATCTAATCTTAATTTTGATTTGAGTATTGAACAATTTCACTCTATTCTCTCTCGACTATTCAAATGCCTTAGAGAAAGTTAAATGAAACTTGACTCCTGGATCTTGTTTGATATGTTGACTGTTTATTATGTGTATATTTAAAAAAGAAAGAATCACAAAATCTTGAGTCTTGGAATTTGATATTGTGCTGTTTGTAAAAAATAGGTAGGTAGGTGGGTAATGGTGATACATTTTGGAGCATTATTACAAGTACTAATATATCACGTTGAGGGAAGAAGAAATTTTATACATTGATTAAAAATTAGTCAGAACGATAGGAAATTGTTACGTGTTCGTAAATCACTCAGCAGAGACCAAGTAGAAGACCCCAAGACTTAACTTGTAACCTATAGAGGTATTATTTCACTTGGTAAACATTGCAACCCAACAACAAAATAATTAAGGGATTTTTAGGTACCCCAGCTGCCTTTAGTGAACACTGTGGATCATCGGTCATGCTTGGAATAAAACTCTTTACTTAGGGTATTGAGAATGCTTCGGATCCTTCAATAACAGGTCACCACAAAAGCTTAAATAGGTTTCATTTCTAAGAACATATAATAGAGAACAAAGAAAACAGGTTTCGATCTTTCGATTTTAACAACGGCTTTTCTTCTACAAATAGTACCTTACGTGATTTTTGAAATTGTCCTTGAAGACATTTAATACTCATCATATGGTATTGCTAACTGAAGTTTCACAATATCATCCCTAAAAAAGTCTTGTTACAAATCTCCAAAGAAGAATAAATAAAATGCGCTTTGATATTCCCCGAAATAAGAACTGGTGATAACATGTACATTACATAGCTTAGTAATTCTGAGAAAGAAAAAAGATCCATTGTATTGTGAAATTTTGAAAGATTTAAAAATTCAGCGGATTATTTTAAAAATTCAGCAAAAAATTTAAAAACTGCAACGTTGCTTCACACGTCAGTTCAGAACATGTGCTACTCAGATCTTCGTTGAATGAAAAAACAGGCAAAGACGAAAGATCAGAAGATTTTGCTTAGAATAGTTGTTGCATTCTCTGATTTATTTTAATAAGGAATAAAAATATTGAATGACCTTGATAGCAAAGGGATGACAATAACTGGTGAGAATGCTTGGAAGCTCAAAGAATTTTATTTACTTTTTAGAACAAACTTAACTTATAAAGTTTTTCCTAATCTGTGGTGACGGTCGTTAGAACAATGCCACATTTTAAAATGAAAGCGATGTAACTGTTTCGTCAGATAGTTTATTGATAGAAATTGCTTCAGATCGACGAAAGAAATTATCTATGTCTCTAAGTAATCTGGTTATCCGACGAATGACGGCAGTGATTCAAAAATATCCACTTAAATATGTTAAAATCTATTTAAAAATTAGTAATATGATGGCGTATCAACTCAAATATTTTGATATCTGACAATCCAAACATTTTCGTGCCCATGCCTTGAAATCTGTATTCATGTTTAGCTACATAAAATGTCTTTAGATCAAACGTTTTGTTGTTCTAATTTCTGAATGTTATAAATTGTGAATGGCTTGAAATATTTTTGGTAGAAACAAAATGATAAAAATGAGCAAATTCTGTCGTTTTTCATAACACTGTATAATGACAATGTATTAGTTTCTAAAGGTTGAAAATCGAATGATGTTTATCACTTGATAACAATTTCTCCAGCACGTTATCACTTATTTTGGGTTGAGCGATTGCAGTAAAATCAGTAAGAGGTAACTTGATTTTATTTATCCTAGATACAGTATATGCAACTATACTATCTTGTAAAGAGATAAGTTTCGAATGTCAGTGCTGATCTATGATTTGAAATCGAGTTGTCAAAGCTTTCGTAGAGAACAAGAATTTGATCCCTCGTAAAATGGGAATATTAGAAAACAATAATCATTACATACAGTAATATATATAGTAAAGTCCTGCCCTTTCACGTAATAGCGGGTATTTTTATACTAGCATATATTTAAAATATCTTTCTATCATAAGTACTATGTTTTCTTGCGAAAGAGGTCAATTTGCATGAGCAAATGGATGAAGGCTATGATCCAGTGGAAGCATTAGCCTGAAGAACTCCGTAGCAGTACTATATAGCAGTATCGTAAGAATCAACTATTACCGATAATTTATTATTTGACGCGCAATGAGTAGCCTTATAAAGCTTTGCATTCCTGAAACGAAATCTTAGCATTCTATAGAATTTTCCGTTAATGAATCTTTGAAATTTTAAAAAAGATGGGCTATTGAGTGAGCTGTATTGAACAGAAATCTTGAACAAAAACTTCGCATTGTAATTAAGCATCGTAGATTGGCTATGGTCACAAGTTTTAAGAACTCTATAATGCTTTAACTTTTTCTGAAAGAAATTTAATATCGGAAGGTGAAAGCAGACAATCTAAAAATGAAACGAAGATTACTCTAATATTTACGTACATTAGTACTAAAAGCTTCATGGTAAATGAATTGCCTTAATGATTTTTTTCAAAATAAAACTAATGTCATGTATTTGACTTATCATGTATTAATCTTACTAATGACAGTAAGATTTAGTTCTAAATCCAGAACGAGATCAGTTTCTTTGCTTATATTTTCTACCAACATGAGATTAGTGATAATAAAATCTGAGAACCGTGTACAAAAACTTTTAATTCAGAAACTTGTTGTGTTAAGTCAGCGATCTGCACGAGTGTATTAATTTATTTCTTTTGTAGTAATTTATTCGATACAATGAATTTCTACAGATGAAATTAATTCAATGATTTTGACGATCATATAATTACTAGCTGATTTAACTTCTCAGTGAAAGATGCCAGAATGACTTAGATGTTGCATAACAATCTTGCAACTAAAAAGATTTTAACAAATCGTCCAGTTAAATAATTGTTTTTTTAAATTCATAATAATTGCTAGCCAAATTAAAATATTTCTATATTTCAAAATTTTATTGAAAATATAATTGCTTTTCAAGTTAAAAAAATTGAATTACGATGATCTCATCTCACAATATAGCGCTTTTGTAATGGAATGCAGATTAAAAATCAGAATTTTATCATAATTAAAAATGAAAAATTGTGTTTCAATCTAGGTAAACCTTAGACTTGGAATGTTCTTCCAGAATGGGCAATTCTTAAGACTTACATAAGATATGTAAGGATAAGTGGAATCTAAATCTTTAGTCATAGTTAGTAACAAACTAGTCCGTTTTAAACATACTGCTATGGAGAAAATTGTGTGTGTGTGAAGATATGCGTAGTTGAATCACTCTTTCTATAGAAGCTAGTAATAATCCAGCATGATTACAGTTTCCCTTGTAACTTTCTTACTCCTTATATATATATATATATATATATATATATATATATATATATATATATATATATATATATATATATATATATATATATTGAAAAGTTTTCCATTCGGTAAGAAAGTTAGAATTTTTTGATGAGACGTTTTGGGTTACCAGTTAGGGTTCATTGGGGATGCTCCTTTGAATATTCATAACATACTTAAATGTTGATAATTACTTTTGAATGGAAATACAATTTTATAAACTGTCAACCTTATATTTCATTATTAAATTCTAATCAGTTTAAAAACAATTTGGATTGAAAACCACAATATGATTACAAAAAAAAGAAGTTCTTTCGAAGGCATGCAAGTTCGACAATTTATAATGAAAGTTGAATATTTATAGATCATATTCAATAGAGTGAGAATGTTATAGCTGCCCCGTGTAGTGACCGGGGGGTAAGAATCGTCCCAACGTACCTATGCGTGTCGTAAAAGGCGACTAAAATGGACCCAGTCCCTGGGGGTATAACCAGGTTGGGCGTGAGGTTAACAACCCCACCCCAGAAAAACTCAACTGTTCAGAAATCCAAAGAAAGAATTATCCGGCCTCCTCATTTTGGTAAACGACTTGGAAACGGCTTGAGGACTTTGCTTTTTGGAACATGGAATGTAAGATCACTGTACTACAGTGAAGGACTTCAATCTCTCATAGAAGAATTTGACAATTACAATATTGATCTACTCGCCATTCAAGAAATGAGATGGCTTGGAGAGGGTAGCATTGAAAAAAGAACCACACGCTGTATTATAGCTGTGACAAGAAAAAACATGTCTTTGGAACTGGGTTCTTACTGAGTAAAAGCATTAAGCACCTAGTGATAGACTTTGTCCTTAAATCACCACGACTTTGCAAGATCCGCTTGAAAGGTAAGTTTTTCAATTATAGCATCATTAATACTCATGCACCAACGGAAGATAGGGAAGACGAAGAGAAGGAAATTTTCTACGAAGATCTTTCAACGCTCTACAGAGCCTGTCCAAGACACGATATTAAAATCATCTTGGGCGATTTGAACGCAAAAGTGGGAAAAGAAGATGAGTTCAGACCAACAATCGGAAAATATAGTCTACATGATATCACCAATGATAATAGTCAACGATTGGTTTACTTTGCTGCCGAGCACAGCTTATTCATTTCGAGTACTGTTTTCTCCCATAAATGAATACATAAGATAACTTGGAACTCACCAGACATGGTGACCCAGAATCAAATTGATCATGTACTCATCGATTCCAGACATGCATTCGACATCCAAGATGTCAAAACATATCGTGGTGCAACCTGTGACTCCGATCACTTTTTAGTTATTACCAAGATCAAGGCCAAGATCTCAAATGCTCGAAAAACTCATGGGGAGAGACAGAAAAAGTTTGATTATGGCAAGCTAAAAATTGAAGCAAGTAGACGAGACTTTCAGTCCATACTTAATACAGAAATAATATCTAAAAATATTTCTGAAATGAAAACTGTGGAAAGTAAGTGGAGTTCACTTAAAGAAGCAGTCATTCACGCAGCTGATAACACTCTGGGAAACGCTGAAAAGGCGAAACGTAATGACTGGTTTGACAATGTGTGTCTTCTTGTGTTACACAGGTTAAAAAAGCTGCCTACAAAAATATGCTTCAAAAGCATCACTCAAGAAGTTCTGTTGAAGATTACAAGAATTCCAGAAAACAAGAAAATAAAATTCATAGGCTAAAAAAAGGCTTTTTCACGACGACCTATTCAAGGACGTTGAACGTCTCAGAGGGTCCAACGAAAGCCGTACTTTCTACCGTGAAATCAACCTTGGCCGTAAAGACTTTAAGCCAAGAATTACTGCTTACAGAGATACAAACAATCTCATTATAAATAACAGAACAGAAGTTCTCCAAGGATGGAATGAACACTTTGACAAGCTGTTGAACTGCAATATCCAAGATGGGAATGTAGCTCTCCCGAATCCTATTACAGAAACTGACACTGTCCCACCACCATCTTTGGCAGAAGTTAGAGTAGGGATAAAAAAGCTCAAAAACCACAAGGCTCCAGGTCCAGATTCTATCCCTTCGGAACTCATAAAAAGTGCAGCGACCGAAAACATTGAATAAATTCACCATCTCATTGAATCTGTATGGAACCAAGAGGTTCTGCCTGAAGATTGGAACCTGAGTATTATTTGCCCCATTCACAAAAAAGGAGACATCTTGGAATGTGCAAACTATAGGGGTATTAGTCTTCATTGTGTTTTTTACAAGTTGTTCTCAACAATTCTTTTCAACAGACTAGTACCATTTACAGAGAACATTATCGGTGACTATCAATGTGGATTTCGTAATGGAAGATCCACAATAGAACAAATTTTTAACATAAGGAAAATTTTGGAAAAAACCAGAGAATTCGATATAAAGACACACCATCTATTCATAGATTTTATTCAATAAACAGATATTTACTCTTGGAAGCTGTGAAAGAGTTTGAAATACCTCAAAAACTCATTAATTTGGTAGCTATCACTTTAAACAAGACTAAACTTAGAGTCAAGATTCAAAATGATCTGTCAGAACCTATTCATGTTTCCAATGGCTTAAAGCATGGAGATGCACTGGCCTGTCTCCTCTTCAATCTCGCCCTTCAAAAAGTTGTAAAAGATTCTAACATAAACACTCGAGGAACGATTTTCAACAAGTCTATACAGATATTTGCATATGCTGATGACGTAGACATTGTTGCACGAACGCCCGAGGCCTTAAAAGTGGCTTTTACGTCACTAGAAGCTGCAGCTAGTAAAATGTATCTTGCAATCAACCAAGACAAAACAAAATACATGACCACCGAAAAATATAGTACTCCCTATCTAGAGGTAGGAAACTACAAGTTTGAAACTGTTCACAACTTTAAATATTTGGGATCTGAATTGAATTCATCCAACGACATTGAATCTGAGATCCGCAGCAGGGTTACAGCTGCTAACCGATGCTTTTTCGGCTTAAAAAATACCTAAAATCTACTTTCGTCAGTCGAAAAACAAACATGTTGATATACAAATGCTTGATTCGGCCTATTCTCACTTATTCATCTGAAACGTGGACATTGACTGAGAAGGACAAAGAAATGATCTGCATTTTCGAAAGAAAAACTTTAAGAAGCATATTTGGTGAAATAAAATGTGAGAATACATGGCAAAGAAGAACTAATTCTGAGCTCTATAAACTATATAAAGAAAGAATATGAGAAATTGTTAAATTTATCTCAATACAGAGACTAAAATGGGCAGGACATTTGAGCCGGATGAACGACAATCGGGTGACAAAAAAATTTTCTTGGCTCGCCCCTTTGGCACCAGAAGAAGAGGACGACCGAAACTCCGATGGCGTGACTGCCTTGAAAACGACCTAAAAACACTAAAAGTGACAAACTGGATGACCTTGTCCAAAAATAGGGGGTCCTGTTCTGGGAATTATATTCTGAGGAAGGCAAAGGCCCACCCTGGGCTGTCAGGCCAATGAAGAAGAAGAAAAAGAATATTATAGCTCAATTACAGAAATTTGTTTAATATGCAGAACTGATCTCTGTTTAGTCTTTGTTCAGATTTGATTACTGAAGATAACTACAAATTTTTCTATCTGATTATTATTTTATTCCTTACAGAAAAAGATTTTTGCACTTACTTTGTTATTGTTTTTGCCTGATGGGATGCTGTTTTCTACAAATGATATATCTGAAACAAAACTCCCAGATTAGAAAATAAATTCTTTTTTAGAGAATTTATTTGACTATTTTTTTGATTATATAATCAACCAAGAAATATAGTAATCAAAGTTATATAATTTTTGATTGCATGTAAATTAGGAATGCATTAATTAAATTCACATAATGAAAAAGAGAAAAATGTCTTATAAGGAAAAGTCTTATATATAATGAATCTTATCTATGATGAAAAGTCTTATAGAATATTAAAATTTTTTGCAATTTAGTTCATTAATGATTTTTAATATTTGTAATATTACGTACTATTTATGAAAATTTTAAGATTCTCTTATAATTTTCCCAAATTCAAAAGTATACCATCGAAATTTAATTAATTATTCAGTTGTAGCAAAGAATTATCTAAGATAAAGAACTTTATTCAAATTTTATTATTTAATTTAGTTAAAGTACAGAAAAGAATTATTTTCCAAATATTTCATTTTTAAAATCTTTTAAGATGGAAAACATTTTAAAAACACTTTTAGAATCCTAAAAAAAATATTCTCTTTAAATTTCGAAAATTAAACTAGCTAAAAAAATTTTAAAATCATATAAAAGTAATCTAACTTTTAAATTTTAAAAAGATTAAGAATGTTATTAATTTTAATTATTAAATTAAAATAAAATTAATTATAATTTTAAAAAAAATGTTCAAAAGAATCAAAATATTTAATTCAGAAATATTATTTTTAATCATGAAAATTAATAAATTGCGTAGTTATTATTTTTTACTTTAGATTTATATAAACATTTAAGTAGTTTACTTAAAATGAATGTTTTTATCTTTCGGTTGAACATGAGTTTATCTTATTTTCTATTAATCAAAATGATTTTAAATAAGATTCCTTTAGGTACATGAACTATAAATTACCTAATATTTGCCAGTGTTGAAAATGTTTTTCTTTCTTTACAAGTCTTAGATTCCCTTTACTGTGGAGTGCATTTCTAAATGCAGCTTTTAAGTCTCTTGCATCTTTTTCACCCAAATTTTCTGCAAAAAAAATTCAAATGCATGTAAAATAAATTTATACTTGTTCAGATAGTATTATTGTACATATGGAGTAAAAAAGTCCCTTTAGACTGGATTAGTAAATAAAAGTGTTTAGAGGTAAATAAAGAGATACAAAGTAAACCTGTAAAATTTTAGGTTGTAATATCCTCTTACATCTATTTTATCATCTTTTCAATAACAGCATTTCTGTGGAAAAATGGAATTTATTGCTTAATTGCGATGAAAATTTGGATGTTTAATTTCGCTTGCTATGTTAAAAAATTTTTTCATGTTGCTGAAAAATATATAATCCTTTTGTATATTTGAATTAAATTTTGTGTTAATTCATTCAGTTAATTGATATAATTATTATTTTTTATTGAATTTGTTAGTTACAATTTACAGCGTGCTATTAAATTTTTTTAAACTTATATTATAAATAACTTCATAAATAAAATATTTTAGTTTCGGTGAATCCACTTTCAGTATCGTAAAAAATACAAGGTATTCATTAATCTTGGAAATTATGTTAATGATTATTTTTTTATTCATTATTTCTTTACATTTTGGAAAAATAATTTTTCAAAATATAGAAAATACTGAATTTTTTAGTTTGTAATTTTTAAGGATTTATAAGAAGCTGCCTAGTAAATATTTTCATTGTTTTCTTTTATAAAATAAATGTTTTCATTGTTTAAATAACTGAATGAAAATTAGCTATAATTTTACAATTTAAATAAATTAATTTCTTTAATTAAGATAGCAAATAAACTTAATTTGCTTTCCTTATACCTTTTTAAATATTTTCTTATTTAATAAAAATTTATTTAAATTCAACCCACAAATTATGTATTATTGAAATTTAAAAAATATTAAATCCTCTTACATGTATATAAACTAAGTTGAACTTTTCAATTAATGATTTTTAATTTGATTTTTGAATTTCAGTATAAAGCTTATTTATTTACTGTTAATTGATAGTATTTTTGATGAAACTTAATACTTCAGAAGAGCAAAGCTAAAAAGGTATCCCTTGATACCACCACAAATGACATCAGATTACTAAATAATGTTGATTCAAACATCTTCTATAAGGGTAACAAAATATTCGAAGTACATTTTTTAACGAAATATCCTTTTCAAATAAACTGATTCTGAGTATTAATGTCGATAACTAGGAGTAAGAATTATAGTGGGAGCGACAAATCAAGAAATTTGAGTTCACTTTTAATAGCTGCCCAATCTTCGAAAACTCTAGACATCGACTCGTTCCAGTACTCAGAAGATTTATGAATCCAGGACACGAAGAACACTTTCTCAGGTTTGTCTACCCAATACATCAATTCTGGATAAAGATCATTATCACATGCATTCACGATCCAAGGTATAATCAGTTTCAAACTTTTGGTGCTTGTCATGATTTTTTTCTTTAACCTAAAATCTTTAAAATATTTCATTAGATTTTGTTTTCTTTTGAGACAACGAAAAATAAAGAAAGCAATAAGAAATAATAAAAATTGTGTGATATTTGGGTACTGTTTTTTAAGCTAACATGCTCAAAATCAGACAATTTAAATGAGAACATATTTCTTGTCTTGTATTTAATTAGCTACTTTGGAACTCCAAGTTTCTTAAGTAAATTTTTATAATTATTATTATTATTATATATATATATATATATATATATATATATATATATATATATATATATATATATATATATATATATATATATATATATATATATATATATATATATATATATATATATATATATATATATATATATATATATATATATATATATATATATATATATATATATATATATATATACATGTATATATATATATATATATGGAAGTATAATTACAAATTTTGCCTTTAAATTTCTTGTATTGAATATAATGAACTAAAAGTTTAAAACTGAAAATATTTAATCAATTTATGATTATTTAAGAAATATAAGCTGAGCTACATTTCATACTGTGCTACACATCAATTGAAACGTATACTTCTAAATTGTTCTATTATTTAAAAGAAAATTGGTAATTATTAGACGTATGTGAGGTAACGAGAGAAATTTGTTATCGGGTTTCTTTTCGGGATTACCTTTTGAATTCTGAACTTCCGAATCAAATTAAATAATTTATTTTCAGAATTTTTCATTCTCCAGTGTTTTTCTTCTGTAGAGATGTTTATTCTCTTAACAATTATAATTTATATTAGTTTCATGATTTCTTTGACAATTATATGTGGTTACAGAGAAATCATATATTATTTTTCTGACTTTATCATTTCAAAAATTTATTTTACGCAAAAATTTTAAAAATATTTTCATTGATTAAGTCATATCAATTAAGTTATATTTTTCTATATTTTGTTTACCAAATAAACTTCTCTATTTTAATCAAATAGTATAGTTTTATCTCCACGAAAATGTTGGTTGTTTATTAATACAAACAATCTAAATATTCTATTACCTAGAATTACTTCTCCATAAATTAAGTTTTCTTCCAAAAAATTAAATTGAAATTTAAAGCTTAATTAACTAGTAGGATGATTTTTTGATATCTTTGTCATATGTTTTGCTGAGTAAGTTAGCTTCTTAAGCTTCGAATTCTGAAAGTTCAACAAAAGTCAAATTTCAAAATAGTATCTAAAACATTTATCTGCATGACATGCATTAGAGGAATTATAATTATTTTAAGTTACATAAAACTTTTGATCATTTACTTAACTTAAAATTTAAATTTATTTTTGAGATAACTAATTATAAATATTGATTTCAAAGCATTTTAGTTATGATATTTTTTAAGTAAAAAATATGTTTCTAAAATCACCTAAATCAAAAAGATTATCAGAATTATTTATCGAGGAATTACAGAAAATATCTTTTGCTTATATATGAAATTTATTGAACAGTATATATATATATATATATATATATATATATATATATATATATATATATATATATATATATATATATATATATATATATATATATATATATATATATATATATATATATATATATATATATATATATATATATATATATATATATATATATATATATATGTATATATATATATATATATATATATATATATATATATATATATGTATATGTATATAGAAATCTTATTTATTTTAAAGATTTAAAGATATAAGAAAATAAATTAGTAAAATAAAAAATGTATTTTTAAAATTTTAAATAATGAAAAAGTACTGTTAAAATATAAATCGTTTAATTAATCCATTTAAATAAATAGAATAAAAATTTGACTTATTTTCATTCTTAATAAAATTGATAAATATTAAAATATAGATATTAAAAAAAATTGATAGATATTAAAATATTATCAAAAATGAATGATGAGAATTTGAAGTATGCCAATAAAAACTTGTATGCATGAAAACAACAAAATAAAACAAGCAGAAAAAGTATATCTTTAAAATAAAAACAATTAAAGTTGTATAAATTAAAACAGAAAATTAAATTTTGTGTTTTAATAACTCAACTGTACTAATTTGATAAAGTTATACTGTTTTAAGACAAAAACATTATTTGAATTTGAAAATTAACTATTTAAAATCTGGTCACTTAATCAATTTTTACATACATATTCTATACAATTTAATTATTTAAATTAACTGGTAATTACAATCAATAGATTTATTTAATAATAAAAAATATAGAATTTATATAACATTTTACATCCATAATATTTTAATTCCACTTCAAAGCATTTTTTGAAATTATTCAGTAGAGCAAAAAGTATTTTCGCTAAGAATATCTAAAAATTGCAAATATGAAATTTTAGAAGATCTGAATCTAATTTTGTTAAATTAGCCCTAATATAAAGATTTAATTAAAAAGCATTAATAATAATAATTTAATCAAGATAACCGTAAATTCATTTACGTTCAATAGTTCTTTAAATATAATCATCAATAATATTCATTTATATTAATAATTGAAATTCTTATTTTATTAAACCTCTTTCACAATTAATTTTACCCCTAGCCCTAGATATTATCATATCTCCTAGATATTGGTTTAAAAATGAAATGATCTTTTTAATTAAACTCATAATCGTCTATCAATTACACAAACATCAAATTATCAATTAATTTGTAATATCAATTAGAATTCAGTTTATGCCATATTCTGTAATAACAATTTTTAGAAATCAATTTGTAACCTTTTAAATCAATATAACTGTTAGTTATTCACTTAAAACAATAATCTTAAAACCAAATAAAAATAAACATTTGTTATGCTATAATAACTATTTACTCAATTAGTTAAGCCAACTGAATTTTAAACTCAAAGACATTTTTTGTATTCTCTTGTAGTAAGCAATAATTTCTGATTCTTACAGAGGATATCTTTTGCATCTACTTAGTTTCATAATTTATAAATTTAATGTCGTTTGTAAGTATTCTAAGTTTGTTAAAAGTGAAGAATAATTATAGCTTTATGATGATATCAAAAATGGATGTCAACCAAAAAAAAAAATTCAATAGAAATACTCACTTAATTATTTGATCAATAAGTTCATATTGTACCTAATCCAAAAATAAAATTATTTATAACAGTATGCATATTTAATCCAGTGTTATAAATTTGAAGAAGATTCCAATCATGTTAATTTATTTACAAACTAGCTTTATGATTGGCTGACAATTTTATCACCATTGGCAACAGATAAAAATTACCTTCTGCGAGGTTTAAATTTAGGAGATATAAACTAGATATTTACGAAATTCTTATCACCTAAATTTTTTAATTTAGTCATCAGTTTGCAGGAATTCTTTAGAAGGTGATAGGACAATATCATTGTCTATGTGATAAAAACCAAAAACCATATTAAAGTGGGAGGCGTTGTTCTCAAGTGCATTTCAAACAAATCTGTGTCCGATACGTTTAACCAATAGGTAATGAACTAGCAATAAAAATCCAAAAAATTAAACTTATTTATATTATTTTTTAAATCCTAAAGATATCCATAATATTAAGATATTTTATTACCGTAGTACAAATAAATTAGTCAATTATTATAGCTTAATATACCGAAAAAAACCTTCTTTATTTATTATAAACTTACTAACATTAGTATCCAATATTTTGATTAATTTATCACTATTATCAAAGTCTTTGACATAATTTTTGCGTTAAGATTAACCAATTTAATTTCTTTATGGGGCCAAATTTTGCATTTAATTTGGCCCTATAAAGCAAGTTTGATCCTCAAATTTTGCATTTAAAATAAGTCATTTCAATAAAATTTGCTATTCCTTATTTTTCAAAAGAGTTAGAAATATTTTATTTAATGACAAATTGAGTCACAGTTTGGAGAAGTTAACTATAATTTAAACTTTTTTATAATATTAAACTAAACTCAATGGCAAGACATAATGGTGTGTGAGAGAGAGATTATGAGAGAGGAAAAAAATAAAATATAAAAATAAAGTTATAACTTTCAAGGGCTAGAGATATTTTTATAATTTTACCAAAATGAATGTTAATTGCCTAATAAATGACTTAACTACAATATATTAAGAATAAAATTCAATTTTGCTTCATTTAAAATAGCTGTAATTGTGTTTTATTAATGTTTGCGATTTTTTAAATTTTTGTATACGCATTTATAAAAATTCGCAAATAAAAATGTGTCAATTATGTTCCTATCATATAAAAAATGATGTTCGATTAATCAGTTAATGCACAACTTTCATGAGCAGATTTCTGCTGAGGCCAATAAAGCTCTGAGAGTCTTCTGAAAGAGAGCATCATACAAAAAGAAACCTTAATTTTTTATTAAGTTAAGAAAAATAAAGTGTTTGATAAAATAGAGCTCCGTATCTGTCCTTTACAACATCATATTTAAGAACATTTTTATGATTGGATCCTTTTTAAAGAAACAGCAATTAAATTATATATAATAAATTTTAAAATTACCCTTAATTTGGATGTCATATATAAACTGCGAATATAATATGATATCATTTTTACAGTATATGTTAGAAACCCAAATAATTTTGGTTAGTTTAAACTTTATTAAAAATAACATAATTTTAAAACGTAAACCCAAGTTTAAAAATAATTGTAAAAATTAATTTAGATGAAATGCCTGTTTTAAACTAAGCAATGGGAGAGAAAAATGGGTTGTTTTAATTTTATATTTGTATTTTTTAATATAAGCAAAATTTTTCAACTTTTTGCCGAGAAAACAGGATTGAATATTATTTTTTATCGTAATTTATTTTATATATAATTTAAACGTTTTTAATTATTTCCATAACCAAAAGTACTTAAAAGAGAACTAGATGTCAATTTATTTTATTAGTGAAGAAATTTTTTAAATAAAAATTATATGTTGGGAAAATAGAAATGAGAGGTTAAAAAATATTTTAACATTAGAAATAAAAAGTATTGGGTTCTCTGCTATTTTTTAATTTATGTACAAGTTACATAAAAAATTGGTTAAAAATTAATAAAAAAAACAATATATAATTGCTACATGAACTAATTATTAAAAACTAATTAAATATATGTAGTAAGACTGCTTTTCACCTTTTCCTTTCATTAAAGAATATTTTAATTTCTTTCATTCCTTACATCATATTTTAGAAATAAAGATTTGAATTCAATAAATTATAAATTAAATGAATAACTAAAAAACTCTTAAATAAAACGTGGCATGTAATGCGTATCAAATCTTGTTTTTGAGAAATAACGATTGTCGCTTTCTATTAAACTATTTTTAGGAATTAAATATATTTTGCACAACATTATTTCAGCAAAATAATTTTAAATTAAAATATTAGACAGCAAAACAATGTTATTTATAAGTTAATCATTAATATCAGTGCATTTAATCTCAGAATTTTCTGTTATAAGTAATACAAGTTTCATTAAAAGTTAAAATAATCTTCAAAAACATTTAATATATTAAACATTTTCAAATATATCCAGCAGCTTACATCAAAGACATTGTGTAAGGAAAATTTTACGTTGAATTCATAGATCATACGATATCTTATAAAAAAATTTCCTCTATTTTTAATTCAGAAGTAATTTAAAGTGTTTTATTATAATAATAGTAAATAAGAATATTATTTTTCTTACTGTACATAAAACAATATAAAATATGTTTAAAATTCAACTTTTAAATAAACATTATATTGAAAAATACCGTGAATATTCATGTAGGAATGAAAGTGATTTCCGTCCATAAATAATTTATGAACTTAAATAATGAAAAACTTATTAGATTGTTGCTATAAACAGTAAAGCTTTTTAATCCAATTTTATATAAATTGTTAAATATATAATCATATTAAAACCAGGTAAAATAACATGATCAATTAAGTATTTAAAATATTATTATCAACATTTATGATTTATAATGTAATGCATGTTTCTAAAATTATTATAAATATGAATTAAAATATTTATCGTTTTTCCTGCCTAAAATCAAAGTACAATTAGCTTATTTAAATATTTTTTAATTGGAGAAAATGTAAGTTGCATTCATTCATGGAAGATGATGACCCAATTGGTCCCGAATGCACTGCAAACTAAGGAGAAATAAGAGCATTTCTCATAAATTGAGAAGTCGATAAATCTTTAAGCAAACAATAAGGAGCCTGAATCAGTGAAAAATTTACAATTTTTACGAGATAATCAATAAAGAAATGTGTTTTAAAATAAGACAATTCGTTTCAAGTGAGAAATCTACAGTTTGCAAGAGTTGAAAATAGCTTATAAACTGTTTCTGCCAGGTGTGTTATTAAGTTACATGTGACACAATCTGTTCTCTGTCATGTTTAATAATATATATTTCAATACGTATTATTAAATTGCATATTGAAATGTAACAAATGTATGAAAATATTGATAAATAATAAAATTAAAACCTCTCAAGCAAAACCAACAAAAAAATTTTTTTCATTTATGTAGATTCAACGGCAAATAGTTTACACTTTAATTTATTGCAAATAAATGACAAACTATTGAATTCTTTTAATATTTTTAGCAATGAATGAAGCAAATATTTTTTCAGACATTTTTCTTTGTAAAAATGACATAAAAATAAATTATTTATTTTAAAAAACAGTATTAATAGCTTAGTAAACAAAATATTTTTTGAAAAAAACATGTTATGCTAGAATTACAATCAAATCATGTTTATGTTTTGTAAGTCTTCCTTTATAATAAATGAATAGTTTTAGGATAAAATCAGCAATAAAGAATAAAATAGTTTCATCTAAAATATGTAAATTAATTAAATATTACATAAAAATGTAAAAATACTTGTAATAAATTCCTTTGCTTCATTTTTAATCAGTTAAATAGTTATGGGATGACATTGAAATCAATGTTCTCATTGTTAGAATCTATAATATTTTCATGTTTTTACAATTAAAAATAATTAACTCAGATAATAAAAACTTACTCATTAACATTTATTTATCTTAAACACTTTCCAATAAATTAAAGGATCTAAAATTTTAACATTATCATCAGAAAAAGTCGACAAAGATTAATAAAACCAACATTTTTTCAAAATGCAGTGATATGTCGGTATCTCCAGTGCTTATAAATTCAGAGCAGAAAAATAAATTGCTATAAAGTACAAATTTAGAGTAAACAGTACCTGTTGATGTTTTCTTTAGACACCCCTTCCCTTAAATACCAACAAAATTCGATCTTGTTGTTAAAGAATACTAATTAAAGATATATTTGCATATATTATGAATTTCTTTCTGTAAGCTGAAAGAGGAAACTGTCTCTTTAAGAGAAGAATCAGGGGGAGAAAAGTAAAAAACAGGAAGTTGGTTACAATTGGATGCTGAATTTCGGATGAAAATCCGCTCTCTTGGAACAAGGGAAAGCCCACGATATCAAAGCACGTGGTGGGTGAAGAGAAGGAGAATTTCATGATAACTCAAGAGCGGCATTTTTTTATTGGGTTATTGAGTCTTCGTTTTGAGAATTTCCAATTTTTATAAGAATATTGATCACAACAATGCAGAAGAAACAATATAACTTTGATTTCTTTAAGAAATGCTTATTGCACTGACATTGCTTTCCTTAAGCAAAAATGCAAGTTTTTGGCTTACATATGAGAAAAATTGAATTTATTTAAATGACATGTCGAATATAATGAAAATATATACAACATATTTCAAAATCCTGCATATAATTACTGTATCACACACAGCTTCAAAAACAGTAGAATAATACTTTTCATTCAAATGCAAAAATACTCTCCAGAGAAAACATGTATGATTGATGTATCGTAAATCATATGCATCATTAAGTATAAGAGAATTATAAAAAAAAGACAAAATATATTTTCTCTAAAAATAATAATAATAAACTTTTTAATATTATAATTAAATAAAATTTAAGATTGTATAATGCTCCATTCTCAAAATTTCAAAAAAGTGTAAATCAACTTTATAACTTGGTAAGAAATTCATTACTTAATTTCATACTTTTCTTAATAATCCATAAAAAAATTTGAAACATAAAATCTTCAGAACAAAAGAATCAACGGTTGTTTGTTTTTGTATTTGGTTTTCTGAATATTTAAGACAATTTTATTTTCATTAAACATAAAAATACGAATATTAAAAGTTAATGTATGCAAATTATTAACTCTTTAGTGAACTTTTATATAATTTAGTTGAAGAAACAATATTACTCAAATGAATATATCTTATAGTTTGTAAATATGTATAACTTAAATGATAAAAAAAATAATGTAAACCTCAGGAACATGAGTTAACATAAAAACAAGAAATTTACTATTATTTAATTTTTTTCAATTACATAATATTCAATAAAATAAGGGGCTAGTTTAAAATAATTTTAAAACATAAGCTGCTTATATCTTGCTTTTCTTTGAGAAATCAAAATCTTGAAAAATGATTCGCGTTATGAATCGTACTCATAACACGCTGTTACTTGAGGGTCCAATATGTTATCCATTACATTCAGTGACAAAAACAATAGCCAAAAACGATAAGATGAAATAATTTATAATATAATAATATAATTTATAAAATAATATAATTATAATATAATTTATAAAATAATTAAATAATTTATATTGATGAAATGTTAATATAAATTATTAATATAATTGTTATGCTAGTATAACTAAGTTTATCAATTATAGCTTAATGACTTATAAGCAACCGTCTTTCATTCTTTTTAATGTACTAACGTTAACACTTAATAAATTTGATTAACTTATCGGCATTAGCTAGAGCCTTAATATAGCTGATTTTGATAAAACAAGCAGATAATGTGTGATAAGCAGTATAGCTAATGTTGATAAAGTAAGGTAGGCAATATTGTTTTGTAAAGTAAAGTAAGATTGATTCGTTGGTTAGGCACAGTTGGTAATGATGATTAATATAACCTCTGCGGTAAAGTTAACCAACTTAAAATTCTTTTATCGACTGAAATTAATTAATAAAATAAACAAATGCAGTCCATTTTTTTCGAAAAAAAGGTAAAGTTTATCTCTTGAATGACAGAAATCAATCGCAGCTTAGGAAAGAACAATTAAGCCTTTATAACAAATATTAAGTATATGCATAAAACATTCACTAATTAGCAGTATTTATTAACTACCCCAGTAAAATCTTATTTCGGCCACTATATAGTCGAAAACAGGAAAAAAGTGTAGATAAGGTAAAATAAGCATAAAACGCTCAAAATAAAAAAATATATAAATACACAATTCGCCAAAAAAACATCATTTCCTTCATTAGTAAAAAGATACATATTTTATTTTTTAAAATGCAAAAGTTTTAAAAATCAAAAATGAGAAGTTTTACTAGAATAATCTCGGAATTATTGCTCTGAATAGATAAGATCAGATTTTCTTATCTCGAATTTATTGATGTGGTTCAAATTGATATCAAACCAACTATCAAATGCATGCAAGAAAGACTCAAGAGAAAAAATAGAAGAACAAGAATACGTAACCAAAAAATATAACAAGAATACATAATTAAAAATTATTAAAGAAATTTAATAATTTTACGTAACGTTATCAATTAAAATAAAATCAAAACAGGAAAATTTAATTTTAATGATTTGACTTAATATTAACGGACAAATATATTTAAGGGCATTTGCAGCTGACCGAGAAAGGTTTTGCTTTTATGGATATGAAATGTTGTGGTTCTAATTCTAACCTAGCACATGGTCATTTAGTTCTTGTTGTAATAAGCTTGTAGCATCAAATATTTATCTAATGATTTCAAATATATATCAGAAAAAAATGTGAAATATTAATTAATCTTAATTGTTAACAGGTTATGCCTAAGACTGTTTTTACTATAAATTTAATTGATATGAAAATTTATAAATTGTGCAAAATGATATTTCCACCAAAATGTTTGCAAAATATCATTTTTCAAATATTTTGGTGAAATATCATTTTGCAAACATTTTGGTGAAATATCCAATATCAGTACAAATTTTGTAATTTGATAATAAAATAATGTCTCAATAAAAAATAATCTCTTACATTTTCAAAGAGGCTTTAAGTTTATTGTAAAGGTTAAAATATTCAAAGTTTTAAAGTTTTTTGCAACAGAAAGAGCTACCAAATACAGAGTAACAATTCAGTCACGTGTGTTACATTAAAATATACATGTTAAATGATTGAAGTAATAAAATATTGAATTGTAAATAAATTAAAATCATCAAAACTAATAGTAATAATTCTTTCAAACTAATATAGATTTTTTGTCAAGTATTTTGAAATTTTAGTTATTTCAAATGTGTCGCAAAATATTTATCTTAATATTTTTCAATTGCGCACGATAGATACACAATTTTATCAAATAATTTTTCTACGAAATAATTCATATGTTTATATTAAAACTGGATCTAAAAATTAGCTATGCAGCAGAATTATTTCCTTTATAATCTAAACAGTATAATGCGAAAAAAATGATATTAGAGGAAATACTACCTACTGTTTTTTTTTTTTCTTTTAAGTGTCTCTTAATCTAAATATCAGCATTACTCTAACTTATTTCTAAAAGAAACTAATTAACAATATATTTAGTTATTATCAAATTCTTCCATAATGATTGAAAAATGAGAATTTCTTCTTCACGAGAAAAATCAATGAAATGAAAAGCGGTGTGAAAAAAGTTGCTGATTATAAGTGGGTAATGAGTTTAGGATGAAATTTTGCTTTACATGGAAAAGCCCAAGATATCAGAACACGAGAATAATGCACTGAGAAAAAACAGTTTCATGATAACTTATAGGCGACATTTTTATCAGGTTATTGAGTATATATTGGGGTTTCCCAATTTTTGAATTGGCAACCTTCAACACTACAATGCCAAATAATCAATAATGGGTATTTTTTAAGCGATGCTCATTGCACTGATATTGCTTAGATAAATAAAACTATTTAAGAAACTTTTTTAATCAGTCACATTTATCAGTATTTTATACGATTTTTTATAAAATCGATATAAAAAATCGTATAAAGTACTGATAAATGTGACCTATTTAATATACAGATGTATTTGTGCTCCTCACTATTACCATAATATATGTGTGTGTGTGTGTGTGCGTGCGTGCGTACGTGCGTGCGTTCGTGCGTTCGTGTGTGCGTGCGTGTGTGTGCGTGCGTGTGTGTGCGTGCGTGTGTGCGTGCGTGCGTGTGTGTGTGTGCGTGCTGTGTGTGTGTGTGCGTGCGTGTGTGTGTGTGTGTGTGCGTGCGTGCGTGTGTGTGTGTGTGTGTGTGTGTGTGTGTGTGTGTGTGTGTGTGTGTGTGTGTGTGTGTGTGTGTGTGTGTGTAAGTAATATTTTAGATGGAATTTTTGTGCGTTAAGAAAAATTATCAAAAATAAAAAATTTACAGTTTTTCTCAATAACATTTTTATAGAAAAATAATTAAATACCATAGCTAAAAGAGCAGATATATTCATCATGTTCAGCCCTTAATTTTCTAAAAGTATTTATATCAAGTTTAAATTCTTAAATTAGTTTTAAAAGTAATAAATAACTATTCCTCAATTTAATAATTCTAGTAACTCATAAAAAATTTAAGATGTAAAGCTTAGAATAAAAAAAAGCTAAGTTTACTGATTGTGTTCCAGGTTTTCAAAATATTTAATCAGAGGAGAATAAATTAATGAATATATTTCTTAAAAAATGAAAATTGTTTATTCTTAAGTAAAAAATTCACAGAATACATCCATTTTCATGTATTTTTCATGTTAATTATATCCTTTTTTTCATATTCTCTATGTCAAAGATATATTTTTAGTTAGAAAAATATGTAATGCAAAGCATAAAAATAGAATGTATCAAAGCATCATAATAAAGCTATTGTAGTTTATGATATTTGTTAAGTGTGTGTATTCAATCCACTCAAATCTATTAATATTTTAAGCCAAATTGTATGGATTCAGTTATAAGAATTTTTCAAATATTTCAGTTTTGTTCCTGATTTTTATTTTTATTTTTGTATTTGCAAGTAACAAAAATTTTGGGGATTTCATTGCTTAGCTAGATTTGTAGCACCAATGTTCTGCATTTGGGATACATTGTTATAGCCTATTTATTACATGAAATTTGAATCTTAGTATCGAAGTGATATAAGAATGCTTTTGTATTGCTTCCCACCAATGTGTGACTGTCTTCATTTTCAAGAAAATATGTATATAGAGAAAATGTTCTACAGACACATGGTTATTGTTTTAAATACAGGGAATTTCGTAAATAAGGGGAAAGCCGTGCTGAAAATAATGACTTCCATATGTAATAGTATAGGATTAAACTAAGTAAGTAGCTGCCAGTTCTTTGCATAAGATTACTGTACAGAGATGTATGTGAGGAAATTGTAGATTGCTGTTTGCTTAGTTTTTTTTCGAGTGAATATGAAATGAAAGGACAGTCAGAGTTCTAAAGAGGGCTGATAACTGTATCGAGTCTGATTTCTGCATCGGTAACCAAAGTGGCATAGCTGTTGGTGGCATCAAAATATACCATGTCAAACTTCGTGATAGCATATGTTACAAGAGACATCCAGACATTAAGTAAGGCTATTATCAGCAGAACAAAAACTATAGTGATAAAAGAGGCTGCTGAGTTGAATGACGATCTACAGAACCCAGCATCAATCCATACAGTTAGAAGAGGATTACATAAATAAAATATTTGATCCAGAGCTGCGATTTCTAAACTTTTGTGAATATTTTAATTGGAAACGGTGAATACAGAGGTATAAGGTCCATAAAAGCTGAGCAGCAGATTAATTGAAAAATGTCTTGTGTTCGACTGACTCCAGTTTCATTCTATTCCCCATAACGGCATTAGTTTACCGCGAACCCCGGCAGAAATCTAAAATCCAAATTGCTTCCTTCCTGGAGAGTAGAAATGGTACCACATGTTGATAGATCCGTAATAGATTAGATCCCTTCGTCACCTTACATGGGCAAGTCATATAGTCCTGACTATCATTCTTTTGTTGGAACTATTCCATTCTACGATGCAGACATTGTTTCTTATCGGATAATAAGATGATTCTCCAATTCACTGTAGTCTAACTTTTCAGTCATGGTTTCATGAATACGGGGAATCAATTGCACACCTTCAGTGGCCAGTTCAATCACCGAGCCCTTGTTTTAAAGAAAGAATGAAATCTTTTATTCTCTCACAGTGTTTGTCTAGGAGTTACAGCAGCTTCTGAATGAGAAACAAAACATCATCCCACTTACTGCCACACAGAACTTATAAAAGTTAATTTCAAAAAGAATTCAAGTGGGGTTTTTATTTTTTATTTTCAAAGGTGCTCTCACACCATTTTAGGAATAAATCACTTCTTTTTGTATGGATTTTCTATTTTTTAGAACAGCCATGTACTTTAAAAATATTTTTAAGGTTAAATGTTTCTAATTATTTCTGGAATTGAATTTTATTCGATGAATAAAATAAATTATAATAGTACTTCTGTATTAAATTTATAAGGATATTGATTATTAAGATTTTACGATGCCATGATAAAGGTTCCAGATATGTCAAGAATATATAGTTATTGTTGACATTTTTTAATTCTTTATTCCAATAACGATGATTTAATTATTATTTATTGAACAAGAGTAAATAAAATACTCATGTGTAATATAATTCTTTTAAAGATTTTAAAAATACTGATTCTGCTAATAAGTCTGAGATTTTCTAGTAGTTTTTCAGACGCAAAGATTTCTAGAAAATAAAATTATAGTAAATACTTATGAATTTCGATAATAGCAAGTTAAAAGGCGGTAGTGTGATTATCTTTTCTACAATAGAATATATTTAGTGTGGATGCGTTTTTATGACTTAACTTATTAACTTATTTTCTCTTGCTCTGAAATGTGTTTTCAATATCTTGATATACAATTTCTTACATTCAAATTCATAAATTCGATTTATTATTTTACAAAAATATTTAAAACAATTTTTTTTATATTTATTCTCCATTAATTGCTTCCTTTGATTATATTAGTAAAGTTGAAATAGTAATTTTATTCTACTTGTGCGAATATTACAATTTTACCCCTGTATTCGGAAAAATATCCTCACTCAATATAAAAAGAAGTCTATAAATTAGTGTCTTTCTTTAAAAAGTATCGCTAGTATTCTTTTATTGTATAAATGAAATTTATTTTATACTCTTATCTGATTTTCTATTAAATAAGTCTGGCCTTTTCAAAACGTTTATAAAAATTTGCTGACTTCATGTTCATTTTAAGTTCGAAAGTATTTTGATATTCCCATCATATTTTTTCATATATTATTTAATTTAAATGTTTTAAATTTTAATATAATTTCTATTTACTTCAACTTAACGTTTTGATGCGTAGATACTTCAATCTATAATTTTATTCTTCAATTCAGTGATTTCACCTTTAATTTCTTCTATTTTATTTTATTTTTTTTGGGCTATTTTTTTAAACTTTTTTATGATTTTGATGTTATTATAAAAATATGTTCTTCGTATGCCAAACGTGGCAATTATTGTCAAATGAAGTTATAAAAATCATTCATGGTGTCGGCAGAAATATATATAGAATTTTAATAGAAATAAAGTAAACTACTTTAACAGATATCTCTCCGGTAAAAGAATGGTAAATAGACTGAGTAAGTTCAAATTATATAAACGGGCATGCGTTACAGGCAGATACTAATAACTAATTTATGAAATTAGATGCTTATATAATGCTACAATTTACTTGTAGAATAAGATTTATTATTTTGCTTTGAACCATGGTAGTTTTGCTGAAACCCGTTATTTTTTTTACTTGTAAGCAGCTGCTTCTATTTGTATGGGCCTTTTGGAAATAGTCTTTTGCTGAGAGAATCTGCGCCGTTTTAAAGTTCCGTAGACTCCAGTGTCCTTGAAGTCTGTCTACTGAAACCAATTAATTACATCCATATAAATATATTTACATATTGTTCTGTTAAAGTTGCTATTTTATCAATGTATACAATATTATAGGATTCTTATTTTCATAATATATTTATTATATACATTATTTTAATCATTAACAATATATCTAACATCGAATTTAAGTGCTGTTAATGTTTAAAAAGTGTTGAGATTTTTTTTCGTGTTACGAATTAAAAACAAAAAATTTCCTTTGCGTTTTTTTTCCCGTAAGATTTCTATTGATTGGTCAGTTGATTGGTTGTGATCCCCAAAACAGGACAAGCTGCGCCATGTAAGATTTCCATTGAATATAGTTCTCTTGAAACATCATTTATTTCAAACAAAGTAGTTTATTGATATAATTATTTAATTAATTTTATTACATATTATATAAATGAATCTGTTAACGTCTGATAAATACATACTTTATTTTAATGAAATAATTTCAATATTTGCTTAGTGGATTTTTATTACATATTAATAATTTCATTAATCTGGAAGTAAGTTTAGAATTTATTTTATAAATCTTTCTACTGTAGTTTACCAGCAAAATCTGCTCCAACTAAAAGTTCAATTGGCGGGCTCCTATGTATATCAGTGTGACAATAATGCTAATTTTCCTCAATTTTTCAGTCTATTCGAAACACATGGTTTGTTTCCACAGATAATTTTTGACTTAAAACAAATAACTCCCAACAAAAGTTTGAATATAAACTGCAAATATTAAAGTAAAAACCTTCATGATATGCAAGGGTTTTTCAACTTTAAAAACAAAGTGACTCAATCTAGTAGACTTGTAAGATATTACCCTGTTAGCAGAGAGTCATTGGTATTACATTGGTTTTTCATCGGTTTCATTCGAAATTCATTTTATACCGAATTTTCATATAGCTCCCAGCACAGTACTATACATGAAACTGTCTCTGGTTATTCTACTGCATATTGTGCTCGACATCGTCTTCGGCTGCTGATGGATTGGTCGATGAACGGTGGCCCCTAGCATTTACCAATGAGATTGAAGGAAAGTAGAGTTATAGAATGTTTGATTAAGTACTACTAATTCTTTTAAATAAATGACAAGTACATATCTTTAAAATGCCCATTCATTTAATTCTGTCACATTGTTTGTCATCAAGCTAATCATTATTTTGCTTTTGTAAATTTAAGTCAGAATAAACATTGCAAACAATAATCTATTGTATATAATATGAATTAATTTTACTGTGAAATTGTATTTTAGTTAGTTCATTAATTTCGTGTTGATAAATAGCAATAATATTAATAATATACTACGGTTATTATGATAATTAAAAACCAGTATTGAAAATTTTTGTGCATAATTGCATCGTACCACATGATAAACCCATTCTAAAGTGCTATATTGACATTTTCTTTTCTATATTTTTGAAATGTGTTATTTATTTACTTGATTTCTTATTTGTTTCTTAGATTAATGTTTGAATCATGACTATGAACATGATAACATTTTCAAGTAAATTTAGTGATCAATAGCTTTGTTCCAAAAGGAATAAATTTTTTAAAATCTAATCTAATGTAAAAAAACTTCTTAATGTTAAACATCAAAATAAATTATATATTACTTCATTATAAAGTGCTTGTAATACTGTAATTTATTATATATTACTTTATTGGATTTTCTGTAAATTGAAAAATAACTAACATTTAAGTAATTTCTACATTTTAATAAAATTTAAAAATTTTAATTATTATTTTATATTTGAAGCTTAATTATATTCATCCAATAACTAATTTTGCTACAATAATTTACATGATTTATTACACATTAAATTATAAAGAATATTAAAATCTTATTTGTAATAGATTTTGAAATTAGTCCATATTGTTGAAGACAATTTCCAGAATAGAGTTTAGAAGTATCTTGTACAGTTTGTGTATTACATTTATATTGTGTATTACAATTTGCATATTTAATATTAGTTTTTGTATTTAAATTAATGTATAACCAAGAGTTTTATGTGTGTATTCAAGTGAAAAAGTACAAATAAGTGCTTATGTTAAACAAAAAATAAAAAACATCGTTTTAAGTGATAGTATTTTATAAACTGGACAACTTAATTGTTAAATTCTTAATCGGGTTGTGTTATAATTCTTATCAAAGTTGGTAATGAATTTTAAAAAATGTCTTTTAAGATCCTAAAAATAATCAAGTCTTTATCGTGATAAGAAAATCACAATAAAGAGATTTTATTTTAAAGTTTATACTCTTTAAACATAACTTGGTGGTACGTTATATTTAAAGAGTAAGCATATTTAAAACTTCATATACATTATTCAGCTCAAATCTATTTTTTATAATCTTCTACAATTGGGGTGATATATTGCAAGTTTATGTTTGACGATATAAAATTGGTATCAGCGAACGAAAATGGCAGAACATAAAACTAGAAAAATGATGTGCATCAACAATTTTTCTTGATTTAAATTTAAAACTATAAAAATAAATTTTTGAAAGCAACTCTCCAAATTACAAATAGGAATTTCATGTTTTGATTTCATAAATATTAATGATCATTTTCATGAAATCAGCATTTGAAGCTTGAAACATAAAAAAATACTTCTATTTTAAAGCTATTAAAATATTAGTAAATAAATAAGATTGTATTTGAAACGTAATCATTCTTTTCTCTATAAAAAGATTAAAATTTAATTGAGCTGTAAATTAAAAAACTTAGCATGTTGCGTAACAAGTGTTTTTTTTTTTTATTTATTCTATCAAGTATCTAGGTTTCAAAGTGAATCGTTAGTTTGATAGAAGAAATTGTGATAAACAAAAAAATAATAAACATAAAATGAGAGCAAAAAAAATTTCTCTATCAATAAAATGACTGATAAGAATCTACAGTAAAAAAAAGAATACAGATCCAGAAACCATAACAAATGGAAAATTGTGCCGAATAAAAATAGTCTCCAAATTTAGAGAACACATCAATAATGGAAGGCTTACCCATTATTTTAATATAAACTTGAAAAGTATAAAATTAATCCAAAAAATATAAAAATGTTCTTTTAAATCAGCTCGAAATGTGATGTGTTTGTTATAAGTTATTCAAATTTATAATTTCATAAATAATTGCTAATTTTATTCATTAAATATTTTTCACATAACTTTCTAGTTGTAGAATTTATAGAAAAAAGTAGAGATAAAAATGTTGCTGTGATTCCATCAAATTGGATAGATGAGAAATTTTGCCACTGGCCTTCTTATAAAACTCCGATTAAAATTAGGCGGGGCATCTAAAATTTTGAAGATCCTCATGATAATTGGTTCAAAGTTTCTTGTCATTGCCTCTTTTCTAGTGGTAAATTTTTCTCTTGATTTGATTAGCTATAATTTATACGTAGTTAAATTAATTGTATTCCATACCTATTGTTATGTTAATCTTAAATTTGATATTACATTTAGTATTGAAAAATTCTATATATTTATATAAAAAATATTTTATAAAGATGCTAATAGCTTTTATACTCAGTTTTTATAAGCCTATTATTCTAAAATCTGTTTTTATAGTTCAGTTTTCTTCTACCTAGATGATACTTTCTTCTGGCATAATGCAAATTTAAAGCAATGTAAACCATTTGAATAACCAAGAAAACAATTTAAAAATATTAAAATATTTAGTTGATAATTAAATATGCATTAACTTGTTTGGTTTGTAAAGATAGGGACTTATTATTTAAGTTGAAGTTTACACATTTCTAATATTTTGTTATTTTCAGCTGCTGTTTTGCCTCAAAAGTGTGGCAGAAGCTCGAGTAGTATTATCAGACAAATGTTTACAGAAATAATGACAAATGATTAGTCAAAACAGAGTATAACTGGAAGAGGATTAAAACATCCATTTATCACCCTTAGCTCTACAAATATTGGATTTGAAAATTTTCAAGAACATTCATATTTAAGCCAAATTTTCTGCTATAATAAAATTGGTGAAAAACACATTAAAAATGAATTAAACTAAGACTATAGAACCACAAACACACACACACAAAGTTGTCTGTTCTATATTAAAATAGAATCAACATTTTATTTTAATCACAGCTTCTAGTTTAGAAGTGTTCTATGATTATATATCTGGTTACAAATATATCGAAATAATAGTTAAATTAATAACTTATGATTTTAATCTTAAATTTTAAAATTAAATTTCTGAATAAATTTCATTATGATTAGTTAAAAATATATGTATACATATATTAAAAGTATTAAGAGTAATTAAGTTATTTTCAGATTATTACAATTAAATTTTCATTGGAATTATTTTAAAAAAAAACAATTGAAAAATCATCACAATTAAAAATCTGCTTGTTCAATTTTTTTTTTCTAAAATTAGAAATTATTTTGAAAAAATCATAATGAATACAGTCTTAAGGAAAATTTATTAGAGTTTCCTTACAATTAAAAAAACTCTTTAATTTCTAAAACTGAATTAGTTTAATAAATTAGTTTTGTGACATTCAATAAAAGTTGTTGAAAATACTGAAAAGTCGAAGAATGAAAAAATATGAGGCGAAACTTAAAATACATTTCATATTAATTTCACTCAAGTATACAATCTTAATTTTTATTACAGTTCGAATTTATTTAAAAGTATTTAAAAAGCAAATTTTTCAACACAAATGTTTTTATGAATAGAGAAAAACGTATAAATATAACTATATTTAAAATGGGTTTTTCTCATTAATGTCTGACTTATATATAGCAAAAATGTAGTATCAAAAATTACTTTTTGAATGATAGTGTATTTTTGCTATAGCCAGGCAGCAGCATTGCTATACGAGTAGAATATAAAATTGCATGGCATGATATCGTCACAACACTCACAAAAATCGAAAAAACTCATTGGGCCGTTTGCCATAAGCTCTCATCGCACTGTGCACTTCAACTCATCGGGAAGTGACACCGCAGCCACACTCTGACCGAAGTGACAAATAGTCCACTGTTCCATGGACTATTGCTCCTCAGAGCTGAGGTCTGCAACAAGTTGTGGAACAGAAATTCTTCTTCTCCTTCGGACCGAAAGAGATATAAAACGATCTTCTGCAGGTGTTATGACTCGTGGTAAGAATCGGGCAATTGACATTGCAATTCTCTGACATTGCGAGACCCCACTGCCTATTGTCAAGGAAACTGCTAACAAAAGTTGTAAATCAACAAAAGTTACACGCGTAATTACGAAAGGCTTATATTTGTATATTTTTCTCTTACTTATATATAGCTATTCTTAACTATAAAAAAAAGTGATAGCTACCGTTTTTGCATAAAGTTCGTTTTTATTATTTATATAAACTATAAATTGTTTTGTTCGTGTTATTTTTTTATGGTGAACTTCAAAAAACATGTTGTTCCTTAACTTTTTGAGGCCAGTGTAATACATGAAGTATTAAACAAGCTCCACTCAGTTAACCTCAAGACATAGTTAACGAGACTTCTGTTTTTGTGCAAGTCGCAGCTCTAGTCGTAGATCTCGCAGGTCAATACTTAAGGGATGGCGGGAAAAGTTGGATTATCATCTTTACATGTGCTGTTTATGGAGCAGTTCATCTCGAACTTGTGCTGTCACATTCAACCAAAACTTTCCTTTTGAGCTTACGAATATTGGTTGCTAGTCGTGAAAGACCTCGAATCTGCGTTATCTACTGTGTCAATGGGATTTATTTCATTGGAGCTGAAAATCTATTTCAAGCATTATATTGGAAATCTGTTGAAACAAAAACAACTATTTACAAAATTAAATGGAAATTTGTTCCACAATCTGCTCCCTGGTGGGAACAATTTGAGGAAATTATCGTGAAAATGGTCAAAAATCTTCTTCGTTCAGTTTTGAGAAAATCATGTCTTTCGTATGAAGAAATGATTAGCATTCTATGTAATTACGAATCTGTTATTAATTCTACTGATTCGTATCTAACTGAAGATCTGGGTGAAGATTTAATACCTCTCACTCCTTCAGGCTTCTTACAAGAGATCTCGACGATGAGCATGCCAAATTTAGGTAAACTGAACCAAAAATATCTTAAAAGATGCTATAAATACCTTAAGAAATAAACCTTAAAAAATCAGTTGATAAAAAGATTTCCTCTCGAATACTTGGCGACACTGCTTCAACCACACAAGAAAGAAAATTATTATAAACTAAAAGTAGGAGATATCGTATTGATTAATGATGATTAAAAACAAATATACTGGTCTATAGCTCTTGCAATCTACAGGAAAAGATGAGAAAATACGTTGGGAATGGCATAAAACAGCACTTGCTGAACTTTCTTGCCCAGTTCAGTGGATTTATCCCATAGAAATATCATGAACATTAAATGATAATGCTGAGAATTCAATTGCCATTGAAATTGCTATTCAAAATTTCCCATGTCCACGATAGAAAAATTTGATCATAAGTAGTAGCCGAGCTGTGAATATATCATCAAGATATTGGATAGTTAATTTTACTATTATATTTGCTAATTTTTCGATTATTTGAATAGGTAATCAAATGGTGGGAGTGTTATGTAAAGTGGAAACGTTCATACACTGAAAACTGAAAACGATATTATTCATTGAAAACTGAAAAGAATATTATATAATGTAAATCGAAAACGATATTAATGATGTCATTCTTTTCAATCGCATATTCAAAAAGGTTTTATGAGTGGCAAAAGAAAACGATTGTTATGAAATGATTGTAAAATATTTGGAATAATATAGATACAATTAAATACTTGCATATGACATTATCGGATCTTCGCGGACGAAATCATCTGCATAATTTCTAGAGAGAAATTGAAAAATATGAGTTACGAATCATTTGTGAAATATCCACAGGAAATAAGTATTAATCTTTAATTAGTATTAATCATTTGCTTACTGAAATGAAAAGAAAAAGAAATTAAAATTGTAAATGAATATATATTTTAGTAAAAAATTATTTCTATTAATATGCATTCAAATTTTGTTGGCCTTAGAGGTCTACAGAAAATATATAAACAATCTATAGGAAATATAAGCAATTGCCACATTTTCCATCCTCAATTGTTTTCTTCTCGAAGTGACACTATCAAATTATGTCAAATTACGAAGAATTTTATTATTAATATTAAAATTAATTTGAAGCTGAATAAATTGAGTAAATTTAGTGCAAGCACGAAGAAGCATGAACAATAAATGAAATTGGAGCGCAAAATTAAATATATATTTTTTAATACAAATATTTTTGGAGCTCTATGCTAAAATGCTTTTAGCTCATATTAAAAAACATAACATCATTTAAGAAATTCTGACAAATTAATACAGTTTTTAATAGCTCTTATATGAAACTTAACACGAGTCTCACGTTTAGGAAGTCTTCGCCTTTTCATGAGAAGAGCTCAGCAGAACTCTTTCAATTAGATCCAAGGGTATAGCATAAGTATATCATCAAATACATTGATTGGACTCACTGATGAAGTTGATTGACAAAAGATGCTACGGGAGTTACTATATAATCTTTGCCGGCGAAATAATAGGGACCACAGGAAAAAAGTGACGTTGAAGAAATCAAATATAGTCTTTAATGCCAAGATTTCATCTCATTGGGTTACAACTTTTTGGATCGTTAAATCCATAATGCATTCGATTTTATTGGGAAGATCTACAGATAGTTCAAAAATCCAGAAGAAAATAACGTTCCAATACTAAATCTTTGGCGAAGGAACTCCCATATTTGCTTGCATTGAAGGCATTCAAGTAATATTTTATCTATCAGCTACTTCACTTGAACATTTGTCTGCTTTGGATAAATTGAATCGGACCAATAACATATTAATTGAAAATGACTTTTTTCTAACCCTATAAATCCAGACATCTTCCAAACGAGATGTTGGAAGGAGACGATGCCATTTCTTTATGGATAGTAGATGACAAAAACTGCTAGTATATTTGCTGTTAAGGTATTTCTGTTGGTAAAAGTTCATAAAATGAATCCATGCTTAACGTGCGAGATCTTCCGGAGAAATCAATTTACCAATATACTATTTATGGAGCGCAGATTTAGCTATACAGTCAGCTCGTTTATTGCCGTTTATTTCAGAATTGACCTAGAACCCATACAAAATTAATGGGAATGCAAATCGACTTTGTATTCATGATTGCTGATCCAATTAATTGCATTACTGTTGGAAATTCTTCAGAGATGTGTGATAGTGCTGAGATACATGAAAAACTGTCAGATCACACATACTCGTGAGCTTTCATGGGCACTTTTTTTACTGCTAATAAGATAGGGAAAATAAAATTTGGGATGCAACCCTTCTAGAAAAAAATAATTATAGATGTAATTGAAGATTGCTACACCAAGATTGGACATTGACTTCGAAGCATCGGTAAAAATTAAAATGTGCTTCGTTCAAGTTGTATAATTGTATTGGAAAGTTTTTGTTATAATATCATTAGGAATTTTCTAATACTGGAATGAGAGATTGGTCAGTAAAAATAGCGTGATGGAAAAGTCCATAGTCTGAAATTTTGGTGAATTTATTATGTTTAGTTTATTGATTCCCTGAGAGCTTAACCAATTTCTGGTAAGAAAAACAAGAAGTGGTCCTTTGCTAGTAAGGTTGGATGATAATGATTTCCATAATTCCGTGGGAACTTCGAATATAAACTGATATTTCGAATATACATTTTTATAGATAGCAGTATTTGGCGATGTGATAATGAAAGTACTTCCGTTTCTAGGTATAGGATAGGGATTGGAGTTCGCCTAGCAAGGGTAATAGCGATTCAAAGCATATAATGATAAATGTCAACGAAAAATTTTATCGCTTGTTCTTGCCGACGAAAATATGTGCCCTCTTTCGTTCATGTTTCCACCAATACAGGCATTTATAATTTTTAACAGATGGAAATTCTCAAACCTCCTTTTAATCCTGCAATCACTTTTAATACGTTAAGTTTCTTTAGACAAGCATTTTTCTGTTGCAGAAAAGGATGTTTAAAGGACATCATTAGAGAAATATATGCCGAGCATACACATATGTTGCGAAGATTTGATCAATTGACCACCAAAATTCACTTCAATGTCACCGAGATCTCTCTTAGAAGGGAAGTTTATGACAGAACATTCGTTTGGGTTAGTCGTCAACATCTATTGTTCACACCATTATCTAACCTTATGTAGAACAAATTGCAACCTTTCTCTTAATATATCAGATGTTGAAACGGAGCACACAAGAAAAACATCATAAATAAATAAATAAAAAGACACCTTTTGGAATAACATCAAAAATATCTCCTATGAAATTCATAAATAAAGTCGATAACATACTACTTTGTGCAACACACTTGTATGATCATAATTCCTGTGAAAAAGTGTTCCTACACTTGACTCTGAAGTATCTGTCTTGAATGAGGTTCATTATCCATTTTTTGGCTCTACCAGTGATATAGGTTTGCACAAGTTTATAATCTTAGCCATCATACCAAACAGAAATGTAAGCTTGGGAAATATCAATGAATCACAAACAATAATTTTTGTGTGTTCTTGAAAAGATTATATGGTGATGTGTCATTGACAGAATACTATCATAGCCTCTACATCGTAGAAATGCGTGATGAGAGGAAAAGACATTTTACAATGCTATTTGGCTAAGAAGACGCTTAAGAGCCATTCTCTCTTCAATTTTACATAAATTGCTTGGGAGAGAAATAGGCATTTAAGATGATATCTCGTTTAGAGGTTTATTAGGTTTCAGAATGGGAACCACTGTGGAAGCTTACTAGGTACTGGAAATAATTCTTGATGATTATGAATCATTGATAAAAAAGAGAAGGCACTCAAGGGTCGAAGGAAATAAACGACTAAACATTTTATTTGACATGTGATCGAGACCAACAGCTGAGTTTTTCTTAGTGATAACAGTCTTAAGCTCTGGTAATGTAAAATTCAGGTTATATTGGTAGGAAATCTCTGAGTTTAAATCTATAGATTCGTAACGAAATAGGAGGTCTTGAATTGTAATTTGCGAGAAGGTTAGCCTGCTCCTAGAAACCCGAGATGAACGAATCAGCTATTTCAACTTTTAAGTGAGAAGTGGCGAAGTGGAGGATTTGTTTAGAGATTCGCCTAAGTATGTAAAAATTATTCTTAGACGAATAAGCAGAATCTATCGAATCATCCTAATAATTACGGATAAGGAATACAATCAATTGGCGGAGCTAAGCCTCCACTTGCTTATACTTAATCCAAATATTCTTATTACAAAACCTTTTCCCCAAAAGAAAACTGCATCACGAAGACCACCTGCTTGATGAACTGCCAATTAAGATCATTACTTTTTCTTTGTTACAAAGGTTGTACAAATGCTGAAATAAACTGATACCAGAAGATGAAATCTAATTAATAAGAGAAGTGTGGCATCTAGATTATAAGATACGGGCCTGATAATGTTGGGAATTATTTTTCAGTGTAATAAAATTAATGGAAGTATGCGTTGGAAGATGACATCTATTATAACTATATGGAGGAATTTGATGAGAACAAAAGCTAAATATATCAAATAGAATTAAAAAATAGTCAAGACCATATGGTATATAGATGATTATAACCTAAATGAATAGGAGCATATTCCTTTAGAATGCATATGTTATCCTTTAATAATCAATTTAGAAATACTGTAGATTGCGGTAAGCTCGAATAGCAAATTCAGAATGTGTTTCATATTGAAATCTCCGACGATAAAGAGAAGTTCCCCTGCTTATAGGAGATTTTGAATCCAGAGAATTTACCTGTGGGTATATACATGTTAATTATTTATTCTACCAATTAGAATTTCTCTTCCGTCTAACAAATTCCCAGGTATTGAGACCTGTCGAGCTGGAAGCATTTTATCTACACCCAAAATCAGGACAACTCCTCCTTCATCAGATTCATCAGATCTAAATATGATCTTATTTGGTAAGCTAACGTGATTACTGTGCTTTAGAAAAAATTTTGGTTTCCTATCACATTTGCACTTGCTAAAAAATTGAGTTTTAGAAGATAGCGTTTGTTGAAATGCTGCGAGAATTCCATGAAATCAGAGACAACATGCTTTAAAATAAGTAAAACTTTTAAAAAATTCTAACTCCAGCTTGAATTGGAGAATTCTGATATGTAATATAGAGTGTTCCAAAATGTATTTCTTTCACTTTATCACTTCCTGGTAAGTGAATTTCACTTTCTTATCGGAAATTTCAATTTTGTCAAAAGCGGAATGATGTATAGCTTCACCTTATCCGAAGATTCAATTTTTATATATTTTCTTTATTACGACTAGTTTTTCAACAAGGTGAAAATCATTCACAGGAAGCAATCTGGGATTCGGCTAATTTTAGAAAAGTTAGCATAACTTCTGAGAACATTTTCTCTTGCTTATTACATAGGATTTTTAAACTGTCTGCAAATATTTTGCTCACTTCTTGAAATGTTGCCTTTACAGTAGTCTGGGACTGTGTGGTTTATTCAAGTTTCTATTTCTTTACATTGATAAATATGGTTCAGTTACATTATTTTTTGCCGCATTGGTATTACTAAGAGACTTTTTTACCTCTATTCTAACAGGACAATTTATAAAGTCGACTGGATGTGAGACTTCGTAACTGCAATATGTGTTGATATCTGACACAATTGATCAATGTAAGATACACTATATTAACAACACATTAGAGTTCCCATTTGACATTTCTGAAGAATATGTGTAAGCTGAAAATATTTTGGACACTGCCTCGGATTATCAATGAACACGTAAATTTTTATTACTGAGAAAAATAATCTCTGCAGACAAGCACTCTCCACTCTCCATACGCACTTACTAAGACAGTTTCAGTCAGTTCAGGAGAATTTTTCTTGGTAAACCTTCGAATATACTTTTTACGTTAAGACCGTTTATGGGAATTTCTTCTACTAGGTTTACCAAAGGAAGTCCTTTATTTTGAAATAAATCTCGTGGTTATGAAATCTTGGTGAATCGAAGGTTTTACTGATACATTTATAATTTTGCTAATTTTACAAATCTACTAAACTATGAATTTTATTGATTTTTTTAAGTAATTTTCTTAATCTAGTATTGCGAGCTTCGATAATACCACTATGATGTTCAACTAAATGAAGGAATTCGGATTTTAAAGCTACTGATTTTTTTAATACTATTAGGAATACATAATGAAAATAATATTGTCAACTTCCTTAATACGTTATCAGCAGCTAATTGAATTTGGCATTCAATATCATCTTCATCATTTTTGGTAAGTGACTAACTTCTTCAAAAGTCTGACTCTTCATCCATCATTCTTCCATCGTAGTCCAAAAAACAAAATAAAACTTTTGGTAAATTTTTGCAATGCTAAAAAGTTTTCTTTCTATTGAAAGTCTTGAAAAATACTTATTCATTTATATTTTCGTTTGATAATTATTCCAACTTCAACACAACTCTCGCACAAAAAATTTTAAAATTCTGAAATATAAGAAACAATAAAATTAGTACTAGATAATGTATTTTGTAAGTAAAATAGTTACAATTACAGTTAAAATTGAATTACAAAAGGATAAAACAGTACATAACAGTAATTTTATCAAAGTTTTTAAAAATGACGGAACTAATATCTAAGAAATAAATTTAGAGAAATTTAGTTATTAGATTAAATATTTAACGAAATAATCATGTTCAATCCTTAAACGTAATGCAACAACAATGATGCATCTAGGAGAGTCAGGGATATTTCTCGCTGACATAACGTGTAATAAAGTAGAAAGCATAACATATATGTTTCGTTTAAATTAAAATAAAACAGGTTAATTAAAATAAATCACAACCACAGGAATCTCGACATCCAAAATTTTATTTATTTTTTACACTCTATGAAACTTAAATATAACACACACATACACACATTAATTTTCAAATAATAACATTCTAAAAATAAATTGGTTGCCATTCACATAAGAATCCTTTTCCGTTACAGAAATCGTTTTCAATCGTCGCGACCATATATATCAAATTAAATTTCATCGATATTATGAATAAAAGTTTGCGTTCGTTTCTTAAAGTTAGATATGCAACATCTATTGCGTAAATTAAATTTAAGCCCCTATTACATTAGAGTTGCCGATATTTCAGTTTGAGAAACTCCCTTAGGCTTAACATTACGTGACGTCACAGCTTAAATTTCAGCAATTCGTTCTATTCGTTCAATGAATGCTTGAGATTTCTTTCAGGTTTACTGTATGAAAATAACTGTTTTTTGTTAGATTTAATAATAGATCACTTTTCTGAATACAATTTTTAAGGTTGCTATATTTTAACTAATAGATTCCAGATTTCATGATAAATTCTTATTTGGAAATTTTGTTTATAGGCAATTTTTAAAATGCTAATTAATTCATACGAACATCTAAAATAGATTTTCTTTGTTTTCTTTGAATTAATTTCACTCTTAAATTTTGATACTTTTCTTATGTCATTTATGTAAAAATATTTTGTCTAAATATATCAATGTATTAAAAAATTTCCTTTTCTGTAAACTTCACAGTTTATTAAGAAAATAAAACAAGTTCTTCAATATAATACTGTATTTATTTACTAAATTTATTATTGCCTTTATTATAATTTTTTGGAAATGTAACCAAATCCTTGATTTAACATTTTATAATTGACTTTGCCAATTATTTTACAATTTCTGCTTCTTTTATAGTTATTTCACACAGACGATATACTCATATTAGGTAGTATGAAAGGAAGTTGAAGTAGACTAACAATGAAATAATGCAGTCCCATTATTTCATCGTCTGACAGGATAATATTGTCAGAATGCATGTTTTTTAAAGTTAGAATTAGACTTCAAACTGCATTCTTTCATTTTGTACAGTTCTTGGGTAAGAAACATTGATGAATACACTACATATATATAAGCCTTGAGTAATGAAGATTTAAAAAATATTATGAAAAAAAAGAGAAAATGCAGTTTTTATCGTTAATATACATTTTTAAAAGTTTAATAAGACATTTATGTCTAACTATTGAACATTACTTAATGAGAATTTTTAAATGTGTGTAATTTAAACAAAGCAATTTTTTTTAAATTTTAAGTTCTTAAAGAGGGTAAAAAATTAAGTATGTAATATGAATACCATTTCATGAAAATTCCAGAAGTCAGGTGAATAAAATGTTTTAACTTTATTTTAGTTATTCAGATTTCTAGATTAAATATTAACATGGTTTTAAAGTAATTCTATTTGAAAGTACCTATCAAAACTGAAAATGTGAGCAAAATCCAAAAAAATAGCCCATCTTTTATAAAAATGTTATTTTATGCAATTCTAATTTTAAATTTCTAGGTTTCAAATTGCATAAAATTTAAATTAAGTTAATTAAAAATAATATAAAGTAACAAATATACGGTATTTTAAAAATATTAAATTTTGATATTTTCTTCATTATATTCTATAATAAAGTTTTAAATTTAGCATGACATTTTTACTATATAAAAATATATAAGCCATTAAGAATATCTGCATAAATATTTGGAAATACTTTCAAATTATTTAAACAAAATAATTTGAATTATAAAAAATTTTATAATCATTTAATTGAATAGCAGTTAAGTTCATTTATATTGAAATTAATATGCCCATTCTAAACCAAAATTTGTAGTTTAAAAATTGACAACTTCAAAATTGTGCTCGTTAACACTGAATTATGACAACAAAAATGAAAATAAACAATCATTTGTAGTACTATTTCTGCTTGGCGAAAAGAAAACAAAAATTGATCAGTTTCTAAAATCATTGGCGATTTGAATTGCCCGAGTTGCTGCTAAAATGCACAAAAAAGTTGCGCCAATAACTTTCATTTGGCATGAAACTTGGGGAAAACAAAATAATACACAAATTTTAACTGCGCTGCTGTTAAGAAATCTGTAATATTATTAGGCGAATAGAACGATTGCTGAAATTTGAGCTGTGACGTCACTTAAATGTAATACTCTAATGTAATACGGGCTTTAGAGTTGCCGATATTTCAGTTTGAGCAACTTCCGTAGATTTAACATTACGTAACTTTACTCTAAAGCTCGTATTACATTAGAGCAATTCGCAATTGCTGAGGAAATTACTTCAGCAATTCGTTCTATTCGTCCAATAATATTACAGATTTTTTTATCAGCTGCGCAGTTAAAATTTGCACATTATTTTGTTTTCACCAAGTTTCATACCAAATGAAAGTTATTGGCGTCATAAGTTGCCGAAAATCAGCAACTTTTTTGTGCATGTAGCAGCAACTCCGGCAATTCATATCGCCAATGATTTTAAAAACTCATCAAGTTTTGTCTTCTTTTCGCCAAGCGGAAATAGTACAAGAAACAGTTGTTTATTTTTATTTTTATGTTTAAAATTCAGTGTTAACGAACAATCTTGAAGTTCTCAATTTTTAAACAACAAATTTTGATTTAGAATGGGCATATTAATTTCAATATAAATGAATTTAACTGCTATTCAATTAAATGAATTATAAAATATTTTATAATTCAAATTATTTTGTTTAAGTAATTTGAAATTATTTCCAAATATTTATGCAGATATTCTTAATGGCTTATATATTTTTATAGTAAAAATGTCATGCTAAATTTTAAACTTTACTATCGAATATAATGAAGAAAATATCAAAATTTAATATTTTTAAAATACCATATATTTGTTACTTCATATTATTTTTAATTAACCTAATTTGAATTTTATGGAATTTGAAACCTAGAAATTTAAAATTAGAATTGTATAAAATAACAAAACATTTTATTCACCTGACTTCTGGAATTTCCATGAAATGGTATTCACATTATATACTTAATTTTTTTACCCTTTTTAAGAACTTAAAATTTTAAAAATTTGCTTCGTTTAAATTACACACATTTAAAAATTCTCATTAAGTAATGTTCAATAGTTAGACATAAATGTCTTATTAAACTTTTATAAATGTATATTAACGATAAAAATTGCATTTTCCCTTTTTTTTCATAATATTTTTTAAATCTTCATTACTCAAGGCTTATATATATGTAGTGTATTCATCAATGTTTCTTACCCAAGAACTGTACAAAATTAAAGAATGCAGATAGAAGTCTAATTCTAACTTTAAAAAACATGCATTCTGACAATATTATCCTGTCAGACGATGAAATAATGGGACTGCATTATTTCATCATTAGTCTACTTCAACTTCCTTTCGTATTACCTAATACGAGTATATCGTCTGTGTGAAATAATTATAAATGAAGCAGAAAATGTAAAATAATTGGCAAAGTCAATTATAAAATGTTAAATCAAGGATATGTTTACATTTCCAAAAAATTATAATAAAGACAATAATAAATTTAGTAAATAAATACAGTAATAAATTGAAGAACTTGTTTTATTTTCTTAATAAATTGTGAAGTATACAGAACAGAAAAAATTTTAATACATTGATATATTTAGACAAAATATTTTTACATAATGACGTAAGAAAAATATCAAAATTTAAGAGTGAAATTGATTCAATCAAAACAAAGAAAATCCATTTTAGATGTTCGTATGAATTAATTAGTATTTTAAAGACTTGGCTATAAATAAAATTTCCAAATAAGGATTTATCATGAAATCTGGAATCTTCTAGTTAAAATATGGCAATCTTAAAAATTGTGTTCAGAAAAGCGATCTATTATTAAATCTAACAAAACAGTTATTTTCTTACTGCAAACCTGAAGGAAATCTCAAGCATTCATTGGACGAATGGAACGAATTGCTGGAATTTAAGCTGTGACGTCACGTAACGTTAAGCCTACGGGAGTTGCTCAAACTGAAATATCGGCAACTTTAATGTAATAGGGGTTAATATAATACGGGCTTTAGATTTCCAATAAACGTGGCATGTCACTAAATTTGATTATACAGTGTCACTTATTTTGATTACGGGAAGAATTTTTTAATCTGGAAGTGTCTGGCGATTTCTAGAAAAATCCAATATTACACTATTCTCATTTTTCTATTTACATTAATATATAATAGTTTTATATTTTTATTTGTAAATTTCCCTATTCTGATTCTTAGGTTCAAACAAATTGCTTGCACCTAAGTATTGGAATACATTGATACATATATTGTTACAATATCGATATGTGTTTTCTTCACTTAAAAATATATTTTCGTAGATTAGATAAATATTGTACACAATATATTGACATTTAACGAATACTTTGATTTTTTGATACTATTTGATATGATTTGGTTTTACGATGTGATCAAAATGTTGAATAATAAGAAAAAGTATTGATCGAAAAAAATTGCAAAAGATCAATTTCCAAATCAAATCAAAAACCATTGGTAAAAGTGAACGATTTTGTCCGAATAGCGATATTTGGCGATTTTTTCCCCGGCAAGCTGGAATTGACGTAGTTATTGTGGAATTTGGTAACAATCCTAACGTGCGTATATTAGTTGCTTTAAAATATAGCAACCATATAAGAAATCGAGATTAAGATAGCGGCATTCTTAAATCGCAAACCATAACGATATATAAAGATATAGTAATCGTATTAATATTATTTATTTATTATTTTATTTTTGAAAATATTTTTGAACAAAAGTTGAAGGTGATATGCTACAAGAGAGGAAATGAAGTGCCGAAAATTATGTAACTGAATTATAAAAAATTGAATTTATTTAGTTTAATTTACATTTGATAACTTCTATTCATAAATAAAATAAATAATTTGCGAATCGGTAAACATATATTTGTAATTGGATATCTGTTTAATAAAATTATTTTGATGACTCGAATTGATACTTGATAGAATTCTGCAAATTATTAAAATGTAAAAATATTTATTTCAGAATCATTTAACAGTTTTGCAATGAAAAAGATACATATATAAGATTACAAAACTACTTCCACTTCAACTCCTCTTAAGAGCTACTACTTAAACTTTGATTTTAAATGGAATTTTGATTCTTTTAGGGGAAAAAAATTTTTAATGCGATTCGCAATTGCTGCGATCGTTAAAATGTTCATTCTAGAAATCTTGTAATAAATAATGTAATTTATTTCAATGTAATGTAATAATTTCTATCTGTGAAAGTTAAAAATATATTAAATAAGTGAAGAATGCACCGATATATGATTATTTCTTTCGATGGATAAGGAGATATTACAATCCGTGTGTGTGTGAGTACTTGCATGTTCATTAATATATAAGGTACTTACTATTGATAATTGTAATAATATACCGTCGAACATTTCCACAAAAAATTACAGGTTTATAATTGATGCGATTGAATCCCCTAAGTTTATATCTATTTCAACACATGATATTCAATAAGCTAGAATGGTTGGATCCTAGCAGAGCCCAAAGTCTTGGCGCAAATGATTTTGGTTGGTTATAATTGTGGTTTGCGCCAATATTAGCAACTTTACTTCGATACATTTGGTATAGTAAACCAAGCTATTTCTGGAATTTTGTTCTGGCTTGGCGCTTTTCTTCAGTTTGTCGCCAAGGGTGTGGCTCTCCTAAGATTTTACCACTAAAAATTATAAAACAAAATTTTGAAACATTCAATTTAAAAGTAAAAATGCAAGTAACACAAATTGGAATTATAAATTTCATTTGATTAACTCTCATTACTCATTTCTTTTAAAGGCAGGTATGTCGTATACGTGATTTGTTTATACATTTAGAAAGCTACTCATATATAAAACTAATTTATTTTTTGTGACTCTGCAAAATTATTTTAAAAAAATTGGTATGATACATAAAATTGAGCACAATTACAAAATTCAAATGTGAATGTACACAAATATGAAATGTAAGCAATTTACACTAAATATTTAGCAAGTGGCAAAGCATGAAACACTTTCTAGTAATAAAAGGACTCTACTAAGATATTCGCCAATATCAACTTTTATTTGCCAATTGCTTTCGACTTGTGGCAGCACTAAAAGAGTTAAAATTTAATTTTCGCCATGTGGCAACAAAACTTCTTAGATTTTGTTTCTGAAAAATAAAGTATTATTCAATTCGGAACAAGTTCAGTATCCCCATACACTTGGCGACGCGGCGAATTTTTTTGTCGCCAAGCTAGGCGCGTTTATTAAAACGGGAAATTTCCCTAAGTTCGATCGAAAAATTAGCATTTCAGAAAATTTAAAAAGGGAAATAAATATAAATAATGGACTTACTTGATATGAAGTTAAGCTGACATGCCGATTGGTATATTTATTTCGACATTTTATTCGTTTGTCACCAGTGTCACATTTTAGTAAAAATAATTATCTAATTTTACAAAAAAAGCATGCAAAAATATTTTTCTAAATATATACTTTATAAAATTTAAAAAAAAACATGCAAAAACTTATTTTTCAAATATATACATTTTTTAAAATTTAAAAAAAAAACATGAATAAAATATTTTTTAAATATATACACATTTTAAGTAAATAAAAATGAAACACGAATACAATAAAAAAATACATGTAAGCAATAGAATTTAAATAAAATAATTACACCTTCTCCAAATCCAATTTCCGTTAAAAATTAATTAATATTTGCGAATCCTAAATTAATTAATAATTTGGAATCATGAGCAATAATCCATCATTATTATCTTTAATATTTGCTAAAATAATTTGTTGATATTTTTCAACAACATTTTGAACATGAGACATTTTAAATTAAAACAAAAAATAAAGTAATTAAAACAATAAAAAGATGATAATAAATTAAGAAAAAGAAATAAGGAAAAAAGAATATTTAACGGTTTTAAATATATAAAATAAAATATATCATTTAATAAAAAAATATATATTAAAATTAAACCAAATAAAAATAACAATGAAAAAGAAATAGTAAAAAAGAAAAATTTACGATGTTTGGACACTGGCGACAACGAAACAAAAACAGCATGAAATCCACTGATTCCAGCAGCAAAAGTTAACGAAATTAAAATGACTACCAATTAAAACGTAGAACAATTACCAAAGAAAGTTCTGGAAAGTTCTCGAAGTGAAACTAAAAAAGCTATTGCCACTAAAAAAATGCACATTTATAACATAAAAATTATTTAAAACACGAGAAAAACGAAATCTGGCAACGCAAAAATAAAAATAGTAACAAAAACTAAATTTGGCAACACTACAATAAAAACAAAAGCTGAAATCGGCAACACTACAACGTAAACAACGGTTACCAGATTTGGCGAGAAATCAGTGTATGGGGATACTGAACTTGTTCCTTCAATTCTTGGGCCCATAAATCGAGTCGGCTAATTTACCTGCTTTTGCAAATAATATAAAATATTATTGCCAATATCATTGTGCCCCACACTGGTGATCCGGACAGTCTTGAACATTTTCTTTGAGTCAGACTTGGGAAATTAAATCATCATTATCATGGAAGGCCAAGTTGTTGAAAATAAAAACGGCGACGGAGAAGTAAGTCAGCCTACTATTTGTAAGCAAATCGAGCATATTTCCATCAAACCACCGCTTTTCTGGGCTAACACACCGAAACTATGGTTTGCACATCTGGAGCGCATTTCCAAAATAGTAATGAAAAGAATGAACAAACGAAACATAACATAGTAGAAGCCACATTGTATCAAAAACTGCTGAATGTTGTTTGTGACATCATTTTAGAACCTCCAAAAAGTGAACCATACACACTGCCCTGAAAGAAACTTACAACATGATTATCGGATTCAGAAGCGATTCAAATCAAAAAGATCTTTAGTGAACTGGAACTTGGTGATAAACGACCAAGTGGACTACTGCGGGAAATGCAGCAATTGGCTAGCGGTAAGTTAATTGATGATGTTCTAAAACCTCTCTGGTTACAGCGTCTGCCAATGCAAGCACAAGCGATTTTGTCAGTGAGCTCAGAATTTTTGACGAAGTTGGCAGAAATGGCCGATAAAATTGTCGAAACCTTCACTTTCAAGGACATTGAAGCTGTATCTTCTTATATTAGTGGAGAAAAAAAGGTCGATGAAAAGACACTGGATTTGCAAACTTTGATGTATAGAATAGAAGAGCTTACCGAAAAAATACACAGTGTGCATGAATAGCGTAATAAGAAATCGCCAAGACAGATGCAGATCCAGCTGCAGAAATCGAGACACAGAACATGGTATATGTTGGTATTATTTGCGTTTCGGACAAAGATTTACAAAGTGTACTTAAGCCTTGTAAGTTTGATTTTGATGAGCAGGAAAACTATGAGGCTCGTCATTGGCGACGAATGACGATATGAGCCAAAGTTCAAGTCGCCTCTTCATGTTTGATTGCACTAGTAAAACACAATACCTGATCGACACTGGCGCTGATATTTCGGTTTTACCGCCATCTAGCAAACAAAAACGGTGGCCTGACAAGAACTTTTCTTTATATAAAGCTAACGGCTCTCGCTTAAATAGTATGGATCGTGGGGTTTTTCTGTGGATCTAGGACTTCGACGTCAATTTCTTTGGAATTTCATCATTGCAGATGTTTCGAAACCAATAGGAGAAGATTTTCTTAACGAATTCGAACTTTTAGTGGATGTTAAACGCAAAAAGTTGATTGATCCTGTAACGTTATTAGTCTTTCGGCAAAAAAGCTGATGTTCCACCAACTATTCTGATGACTGTATCTTCTACGGATCCAAAAATCTCCGCTCTTCTGAGAGATATCACCAAAGAATGCTTGGGAACGATAGATGTTAAACACCATGTGACACACCGTATAATAACTACTGGTCCACCAGTTGTTTCAAGGCCTAGGAGGTTGTCGGCAGAAAAGATGAAAATTGCTTGGAAAGAATTTGAATTCATGATGCAACAAGGAGTTTGTAGGCCATCGAAGAGCAATTGGGACAGTCCATTGCACCTAGTTCCCAAGAAGAACGTTAGTTGGCGTGCTTGGAGAGATTACAGAGACTTGAATGCCACTACCAAGCCAGACAAGTATGCTCTACCTAATATACAGGATTTTACTGGGCAGCTGCATGGATGCACATTATTTTCCACCCTTGACCTCGTCAGAGCATACAACCAGATCCCACTCGAACCTAGTGATATTGAGAAGACAGCAATTTGCACGCCCTTAGGGCTTTACGAGTTTCCACGAATGGGTTTTGGGTGTCGCAACGCTGCTCAAACCTTTTTTTTTTCGCGACACTGCCCAAACCTTAAAAAGGTTCATACATTCGGTACTGCGAGGCTTAGAGTTCTGTTTCGCTTACCTCGATAATCTGCTCATCACTTCAAAGAACGATGAAGAACATATAGCTCATCTGAGACAAGTTTTTCTTCAATTGCATGCCACATGTTTAGTAATCAACGTTGACAAATGTCAATTTATGAAGTCAGAAATCAATTTCTTAGGGCATCACGTGACTCAACAAAGTATAGCACTAACAGAAGAACACATTAAAATTATTGCAGAATACAAAAAGCCTGAAACAATTATCACAGGTTCATTACTAAGGCAGCAGAAAACCAAGCAATCTTATATGACTTTCTGAAAGGTAAGAAAAAAATGATAAGTCAAAGATAGCTTGGACGGCAGAAAATGGGAAGCTTTTGAGAAAAGTAAACAACAACTTTCTAAAGCAACCTTGCTTGTCCATCCATGCCATACAGCAAGATTAAGTTTGATGGTTGATGTGTCAGATAATGCAATGGTCCAACAAAACGTTTACAGGTTCTGGAAGCCCCTGAGGTTTTTCTCCAAGAAGTTCATTGACATACAAAAACGCTATAGCACGTACGATTGAGAACTTCTAGCGGTTTATACAGCTGTGAAACATTTTAGATATTTTATAGAAGGTAAAAATTTCACCATCTATATCAGTGATTCTCAAATTTATTTCTTCTACCGCCCCCTTTGAAAATCAATTATTTTTCATCGCCCCCCCCCATTTTTTAGCCGAGCTGGCAGCCAAATGGTTAGCGCTCTTGCCTTCGGTTCAACAGTTCGTGGGTTCGAATCCCACCTTGGGCATGGATGATTGTAGTGGTTCGGAATCCACTTTAAACCGTAAGTCCCGGTCTAATTAGCCCTCGTGTGCAAAAAATAACCGTTGAGCGACAAACAAACCAAACCCCCATTTTTTATACACTCCTAAAACTTAAAAACAACAATTTCATTACTTAATTAATTTAGTTATAATGTGCTATATTAGTCGGTTCTGGTGTTTAAACTTACATTCTAAACTAGAAATTTTTGCCAGTGAAAGCAATTAAAACGCAACTTTATAATATTAATAATATATTTTAATCAAATTAAAAGAAACAATATAGATAGGTAATCAATTTTAGTTTTTAAACTAATCTAATGGGATGGATGAATTTGATGATTTTTAACAAGTTTGTTGATATCAGGTTCGATTTTACTGAAAAACAATCATAAGTCGCCGCGTTTGGTAACTTGCAAATGATTGCTCTTTTTAGTAAGCAGCGTCGTCACAGCGCTAAATCCACGTTCACACAAATATGACGATGGGAATAATATCAAAACTTGTTGAACGATCGACCACAATCCAGGGTACAACTGCGGAATTAACTTTTGTAACCAAAATTGTTGGTAGCCATTTTTAAATCTGATTTTTATTTCCTCGTTCGTTGTCAGTTCTATAAGTTCTTTTTCCAGCTGGGGTGATATTGCTATGTTGATATTTGAAAAAGAATCTAACACCCAGTCAGGTATTTCCAATTTCAAAATGTCCTGGAATCTTTCATTGAAATCACTGTGAAGATTTTTCAAATGTTGGCAGTAGACGAGCAAGTCGTCGTTGTTGCAGAATACTGATAAATTGGGAAAATTATGGAACTCACGTCTGCCGATATTCTTCTTGTGTAAGAGCAGCTTGGCTACGAAAGCAGCGACGATATTTTTTGTTTTTATTCATCGTTCATCGCCTTGAAGTTGGATATTCATATCATTAAACAATGTATAAAGGTCTGTCAGGTATGCGATATCATTCTTTGATGTGATGAGGTTTTCGCACAATGCTGTGTCTTCGTTTTCCAAGAACACTATGACAGAGTCAAACAGATTGTAAAAACGAGTCAGACAATTTCCTTTTGATAGCCAACGCACTTCTGTGTGAAAGATCAATCTGTTGAAATCTTCATCATTAGAGCAACAAACACAAAGCTGATTAAATAATCTGTCATTTAAAGAGTTGTTTCGGATTTTATTGACTGCTCTGATGACATGTTGCAATGATTGAAACAGTCGTTCACTTAAATTTCTAGTAACTAAATGCAGTCGATGTATAACGCAATTTACAGCAATCACATCTAGAATTTTGTTTTTTAAGTACGACATGAATCCTTTTTGACACTCTGTCATAGCTGGAGCACCATCAGTAGCAGCTGATATAATATTCTTCAAAGGAATTCCTTTTTCATCACAAAACTTTTCCAGTGTTTTAAATATGGTTTCTCCTTTTGTGTCTGTCTCTAAATTTCTAGCAAATAAAAGTTCTTAACATATTTTTTCATCTTTAATGAACCTCACTTAAGACAACAACAATGCTTCATTAGTTGGTAAAGTGGACTCATTCAACTGAATTGAAAATTGACTAGTCTTCAGAGGATTCCACAATGACTCTTCAATGTTTTCAGCCATTTCATCAATTCGTCTTTGCACAGAATTATTGCTCAAAGGAATTTTTCGAATTATATCTGCCGCCGGTTTATGGAGCACAGTAGTTTTAACTTCTTTTATCGCCGACAAAACTAACGTTTCTCTGATGGTGTGTGGTTTACCTGTTTAAGCGATAAACAGAGAGATATTGTATGAAGCTCGAAGTCTGCCATGGTCTTGCTTAGCAGCCATCGGAAAAAGTTTCGATGTTTAGCTGAGCATTATATTTCTTTTCCAGATCTTGAAAATAGGCTACATTTTTGTACTTCTTATCTGGATGCATTTTATTTAAATAATATTGAAGGCTTCATCGCTTCGTTTGAAAATGTTTTTGAACAAAGAAGGCACAAAGGAAAAGATGGGTTTGTCGAATTTTCTGTGAATCTATATTTAATATATTCTGCACTGCATTGCCGTTTCTTCTTTTTTGCTTGCGACATGGCTTTTTTTTCAAAAATATGTGAATAAAGTGTTGAACTTAAATACTCGTTTAAAGATAGCGTGCGAAACCACTAATGAAAATATAAGAAAAATTATGAGCTTTTATATAGGATTTAAATACAGCAAGCACAGACAGGAATCAGACAAACACGCACAAACTCGTTTATCTCTTTTGACGCTCAATCGTACTGAGCAAGTTAAGACACATCGATGAACCAGCCGTTTGTTACCACGTACAGCCACCTTACCCAGCACATTAATGGAAATTTTGTTCCTACCATGTATATACTGTAAATATTCAAACTCTATTTAGCCCAGATATGTCCCAGCTTGAATATCCTGTGTGTGTGTTTGTGTTTTCTCTGTCTTCCCACTGTTCCAGACTGCTTGCTGCAAAAATCTCATTCGGAACTCGGTTCCACTTCTCAATTCACTACATACAGAGTAGAAGCCACTAGACTGGCTGGCACTCGAATAACGCGTAGATGTTGTTATACCACGTACAGTCTGTTTTCGTATTGCAAAACCGCCACCTGTCTACGATTCTATTCTGAAAGGGGGCGATACGCTGAGATGGACTTTTTCCTCAGATCGGTTTTTCAGAAGCACGGAAGCACGCATGTTAGGCAGGCCGCAAACTCAGTAGACAATCTGATTGAGACGCCGTCTTATAGTAGACAAATCTGATCTCCTCGATGTCTTAGTGTGACGTAGCTAAAACGTTGTATCTGACGTCAGGGAATTTTAAACCAATGAGAACGCTGTCTCGCGGAAAGTTGCCAGATATTTCGAACCTGCACAAAATCTAGAAACGTCTCACGCTCCACCCCTTTTTTGACGTAACTAAGACTTCAATGACGTCATTTGTTCTGCTGCGATTCTTGCGAGACGCTCTGTGCATCTCGCGAGACAAGTCTCATGAGATCATCTACGAATTTGCGGACTGCCTTAAGTAAACATTTCTCTTTTGTCTCAACCCTATTTTGATGAATTCGAAGCAGACCTGACGCATGCGTAAAAGCGTTGAAAGTTTCTCCAAACGAAAACGGACAGTACGTCTACGGAGCACAACATCATAAGTGCACCGTCCCCCGGAATGTTTGCCACATTTGGCGATTCATGCATTTACACAGCTGTATGCTTTTCATCATTTTACAATGTACGCGCATACGGCGTGCAGGCTATCCTACCAAACCTATGTTAAGTATTTTAAGTTTTTATACCCTCATACAGGGTAGAAATATAAACTAAGTATTCGTTATTGTGTAGTAAGTAGGCTTTAATTCGAGTGAAATTTAAAATATAAAGTAAATTGAATTACAAATCTACCATCGCCCCCTAACCCACGTCAACGCCCCCCATTTTTTTCTGGGCCCCTTAACGCCCCCCTCTAGGTCTCAAACGCCCACAAGGGGGCGTTATCGCCCACTTTGGGAAAGACTGATCTATATGGACCACCGCCCTTTGATGTACTCCTTTCAACAAAAAAGTGATAAAACTTCCCCACGCCAATTGCGCCATCAGGATTTCATTGGTCAATTTAAAACAGACATTCAGAGCACATTTCAGGAAGCAAAAATGAAGTCGCGGATGCCTTATCAAGGATAGGGGAAATTAAGATCCACGAATCCATTGATTACGCCTCAATGGCTACTGAACAAGAGAAAGACGAAGAGTTAAAATCTCTCATGGACTCTGACACAAGTCTGCAATTCAGGAAGTTTCCGATATTTAGGTCTGATAAAGAGCTATTTTGTGACACATCAACTGTAATCCCAAGATCTTATGTACCAGCCACTTTTCGGAGAAAAGCATTTGAAGCTATTCATTCTCTTGCGCATCCTGGTGCAAATGCTACTGCTAAAGTGGTTTCAAAGAAATTCGTATGGCCTTTTATTCGAAAAGATTGCAAGGGCTTGTCCAAAAAGTGTCACATGTGCCAAAAATCTAAAGTCTCAAGGCATACTGGTGCACCCTTGGGGAACTATTTGCCCGTCACCAAAAGATTCGATGAGATGCATCTGGACATTGTCGATCCCTTACCTACTAAAAAAACCTGTTCAAGTTCGGTTTAATTTGGAGGACACTTATCCTTCATCGGAAGCTCATCAGACCCGTTGGGGAAGACCTGTTGTCCGACCATCTCGTTTCCTAGCAAGTGCAAGCATTCAGTACCCTTTAGTGGAGGGAAAATAGTGTGGCAGCACTAAAAAAATAGTTAAAATTTAATTTTCACCGTGTGGCAACAAAACTTCTTAGATTTTGTTTCTGAAAGTATTATTCTATTCTTGTGCTCATAAATAGAATCGACTAATTTACCTGCTTTGCAAATTATATAAAAAATTATTATTATCAATATCATTGTGCCTCAGAGACTAATTTATTTGGCTATAGAGAAAAAAATCGCCATATTTTATCACATTTGGTTGTTTTTAGTTGTTGGTGAGCTGCAACTGCAATGTTCATTTTAGCCTAGTCAATTACATTTTTTTTCTTTTTAGTATGCTTCCATTTATAATATTTATGGCAAAATCTTCCATAATCGGAGTAAGTGCCAAATTTAGTGATCATTTTCATTTGGTACGATATCCTTTAGTTGGGATTTCTCGATGAGTGCTTCTTTACGGCAAACATAGAAATTGAAGTCAATTATTTTGTTGGTATGTGTTTTTGCGCGTGCGTGTGTGTGTTCATTAATTTTATTATTTATCCATATATATATATATATATATATATATATATATATATATATATATATATATATATATATATATATATATATATATATATATATATATATATATATATATATATATATATATATATATATATATATATATATATATATATATATATATATATATATATATATATATATATATATATATATATATAAATTTATTCCATGGAAACGATGATTCAATTTGGAAGAAAGATATTTGATAAAATTATTCAGAGCACATTACTTGTTAATTAACTTGCTAAATTTTGTGAGAGTACATCTCGAGACAGTTTTAATCGTTTTTATGGAGAAAAGTATACGGTTAAGCTTATCTTATTTATTAATAAAACATTTTATATTTTTATAATCGACCTATTTTTTCGAATTTCAGGCTTTAGCATGCTAGATGTATTGTTTCACGAGATTAATTGCTCTGATTATGTAAATAAAACAAAATAATTCTTAATTGAAATTTTGTCTAAAGCGAACATTGCGGTCACAGGTCGCAAAAAGCCAAATGTGAAAGTGATTGCCGGCCGGCAGTTTGCTGAAGTACCTGGTTCTGGTGAACGTCAACTGTCATTGGCTATCTAAAAATGAAACTAGGAAGCTATATCGTGATCTGATTGGCATAACAAGTAGAAGTATTAAGTGAGCGTAGCTTAGTTTAGTTTTCTTGAGAAAAGCTAATTTTTGATACAGAGTAATTAAAAAATTAGTAATTAAATTTGGATTTTTTGGATAAAAATTAATTTGTGTAATAACACATAAGCAAAATTTACAAAAAACGTTAGTTGGATTAACATAGGAATGTCCTTAACTAATCTGCTAAAAACAGTATCAGTGATAGTTAGAATGAAATCTTTATTTTTTTTATTCTTTTTCATTTTTATTATTAATTGTTTATTATTTTAATATTATTAATTTTTTCGGGATATATACTTTTTATTTGCTTACTTATTTTTATTTTATTTTTTTTATTTATTTATTTATTTTATTTATGTTAGCGAGTAAGAATGGGAAAAGGTTAGTTGTTAGTATTAACAAGGATGTATTGCTTATGTGTAAAGATCATGGTGATTGGTGAGAAAACTTTGGACAGAAGCGGCGTAGTGAGCGAAGACGGTGCCGATTATGGATGCTGAGGTCATTATAGGACGGAAGATTAATGATTGGTGTATTTTCGGTTTTATTTAGATTTTTGTACATGTTGTACATGATTTTGGACAAAATATTCTCTTACTGTTGGAAATTTAAGTTCTTATTTTTTTGTTTCGAAAATACCAGGATGCTTTGACTGCCTGTCTAATTATTTTGTTTTGGAGAATTTCTAATTGGCATATTTCCTCTTATGTCTAATTTCATCTTACTATCATGGGTATAAATCCAGAGGGGGCAGGCATAGGACAGAAGTGGTCTGAGGTATGCTTTGTAAATGAGCACTTTATTTTCAATTGAGAGTTCTGAGTTGTATTTTAAGAGGGAGTATAATGCAGCAGAAGTTTGTTTGAATTTGTTTGTAATATTTTGGATAGGAATATTCCAATTTAGTTTTTTGTCAAATGTGACTGCTAGATATTTGTAGGTTGGGGACCATGGGAGTGTAGTTTCATTAATTTTAATTCTTTGACAAGTTATTGCTCTTTTTCTGGTAAACATGATTGCAATGCTTTTGTTTTCATTAACTAGGATTTTCCATTTCTTGAACCAGAGCTCAAGTAGCTGTAAGTGTGTGTTTAGTGCAGTAGAAATAGTAGATGGTTTCCTGCATTGTGCTAGATAACTGTATCATCAGCAAATAGATGCAGTGTTGTGTGTCGTGATTTGGGTATGTCGTTCACATAAATAAGAAATAATCTGGGCCCAAGCTTGAAGCCCTGTGGTACTCCTGCTAGTATTGCCCTAAGTGTTGAATGTGTTTTACCTATGCAAACTTGGAACTTCCGTCCCAAAAGATATGAGATAATTAATCTAATGAGTGGGTCAGGGAGACTAATAGTGATGAGTTTGACACCAATCCAAACTCTGTCAAAGGCCTTGGCTATATCTAGGAAAACTGCTCCAGTGCTTTTTTTTCAACTGGAATCCATGGGTGATAGTTTCACCAACTCTCATCAGTTGATGGGTTGTGGAATGGTATTTTCTGAACCCATGCTGTTCAGGAATAAGAATATTATTGCCATTCAAAAACGTGTCAATTCTGTTAAGAATAATACTTTCAGCAATTTTGCTAAGTGAAGGGAGAAAACTTATTGGTCTGTAGTTAAATGGAAGATAATTTTCCTGCTTTGGTTTTAATATTGGAATAATTGAAGCAGTTTTCCACTGGCGGGGAAAATAGGTGATTTTAAGAATTTCATTGATGAGCATAGAAATTTTGAATAAGATTTTAGGGGGAGCTTTTTTGATCATTAAATTGGTTATGTTATCAATGCCAGGAGACTTTTGATCTTTAAGTTTTTTAATTATAGCCAGGACCTCTGAGGGAGTAGTGCGTTCTATCTCTTGCGTGTAGGGTCTGGAGAGAAAACTTTTACTGTGAGTGTTACCAGGTTTTTAGTGCGTGTCTCATGTAGATTGTGTGTCGTGAATTGTTTCTCCAATACACCAGCTATTGCTTCAAATTTGTCTTTATCTGTCTTCAAATTTGTCTTTATTTGTCTTGACCTTGAATAGGCGGAAAGTGCTGCACTTTTCTCATGAACATGCCGACGGCCCTCCAAATGAAGCGGTCGTGGGTAGTTAATGATTTTAATTTTTCTCTCCATTGTGGGGTGTTGTATTCGCTGATCTTGGCTCTGAATTCGTTATTGGCTCTATTATATTTTATTTTAGCTTGTTAAGTTTTGCAATTTTGATAAAATTTACGTAGCCTGTTTCTTTTAGTTTTTAATCAGAGAAGCCGATTCTCTGATTCGCGGTGCGCTCTGAGCAGCTCCGCCATCAAGCGAATAGTTTCGTTTTCGAGTTTGTCTCCCGTGTTAACTTTGATGGGGGTGAATGGATTATTTTTTAATATTTGTTTGTATTTAATGTAGTCCATGTTATGGATAGTGGGTGATTTAATCAGAGGGATATCTAGGTTGAACTCGATCATGACTATTGTGCTAAAATTTAGTAATTTTTTCTCCGTCACCAAATAAATTCATCAAGAGCATAAACCACTAAACATAGGTTGATACTGGCGAGGTATCTTAATGGAGTCAATTCACCATTAAACGATGCTTCAAATTACATGTGTAGATTGGTGTCACTTATCATATGTAGACTGCTTAGACGTAAGTGCTTATTGTTTACATTAAATATTTGTATATGTCCGTATTTGAATGTTATAATATAAAAATGTCTATTTTAATTTTATCCAATTGCATGATATGAACTCCAGGTTTTTTCAGTATACATATATATATATAATTTTTCAAATGCATGAGCAAATAACATACCAAGATGTGACCTTGACTTCACAAGAAATGAATCACACGAGAGTTAAGTACTGAGATTTATATTTTCAATTTATGCCATTTGCTCTTTTGCTTTTAAATTTAATGTTAAAAAGTGTTATTTCTATGAAAAATTTGAAAGTTTTTAATTTATATGGCATTAAGTTCATAAAAATATTTTTTCCTGTAAAAGGTTGACAATATAGGTGTAAGTATGATATCCCCTTTAAGTGATTTCTTGCCAAATCTAGCGACTTTTGATTTGACTGTAGGGTTGCCGATTTCAATTTTTGTTTTTATTGTAATGTTGCCAAATTAAGTTTTTGTTACTTTTCTGATTTATTGGTTGCCAGATTTCGTTTTGTCGTGTTTTAGATCATTTTTACGTCATACATATGCTTTTTTTCAGTAGTGACAGTATTTTTAGTTTCACTTCGCATTTTAAGTTTCACTTCAAGTTTCTTTGTTCTACGTTTCAATTGGAAGCCATTTGACCGCCGTTTGCTGTTGTTTCGTTGTCGCAGGATCCAAATATCGTAAATTGTTCTTTTTTTCCAATTTCATTTACTTTATTTTTATTAATTGTGTCTTTTTATTTAATTTATTTATATATTTTCTTTTATATTTTTAACATCGTAAACTGTTCTTTTTTCCCAATTTCTTTTTGTTTATTTATTATTTTCATATATATTTGTTAATTTATTATTATATTTTTCTTATATACTTTTCGATAATGTCTCATGTGCATAGTGTTGTTGAGAAATTCCAAGAGATTATTTTAACTTAAAGTAAAGCAACTAATGATGGATATTTTACTTTTTCAAGCTCTAGGCCAGCAGTTGGAAACCCTGGAATTGTGAATCGAATTTTTTTATTTCTTTTATTGTAAATCACAGGATTCACAATTATTAATTAATTTTTTAATAGATATTGGATTATTAAAAGGCGCAAATTGCAGAAAATGTAGATCGGAAATGAAAATTAGCACACAGAAAGGTTATTCCAATGGTTTTTCTTTGTCCATTATTTTTATTTATTTCTCTTTTTAAAATTTTCTAAAATGCTTATTTTTCGAACTTTGGGAAAATTCCCGTTTTAAAAAACTTACGCTTAACTTGGCGACTTGGCAACGAAGAAAATTCACAATGTTCGCCAATAGAGGAGGATACCCTCTATTGGCGAACATTGTGAATTCCACGGGATAATATATGTAACTATCACTTTTTATATATAATGGTTAAATAAAATCCGGAAATATATTTTATGTTTTAATTCATAGAATTCTATATAAAATAAATTGATTCATCAAAATAATTTCATTAGACAGATATCTAAGTATAAAGATGTATTTACCGATTCTTAAATTCCTTATTTTATTTATTTTTAAGAAGTTATTAAGACTATTTTTATTATGGTTGTAACAAATTTTTATAATAATGTTGCATAGCTTCCGTTACTTCATTTTCTTTCTTGTGCCATACTTCCTTTAATTTTAGTTTAAAAGTATTTATAAAAAAAAATTTTAACATTTTAGGGAAAAAAAGTTGGTTAAATCGGGTACTTCTTGGTTTGGCGATACATCTTGGCGCATCCAATTTCATTAATGGCACGAGCTGGTAACTTTATCTTTGTATATCTTTTGTGTAGCGACAATCTTGTTAGTCTCAAAAAAAATTGTCAAAGGACTATCCGATTGTAAACTTTTACCCAGTGTTCAGTGTAGAATTGGGTATCTCTTGCTTTGACGAAATGCTTAGTGACAAAAATTTAATTTCTGGTAACCCTATTTTAGCATTTGTGTAGTTGCAGCGGCCATTTTGTAAGTGACATCTTGGAGTCAAAAAAATCGCTAAAAAATAAAGGGGTATCCGATTGTAAATTTTTACTAATTGTTAATTTTATATGAGATAAGAGCACCAACAATCTTATATTCATATTTATTATTGTTGTAATTTTTGAATGAATCAAACTAATTTACAAAAAATTTATTAAGACCTCGTCAAATTGTAGCAATCCATTGACATGCATATCCACATAGAGAATTTCCAGTTTTCAAAGCTTTTGAAGAAAATAGTCATCCACAAGAAATTATTTCATTCATCGGATAAGTCAGAACAAGTGATAAAGATGCTATCAGTTTTTATAATTTTTCTAAAAAAATCTAAAATGGAACTAAATGGTGCACTCCAGAAACCTAGTATTAAATATCTATTATCAAAATTCTAGAAACCTCGTTAACTGTTTTGTTTTCAGAATCATAAAAATAAAAATGGAGTTACCAGAAAATTGCAGACATATTATTTATTAACGAGCATTAGCAAAACTTTGAAAATTACATCTTTGTGTTATTAATATGTTTTCACATCTGAGACAAATTATAAATAATCAATTACTAGGAATACATATATGAAAAATTTAGGGAGAAAAGTAACCTATGCTCTATATATCCAGTTTTTATCGTAATACACTAGATGCTCATTTTTACAAAACTCTAATCTATGAACACTCGAAATTTTATCAACCATTGGTTGGACCATAACCAGGTTTCAATGACGGAATAATAATTTTAATTCCCATTTATAAATTTGTAAAAATTATAAATTGATAAAAATGAACATCACAGTCGCAGTCTCGCCAATTGGTGAAATTGTTATCGAAAAGTGGAGAAACGTAAGTACTAGAATTTGATTAGCAACCCATATTGACAGCTGTAGCACTTATCTGGTTTAATAGGAACAAAGAAATAAGTTCCTTAAATAGCTCAAAATAATTTATTACAATTTAGGGTACAATTTGAGCACAACACACAGATACATATACTACATATAAAACGAAATTACATGTAAACATATAAAGTTAAAGGGAATATTGTAAACATGAGAGTCATATGGATATACGTCTAATTCCTCCGGTTGCTGGAGAGGGACTGCCTCCCCGTTGACGACGCCATGGGTGGCACTGCAGACAGAGGGCGCTATAGACTCCCCCTCTGGCTCCGCCGACGTCCCGGCAAGGAAACAGGATTGAGATTAGGAAGCTTCTGAGGTTGTCGACGTGGTCTTCCTCTACTTTCAAAAAGAGAAAACGGGACCTTTATCTCTAGATGATTGTTGATAGGGCTTCAACATCATATGTGGTAGGAGACCTGTTAATGAGTATGAGGTATGGACCTTCACGTCTAGGCATGAATTTTTTACTTTTCTTGTTCCTGGAATTACTTATTTGATGTAAAGTAATCCACACTTTGTCACCTGGCTTATAATAAGCCTGTCTATGTTTTTTGTCAAAATAACCCTTTCTTCTATCCTGTTTTTGTTCTACTCGCTCCCCGATTTGAGGAGTCAGACGAGCAAACCTTTTCAAATAGGGCGTTATTTCAGGGACAAAGTTGTTATTATTAATGATAGATCTCATGTCGTGACGAACATCATCCGTAGTCCTATGCTCTCTGCCAAATTGCAGATAAGCGGCAGTGTGACCAGTGGTGTCACATCTAGCTGTATTCATGGCAAAACGAATCATAGGAAGATGTTCTTCCCAGGTATCATGTGCATCGCCTACTAAGATGGCAAATCTAGGTTTCAAATCTCTTTTCTTACGTTCAGTGAGATTCGCTTGAGAATAATAAACAGGGATGAGGTCCTGTTTGATATCTAACAAATGACAAGTTTGCTGCATGGCGGCACTAACAAATTGAGATCTGTTGTCACTGATTAATCTTCGAGGAAGTCCAAAGCGTAGATAAACTTCCTCAAGTAGTGTTTTGGCACAGTTTGATGCTGTGGCTTCATTAAGAGCAAATAACTCAACGCATTCGGTACTCGTGTCTTCCACAATAAATATCCATTTCTTTCCTGTTGGGGTTTCTGGGAGAGGACCAAAGAGATCAATAGTAAGAATTTCGAATCTTTATGAATAAATAGGCGTTCTGAGTAATGCAGCAGGTTTCTGGTTGTTAGATTTGTACCGGTTACATTCAGCACAATCTTTCACGTATTCGGTGATAAACTTTCTAATGCCAGGAAAGAAATACCTAGAAGCAATTTTATGGTACGTATTCTCAGCTCCACAATGTCCTGCAGTGGGAGAATCATGATATTGCTGTAGGACACGTTCTCGCTCATGACAAGGAACAACTAGCTGTGCTTCTTCTGACTCTGTTTCAGGCGAATATCGATACAGTATTCCCTGATTCATCAAATAACCTCTACTAGTCCAATTTACATAATTTTCATCTTTCCGTCCACTTTCAAAGCAGTCTATGATCTTTCTTACATCCTCATCCTTCAATTGTTCTTCGCGATGAATTCCGGGATGGTTAATCTATGGAAATAGTGTTCAAGTTACAAACAAATTTGTCCACTGTATCAAATGGTCTGGACAGAATATCTGCAATTACATTAGATCTTCCTGGAGTGTAAAGAATTTTCGGATGATATGACTGGATTTGAAGAGCCCATCGAGCTAAGCGTCCGGATGCCGATTTAATACTCATAAGCCACTTCAAGGGTTGGTGATCTGAGGCAATAATGATTTCTTGATTTTCCACATAGCCACGGAACTTTTCAAGTGCCCATACCACCGCTAGTGCTTCTCTTTCAGTAATTGAATAATTTCTTTCTGCTGATCTGAGCAATCGACTGGCATACTCAATCACATGTTCTTCCGGTCTTTCTCCTTGGATAAGGACTGCTCCTAGAGCGTAATTACTCTGATCAGTTCTTATGAGGAATGGTTTAGATCCATCTGGCTGAAATAACACAGGTGGTGAGATCAGCCGTCTTTTTAACTCTTCAAATGCTTTCTGTTCTGTATCACCCCATGTCCATTGTTTATTCTTTTTAGTTAAGTCACTAAGGGGCCTAGCAACTTCATAAAAATGGGGAACATATCTCCGGAACCATTAACAAGTCTGTAGGAAGGACTGAACTTATTTAGCACATTTTGGTGTTGGAATTTTTTGAATAGAAGATACTTTGTCAGCATCCACTTCTACACCTTTTTCAATGACCTAAATACTTCACTCTGTCACAAGAAAAATGACATTTGCTTCTGTTAGCGTTTAGTTTAAATATAGAGTCTTTCAAACACTTTTCGTAAATATGACAAATGTTCATCAAAAGTTTCTGATAAGATAATGATATCGTCAAGGTATGACAATGCAAAAACATCTAATGGAAAAGATCTAAATTTATCAATGAGACGTTGAAAAGTTGCTGGTGCGTTGCGCAACCCAAAAGGCATAAACTAAAAATTTAAAGTTCCAAATGGACAGATGAAGGCAGTCTTCTCTTGGTCTGATTCATGAACTTTGACCTGATGATAACCAGATCTTAAGTCTATAATAGACATGTATTTCGTCGACTTGGCTTCAGTCAATAAATCATCCATTCTAGGTAGTAGATAGTTATCCGGAATAGTCGTTGAGTTTAACTTACGATAATCAACACACAATCTGATGGTACCGTTTGGCTTAGGCACTAATACCACAGGACTTGCATAAGGAGATTCACATTCCTCAATTATTCCTTCTGTTAGTAAGGAATTAAGGAACAACTATTTCTTTGCAGGTGTCATTCTATATGGAGGTTCAGAAACAGGTAGGCTATTTCCAGTCTGGATTTTATGTTCAATAAAAGAAGTAGCTTCTCCCCCTGTCTTGAAGTTATCTTCAAATTCTTCCAGCAATGAATTTAATTTGTGACGTTGTTCTCTTGTCAAGTGTTTTCCTTCATCATTTCTCAATTTCACGGAATTAGAGGTTTCTGAAATTTCAGCAGACATATCAGAAGTTACTTTCTGCGACATTATTACTTTTGCAGTACTTACGGTTTCGGATGGTTCACGATAAAATGAGTAATGTCTGCGTATGCAAGTCCTGTGGTATTCACTAAAATGCCAAGTGCCATTCTGGATGTTAAGCACAATACCAGAAGCCTGGAGAAAGTCAGTGCCAAGCAATGTTCTATTGCCTTTAGCGATTGGTAACGCAATAAATTTCATACGAACTTTCTTTCCTTCTACATCAAGATTTACGACTGTTGTCAAAGATGGGACATTTCTTTCTTTTCCATCTGCAAGTACCATTATAATATTCTTCTTTTGAAATTTAAAACCTTTTTCTTTCAATAAAGTAAAAAATTCTCTCCCGCGATGGAATTTCATGCACCTGTGTCGGCACAAAAAGCTGCTTTTCACCACAAACAGTTAAAAAAATTAAATCTATTGCGCTAGACAATGAATCTGAAGCTTGTGTTGCGGTATACAATTTTACACCATTAACAACTGTTTTAGCCTCTTCTTTTAATATGTTGCACTTTGAACACATAGACTGAATAAAACCAGGATTACCACATCCATAGCAATGAACCGAAAATCTTCTTTCTGGCTTGTCTTTACTAAATTTTGGACTTTCATGGTTGGAATATTTGATTTTGTTATTTTCCCTAGAGTTAGGAGGCTTATAGTTTCTTTCTGAAATAGATTTAACATAGTCTTTAAAATTTGGCTTCTTAGCAAAGATAGGTGAATTTTTCTTCATTCTCAGTCTTACATTTTCATAATTGTCAAGCTTTTCTGCAAGTTCTAAAGGCTCATTCAGCCCTGACCATTGATCAACAAAATGTTCTCTAACCTCTGGAGATGTTCTTTTCTTTAACTGGTCAGCTATAATTAAGTCTTGCAATTTCTCAAAAGCGATGATATTCAACTCCTTTATTCATCCCTCGAAATACGATTTAATTTCAAAATATAAGTCTTTCCATGTTACTTCTGCATTTTTTCTATGTTGCGAGAACATCTGCCGAAACCTATCTGATGTAAGTCTATAACGCTTCAAGAGCATCTCTTTCGCCTTTGAGTAGTCTTTAACATCTTCTTCATTTTCTCTAGCAGTTAATTGATTTATTTCGGCTGGCAATGAGCCTATCAAGTACGGCATCCAATTCCTTTCAGGTATATTCACTAATTTCAATTGACGTTCAAATACTGTCAGATAAAGTCCTATTTCATCTTTATTGGAATTAAATTTTGGGAGAATTCGATTCAGATCCCAACTTGTTTTCTCTGTTTCACTGACAATGGAGGAAAGTACCTTCTGAGCTTCCACTTGAAGTTTTAAGCTTTGTAATTCATACGCTCTCTCTTTTTCAATGCACAGTTCTTTTTCTTTGGCAATTCTTTCGCATTCAGCTTGTTTTTCTTTTTCAAGCAGTTCCTCTATTATATTAGTTAGCATATTTTTCACTAATTCTTCATCATAATATTTTGATTTGGTTATAATATCGTTCAGTTGAGTTACTTTTAGATCATCTGCTACCCCTAGCCCCATTTCTGTAGCGAGGTTTCTCAAATCCTCCTTTTTCCCTTTCCCAAGGAATGCCATTTTTTGCATGTGTTTATTTTTAAGAGTTCTGAAGTTATTTTCAACTGATTTAAAATACTGATTTTTTAAATATGTGGTTCTTTATTTTAGTTAAAAGGAAATTTAAACACCATCAGTCTTAAGTACAATATTATGTGAAATTATAAACCTTTTAACTTTAAACATAAGTAAAGTGTAACCTATTATTATTTATTTAAACATTTATTGGAAATAAAATGAACTTTTTAATCATTGTAAATAAACCTGAAATATTCATATGATATTCATCATCATAAATCAATTTTATTATATTAATCTTACTAAATTTATAAGAAATCACTCTTATTATAAATTTCAAATCAAACAAAGCCAAAACAAAGCATTTCAAAATGCTAGCATGAAGCTTTTATTTTCGTTTCATTTATAACTCTTTATTTTCGTTTTATAATTACCAATAATCACTAAATATGTACCTTTGTTTATAAATAATTTTATCAATACTTTAATACTACATTCAATAATTCAAAATATACTAATTAAGATAACTTAATCATATGCATTCAAAGAATATTTTATATATAAATAACAAAATGTTTTATTGACTTTTTATTTAACTTTAAAAGTTCTTCAATTTTCTAAAATATCAATTCTGTTTCCTTTTACAAAAATATTAATAATAATTTTGTTATCTTAATATATAACCTTAAATATACATGGAAAAACAATATATTTTCATTCTTTATTCAATGTAACCACTTACTAAAAGAATAAAACACAAAGATTCTAAACAGAAAGTGAATGACGAAAAAATAAAATGAAAATATAAGCATTAATATATACTGAACTCATAGCATTCATAGATATTGAAAGGCTAGACAGTGAGGCGTATATGAAAGCAATAACAACGGTCGTTTGCGGCGCCTTGTTTCGTGTTTTAAATCAAAGCAAATGTATCATCGCATGAAAAATGCACACTCATCAGACAATTAAATTCTGTTAGATACTCAATTTTAGAGCACTATCTCACTGTAAAGAAGATATTTTCAAAAATATAATATTCAGAATTAACAGATGTTTTACTTATTGTTCATATTGTTCTTAACATATAATTCACACACACATATATACTATAATACTTCAAATATAATAATAAAATAAATGTTTCTTTTAATGCAATACTCTAATACAAAATATAATGTATTTAATAAGATATGAAACATACCTACCAAATCAAACAAATAACTATACTCGCAAGTAATAATACTGTTCTAAATTCAAGAGCAAAAATAATAACATTTTTATCGAAACTCAACAACTTATAAAGAAACTTTTAATTTTATATTCACAAGTGTTAGTTTTATATTCACAAACACACTTTAGTTTTATATTCACAAGTGCTTAAACATTAACACTCATTAATTACTTCCTTAATTGTAATTCTTCACAATTAATTAGGAGATATTAGAAATATAAAAATAGTAACAGAGAAACTTATCTGGAATTCTCAAATCGAGAACGGGATACTCCAATTGAAGGAGACGTTCCAATGGAGCAACAATCTCGGATGAGATTATATTTCTCATGAATCCATAAAACACAACACATCAGGAGGTAACCTGTAAAATTTTTGAGTTCCTCTCCAACAACAAAATTTTAATTCTGGGTAGATTTTTTTTTTTTAACAGCGAAAAGAAACTTGAACTCGGGTCTCACGTTGGGCAGTTATTTTTTTTATTGTAGCATTTATCTGGTTTAATAGGAACAAAGAAATGAGTTCCTTAAATAGCTCAAAATAATTTATTACAATTTAGGGTACAATTTGAGCACAACACAGATATATATACTACAAATAAAACAAAATTACATCTAAACATATAAAGTTAAATGGAATGAGGTAAACATGAGAGTCATATGGATATACGTCTCATTCCTCCGGTTGCTGGAGAGGGACTGCCTCCCCGTTGACGATGCCATGGGTGGCACTGCAGACAGAGGGCGCTATACAGCCAATTATGCGCTTGGCAAGTTGTGACCTTAATATACACTTTAGCCACTAAATTTTTAAAAACCAAATTTTTCAAAATTTAAATTACTTTTTATAAATATTTGTGATGTATGTCAATAGACTTTGAGCTATTAATAAGCGCCAGTCTCGAATATCAATCACCCCAGATTTTTTTGTGGAATTTCTTTGTCAGGCATTTGAGCTGTAATCAAGAGAAAAGTATCAAAAGCATTTTACGATATTGTAGGATACTTTTGAAATAAGTAATCATGCCTTAGAATCGCCTAATGAAATTGACATTCTAAAAGCAATGTTCTTGTCAATGTACTTTGAAAGGTGTTACAGAAAATATCTAAATCATATCAAGTTTTTTTGTGCATTATTAATATATATAATATTTATATATATAGAAAGCTTTTAATGTTAGTATAAGCAAAGATTTAAAAGAGATTACTGACAAATATTGCGATTATTAATTTAAAATTCCATTAATTAATGAAATTTTTAAAAATTTAAATCATCCTTGTGCCAATTTAAACTAACCATAAAGTATTTGTCTTTTTCATTTTGCTTTTTCTTCTGTTCTATTGACAATATGTTAATGGTTTGAATCAATGAAAAACGGCTACTCAAACCGATGCTTTGATCTTTATATAAGAAATTTTTTACTAACAAAATGAGCTTCAACAATATTCTCAGACCTTCGATGGTGAACTTCGTCTTGTTTTCTGCCGCTCGAAGAATGCGATTTGAAATCAAGCAGCAAATTCATCGACGAGTTGGATGGGTTCAGTGTAGAATCAGGTTCCACTTGATTTGGTGATGAATTTTTAATTTCTGGTAACCCTGGTAACACTATCTTTGTATAACTTTTGCGTAGCGGCCATCTTGTTAGTCACATTTTGGCACCTATCTTGGCATCAAAAAAGTAGCCAAAGAATTAAGAGGTACCGGATCGTAAACTTTTACCACAGTTGGATTTACGACGTCGTCTTAATACGATGTAACGCAGATGAAACGTTTTTTGTCGTCATGTATATTTTAAACCCATGAAAATTGTAATAAAGTATCGTATTCAAGATCTCAACTGTAATGAAAGAAAAACAATCACTTTATGGTTAAAAATCATCTGACGACAAGACTGAAGACAATTAATTTATTCACCTCTGAACTCCGACAAAGAAACCTACTCCCTGGAGTTTCATTTCAGGACTCTCTGATTGGTTGGCTTTAATGATACAATGTGCAAACAAGGACAAGCTGCGCCAATCACAAGATACATGATATTAGTTTCTTTTTATCAACCCATTAAAAAGTTAAAAAATTTAAAATATAAAGTAAAATGTATAATTTAAGTAATATGTACATTAAAAATCTTTATATAAACACAATAAAATGCATAAGTATAAAATTAAAAACTTGGAATTTAAAACGAAATATTTCTAAGTCAGATAAAATTCATAAATCCTATGGCTTTTAAAAATACAAACAGATTTCGATGAGGTGGTTCCCTCAGCTTATCTTCTAATGTTAAAATATTACTATTAAAAAATTTGAAGCGATACTGGTTAAAATTTGGACACATAATCAAAATATGGCGCACTGCGTTAGGCTCATCACACATTTCACACCATGGTTGGAGATCGCTTAAGATCAAATGTTTGTAGGTGTCACGCGTGTGACCGATTCGAAGGCGAGTCAGTCTGACGTCTGCCCATCGTGGAGATAAAACAGATAATGAAATGATAAATGAAAATATACTTGTAGAATGGAGTTTGTTGCTGACTTGCATATTCCAGAATTCCTGCCAAAGAGAATGTACAAACCGTTTGAATTCTTTCCTCATGTCCATTGTTGGTACTGAAGGCAAAATGGAAGTAGATGCAGACTAGCGGCTGCATCAACCTTCTCATTACCATCTATTCCTATGTGGCTTGATATCCAACAAAACAGTATCTGAAATCCCTTGCTAGTAACACAATTAAGCAATTTGAAAATCTTGGACGCAACTGGATTGCAATTATAGTTATTATTTTTCAAAGCTTCTAAAATACTCTTGCTGTCAGTCTACACACAAAATTTATACTCGTTTTTAGTACTCACTTGCTGGAGTGGACGGTATGTAGCCATAGTCTCTGCAGTGAAGATCGAGCAGGACTTGTTAAGACTGTAACTGTAGCAGATGTTATCAAGGTAAACTTTACAGCCAACGTGTCCTACAGTTTTGGATCCATCTGTGAATACAGGAGAGTACATAGAATACTGACATCGGTGAAATGAGTAGATCTGTTGATAAATAACAGGATTTGTGTCTAAATTTTTATATTTTTCAAAGGGATTGAGTACAATAATGCGTTGATCTTACCAAGGCGGATGGGCAAACAAGTTCGTATGCTCAATTCGGAAATCACATAGATCAGACAGCAAAAGATAGGATATAATACGAGAGAGAAAAGTTTGAATGCTTGATGCTCTAGCATTATATAATCTCTGAAGACCAGCATTGGAAATCGAGGAACGTGCGGGATGATGAGGAATGGACATAATTTTCGAATAACAATTAAGAGACAGCTGCATTCGCTGCAAGTTTAATGGTAACTATTGTCAGATTACATACAGACTTTGGACGGGTGATGTGCGAAATGCACCAGAACAAATCCTTAAAGCAGAGTAGTGAATGGTGTCCAATCTGCTTAAGATGGAAGATCTAGCCGATCCATAAACAACACAGCCGTAGTCAATACCAGACAAAATAACCGATTGGTTAATTCGAAGGAGTAAAGTGCGATATGCACCCCAAGATGTATTCGACAACACCTTGAGAATATCAAGCAATCGCTCGCACTTCTTCCGCAGATATAAAACATGCGGAAGAAAAGTTAATTTCTTGTCGAAAATCACCCGTAGGAATTTTATCTCATTGACTACAGAAATAGGTCTATTACTTATGTGAAGCACAGGATAATCATGTAGACTAGTTTTCCTGCAGAAATGAACACAGCAACTCTTACTAGGAGTCAGGTTAAGACCATTCCGTGCACACCAAGCAGTGAGATTATTTACAGCCGTTTGCAAATGCCTCTTAATTATATTCATGTTTGATCCCTGACAAGAAATCTGTAAGTCGTTAGTATATAAATTACTAGGAACAGAAGATGATATATGATGAAGAATGTTATTGATAAAAAGTGTAACAATGGTTACACTTAAAACATTTCTCTGCGGGATACCTTCAGCTTGGATAAAAGTACTGGAAACATTACTTCCAATACGAACTTTAAAAAAACTTCGTGGCTAAAAAATTCTATATGAATATAAGAAGATTACCCCTAAAACCAAGATTATGCATAGTACAGAAAATGTCATAACGCCCTGTACGGTCATGTGCTTTCTCAATGTCAAGGAAGATTGGAACAAGATAATTTCTCCTCACAAAAGCATTTCATATTTGGGATTCCAATACTATAATATTATCAATAGTGGATCGTCTCTTTCGAAAACCCATTTGATGAGGAGGGAAGCAATTCTTCTCCATTACATAAATGAGTCTAGCATTGACCATATGCTCAAGTTTTGCAAAAGCAACTCGTAAGAGCTATAGGATGATAACTCAGAGGGTCAAATGAATCTTTGCCAGGCTTCAAATTTGGAATCATTATCACTTCTTTCCATGATCTAGAATAAGCATGTTCAATCCAGATTCGATTGAACAATGAACGTATGTTCAATAAAGAATCCTGATTTATATGACGGAGCATTTGATAAGAGATTCCATCAGATCCCGGGCAGATGTCGTTTGCTTTAGATAAAGCAGTCTTCAATTCTAACAATTCAAAGCACAATTGTAGAATAGATTATGTCGATCATGAAAACTTAGAAGTGTCCACTCAGTAATTCTTTTAATCCTTAGAAAAATAGAATTATATAAATCAAAGCTGGAAACAATAACAAAAGTTTCACCAATGACATTTGCAATATCTACCGCTGAGGAATTATTGCATTGCCGGTTTTTAGGACAGGAACAAAGTAATCCTGATAAATACCATTAGCTGTTTTAACTTTCCTTCACAATCTTTTACTTGATATTGATGAATTGAGGACACATATCGAATCCGAGATCCTTTTTGCTTCTTACGTCTAACTCTACGAGCTTTCGCTTTGGCATTTTTAAAAAAAATAAGATTGTAGCATTAGGATACTTCTCATTCTCTTCACGTGATGACGCTGTAGTCATGGGGAGAGGAGGGAGTCCACTCCGGGGAGGAGTGATTGTCTTTGACAAGCGAACGAAGAAGTTCAGCTGGCCGTGAAGGGCCAAAATCAAATCACTATTAATTATAATTTGTTATACTATACTATTAATTACTATTTATTAAGTTATACTATAATATTAATTTTTATATAAATGTTTGTATTTGTTCGAGTAGTGTGTAGTTTTACAGAACAGAGACGACACTGTCGCACCCGACCGGATTACGAGCTGTCGTTTCTAACGTTATTTTAAACGGAACTGTGATTCTGCTTATTTGACTGTGTTTTACAAGTAATTAAAATGTCTTTTCTCGCAAAAGGAAAGAAAGAAGATTTACGAACTATATTGCTGTGGAATTAAGCATTGAGAATGTCACGAATCTAAAACTTTACGAACTTAAAAAAATTGATAACAGAAATCGAAAACTACCACGAAGATTTCATTAAAGAATTCTTAAATTCGTTGATCGAAGAACGAAACAGAAATGAAGAAATTGAAGAGTGAAAAAGAGTGTAATAAATGGAAGAACGAAAATGGAATATGGAAATGGAAAAACGAAGACAAGAAATGGAAGGAATATGGAAGCGAAAAAACGAAAACAAGAAATGGGAGTTCGAGCTTCAAAAACTAAATTTAATGGGAAATGGACGAACGCGAGAAGATAACTTACAAAATACTGGTAATGATTTTCATTTTAAAGCGAAATTTGAGTAATATTTTACAGAAGTTTGATCCCAAAACAAATGATATAAATTTATATCTTCTCTTCGAAAGACAAGCTAAAAGAATTTAAATTATAAAAGCACTTTGGGTTGCGCATTTAATCGGATTATTGGCATATGACGTTACACAAATTATAGCTAGAGAAAATGAAGAAGTCACCGAGAATTATGATAAAGTAAAAAGTTTACTTTTTAAATGATATAAAATGACTCCAGAAAAATTTAGCTAGTTCTTCACGAAGCACCACAAGAAACCAGAAATGAAACTGGCAAGATTTTGCTTATGAAGTGAAAAATTATTTCTTCGAATGGATCGGTGGACTCGCAATACGAACATTTGAGGAATTATGTGACCTAATGATAACCGATCGAATAAAACGCAAAGTTCCCTTAGAAATTAAAGAAAATTTTATGTTTTTGGGGGGTTCAAATTTTAAAACTCCGGAAGAAATAACAAGTTAATTGGATGATTATGAAAATGTGAGAATGAATATGTCAAACCGAAAGAATTTTCCTGCAAAGAATATTTCAAGAGACATAATTATAACGAACAAGAACAAAAATATTCATCAGAATCGAAACATATTCGTCGATGTGTTAGACAGCAAAAATTTAAAATTTTCGGAAAGAAAAAAACCTTGAGAAAAGAACTGTGAAAGAATGATATATTTGTGGAGATTCACACATTTTACGAGCGATGTTCTGACAGCAGAAATTCGTATTGAAAGAATAAAGAACGGAAATTGAAATTAATCCTCTTCAATATGTGCATATTTAAGTGGATAACACCCCAGTAAAAGCTCTCGTAGACTCTGGATGCCAACTTCCAGTCATAAATAATGACTTAATTCCAAAATCAAAAACAAAAAAAGCAGTTGTTTTAATCAGTGCTTTTGGTGAGAAGATAGACGCTGAATTAATAAGCATCAAGTAGCGTTAAAAACAGAAAATAATAAATGTTTTCGAAATCCATCGAAATAATTGCAGCTGTTACAAATAAAAACCAAGAGCAATGTATAATACCAACGAAAGTTTATTATTTATTGGAAAATGTGGTGCAAGAAGAAAACAAGAACACAGCCGCTGCTCTGCTTTGGCGTCACAAGAAAATGTATATCATATTGAGGCTGCTGAATCATCACGCTCCAAAAATATGTTTTTTTTTTTTTTTTTGTCTTTTATGTTTGTTTGTCGCTCAACGGTCATTTTTTGCACACGAGGGCTAATTAGATCGGGACCCACGGTTTAAAGTGGATTCCGAACCACTACAAACATCCATGCCCAAGGTGGGATTCGAACCCACGAACTGTTGAACCGAAGGCAAGAGCGCTAACCATTCGGCTCCAAAAATATGAGTGAGGTGCTCTGTTCAAATGACGCCACGGATCTGAGTGTTTCTGATGGTGTGGAAGTTCTGGAATCCAAAACAAATTGTAAATTATGACAATCATTGCAATTTAAAAAAATGCGACTCTTTGGATGAAGAGAGATTTTTTTTTATCACGTGGCAAGGTTAACTATTTTGAATTAGAAAGTCTTTTATTTCACAAAGAAAAAGTTAATGGTGAAACTGTAAATCAGTTAATTTTACCGAAATGTCGCCGCCAGAAAGTTATGGATTTGGCTCATATCCCTGTTTTTGGAAGTCATTATATGGGATTAAAGAAAACAAAAGAAAGGTTTAGATATAAATTTTACTAGCCGAATATGTCATACATCTTAAATTTCGGCAAATCATGCAAGGAATGCCAATTACGGTCTCCTGAGAAATCTTGCGATAAAATTCCTATTTCTTCAGTGTTTAGACCAGACCTGCCGTTTGAAGTTGTGAACGTGAATATTATAGGTCCAATTGAACCATCGTCTGCACGTTAACACAAATATGTTTTAGTACTGATGGATCAGCATTCGAGATGGCCAAAGGCTATTCCTTTACGTTCTCTAATAGCAAAAGCAACCTATGATGCGTTGCTAGAAATTTTTATGAGGACCGGTATACCAAATGTTATTGCTAGTGCTCAAGGGACTAATTTTGTTTTTAAATTAACATAAGAATTTATTAATCGCTTAGGATGGTCTTCCAGATTTTCAGTATAGCGTATGCTGCCAGCAATGGGTTACTTGAAGTTACTGTTCTGGCACTCTCTATAGGATTAAACACCCATGAAAATATTAAAATCATTCAAGACACTGTAGGCGTATCTCATCACATAAGTGATACATGTAGCTAAGTTAAGAGTTTAGTTCATTAAGGATCAAGAGAGATTCAACGCCACCAGTCGAAAGCAAGACGTGGAGCAATTTATAACTTAAAATATTTCAAATAAAGCCAATAGCATCATTGAATTAATCAGTTTTGAAGTTCTGTTATCTTCAATATTAAATAAAATATGTAATGTATAAAATATTATAATAAGTGAGAAATCAAAGTTACACTTTATAAATAAAACTTTTAATTAATCTAATTTAAAAAAAAACTAATTCTCTTAGCCCTTTTATTTTTTCATTATTCCTAAAACTAATGTATTTGATATAAATCTTAGAAATTTCCCAGATACTCATAATTGTTGGCCATTGAAATTGCTATATTTGGGATTTAATAGGCAGAAATATAATTAATGAGCGTATGTGATACATTTAGAGGAAGTTACAGGTCGATTGAGAATACATAAGATGGCCAATCATAGAAGCAACAACTGTTGTCACATAAAGTCGATCTACATTTATAAAGCAAAATTTTATGTGGTTTCACTTTCTAAATGAGATTTCTATCTTTGTTTCTAGCGTTTCAACAATCCATGATCAATAATCTCAAAACGTAGAAGATCTGGAAATGTCTTAGACAATGGAGTCGAAATGCAATGAGAATGACCAGTGAAGCATCGATAACAAACGATTGTACTTCACTTTGTTCAATAATGGTGCTACTTAGATTGAAAATTAGAACAAAACAATGCGCCATATTACTTTTAAAATGCAGCAGTGATTGTGATAATTAATGAATTCATCACTAATAAAAGGCGATTGATACGTATACTCAAGACCCATATCGTGCTAGGAGAGACAATTTCAATCATGCAACATTTCTTCCAGACTTCCACACTTGGATGCTTCACGTAAAGCTGAGATTTGTTTGAAAATGAATGACTTTCTTTATTCGCGGGGTGGTTATTATACTAAAGATACATCTGTGTTCCTCGTAACATTAAGGGGTAACTGCAATAATCAGTGCTTCTGGTATCGTCGCACTGTTCTTACAGATATTTCGAAATCACGTACGGGAAAGTAAAAGGCTATTGTAAGAAATTTTATTTATAATTTCCAAATCCTATATTATCATCCAAAAAGTCTGCAAATAGTGAGCCACGTGTAGAGGGAAAAAAAAAACCCCGAAAACTTCCAGAGTAACCTATTTTGACATCCATCTTTCATTGCTGAATATATTTAGAATCGAAATCGGGACATCTTGTTCAGAAGAGCGTTGATTTACCACAAGATTAAGGCGAGTATTTTAGTTATTCTGCTTCATGAATCAAGTCCTTAAAATACGCAAGATTCATGTTCATAAAGTGCCCTTATAATTTCGAAAGGCCCAGCAAATCTACCAATCTTAGGAGCCGTTCAAATTTTGCACGTCATTCAATTTAAACATACTGAACTCGTTGACTGTATTTCTTTGAACTACAAAAGAGCTAGATCAAGTGTTACAAAATAAATCGTCTAGGTTACGATGACGGCTTTTTGTCTTGCGACACGAACTGATGTTTTTCTTGGCACTTGCAGAAAAATGCTAAAACTAATCTTTTTGCATTTAGCTGAAGTACCTTGGATGAATATTAAGTTTTCTGTCATGGTTGCACATTTTAACTAGAAATCTATTGACAGCTAAAAGTTTAAATATATGCACATGGAATATAATGTCTTTTACATTTATTCAAGTTATACAATACTTGCCAAGACAATGTTGTACAAGCTACTCTGTCTAGGCAAGTAATGTAAACAGAAAGGAAAGAATGTTACAATTTTGTCAAAAAAATCTCAAGTTAATCGAAAAAATGTATTTCATACAGAAATAAATATTTTGTAAATGGAAATAGAACTATTATATGCATAAATTTGCAAATCTGTTCTCAAAAGTAGAAAACATTTGGAAAAGCTGAGTCTTCCCTAATCAACATCGTCCGCAGGCAAGAAATTGAGGAACATTTTCAGATCACTTAAAATTTACTTTTACAAGATTTTTGAAACTAAATTAAAGATTTTTTTTTAAATGGCATTCGACTCGTAAGTAAAAATCAATTTAATTCAACATTTTCTCGAAAGAATCGTAACTTTTAACTAACACATTTCTTGGCCTATTTATATTAAAGTGCCAATAAAAATGTGAAAATACGATACTGTTCGGTACAAACTAAAACAATGTAAATGCTTTCATTTGTATCCAAGTGATTCATGTGAAAATTTGTTTTTACGATGACGGAATTCACAATTTTCACACCTTAATACACTGAAGTATTAAATTTTAATTCACCTCGTACTACGAGCAAAACTATAATCGTTCGCACCTACTTAGGAACAATATCTACGTAGGGTAGTCAAGTGTTAATACTACTTTGAATAAGATTCAATACGAGATTTTATGACAAGCATACCTCTAAAACCTTTGAATCTGGTATTGATGAAAAATTGCAGAAGACTATTTTCAGTATCGTTACAAGATTAGTGTTTATTACGCACATGAGCAGGCTAAGCTGACCCATATTGTCAACAAGATACTGTTATAAAATTGGTAGTAAGTGCACATTCTTAAAATTGAATGAAAATTATACGCGTCATTCGCGGATTTATTAAATACAAATATATCCAAAAACTACAACAAATGGTAAGTTTGTGGTTAGAGGAACATTCTGTACAAATCCTGTGATTTTATAATAGGAATCCTATCGAACAAATTTGACTATCCAATAGAAAATTTATACACAAAATATTCATTCAGCACTTTGTAATTAAGTCCAATCCTGAAGCAATGTTGTAAATTAAGGTATTTTCAATATCATGATCAACAGTTATTTAGCGAAACAGACTCACATTCTGTACATGTGTGCAAGAAAAAATACTCAGTAAAATCCTTTTATAGAAGTGCAATTACAGACTAAATATTTTCAACAATTGATATGCGAAAAAATCATTAAGTGTGATGTATCCATAATGTTGTTTGAAAATGACATTTACAGCTATTGATTATCAAAATACTTTTTTAAATTTTTACTTATGGTAAAATCCCTATAATAGAGCATTCATAAAAAAATTTTCTCAAAAGGACAGAATATGCATTTGTTAGTTTTCTTTTCAATATTGATAATATTTTCGTATATCAAAGACTTATTTTGAGAGAGCTCATATTTACCAAAAATATATTCTTTACTTTTGTCATAGTTATCATCTGTGTAACAGCGTATACATATCTACAAAAATTACTAGTTTGAATACTGCATTGGTAAAAATATCCAATTATAATAGAAAAACTATAAAGAAAATTTGTAGATAATGTTACCAACTTCATTTATATTATTTAAGTAACTTGAAACTTATTTTAATTAAAAAAAATAGCAGTTAACCTTACTTACCTATTAAAAAATCACTCATGTTAAACTGTAATACAAATGTATGAATACATTGAGACTTAAAGGATTGTTTCCCAAGTAAAATTAGAAATTTGCATTATTTAATACTGCATTTATACTACTGACTAGCGTGGATAAAATGCAAGATTAATTTATTGAAGAAATTGTAGATGGTCCTAGTAGTCAACACTTAATTATTTTACCTTAGGACCTATGACCCAGTTGACATAATTCAGCAATCCATATTCTGAATTTTTTTTGGCAACAAAGAAAACTAAAATGACATTGACATCTCACTGTGATATGAATATCAAAGTTGTCAAAATAGTATTTTCAGCACAATTCTTATAAGTCTCCACCTTTAAAATGTAATAAAACCAAGATCCCAGATAAATAAGAAAATTCACAAAAAAATTGAACCCAGACTTTGGCAGGCTAGATTATACGGCATCTGTACTGGATATACACTAAAAACAATTCAATTTGAATGTTAGATTTGTTGATTTAAGGTCAGGTTTTTAATAAGAGGATTATTGGACCAAGGTCTATGGTTTACATTGCATTCGAAATTAAAGAAATTTCAGGAATCAGTCTGGATGCAAGTAAATAGTATTTATAACAAATTATAAAACTTCAAAAAAATACAATTCATCATCTAAGTGGCATTTTTATGACCAACAACCATTTTTACTTTACCCTTCCTTTTTACCTAAATGTATGCATTTATATACCATTTTCTTCTAGCTTTAACTATAAATAGAAGTTATATAATGTACATGAGAGAAAGTACTATCATGAATATAATCACTTTTAAAGTTCTTTAGGACACAGTTAGGAATAGAAACAATATTTCTTAATTATTTTTATAAATACATTAAAAAGCAATACCTAACAATATTTTCTAGAATAAACAGCAGCAAAAGGAACTTGTTAAAATTATATATATGGAAATTCATTTTGGCACATATAAAACATCTATTCATCATAAATCTCGCGAATATTAAATAGAAAAACATTAAATAAACTGTTTCTCCATACCTTGATTAAATGAGAACTATATAATTTTCTGAATCCAAATTTTCAAAACTGATAATAAAGACGTCTCAGATTAAAGGACTAAGTAAATATTCATTAAATACTTTTTCATTATTGAACAGACCAATACAAATAAAGTCTTGATTTAGACTAGTTACTTTTAAATTGATTTTCGGTAACTATAGAAGCAAAATTTTATATGAAAATTGTTTTATGTTCTATTATTGTAACAATGTAGGCAGTAACAAATATTTTTTCTAACAATAAATCAAAAACCCTGCTTTGGTTCTTAATTAGTTTTTTAATTAGTCTGGCCACTGTTCAAAAAAATTATAACTGGTAATTGATACTGTGTTGGCAGATTTGACATTCAATAACATTAATAGTTTTTGCTACATAGAAACAATATTTCTTTATTTATGTCAATATGCATTTTTACTCTATTTGTGCTTTTTTTGATCATTTAGAATAAAAACATTAAAAAATTCTCTTAGCATACTTTTTAAAATTAGATATTTTAAAATATATTCTTTTACATAACAGTTGGAATCAAGTTACAACCATCTTTTAATTAAAAAAATTATGTTCATTAAAAATCTCACAAAATGTTTAAGAGGTTTTCCTTAGTTATGTTCATAAATAAACTTCACAAACCTCATTGCATTTAAAATATTTAACCATGCAATTAATACTCAAAACCTCAGAACGGAACAAATTTTAAAAAAACCATAAAGCTTAAACTTAAGATAGTAGTGTTAGTTAACAAAGATTAGATTTGATCTAGATGAGCGAAATATGAGTGTTTTAATAACATCTTAACAGAATAAATTATATAAATAGAAAGGGCAAAACACTTCGAAAATTATATTTTAAGAGGTTACAAGAACTGAATATTGTTTCTTGAATTGTTATACATTAAACATTGATTAAAAGTTTTCATCATTATTGAATATTAATTGTCTGCACTGTACTGAATCCTTAACACAACTTGCAATGAAATATTTGAGCCAAAAAAAATAGTTATTGTAAACATGCTATTTTTATTTAAATTATTTTTAAAATAAAATATATGAAGAGAAGTCAGTTCTGTTATTAATGATAAAAATAATGGTCCCAAATAGCAACTTTTCACATTGCAAGTTCTGTTTCAGAAAATGTATGTATTAAGAAAAAAGATTAAGAAAAGAAGAGATGATAAAAAAACATTTATATTTGTTCTGAAAATGCACCACATGTGTGCAGCTACTAACGAGAAATTCCTTTTATTTGGAATGTGCTTTGACACAGACATGTTTTTACAACACTGGACAAAGCATAACATGCTACTCAAGAGAAAAGGAAAGAGTTCTGCACGAATTATAGAATAAAGATGAAGTGGATAAAACACAGAGGCTATGTACACCATCCAGATAGGTTGGGTTGTGGGGACTGCAAGATGGCTCGTTAAAATTATCAGTATGGCTGATAGCCTTGTCCAGTAGTGGTGCCACGTCTGGCCTTCCCTGGGGCAGGCGGCTGTTGAGCACCTATTAATTGGAAAAAATATTTTAATATTTATTCATTACAGAATTAATTTACAAGTTAAATATGAAGTAAAATTATTGTATGTATATGTAAAGAATATCTGACTGCTATTTAAAAATGGAGATTTATTTTTAAAAATTTGTCTGGTGGAACATTAATTGGCATCTGTATGCTAAAAACTGCAGAACTTTTTCCTTTAAAATTTTAAGTAGGCAACTTTTGTATGCAATGAAGTAGACAATAAATAAGAAACTCAAGTATCCAAAAAAATATTTTTATTTAACACATAACAATGTCAAAAATATGTTGCAAAGCTCATCAGCAGGAATATTTAAGTCCTGTTATAAAAGTTCCTGAGGTATAAAGTACATGGCAACACTTGACACACTGACAAAATGTACACTGGCATGTTTTGAGTCTTATCTTTTATGGGAATACTCACCATAACCACCAGAATAGCCATTTTGTCCATAGCTACCCCAGCCATTATAATTGTAGCTACCATAGCCACCTGGACCACCATATCCAGATCCATAGCCCCCATATCCACCACCATAATCTCCATAGCCACCACCATAACCATAACCTCCTTGGTTACCATATCCACCATAATTCTGCATAGGGTAGTCTTGTCCCCATCCACCAGCAGGTCCACCTACACAATTTAAATGGAAGTTTGTTATTAAAACATAAATTAAAAAATTTTCTATTCAGTGAAAATTTCTGTATGATACTCATAACATTTAATGACAAAAAGACTTAGATTTTAACAAACTGCCAGAATTAGAATTTTTAAGTACAAATTCTGACTAAGAATTTGTTAAATCTTTAATGCATGGAATGAAAAATTCTTACACTGCTTCAAATTATAAAGTTATTGCTCACTAGTTTGCTTACATATACTTTTAAAAACGAGGAAAAAATTTCATAGTACTTTTATATTTAAGTACATCTAACTAAATTCTAAGAGCCGATACAATAGTAAATGCACTAAAAGGATTTACTATGGTAAAAGTTAGTCTTGTGATTTTATGATGTAAATTGATATGAGCATATTCAAAATTTGGAGTTTGTCCTGAAACGATTGCTTTGTCCTGTTTCTTTCCTTTATGGTTGTAATTTAAAATTATTTTGTTTTGAAAATATCAAAATTGAAAATTTTTAATTTTAGTATTACTGTGTATGAAGTGAAAGATATAGAGTGATAAATTGAATTTGCATTTTTATTACTGTGATTAGGTGAGTATTTTACATTATGTGTTATTTGATTAAAATTGGCATTGTATGTAATTAAATATTATGTAGAAATAGTATAAATGTATTTAGGTTTAACAAGAGTTGTAAATTTTAGTTAGAAACTAGAGCTGTCAATAGAAATGTTATTTACAATATTGGTTTAAGCTTTTTTATCTCTTGTGCAACATAGCATTTATACTGATGATTTAAGGTAGATGCCACTGCCCGATTAATTGGAACAAGTTTCTTTAAAAATACATGTTATTTATACTACAGAATTAATTGGCTGGTCACCTCCACTCTAGACTGCATAATATTTAGTCATTTTATATTTGTTTTGCAATTTGTAAGCTTTGTAAAATTAGCTTCTAATTACTAGTTTTTTGATATTTATGAATTATAGCAAAATTGATTATTTAGATGAAATTCCAATATTCAAAGTTATGAGAGCAGGAATTTGAAAATTGAATAGTGTGATAAATGATGCAATTTAGGTTTGTGATAACAATGCAGTACTTGGTGTGAGAATTAAAAATTGCACTAAAACCATATCAACTTGTTAGATTCTATCGAATTTTTTTATTGCATTCACTAACCAAATAAAATATCAAAATTTTTCAATATATAGAGGCCAGATTCTAAGCCTATATACATACCAACTGATTATTTTAGTATGCAAAATACTTTGTCAACATTTTTTTATAGTCAACAAAACAAATATTTCTTCCCTGATATTAATAATTAAAGCTTTAATTTAAAAATAATGCCTACCAACATTAAATATTTCAAAATAGTATAACTTTTGAATCTTTCATGGCTAAAGGCACAAGACATGTATAAATATTAAAAAATTTTGCTTAGACATGAAGCACTTTTTCTTTCAAAATTAACAAATACAAAAACTATAGTTAATTAACAATTAAAATAAATTGTTAAACATTTAAAAAGTAATGTTCTTCTGTTTAACAATATTAAGATATAAAAATTCTTTAAGTTTTGTTGAAAATACATGTTACAAATTCCAATTGATTTAACTTCCATTACTTAAGGATACTTGCACATTAAGACATTTTAAAATGAATTTTAAACTATAACAAGCATTCAAACCTAAGATACAATCTGAACGCATGAAATTAAAGCAAGAAACTTGTCTATCAGCTCAGCTGATTTTTAAATGCTTCATATGTTGGAATAGTTCAGTACCAGGACAGCTGTTTTCAGCTTTTCTTAGCACCATCAACAAACTAGGAGATTCCATTGCATGGATAAGTATTATCTATTCTCTTATTTTGACTGACTTTAAATAATCAAACTTCATCTGAACAAAGATAAGTTATTAATTAGTATAATGAAGAAAACTAATTCCATATCAACTGAAGAAATAATATAATAGACTTTTACTACGTTCCACATTCTTTTCCTCTATTATGAGTAAGGATACAAACGCTACACAATAAATACTTAAAGAATTTTTTTTAAGTATCATTTTTTGTTCGACATCAACAGAAATGTATTTAATATTCCACGTTATCAGTAAAGTGTAAACCTAAGCAATCTTGTATAAAATTTATGCACAATGCATGAAAGTTCATTGAACTATTTAAGATTAGCTTCAAATTTTTAACTTATATTTGCTTTTACAAAAATCTAATGAGATAAAATTTAGAAAGTCATTAAATGAATATTTAAATTTTACTTACCACGTCCACGGCCTCTGCCTGCCATGCCACCACCTCTAGCTAATCTAGGGTCAGGTTTGGTTGTGGCTTTCTTCACATCACATTCTTTGTTCCCAATTTTTTGCTTTGGTTGTTTACAAACTTGATCTACTGTCATCTCATCTTCAAATGTTACAAAACAAAACTGCCTTCTTTGATTTTTCACTTTATCAAAAGGGAGTTCAACAGCTTCTACCTAAAAACAATTAACATAATTTTGAAACATAATTCTTAAGAATCAAGTTTTAACCAAAAAATGTTAAAGATACACATCACATGGATTGCCTATTGACTTAACACAGCATATTTTATTAGGGATTTCTTTTAAATTTATCTAATTATGTCAACCAAAATTATTAAAGTACACACACACACACATATATATGAATAAAAGAATTTAGCGCTTAAGTGAAGAGATCCGTACAGAGGGTAAAATGCGCCAAGCAGGCAATAAAGTGGTGCGATAAGTTCACCATTTTCGTTTATGAGGTAAAGTGATCGCGTGACAGGCGCGTTTTGTATGTAACCCTTGAAACTATTACAGAATAATCTTGAAGTATTGAGTTTTGGAGTTTGTGTGTTCCTTGCGAAAATTAATAAGTATGGATGAGGATATATTGATTTTATGTTTTCGCTGAGTACGTATGGAGAAAGAACCATCGGGAAAACATAATAGAAGATTTTTTAGATGCTATAAAAACGGTATATTTGCCGATAAGTAACGATTCGGAGAGTATGAAAATTATGTGAGTCATTTTGTTTTTCATTACAATTTTATTCATATTTAAAAACTCAATTTTTTATAAAAATGAATGTTTCCATAAGTAAATGACTGTTTAGTTTGTGTGTAGTGCATGTTAGTGTTAGAATGTGCTGTGTTCTGAAATTTCTTTAATGTGGGCGTAACTGCTCCATATATTAAAATTTGAGTTTAAGCAAAAGGTAAAATTTGTTAACGTTAGAAATTAAGCTTTATTGCTCGGTAGCCACTGTACTAGGTAGCACTACACTGATGTTTAAGGTGGGCGCCAATGCTCGGCATATTAAAAATCGTATTTAAATTTAAAAAAATGAAATTTGGCTTTATTATCGACTGTCACTGTAGTACGTAGCGGTATATTCGTTTTTTCTTTTAGGTTAGCGCAATTGTACGATATATTAAAATTTTAAAACTTCTATAGTACTTAATTATAAAGAAATATTCAAAATTTTAATATTTGGAATTCTGAAAAATGCATGATTTCAAAGCTGAAGTTTGAACACGATCGTTATTGGTTGATGGCTACCATGCGTAATGACAAATTTGGTTGGCGACAGAGCTGTAGAGTGCTTGGCGCGAAAATTTTAAATCGAGCAAATCCTGTATGGGTCTGTTAACTTTTACCGAATTTAGTTTAGAGGCAATTCTATACACAAGCCAATAATGCAGTCATGAAATTAACCATAAAATTACACCTCATGAGAAAATTATAGATAGCAACCTGATAACTATTAATTTTAATATAATTCCCTAATTTAATTGGTAAATAAAAGACAAAACAAATGAAGTAATATAAAATACTTGCACGATATTCAGACAAAGATAGCACAAATCATTTTTAGAAAAAATTCACCCTTTACTCCATTAGTTATATATATTCTTAATGTATTCTAAAAATGTCATTATGATTAAGTTGAATATTAACTTGAAAATATTCTATGACATTTTGGAAGACAGTTAATCAGAAAGCAGATAAAAATACTCTAAGCTGGGATACATATTCAAATTTATGTTCAAAGTGTTTTATATTGATTAAAAAGACTAATTTTCTGTTTACCATGTTTTATTAGCTTAAAATTTTTAGAATCTGCTATTTATCATTTAAGCTTACAAATTGTATTTTCCTTAATAAAGCTTCTGTCATAGCTGCAGTTGGGAAAATAGCAACGTGTTCTCATCTTTTTAGAATTATAATTCAATCAATAAAAACTTGTTTCAGAGCATTTTTTCATGAAAATTTGATTAATATATTCTGTTACAAGATAAATTAATCAATTTTTTTTAAAAAAATCCTTATGAATACATTTGGGATTTCCTCATATATTTATGTTATGTTTTATGGCATTTTATATTACTATATTTTACATTTTCATAACAAATGTAAAGTTAATATATTTTTACTAATTATCACAATTCTTAGAATAACCTTCCCAAATTGCTAAATTGGAACTAAGAAGTAGTTGTTTAATTCCTAGTTGACAAACACCCAATTTAAGGAAAACTGATAATTTTGCTAATTATAAAAGTAAAAGATTGTCAGTAGTTACCAGAAAAACTGATCAATAAAATTTTTATTTAGCTAATGACTGTTTCTGAGGTAATCGCTGTTTTTGTTTCCAAAAACAGAAAACTTGAAAAAAACTGATTTTGTCATGCAACTTTACTAATTCTTTTTTATGCTGTTCTCTTATAACAACTCCGACATCTAGAAATTGTTTCTTCTTCTTCATTGGCCTGACCGCCCAGGGTGGGCCTTTGCCTTCCTCAGAATATAATTCCCAGAACAGGACCCCCTATTTTTAGACAAGGTCATCCAGTTTGTCACTTTTAGTGTTTTTAGGTCGTTTTCAAGACAGTCATGCCATCGGAGTTTCGGTCGTCCTCTTCTTCTGGTGCCCAAGAAAATTGAGCAAGCCAAAATTTTTTGTCACCCGATTGTCGTTCATCCGGCTAAAATGTCCTGCCCATTTTAATCTCTGTATTGAGATAAATTTAACAATATCTGGTTCTTTATATAGTTTATAGAGTTAGAAATTGTTTAAAATGAACATAATAGTTGGTCTAGTCACTTGATACAATAAGTAATTAAAGAACCTAGTATCAAGTACACTTTGAATCGTAAGCAACATAGTTTGGATTGTCAATCAAAAATCATTTTTGGAACACAAGGGCTAAGTAAAGACCTATAGTTTTAAAATAAATTTCGAATCAATACAAATATCCCCAGATATTGGAGTAGAACCAAAACTGTTGAACTGAATGAAAATGGTTAATTTTATAAAAATTGTTTCATGCAGCCAACCCTATTTGTATAAAAAATTAAAATGCAAAAACTGCAATCTTACTTTTCCATAGTGTTCAAAATAATTACGGATGTCAGCTTCAGTCATGTCAGATTCAATGCCACCAACAAATATTTTTTTGATTCCTGGTCTAACTTTAGCTCTTTTGGCTTCAATTTGTTTTCCTTTAATATTATGAGGTCCATTATGAAGTACCTAGAAAAGCATCATTTGAAATCTTTGCATACACAAGATAAATAGTAAATTTCTTAAAAGGAAACAAACATACTGAATCGACGGAATCTCTGCTGGCAAAAGCAACAAATGCAAATCCTCGAGATCGACCACTTGTAGGATCTGTTTTAATATTTACTTCTGTCACTTCACCAAATTTAGAAAAATATTCTTTTAGATCCTCTGAAAAAAATATTTTAAAATTAAGAACTATTCATTGAAGGGTTTTAACAAATATCAACTTAAATATACAAAAGTTAAATACCACATTTGCCAACATAAAAGATGCATTTTGTTCTTTTAAAATAGATTAGAAAAAAGGAAAGTGTCTTATACATTTTGACACTTGTTTTTTAGAAATTTCTCTACCTAATGTTAGGAGAGAATTTCTTGTTTTCAGAAAATGTTCCTCATTTTTAAAATGTCATAAAAGATGGCAAACATACACTATAATGGAACACTGAAGGTCAAAGACAATTTGTTGCATGAGAATTCAAATGTTGATTTAGAAGATATCAAGTGACACATTTAACTGAGGAGATCAAGTATTTTGGTTTTGATGAAAAAAATTAAAGGGTGGTGCTCTTTCCCAAATGCATACCTGCCAACTTTCAGAAAAGTATTTCAGTAAAACTTTTCAGTTTTTATCCGTGTGACTAAAGAAAAAATTATAACTGTACCATTTCTTTTCCCATCTACAGTTTTTCAAGCTGGAGGCTTCCCCCCCTCCCGATAGAAAAAGGGTTTGACATGTGCATTTTCAAAGCCTCTGCGACCACACAGTCCGGGAAGTTATTTCTCTCTTCCCACAGATGGGTTGAATGGGGTGCTAATTTCCGCTTCTCATCATGGCTAACGAGAAAAGATCGCTATTATTTGCTAAGATATAATTTTTTTCTTTTTAAACTTTTCCTAGAAGAACCGAAACGCGTAAAATAATTCATGCTATCAGTAAAAGTGTAAAACCTGTGGATCTTGCGTAAAATTTACGCACAATGCGTAAAAGTTTGCAGGTCTGCAAATGGATAGGATTTAACATATTTGTATTAATTTATATTTAAAATATTGCATATTCATTAAAAAGTGATCAGTAATAAGGTTTTATCCTTCAAAAATACATATAAAAAGGGAATGCATCTAATACATCAGCAAATATGATAGACCAAGTTTTTGAAATGTATAATTTACAATATTTGAGAATTCACTTGATAACAAATTTAAACTATATATACTACTCTGAAAATAGAAATGAAAAATAAAATGGTAAAGAAATTTAACAAACTTAAAACTGACTTTTTTAATAAAACAAACTTCTTATAAAAGAAATTATGGTACAGTTGCCATATAATCATCCATCATGACAATGTCTTAGTTAGGAGTTTTTAGAGGATTGAGACCTATAAGAATTATGCAGAAAATTCTGTTTTGGCAACCTAGTATTTATGTCACAATGTCATCATGGAACAGTTGCTCATCACTAAAAAATTCAGAATTTGACATGTTGGATAAAATGGCATCTGTGCCGAAATTACTTGAAATATGAAAACATTTTTACATTTGAATTAAAGTCACTCTAGTTTAAGATCTAAAATACCACAAAACAAAATTCATAAAGTTCAAGTTTGAGCACAACCAGAATTTCAAGTACCATATATTTTGCAGATTAATTTAGGTTGGGGAAATAACTGTATATGGTGCAAAAATCTTAATCTAGCCAAAAATCTACACCAGTTCATAGGATTTTAGTGCATCTAGTTCACTATAAAACAAATTAAAAAATACCAGAGAAATAGTATACCTTTAATATTTTCTTACAAGCATTAAGCAATTTACACCTTTCTTTAAAATTTTATTAAAATTAATCAACATTGATAAAATTATAAATTTTCTTTAACCACCAGTCTTGCAAATCAATTGAATATATAATATAAAAATTTTAAAAATTAAACTATTTTTAATGTAATATTAACTAAACAAGGAACAGATAAAAATGTTTACTAACAAAAAATCTTAAGCAATCATGTGTATGTAAACTTGTAAAATAAAGAGCTAGATATCAAATTGGATATAAAGATAACAAGAGTAAATGAAATCCTAACTTATTATAATTTTGTATTTAACATATAAATAAAACAAAACCTTTTAAAAAATAGATAAATTCATTAAAAATAAATTAACAAAAAATAACACACACAACACAAAATTTTAAAACTTACTTTGGTTCGTTTCTCTACTTATTCCACCAATAAAAAGTTTCCTAGAAATAATAAAGCACATTATAAAGTTTCATAAACATATATTCAAAGTAAATTTATAAATTTATTTTGTACACAACAGTTAATAATAGAGTATTTAAAGTTTTGAAATTAATTTTTTGTAATTAAAATAAATTACTTAAAATATTGTTACATTTAAGCTCACTTTATTTAATGAAAATTAAAAAGTAGAACATATACACTGAGGAATAATTTGAAACAATTTGTTATCAACCAGGACTAATTTGTAAACTTCCCTGGTTGATAGAATTTTATACATATATCCATGATTTTAATAAGTAACAATTCTAAACAAATAAGAAATAAAAAGCCACTTTCGGAGTGAATTTCTTATAATTGAATGTTAAAAAAACTATAGGTAAGCATCTTTTACAAGTAAATAAAAAGAGATGCTAAAATTCCATTGCTTTGTGCTACATTTAAGTATTTTGTATCTAATGATTTTGATAAATATAGCAACAGAGCTACTTTGTCAATAATTAGATTTTTTGAACATCAATAAAACTAAGTGATTTGTAAAGAAACTTGTTTATAATGTATTATTATACTCAAATCAATATAATACTGTAAGCATAATAGAAATAGAAGATTGTTATGTGGACAAGTTTTTGGGTCGACGTAGTTACACTTAAGTGGAATTTCAGATATACTTACGGATAAGTATAAAAACTCGGGTAAATGTAACTTATTAAAGAATATAAATATTGGTTGAATTGCATTGTAATATTTTTGTTGTAAATGTAATTTGTTCTATGGGAGTGAATATAAAACTTAATGGAAGAATCTGTTTTAGTGGAAGTAATTGAAGACTTAAAAATATTAGACATGTATATTATTAAATTTTTATGATGAAAATGTTTATATAAAAGATGAACAAATGTTATTAAATCAAATAAAAGCAGTAGAGGTTATGTAAAAGAAAGTAGTTTAAGTGAATGTTTTAAGAGAATTATATAATAGCACAGAAATTTCCAAATGATGGAAAGCACTTTGCTTATAATAAAAAAGGTTCCTACATTAAAAAAATCAATCATTTATAAAAGTCTAATTCAAACACTTACATGAACATGTTAAAGTAGTCAGCAAGCGATAATAGCAACAATTTTAGATTCAAATTAATCAAGCACTTAGCACATAAAAAATATGAGTTTGAAAATCTACAGGATTAATCCTAGTATATATAAGTAAATTTGGTAAGATTGAGACATTAGTGAAGATGATAAACCCTGAAACTTGCACTTCATCCTATGAGTTAGTATGAGTGATAAATGCATCAAACCTGTAGATATTTACGCTAGACTACACACTACAATGTGCACAAGTCATTTACACTTTTAAAATCATTGAAGCTTATACTGTATTTTTATATGGTTGTGTGAGTGAAATTTTGATTATTTTCTCACAATTTAAAATTAATTAGATGTTATAATATTGTAAAATTTTAATTTTTGAAAATTATCTTTGATATAATTTTTTTTAATTTGGAACAAAAGGGAAGTTGATTATTGGGTAAGCACTTTTACATTATGTTATTCAATAAATCTGCTATTTTATTCAGTCAATAGTGTATAATTTATTAAGATTAATATAGAAGTATTTTAGATAAATTTCTTATAGTACATTAACATTTAGTTTAGCACATTTATTACATAACACTGTTTAAACAGAATTTTTAATTATATGTAAATGATTTAGGCAGCTTTTAAAAAATCATAAACTTAGATTACTTTGAACCCAAAGCTAACATTTAACAGCAATAAGAAACATATTTTAATAAATTTTACAGAAACTTGCATGAAGTCCAGAAAAATATATTACAATTTGAAGAAAAATCGTAATTTAAAAAGATCAAAGCATTAAATTATTTGTTGCTTAGTTATCCTTTTTTCAACAAGGAATAAATTTATTAAAATTTTTATGCAAACTCTTTAATTATAAAGGGCTGAAAGATAGAATGACATTCTCTCAGCTTTTAAATAATTGATATGGACTGAAAGTGTTAAAATATCTATTAACTTTTCTACTAATAAAATATAACAAAAGCCTTAATTTTTTTTAAAAATTATATTAGTTTCATATATAAGAAAAGCTACTTAAAAATAAGTTTATTTTCAATTAATTATTTTTATTCTTAATTATAAACCCAATGGTATGAGTAGGTTTTCTTCATATCATAATTTACACCAATATTTAACATTGATACTTTTCAGAAGACTAAATTTAAAATATATAACAAAGGAAAAAGGTTCAAGCTCATATAGTGTATATGAAATCAAATTATCAGCAGTTGCATGAAAGTTTAGTAAAATTTAACTAATAACTTAAGCAACAATCTATTGACTTTTTTTACAGAAATAGATATATTACCATTATTGCAATGAAAAATGAATTATTTTGCAGGTAATTTGCACAAATCAAAACAATCTTCAAGGGAATCAAAAAACAAATAATATTCCAATATATTAATCAGAGAAACTAAAAAATATTCCCTAATAGGAAACTAACTGAAAGGACAAACTTTTTACACTGTAAGCTGCAATTAGTCAAATCAGATATTACACATTTTTCTCGAGTACAATCATACCAATCAGCAATGTTAATTGATAATTTGGTTCACATTTACATGAAACAAGAGTTTGAGATATTTACATAATACAAGACAGTCTGAACAAAAAGCTGTATAAAAAACCATAAATTTCCTACAAAATACAATTTAATATTTATATAGTCACATTCAAAATAATCAAAATTGAGATCAACATATCACATAGATTTATATTAAATCTTTCTAACTGCATATTGTTTTAACAAAAAATGCAAGATGACCAATAATAAATGAAAGAATAAATTTTTAGTTTTAAAACACTACAATCGTCAAGATCTTATTTTTTGTTTTTAGATTTTGTAAGAAATCTCATTAAGATTAAAGATACACATTAATTATTTTAGATTCTAAATAGAATAAATATTTTATTATACATTCGTAAATTCACACACATTACTGAAGTGATATATTAATTAATTCAATTTGTAGGTAAAATGCGTTATTCAAGCATATTAAGTTTTACGAATATATATTAATTCTTTTAAATTCTTTATTAATATGACCAATTTAATACAATATTGCTCATCTTTCGAGAAATAAATTATATTTTGAAAATTAAAAAATGTCTGTATACTTTACAATCGACGCTTCGCAAGTTACGTGTAGTATTAAATGTCAAATTGTGTATTGCATAATATCAACAGCAGGACATGTGCTTACTGACCAGATGTTTACTCACTTCTGATCAAATATTAGATACTGTTTAATTTTACTGCGAAACCTAATAAAAAATTTTTAAAGTATTAACAATGCCAGATTGAACAAACGCCATGGGGATTGAAATGTGACAGCAGAATGGCGGGAATATCAATGCAAATATGCCTAAATAGATTCGTAAATTATTTACATCAAATTATTATTTAATGACAACTCTGACATTAAAATCTTTAATGTAAAGAGTATATAATGAGACGGAATTTTAGGATGTTAAAGATTATTATGGATAGAAAATTTTAGCCACAGATCCATCGAGTCGCCGCCATTTGCCACGAGCAGACCGGCCGACGCCACTTCATTACGCCCTAATATTTAGATATACGCAGTAATATTAAGCTGTTTAAGACATATACATAATATAGACAAAGCTGCATCAATATCGAGCTTCAGTTTTTCTTAATTCACGATACTTACTTATCTTCTTCAGAGGAGGATTTGCTAGTTGAAGTGTTATCGGCACCAGCACCGCCTTGGTCTTCCACGTCGCCATTTGATTGTTGTTGTTCATCATTAAAATCAGTCCCATAGTCCCCACAATTTTGTTCTTCAGACGTATAATTGTCTTCGTAATTCATGATGCTACTTAAAATATGAGTTCAATTTTGCTACCGAAAATATGACACAGTGAACTTCGTTAAACAAAGATCAAAGAGCTAAAATTTAGACAGTTGCCATTAGTAAAATAAAATCTTTAACGCGGGTCGGATACAAGCCATCGATATTTTATTCGATAGAAAACAAATAAAATAAAATTTCCTTGTTTCAAAATTTTAATCTTTTTGTTTAAATAATTTATTTTGTTTTTTATTTGATGTTTTTAAATTTATATATGTTTTGCTTTTATTATAAATATATTTATTTTTAAAACTGTGTAGAACGATATGTTTCGAATGAAATATAAAAGTTAATCGAGTGTTTTATAGAAATTGTTAAATTAACACGATTCATTTAATAAATATATTCATTTAATTAAAATTCATTCATTAATTCATTCATTTAAAAATCTATTTCGTATAAAATTTTATCTACACTTTCCATATAAACTTCAGATGTTTAAATTTATTGATTCAAACAGTTTATTATTAAATATACAATGTAACTCTTATCCTAAGAGATCAAAAACTCAATGATTATGAAAAACAAGAATTCGAAACTGAAATACATTTTATAATAATAAGTATTTTTCTCATAATTTTTTAAATATTTTCCCAATACTATAAAACTTCTTTTTTCTTCAGTCCTGATATAATTTATTATAAGTTTTGATAATGAAACCCTAAATTACACGAAAATAAATCATAACAATGTGTTAGAACAGTTTATTCCAAATTTCTTATTTTGGTGATTATTTTTCGTGATATATAGAAATATTAAAATCATAAAGTTAAAATATAATGACTGTTCATAAATATAGTGACACTGTTCATAGAACCTTCAGGGCTTACATATAAAATGAAAAATTCTACAAACAAATAAATTTAATCTATTAATTTATCAACATGTGTTAATGTAATTTGCTTGATTGAACATTTCAGACTTACAGAAAAGGAATTATGTATTTTAAATTGTGTTTAAGTTATAAAATTCAAGTTTTCTTTTGGATAAAACAGTAAAATTTTGGAATTTTAATCCGTCATGAGCTCTGAGGGCAGTTGAAATTTTACACTGTACAGTTTTTCATAAATAAAAACTTTTTTGTTTACATAGAATTGTATTTTCTTTTGTTTATATGATATCTAAAAGTGGAGATATGTTTTATATTTTCTTATGAAATAGCAGGCTACATTTTTATACATTCTGTAATCTGACGTATAATTCTAACTTTTAAAATCCATCCAAGATTTGAATCGTTATTTGTTTCCCGGAAATTTATAATTCAACATTTCATTTTATATCAGATTAACAATCATATAAAATGTTATGCTATAAAATTCATAAATAATCTTCAACAATTTATTATCAATATTTTCATTCCTCACAAAATTCAATAATTTCTTTCCTTCATTTCTTCATACTAGACTTGTAGAAGTAAAAAAAGTTACGATGTTTTTAAAATATTAATCGTTACACATTATTTTATGTCATAAAATTTAACAAAATATTTTTGGTAAATCAAGCAAATCTCATTACGGATTCTTATCATTTCGTATGGAATAGATTAATATTTAAATGAATGTAATGAATTTCATTGATTACAAACATTCTATAAAAACAATTTTTCATAATTTTTACAGGCGAGAAATATTTTACAGAAAAACAAAAACGTATAATGCAAAAAAAAAAAAAAAAAAAAAAATTTAACCTAGTTGGAAATTTTATATTAATTATTTTATGATAGTTTTAATAGACTTAAATATTCTGTAATGAATAATGAAGTTTGCTTTTATATTAGAGGCTAATCTTCACAATGCATTTACATTTATTCATTTTCTTCTTGCTGAAATAGTTGAATATGTCAAAAGAAAAATTCAATTTCATCTATTTTCAAAACATTCAATGACTAAATTCAAATAGATTCACAAATTTAAAATCATTATGAATAATTTTCTAATATAAATGACATTCTGCTGAGTTGACTATTATTAGGCTTTTACTAATTACACTTCTAAAAAAAATATGGAGATCGAAATTTATTAATCTTTCCCTGCCTGCTGAGTTCAAATATGCACTCAGATTTTTTCCCTCACGAAAGGTTTTTTGTGACATATTTTTAAAGTTTTTTAAAATTATATTTAGAAAGCACTTAATGGTAAATATTCAGTAAATTCTGTCTTACCTAAACAGTTGTGTATTTTGATTTTTCTGCTCTATTTTTCCATTAATCACGACCCTTTTCTTTTTTAAAAGACAGCATAGCTTACTTGGACTCCAATTGCCTTGATACCTCTTCCATGTGAGGAATCTGCTGATGAAAACGCTCGCAATGCTCTAGGAGACAGCCTCTATATTTTCAAAGAAAATATCTAAAAAATAAGTTCTAAAGGGAATTTTTAAGGACAAGTTACTGTACATTTTTTTGTTTTAAACCGGAATACATCATTCACTGTTTCCTTAAAGTTTTTCCACTTTATTTTTGCCAAGAAGTCCATAACAAATATGTTTGAATCATATCCCCTCTGCGTTTTTCCAATGGATTCAACATTTCCACAAAATGTTCATCATTCGTTATTAATTTTATTTGCTGTCCTTTAAATATTAATTCATTCCATTATGCATTACTTTATGTTAAAGAAATTAAGATTTCAGATGTAAAAAGGCAACACAATTTTTGTCGATAACTTTTGCAAAATGTTTCTTCAGCTTCTGTTTCATATGTTGGAGAGGTTAAAAAAGCCTTTTGTGGAACACTAAAGGAAGTTTTTCTGATACATTTTTATGTCTTGGATTCACGTTTAGGTCATTATTTTCCTATGCTATAAAAGTTCCGATCGCTACTGTCCCATTCACACAAAAAATAAAATTTTGTGTATCCAAGTAGCAAGCATAACAACAAAGCTATTGCGTTAAACCAACGCATATATTCCAGTTACATTTAGTGTACTGAATTTTTCTTAACAGTTTTATGCTTTTAACTTTTTTTTCTATATCATTAGCATTCGCGAGAGGTTTTGATGGTAATTCATTTCCATTGTGCAATAACACACTATTCAAACTAACTTTCGCGCGCGCGATGAGTTTAAGAAAAATTACAACTCCCCTATCTGGTGTTGATATTCCAGAGCCTTGATTAATGAATACACATTATTACAAAAAACTACATTGCCTTCCTTACAAAAAATAATCTTTAAAATAACTATGCAGATTACAATAAAAGCATATCTATACGTCTTCCTTAAATTTCTTTAAAATGGAACTTAAAAGCTCTACTGACTCTTTAGGCAAATTTAAATTCTTTATAAAGTCATTAAGAACTTCTTGAGATAAAAAAATGAGGTTTTGGGGAAATATCTCTTCAAATGTTCGACACACAGTGTTTATAAAAATCTGTACCTTCGTCCGAAAAATTTAGCAACATTTTTAGTGCTTCTATTGTAAAATTCTTTGATGGATCTGCACAAGAATTGATATTTTGAGAATTCTTCTTGAAGCTATTGTCTTTAGACTGCCAAACTATTTCTGTTCATTGACTTTTGGTGCTTTTCTGTGACGGTATCAATGCCAAGACAAGTTTGGTATTCTCCAAGACCTGAAGGCATCTTTTAGATTCTACTCGGTGGTATAAATTGTTTCTTGCCTTCTCTTCAATTGCTCTAACGAAAATTTATGTTTTAAAACACTGGCACAGACATAATTTTTATCACGAAAATGTTTCACATCAGGAAGAAATGGCTTTAGTACAAAGAGAAGACCTCAAGCAATTTTATTGATATAAGAAAAATTCTTTTTCTTATGTCTTTTCTTATTTCTTATGTTGTGAAATTTTTTGTAAGAACACTCTTATTTGTAAAATTTCATTAGAATCGTTATTTAATTTTCTTGTGAAAAAATATGTTGACCAGTGTTATACAATGAAATCATATAAATGAAGGTATTGGATAAAATCATAAGATGACTTCATTTTCAATCATTTGTTGTGTGTGTAAACACACACAATAAAATATTAAATAAATATAAAGATAAATAATATAGTGAAATAATAACAAAATATAAAGAATATAAAGAAATAATAATATAATATTAAGAAAATAAATAAGTAAGTCTCTATATAAAGAAAGTCCTCAAAATTATTAAATATAGTGGCAGGAATTATATGAATGATGTTTTTGATGGAGATTTAAAATAGTGCTAAAAATACTTATTTTAGTGTTACAAAATATGGAAATAGCATATAGTTTTTAATATAAATTTTTTTTACCTGAATAACGAAAAATAATTAAAGTAAAATTAATGGAATACGAAAGTGATCAATTTAAAACAGAAATGTAAAATTAATATTTAATTTTCCATCAATGCCATCTCCTTTGCATCGTAGATAATACATTTAAAACCATAATTTTAAATACCTAGTATTAATTTCAAATATAATTTCAGATCAATACTAAAAATTTTAAATAATGTTCTAAAAACTTCCGAATACTTGTCGAAGAGCTACTTAAAATATTAAATTAAATATCTTAATTATAAAAGAACTTTCAAGTTATTGAAAAATAGATTAAAGTAATGAAATTAAGTTATTATTTCAACGCATTTCCATTGCCATTTAAAAAAAAGTAATTTTTTCATATGCTCTAAAACATGGGTATATAATTCAAAATTTGTTCTTATCTTTTTTCTTATCTCATAGAGAAAAAATGAGCATAATTGTAGATTTATGAATTGCATTAACATTAACATTTTATTTTAAAATCAAGCTTTAGAATTTGCATGAATGGCAATTATTTTGGAGACAAGCATATAAATAAAGTATACTATTTTACTTAATTTTTCGAAACCTCTACCGATTTCTGTGGTTTAAAATTATTTTAATGTAAATGATAATAAGCAAATACCAGATTTTACAGTCAGTCATAATCATCTTTACTGGCACATTCTAATGAGGCAGCTGTTATATACACTAGTTTTATAAAATATTCTTAATTTTCGAAGGATTATTTTGTGATAATAGGCTACATTGTTATAATAACCATTGCAATTGTATGTATATATTGCTATAATATCCAACGAATTTCAATGAATAGACTTCACTAAGAGAATAGCTGTTTCTCTTGCTAAATGCCCTAGGCAGGGATTGACAACCTATTTAAATGGAAAAGCTATTTTGGCGAAAAATGTTTGGGCACAAAGCGATTTTTGATGAATTTTACAGTTAAACGTTAGAAAATCGTGGTTTAATTGTTTCTGGAGAGTTGATGTTACTCTTTTATGTATTCCTATCATACTTCTGGCTCCCTCAATTGCTATAGAATCTATTTTATTTGTATTGAACCCATTGTCTTCCATTGTCTGATATTTTTGCGTAGTATTTGCTATATCTTCGTTAAGAATTTGTTCTAAGAGCGGTATCAATCCCAGCAGTTCCTCTTTTGGACACTGAGACATACATCTGACGAAAAGGGTACAATTGTGTCTTATATGTCGCAAAACTCATCTACAGCAAGTAATAAGGCGGAAGCCAGTTGAAGGCTTTCCACTTGTATATGTAATACATTTGAAGACATTTTATCAGTTCCATCTCGTACTGTTATAACTGATACTGACAAATCTTTGAATTTTTTTTAATGATTACTGCTTTGTTTTTAAAATTATGAAACTGCTTTTTATATGCAAGTATAAAACAATCTTTGACATTTTCACCATCTGTGAATGGTTTTTCTCTTTTTGCAATTCTTCATGATACTGCAAAGCTTTCTAAATTCTCATTATTAGAAAATTGTGCCCAATTACTTGACTTGACTATTGTTTTTTAGAGTTCTTCAAAAGCTTTTTTCTTACTTCATTGATTGAATATTTACCAGTAAACTGGGTATGCTTTGCAGTGAACTGTCTATAAATTTGAACTCTTATTGTATGTTATTTTTTCAAGGTAAATGAGGCAATTCACAAACGGTTATCTGTGTTACATATGAATGTAAAAGACTCCGTCCAATCCTGATTGAATTCTCGGCTTTTTTCTTCAGCTTTCTCTCTCTCTCTCACTCTATTTTTTTTTTTTTTTTTTTTGCAAAGGGCAGGGATAATAAAAGGAATTTTTTTAAATTTTATTTAGTTATATATGCCTAAAATAATAAACAATATATTTACCATTATTATTTCGTCAACGCAATCCTCAGATATGTAATTCAGTTCCAGGTTTACTTTTCAAGTAATTCCTTCAATATTTTTCCAATAATAAATACACAGCCTTACTGTAGTTACAGGAAGAGTAACTCCAATTTTATTCGTATTTTTGGTATGTTTAGTTTTTTAATTAATTGTTGATTTACAATAGTGCGACAATAATTTAATAAACAAAAATCAAAATTTTCAAGAAAATTTTAAAATTAGTACGGAATCCTTCAAAAACTGAAAAAAGGAAAACTTTTTTAAATCTTAAAAACTAAATTTGATAGTTGGAAAGAACATGAGTAAAGTAAGCATAAATCCCCTATAAAAATACAAATTAATTTTTTAATATTAAAAAAAAGTATATATTATTTCTATTAAACAAAATATAATTTTATAATACTGATTATTTCTTATGTCTAATAATATCCTAAGTAATACCCTAGCACCTAAAGTGGAATTTGATTAAAAAAATAAAGTGAAAATAAGAATCAGTTTTGCTCTTAATTTTGTTCATAGAAATCAGTAAAAACTAAATACATAATATGCATGGCTTTTAGTTTGATTTTTATTTATTTATTTTTTGAGCTTTCGTGAAAGTGGTTTGTGAACTCGTTTTCAGTAAGTTTATTTTTCTGGATAATGGTAAGCCACAACCGATTGTCACCACAATTTTCTGAATATATATATCTTTCTAAGATAATGATATTTTTATAGTATTTTATATTAAGTAGTTGCTCTTAATAAGTATTAAAATATTTATTGTGCTTGGGAACTTGATATTGTTGAAGAACCATATTTTAGTAAAACTTGGTATGTTTATAACCTTTATAATTATTTAAAAGTGTAGTATGCAAAATATTATAATTCTGAGCTTCTTTTTTTTTTCAAACTGCATTTATGCTTCATTAAAATTAAAACTTGTTGAAATTCAGAAAAATGAACTTCAGTGAATGTCTTTAAATTTTTAATAAAATAGCCAAAGCATTTTTTGATTGTTTCAAATATTTTGAGGAAAAAAATTTTTTATGAGGGTGGAAAACAAAATAAATAGCATTTTGCGAACACTCAAAAATTTAATATACAATAATTGACCACAATTAGTTAGATATTAATTTTTTTTATTAAAGTGGCCAGTGAATTCCTGTTTCTACCAATCATTTATTTGCATTATTGTTACTGAAAGATCTTTTGCTACACTCATGTGTCACTTTGCTTTGAGAGTTTGACTTAGAGAAAGAAGACATATAAACTTTCAATTAGAAAAATGATAAAACATTTTTTTATACAACGCATTGAATACATTTCAAAGTATAAAATGCCAGAAGGAATTACATGAAACCATTAAAGGCAAAATTTTCTCAGTTACTAAATATTTAAATACCCGACCGATGGCTGAGTGGTTAGCGTTCCTGATTTTGATCCAGGGCTCAAATCCCACTTCGGGCATGGATGTTTCTTTCTCTCTGTATTTCTCTGTCCTTTCTCCTGTTATGATGTATGAATGTGGCCGACCCACAATAAACGGGTTTGTGGTGGTATGGCGTGTATAATGCTACTCACCTCCGTGATTTGGTTCACAGGTGCACACCGGATAACGATAAATGAGTAGTTGTTTTTGGCCTTGTTGTGGTGAAGGGTTAATCACCCAATGTCCACCGTTATTAAAATAAATTAAATACTTATAATCTATTCTAAATGCGTAAATTATTCTTGATTTGAAGTTGTAACAGAGCTCTGTTATATCTAATCATATAGAGAATATATCGCAATATTTACCATATGGAGAAAAATCTACATTGTAAATATTGCGAATGGGATCACTTAAAGCTACTTGTGACTGCATTATTACTCTAGACATATTTCAAATGATTTAAAAAATCAAGGCCTTATAATGACGGATTCATTAAGGTCAAGGAATGATTATATATAGCATACACAACTTATAATCATTTTTCTATTTTACGAACTGTTTTATCGATCTTTACAAGTTCGTAAATATGATCGTCTACTGTACAAAGTTATATAGTGAAGAGAACTATCATCTTTCAATGAATTTAAATTAAGAAAAAAACCATTAAATTTCTAATTAATGTACAAAGAATCCTTTTCGTGTCTCGAAAGACTCAAGTAACTCATCACTTAGATTGCATGAATTTAAAACTGTTTGAATATAGAGAAAGTGATAAAAGAGTAGTTCTAGAATTGTATTTTACTGTTATTAAAACGTATTCTAAGAATATTTGTTTTGAAACAATTTTACAGTCGAATGATGAATACCGCAAAAGCGCATCTTCGAATGAAGAGATTCATTTGTATCATAGAAAAATTATTCATATTCTATAATTGCATTGTATTATTAATTCAATTTAAAAGTTATAAATTGTTCGATAACTGGCTTATAGAAAGTACTGTCTTAACGCATTTTCACACACGAAAAAAGCAAAAATCACACACTATACTATATTTAACAATCAATTTCTCATGAAACTAACTTATTTTATTTTAAATTATAGTAATTAGGTCATTCACAATTTTAAAGGAAAAGAAATTTCGTTCAAATATATTTGAAAAGCATATTAATTAATTGTTGTTGCTGTTATTTTGTGCCAGGTAGGCTATCATTATGGGGTGCGCTGCTCCACTTTTCTGACTGAACCATATTTTGGTGTGGAGTCCGACTTCATCAGTAAACATATCCAATAGGTAGCCATTTATAGGATAGGCAACCATTCATATCTCATTCATACAAGGAAAGGACAAAGATAGAAAGTTCATCCATGTTTGAACCGAGACTCGAACCCAGGACCTCCCTATCCGCAGTCAGGCACGCTGACCACTAGACAAGTTGGGTGGCATATTAATTTATTGATATGGATTATAAAGTAGATTTTGAAGTAATGCTTAAGATTAAAAATAAATTATATTTCATGATGAATATATGAATTATATATATGAATACACATTTGATGTAATTTCCACTTTGAGTTTCTTAGAAAAAGGTAAACTTTTTCATTTATTTTAAATATTTTATCCTACTAGAGAAGGTTTATAAAATCTCAGTCGGCCCATAAGGTGTGATTGAGTCATTCAAATAAAAAAATCATTGCAAAGTTTCCATGTCGCAAGCTCCTTTATATCACATTTTTTCAGCTTCATTCATCAGTTAATAATGTTTAATAGTTAACATAAAATATACTTTCTTATCTGCTTAGTCTGGGTTAGAATTTCAGAGCGAAATCGCATGGTTTTTGGTTAAAATTTGATAGAGTTTAAAATTTGTCTTCACAAGATTTCTTTTAACCCAAACATTGCTCCACATCAATTAAATGGCTTAGTTTGATTGTTGATTTGAAAGAATCTCAGAATTTTGTCACAGAGTAGCTTAAAACACAACTAATTGTATTTATCTAAAAACATGTTTGGACAAAATGGGCTAACATCAGTCATTTTGTTCCTTGTAAGAAAAAGCAGCATGAAACATTGCAGTTGTATTTACATACTTATATAGTCAAATATTAATTAATTAAGTGATATTCTTCAAGAAATTAAATCATTTATATTATTTTTAATGAATTTGGTTGCAGATAAATTTAATTTATTAAGATCAGAATGTTTTTTTCCCTTCCCTTATTTATTTATTTATTTTTTGTTATTTTTCAAATTATGGTATGTAATAAATAAGATTATGATTCGATAATAAATTTACTTGAAAGTTTTGTCCACTAAAATTTATAATTATAAAAATACTATAAATATGAATCTTAATGATTGAATAATCGATGTAAAAGTTGTAAAATAATATGCAATAAATCGAAATTTAGAGTATGTTAATGCACCAAATTAAACTTCGAAAATTTAAAATAAATAAGCAGCTCATTTTACTAAAGGAAATGATCATGAAATATCATATAATATTCAAAAAAGATTTATTTCTATGTATGTCTTCAATCTTAAAAGCTCAAGATCAGTTCTCAAAATCAACTTTGAAATTTGCTTGTTACAAAATTTACAATATACCAACATTCTTTTTCACTTGAAGAGAAAGTATGTTTAAAGATACCATTCATGTTAGTTGTCTAATGTAATACACATATAAAGCAGGAAATTGCTTCATAGATTATCAAATATTACGACGATGGACGCAGACTTCATAATTGTTTCTTTTTCTAATTAGCCCCATAAATGAAACTGTTTCAGTTTGTATTTGAATTTTAAACTAGTCCTTGAGTAACGAAAGTAAATGTTTTCTTATTGTGAAAAGACTGCATTTTCTCAAATAAATTGTTTATTTTTCAGCCAATATGGAAATTGCCTAATCGTATAAAAAATTATAGCACGACAGCAAAGATCACTGCTGTATTTATGGGTGTGCTGAAATATTTATTTATAACGAATTAGTACAATGGCCCTCCTAATGAGAACTAAAAAACGCTCTCTTTCGTATGTCTTTAAAATCACAGAAACATAAGTAATTTTAACTAGGGAATTTATAGTAAATTATGTTGATTGATCCTATTTGCCTTTAGAACAGAAATGGCAAAAGAAATTTTGATCATGTTCCTTTGTATTGCTATAGATTTTATGTGTCCATAAATTATAGTTGAAATACAGTATTTAAATTTTTAGAGATTTCGAATTGGAATATAATTCGTTATAATCTATTCAAGATTCATTTTATTAGTCTTCATCTGTTATCGAGGATTCTGCTTTAATGCTAAATTTGCTATTTCTCTGTAGTTTGATTTATTTATTTTGTGTAGGACCCTTTAAGCAATCTCTCACAAGCTTTCCTCTCTATTGTTGTCGTTTATTCATCTCATTCCACTCCTAAATTATATGGCAAAAGACTAAAATACTATTGCCTTCCTTCGTCATTTGTAGAGATTCCTCATAATCCATGGGTCTTTTTTCAGCACTGGTAACGAAGTTCTTTTTAGATATCAATTAAGCTGACGTTATCGACTGATCTAGCTCTTTTGTAGCGGTTAAAAGTAGCTCATTATGGGCTTTTAGTATTTCAGCAATTTTACGAACAATGATTTTCGAAGAAATCAGTTTCTATACACATTTAACTTGATATTATTTTAGTAAAGGATGTCAGTCACTGGTGATTCAACTTAATACTTTCTGCTAAAAGGATTATCCTCAATCTCCATCGGTTTTTTAGCTGTATTAAAGTGAGAAAAGAGTTGATAGGGAAATACATTATTATTTAATACGTGGAACCGTTTTTCTGAAACAAAACGTAAGCTATTCTGGTACGAGATCAGGCTCTCTTTAATTGTTGCATCTAGATTGAATATTTATTCACAAGTCTATGAATAATTACAATGAAAATTCACAATGTTGATACAAATTGTTTATGAAACAACTTCTACCAACTTTCGTGGTCCAGGAAAACTGAGTTTAACAAAACCAGGAACGTTTCGCTGAAATTACAGGTCAATCGGTGTTCTATTAGTGGAGGTTGCTCTTTTCAGGAAGTCTCGTAAATTCAGTCAATTAAGATTCGCAGTCGTCAGTACCACCTTCGAATCTCGAAGATGTTCAGCGATCTTTCCGAGAAATTAATGGCTACTCGGGGTATTATAACTGTGACAGGAAGAGATCTTCTTCAGGTATTCTTGATTCTGGACTCAAGAGACTCACCAGGAGTCTTCTCAAGGCTCTGAGACTCGTCCGCTAAGGGACACTTCTCAGGATCAGAAGCTAAGGTGAAAAAGCCCTGGCTGAATTCTCCGAGACTCCCTGTGACTCCTCTATTCATAGCGTTTTGCCACCTTTGTCCGTCACCAGGAACTCCAGAAACTTATTGAATGTTCCTCTGGCGTCACTTCTGAACCACATATTTCCAGCCGATCGGCGGATTCAAAACCATACGAGGTTTGTCGGGAAAATACGTATAAAAGTTGAATAATAACTTTATTTTACAATTATTCAAGCATTGCAATATGGTCTCCTTCAAAGTACTCACCCTGAGATGAGATACACATCTGCCAACGCCGATTCCACTGTTGATAACATTGCTGAAAGTCTTCCGTTGTGGTGCTGTTCAGTTGCGTGTCGTTTCTGCCTTGATGCCTTCCACCATTTTGCATTTAGGGAACAAGAAGAAGTCACAAGGGGCTAAATCGGGTGAATAAGGCGGGTGGTCTGTAACGGTGATTGAGCTTCGGGCCAAAAAGTCACGCACAACGAGCGACGTGTGAGCGGGCACATTGTCGTTGTGAAGCATCCACCTGCCCCCTTTTGCCAAATCCGGTCGAACTTGGGCCACACGAGCTCTGAGACGTGTCAAAACTTCAACGTAAAAATTTCCGTTCACTCTCTGGCTCTGTTTCTCAATCAGAGAGAGCTCCATGCCGACGGCAGGTGAAAAAGAGTAACTTTCAACTTGCAGCCGCACATTCCTACTTACACACAGAGTGGTCTTACTCGAACTGAGTGTTGATGGAATTGGTTACAGCAATAGTGCCATCTTGCGGTGACTGCAAACAGTAAAATAAAGTTTTTATTCAACTTTTATACGTATTTTCCGGACAAACCTCGTATGTGGTGATCAGAAATGGACTGTTCTCGGAACTAATTAAAAATTCAGTAAAGGATCTCAACCCTCATTAAAATGACCTAGATAGAGGTAACTTCTCCGAAACTCATAGAAAATAAACAAAAGTCGAGGTCATTCCACAGAGGATTCCAATTTTACGTAGATGAATTGCAGTTGCTGTAAAGGACTTAATTTCTCTTCTCAAATCATTTCTGTTTTCTAAGTTATCTCGAACCACGTCTAAGGATTTTTCTTTGGTACTGTTTAGTTCTGAAGTTCCATATCGGAAAATTAATTTCTTTCACAGATTCAAAGAGAGTTAAAGTCCATAGGGATTTTCGAATTATTTGTGACTTTGAAAGCAATAATGGTGACGTTACAGATGCTTCGTATCTAGAATCATCTTTAACGTCACAATTATTTTTTTCAAAATTCTCCATAGAATATTATTACCAAAGAGGAACTTCCTATTGACCAATATCCGGCCACTATCTACTATAGTGGACTGGTGCTAGTTAATAATAATCAATATACAAAAATTGATGTTAACTGGTCAAATCTCAGAAATTCATAAAGGACAAAATGCCATTTCTCCATTAAACAGTACAGATGAGATTGATAGGAAAGTTTGTTTAATTATAGAAGTTATTACCGCAGCTCTATATAACAGCTAATTTACCCCAAATTTACTCCAATTCCTACCTATTTACCTGACCCCATTACCGGGCTCATTAAAGAACGCAATAAGATTAAGAAAAATTTATGACCGCCATACGATCCTCCATATTAAAACACAAATGAATGCCCTAAAAAGTTTATTAAAAAATTGCTCATCACAAACATCGTTTTCGTATGTAAATGTTCTTTTATAATGATGCATCCTTAGTGTAATTATTGACGTAGGGGAATCCAGATACTGATTGAGCACTGCGGTGCTTTTTGTTAAAGTTGTTCGTTTTCTAAACACCATCAGTTGAGGTATCTTGCTTCTAGAAACGCTTAAAAGGTGGGATGTTTTAGTCAAGCTTTCTCTAGCAAGATGTGATTCGATAATTTGGCCTCCTTAAAAGTATGTGAGAAATTAGACATTTTACTCTTTTGAAAAATCCAAGATTTACAAAACTTCAATAAAGCTACCGTATACATAAGTAGGTGTTGCTATTTATTATATTTTAATGGTTATGAAGTGCTACAATTAAGTTACTTTTATTTAGAGGTGTTTTCATTTTTTTGATAACCACCTGTATATATATATACACAGAGCAATAAGAAGGCACATTATCATTGTACAAAAAGCCCATGAATTTTTTTGCCTCTTTGTAGGTTGATGATCAAATTACTTCATAAGACACTTAATAATCTTTATTAATTGGTCGGCCTGTTGAGAGTAATGCATAAGGCTCATCACGATACTCAAAGAAAACAGTCAACATTATCTTGATGTTTTTTATCGACTTTAACATGATCATTCTGGCCTTGCTTCACTCGAGCAGCATTCCCTTGATTTTTGAACAGTTTTTGTGTCAAAACTATAAATATGAGTTTCCTCGTTAGTAATAAGGTGTTTTAAAAAGAAAATTGTATAGAGAAAACATGTCTTTGGCCACTTAAATGTGTTGCTTTTGGAACAATTTCACAGCTCATAGAATTACTGTAGACATCTGAAAGCCTTTCACCTAGCACTACAGCTACTTCGCTTTAAAAAAACCAGTTTTCTTCCCATATATTAAAAAAACATTTTATTTACCTATTTTTATTGCCTTAATATAACTGATTGAAAATTTTAACTTTCTTCAACGTTGTGTGAAATTTTGTAATTAAAATAACTACTTAAATTATTCAATTAGTAAAAATTAAAACTATTTTTAATGTAAGCAAATTTAAATTGGAACATGTAATACTGTAATCTATTATTTTCAATATAATATCAAAAACTTAGTTTTCTTAATTAGCTTCAAAATCAGAAATCCCTTATAATTATATGATCATCTGCGCCTTATTTAAACATTTAAATGAGGTTAACGCAATGATATTAAAACAAAACACAGTATTCACGTAAATATACTAAGCACTCTTTACACTTAAATAATAAACTGAGACAAACTTCTTTCCAAAGAGACAAATTCGATTAAAATGATCAACTTATGTATTTTTGATAAATTTTCATAAAATTATAATTCAAACAGTCTACATTTTTTTAATTGCTGGTAAACTAAATATAATTTTGTAAAAAATGAGCAAAATGTTTCGAGCTATTTAAATCAAAATATTATTAGAAAAAACAGAAAAATTTATAACTTTTCTCATATGGTTATTTTATCATTTTTTAAAATATTTTTCAAGTAAATTTACTTACGTATTTTTAACATGTTTGATAAAAAAAATTTTTTTTAATTTTTCAAAAATATTTCTTTAATAGATTGTTAAAATAATATTTATTCTGAACAATTTAAATATATTTTCTCATACAAGTTCAATGTAATTTTTTTCTTTTAACAGATTTAACTAATAAAGAAAGTTATTTCTAATTTTTTAAATAAAAATAAAATTTGTAAAGCAAGAATATAAAATAATTATTGAGCTAGAGTTCTTAATATTCCTCCTGGATAGTTTTTTTATAGCTAAAAGAAAAGCTCTTTACATATATCAGAATAATTAGTTAAAATATATTATCGTGAAACATGTTATAAACAAGTATTCAAGCATTTAAAAAGTATTTAGTACATTTTAAACTTGGTTAGGCTCTTCGCTACTAATAAAAAAATATATGGATTTCACTCTGAATTTTTTTCTAACCATCAAATTCTGTCTGTCAGTAAACACTCTAAATATCTCAATTTTGTTCTGGATCCAGAGATTTTGAGTAACCAACATATCGATCATCCAGTGTTGAGAGCTAGGATGTACCTTAATATTCTAAAATATATAGGTCATGACTGGGCAGCTCTCAGAAACTTCTATTTTTCGCTTATTCGGTCTATTCAGGAGTATAAATTTTCAATATTTCGTTATGCCTCGTAGTCAAACCTGCAATTAACTTTACCTAAGTAAAATTATCACTGGCTTACGGAACTCTTGCTCCAATGACACTGTGCTTTACGAGGATGATTTGCAGCGCTTGGGGCTTAGGAGAAATGTTTGTTTGGTTAAATATAACAATAAAATCTATAGTCTTGGATATAGAAATAGAATCTCTGCTCTCCTTGAAACTTAGAGCAATAATCAAAGACTGAAATGAAACAGTCTTTTCAGTCATGTTCTCGCCAATATTATTGTTTAGAATGCCGTTGAGCAGCTGCATCTATTGCAGTGTACTAGCAAATCTGAGGGTCTTCCTAATGTTTTTCTCCATAGACCTACCTGTTAAGGTGAATAAGCAAAATGTTCTACCAACCTATTTAAGAGGATTGACTCTTGAGAAAATTAGTCATATTCCAGGAGACACAGCTCATATGCTTACGGATATTAGTAAAAATGATAATGGCGGTATTGGAAATGTTTACATCAAATTCTTGGATCAAGAAATGAAGACCTAGAATAGGAACCCGGGCTATTGCTCACTCGTCCGTTCTGAGTTTATCACCTTCAATGTGGGTCTGCGCAAGTCTGTATCAGGCCTAAATGAAATTTGGTGCCTGTCCGTCAGCAAAACCTCTATTCAACAGCGACCAGCTGGCATATCGTGAGGGATTCCGTAAGTGTAAATATCCTAAAAAATCTCAAAAGGTTCTCCCTTTCTTAACGATCTACTAACAGTTTATATTTTTCATGTGGGCATCGAGGTTAATAAAATCGCAAACACCTTAGCCAAATCGAACACTCTTGTACCTTCATTGCCTTCCGCTCGGCTTACTCAGTTGAAACTCTTCTCAATCGCTAAAAGGCAGAAATTAAATTACTTAGCTGGTCCCACCTTCAAATCATTGGTATCGTAGTTGTAGGTCGGGAAGCTCTTTGATTATGGCTTGCTGCAATGGGAATCAGACAATTATTACCCGTTTTCTCAGTGTACACTTTCGTTGTATGGGGCAGTGGTGGCTTGGATGATTAGAACATCTTTTTCATTATCGAAAGATAGTCAGTTCGAATCCCGACTAAACCGAAAATCTGTCGTGTTCACTAAAGGCAGCTGGAACTCGTTAAAGCTGGGTGTGATCGCAAAATCCTCCAGGTGAAATGATAACTCTGGTGGAAGCAGGCCAAGAAAATCACGATGAATCCACGCGGCTGCTTCTATCTAACTTGTAGAGTCCAACTCATAGCTATGTTCAAGGAAGCATGCTGGTGCAACAACAATTTTCGTTCTACGATTTTCTCTGAGTGTCTATATTTCTGTCTATATTTTATCATGTCTAGGCCTATCCAGGCAGGATCCTAATGATAACCTTGTAAAAAGATCGAATGATCGTTTCTTATCTACAGAATCAAAAATACGTGTTTATACATTTGATACAAATCAACTAAATATCTCTTGTTTACAGATGTCGCTCTCCACGCTGCGATGGGATTATTTCACAAATCTATTGCTTTTTTTTTATTTCCTTAGGGAGAACAGATTCATGGATTTGATATAGATCTTCTATTCTCGGATATGTGCATCATCATCGTAAAACTTAAGAAATTCAAAAAGTGAACATTTCAGTATAAGGTGCTTATGTAAAGTTAATAGAATTAGAACTAAGCAAAATTATTTTCCAAACCTTATAAATATTAAACAATTTGATTTTAAGTTATTTTAATACTATGCATGCACATTAATAAATGTTTGTGTTGATAGAAAATTGGTATGTTAAAAAAATTTCATGTATTTATAATATGCAGAATATAAAATTTACTATTATACTTTTCAGAGTCTAAGACATAAGAAAATTGTATTTGATAAGGAATGAAAACTAAGTTAAATAGACATGCTTGGAAACTAATAACATAAGCATAGATGCGGTAAACAAAAACAAACAAAACAAAATCTAAATTTATTTATTTGCCTTGAATTTGGAGACCTATTTAATCTTTAATTCCCACAATTTTATCTTTAAAACGTTTCCCGGGAGAAAAATTTATGTATTGGATTTTGTGGTGGTTGCAATGACGAGAAATTCTTGTTTTCTGTAGGGAGTTAGTCTGTTACTCGAACAAATATTTTGGGAAAAAGACCCAGGTAGGAAAACCGTGTCTCTCTAAGGGAATTTTGGCATGAACATCCCTTTTTTAAAAAGAGCAACAATAAATCTCTCTCTGTCTATCCTGTCTTTGTCCTTCCGTTGTGTGAATGGATTGTGAATGGTTGCCTACCCTTTAAATGGGTACCTATGGTATGTGTGTACTGAGGAAGTAGGACTCTACACCAAAATATGGTTCAGTTGGAAAAGTGAAGCAGCGCACGCCATAATGCCAGCTGAAGTAGCACAAAAAAACGCAGTTTTTTTTTGTATTTTTCTGGGACATTTCAGAATAATTCCAAATAAATTTTATTTGATCTCAATAATAGCTATTTTTCTTGCATTTAAGGTGTATGCTTAATTTTTTCTGATATTAAAACAATTGTTAGGAAGCTTGTGACATGAAAATTAATATTTTTATTCATATTTTTTAAGATGATAAATTTTGATAATTTTCCTTTTCTACGTTAGATTTTTTCCCTTAGAGAAATGAACCTAGGGAAAATCGAGTCATTCGAAATTTTTCCGATGTATATTTTTTTTAAATATAGTTTTCTAAAGTTCCAACTCATAATAAAATTAATTTAGTCTTGATGAAGGCTTAAAATGTTGCCTGTATTTGGATATTGGTTTGCCTATATTTATCCTTTTTAAAGCTTTTTCTATAATTATTTTGAATTGAGATGAATGACTGTTTGAGAACCTAATAATGAAGCAATTCCTCAAAAGTAAAGCCTTGAGATTAATCTATTCCTGGTGTGTGTCACATCCACCATGCCATGTAACTGTGCATTGTTTGCCACTTATTTTTAAATTTTCCAATTAAATACAATTTAATAAAATATTTTGGAAAACAATATTAATTATTCCTGAATGGTTTATCCTTGTAGTTAGTTATAGCTATTTTAATAAAGTATAAATTATACTAATATTCACTTCTATACGATGATCTCCATTTGCACAAACTTTGTACCGCTGATCGCAGTTAATAAAATGTTGTAGGTATAACGAAAGTTGTTTTAAAATAACTGGTTCGCAGAATTCATTTAAAGACCGCTTCTACTAAACTGTTTTAATCTTATAAGTACTTTTAGAGATAAATTAAAAGCTTTTAAGAACCCTGGGATATCAAGTTTTGAGAAAATAAAAAAAACTAGAAATGATATTTAATGTTATAAATTTTGAAATCTTGTGAATCTTATAAAAAATAAAAATTACATGAGAGGAAAATCGGGTTTTATTATTTTTATAGTTCATTATCACATGCCATTTAATTTACAAGTTCCTTATCCAAGTAAAATTTATTCTTAAGAAAATTAAAAAAGATCTTTCGAAAGATAATTCCCTTTTTCGACTTAAAAAATTTAGAAAAAAAAAATCCTTATTTTAATCTGCTTTTTAAGCTTATAAATATTCAACTTTTTTTTGAAGTAGAATATTACTTCATGCAACAGTTAAGTTATAAGGAAAAAATCAGAGATAATATTATCGTTGACTTTTTAATGACATAATTTTTAATGATTATTTTTCAAATTTAAATACGTACTATGAATTTCTTGAAAGTTTTATAAATTAATATGTTTTCATATATTTTTATAATAAAAAAAATATTAACTTTCTTCATTTTATCAAAATTTCTTTATTTAATTATCTTTTGTCTTGAAAATGTTAATTAAATGATGAGATTTTGAATTTTTGTATAGAGTACTTGTTCATAATATGTTTTCAAAAGTATTATAAAAATAAAATAGATTAAAATAAAGTCTTTGGTCATCCAATGCATGCCAAAAAAATAAATCCAATTCCTTCCGCATACATACTTTATAATTTCTCAGATCTGTTCGATAGAAAATATAATAATCAGATTTATAAGAGTTCTAGTTACGGATATATTATGTGTCTCGTAAAAAATTAAGTCTAAAATAATTATCTAAAAATAAACCACAGAATTTATTTTTTTATCATGCATTTTATTGTTTGTGCATTTTATAAGAGGAATATTCCTCTTAACCAAACCTTAATTCTAATGTTCTAACTGGAATTAAGTTCAAGTTCGGTTACAGAAAAGTACGCAGTAAGATTTTGTCGCAAAATTTAATGTTCGAATTAAAAATCCAATTTTTGAAATTTGTTCAGCAAATTAAATTTTAATTATTCTGTTTGATTTAAATATTAAAAATACCAGAAATTTATATATATATGTGTGTGTGTGTGGTGTATTACTTCCTTGTCTTTGTGTGAAATTTTTTATAAAGGAGCATTATTAAAGTGGTGGCAAATTTTCAAAATAAATTTTATTATTACAGGTACAATTTTATCGTGTTTCAAAGATATGAAGACCAACCAAGACATCTGTAGAACGTCTGTTCGGTAGGAGAGCTCAATCAAAACAAGCCCCCAGAAAATTTAACCCCCTTAGAAGGGTATAGCATCCTGGTCACTCATTCGTTGAGAATAGTGGTGCGAGATGACATCATCGATCAGTTCGAAATTCCTTAACCATATTTAGAGATGTTCATGGTGTCAGTTACATTTTGGAATTCCTCAACAGGGTTGGTATATATATTTAAAGGTTTCAACACTTCGCGATTCTTTTATGGTCATGATTTTTTTTATTATTTTCACACATTTTTTTCTTAAATAACTAAGAAAATCTCATTTATGATTTTAGATAGCAGCGTTGCTAAAATGTCTGGGGTTGGTGATCAAAATTTCTGGATACTTTCTAGGTTAAATCCCAAACTTATATTGATTTAATAGTTAAAAGGGTAGAACAGTACTATTATTAAACTATTGCGATAAAAAATATTCAGATATAGAGAGTGTAGTTTCTTCTAACATTATTATGATCGTGCTTTAATATAATGGATAAAAACTTAAATTCTGTGCTCTACATACATATCGAAGCATCTCTTTTTTCTATTATTTGTTCTTGCATTTAAAATATTAATGAATTAGAACATTCCGAAACACGCTGCACTGCAATGTGAATCATTTCACTACAAAGGTAACGCTGTAGAAAGTTCTAGTTGACCTTGACATGATTCTACGGAATTTGCATGCGATACGAAAGGGTAAATTATTATGCTATTAGTTTAGTAATCGAATGTGCTATCAATGAAGATATTTCACTTGAAAGTTGCCGCTTTCTGGTGCTTTTTACTTGACGAGATTTAAAGAATGAGAAAATAGGCAATTAGAGTGTAGCATCGAAAAAAAAAAATTATATGCATAATGGATCTTCTTAAATGTCTTGAATATTAGATGAAATTCTGTGAAATTCGAATCGTTTGCATCCTTTACAAAAGAATAAATATTCAACAACATTTGTAATTAAAAGTTCTTAATTTAAACAGAATTATAAAAATTATAGTCAAATAAATTTTATATAAAATAACTTTAAAGAACTATCATTCCAAACACAATTAAGATTATTTAATTCATTGGCGAAATAAATTTATCTCATTTAAAGAAAGAATATTATCATAAATATGTCAATTAGATTTTTGAATTACTGTTGTTGTCTTGTGCCAGCTAGACTGACAATATGGGGTGCGCTGCTTCACTTTTCCAACTGCACCATATTTAGGTGTGGAGTCCGACTTCAGTTCACACATGCTATAGGGACCCGTTTATAGGGTAGGCAATCATTCACAACCCATACGTACAAAGAAAAGATAAAGACAGGATAGACAGAGAGAAAAAGTACTTCCATGCCCGAATCGGTATTCGAACCCAGGACCTCCCTATCCGCAGTCAGGCACTCTGACCACTAGACAAGGTATACGGCTGAATTACTATTGAACTTGTAGAATAATCATTATAAATTTAAGAATTAGTTACGGGAAATTTTACCAATATTAAGTTTGATATATAAATATTAATGTATATGATGTCATGATAATAGAAAATGCAGTTATTAAAGTAAATAATTTACATAATTAACTCATAATGGAAATCATATAATGTAAGGAAATTATTATATTTCATATTTTGTTTCCTGTAAATGATAGACTACTATCAATTAAATTAAATGATTAATTTAAAATTAAACTTCATGATTGTTATTTTAATGAAATTTATTATGAAAGAAAATGTTTAATGACTACCAAAAACATTTTTGGTTAAAAAGTTTAACGAACAAAAAATTTTTGGATTAATGAAAAAAGGCACTTAGATTTGAGTTTATCACTTCTGTGTTAGATTCGTAGACAGGAGTGATCTAGTATTTATTATTTCTAAAAAAAATATAGGTTTGTGTCCTTTACATTTAAATAAAATAATTTTATTACAAAATATTTCCATGCAATTATCCCTATTATAATAAAAGTAATAATTCTGTAAAGATATTTGGTAACAAAAAATATTCCATTTGTAGTAAAAAAAATTCATTTAATAACTTGTTTATTTCAAGCCATTTTCCTAAAATATATTAATCCTTCACGCAGCCATGAAACACGAATTAGAAAAAAAATTTTTTGTTTTTTGCAAATTTGAAGAATTGTCCCCGAACGTTATCTTTTTGTATGAAAGAATGATACAACAATTATTACATAAGAGATGAAATTTGATTAATATACCTATAAGCATTAGATTATTTAATACGAACCTAAGATTTTTTCAAGGATACTGCTTAGAGTGATTTCTTTATTTATGGAAATTAAAATTACATTTTTAATCATTTTAAGTGTAAAAATTCATGTAATTGGCGAATTTGGATCAGAAAAAGATAATAACGCCTAAGTTAGAAGTTGAAATTTCCAAATATGGAACTCAAATATACCTATATTATATAAAATGAATTTTAAAAAATGCAGGATTCAAGAATATAACTGAGTAATAGGCGACTAGAAAGATTGACATTAAAAAATATTATTAATGCAAAATAAAAGTTTTAAATTGTTTCCTTGTTAAATGTTCAATTCATTTATAAAAAAATATATCTTACGAGTTCTAAATTATATACTTCCTTTAAGCTCAATTTTTTTCGAGATTGTTTTTACTATAATAAGAAACCAATTTAATAAAATTTGTAAATAATGGCTGCTTTTTTATACATAGTAACATTTTTTATTACATTAATTTTGATATTAAATTTTATCTGAATTCTAGGATATGCTACTTTTTTATATATAAAATTTGACTTTATTTTTACATATTTTTATTTAGTACATTAACTAAGAATTAATGTATTTCATTGATTATGCTACACATTTTAAATTTCTTTAGTCAAAAGTTAGATTAATGTTTTAAATTAAAAAAATGTGAGAATCAGTAAAAGGATCTATTTCAAAATATTAATTTAATATTTTGATATACTTAAAAGTAAAATAGCAGTGATTGGAAATTATGACTAGATAAAAATCCCACCAGTTTAAATAGAATAATTGAGTTATAAAAATTAAAATTTCTACTGTGCAGAACAGGTTATTATGCATTGTTGACTCTTAATAATTACAAAAAATAGGGGATTAAAATTTGAAATAGAAATATTTTAATGAAATATTATGTACTCTAAATTTTTAATTTTGACTGTTAAAATCTTAGTTGGGTGATTCATTTTAGATGAGTTACTATGATTATATGATTTAATATAAATAACTCTTCAAATCAGTAATATGAGAGAGACGCAGATAGAAAATCCATATTATCATCGACCTCGAATCTTATAATAGTGCCTATCTTACAATAACTTCAAGTCGTTTTCTGCACGGATTGAAAATAATCTATGTATAATTTTATCTCCCTTTATAGAGGAAAATTGTATAATAAAAATAATATAAAAAAACATCCATCTGGCAGGGTTGTTTTCGTGACACATCTTTAAAGTTCTAAGAGAATTGATGCTTAGGAAACACTTAATGTTAATTATTCAGATAATTATAGTTTACCAAAAAAGTTGCATACTTCGATTTTCTGCTATATTTTGCATTTAGGTGTCCTTCTTCAATGTCTGGTTTGCCAGCATACTGGGAATCCACTTGCCTTGGTACCTTAATCCCATGGTAGCAATCTCTTACTGAAAACGCTCACAATGTTCATCAGAAACAACCCAAGATTTTCATGGAAAATGTCTGAGTAGGAGTCCAAAAAGTGAGATTTTAAAGATATGTCATAGCCCATTTTTTTGTAGGAAGCCCTAAGATCACTCACTATTTTCTTACCGTTTTCTTCTTTTTTATTACCACGAAATCCAGAACAAATATTTTTGAATGATTTCCACGCTGCGTTTTCCGATGTATTCAACACTTCCACAAAATGTTCATCATATGATATTATTGATTTTATTTACGGTCCTTTAAATATCCCTTTTTTCAGTTAAGTTTCTTATTTCTTTTAAATAGTTTCAATTATGCATCACTTTATGTTAAGGAAATTTAGATTTCAGATGTATAAAGACAACATAACTTTTGTCGATAACTTTTACAAAATTTTCTCCAGCCTGTTTTATATATTAGAGAGGTAAATTCAGGGACATTAAAGTAGCATTTTGATACATTTTTATGTCTTGGATTCACGTTTAGGCCACTATGAAAGTTCCTATCCCTGTAGTCCCATTCACACTGATAAATAAAATTGTGTGTGTATAAAAGTAGCAAACATAACAATAAAGCTAGTACTATAAGTCACCACATATATTTCAATTACATTTAGTGTACTGAATTTCTCTTAGAAACAGTTTTATACTTTTATCTTTCTTTCATATCAGTAGTATGCGCGACAGGTATTGATGCTAATTCATTACCATTATGCAGTAATACACCTTTGAAACTAACTTTTGATCAGTTATGAAAAATCATCACTGCTGTGGCTGGTGTTAAAAACAAAAGCCTCTATTACTGAATAAACATTATTACAAAAAACTACATCTTTAGAATTACTATGTCAATTACGATAAACGTATATCTGTACGTCTTCTTTCAGTTCCAGTGTGAGCCTGGACCTTAAAAATTCCACTGACAATTTAAACAAATTTAAATCCTTATTAAGTCATTAGGATCTTGTAGAGAGGATAGTGAGGCTCTGATGAACTACTTGCTTCAAATGTAGGCTCATTTATCTCATTTTTTTCATTAGTAGTCACTTATGGTCATAAAATTTGGACACTTTGGTACAGGATACTCTTCCCTGTGAGGCTCTGATCTCATAACAGACGCTATACTGAACCACTTTCCAGTATATTTTATTTTGGATGTCATTCCTTCTAATGTTTATCATGCAGAAATAACAGTTAGTTGAATACCCTTCTGTTTCCTCCAAATCAGTGAAAACAACATAAGATGAGTACCTTTTTTCCCTGCTGTCAAAAGTGTAACACATGAAAGACAGCATATATCTAAGAGCAAGTCTATTAAAATCACCATCTTTACAACTGGAGAAGAGTTCATAACAGTTTTCCACAAGGGGTGGGAAATTTCGTCTTTGAGACTTGAATGTCAGTTCTCAACAGACCTTTCATTCAGTCCTATTTATGCATTATATGTGAAGAAATTATGAAAAATTCCCAAAGACTACCGCTGTTGACAGAAAATTAAAATGTGACACTCATCGTATATTATTCAGTGTAGCCGCGGTGGCCTGGTTGATTAGTGTGCCCTACATTCGTACTATCAGAAAATAGTGGTTTTGAATACCGACTTGATCAAAGACCCGTCGTTTCACTAAAGGTGACAGGGGCACGTTAAATAGGTTGTAGTCACTATGTCCTCTAAATGAAAGGATAATGAAGGTAATAGGTCAAGTAGTAGAAGTTATGTTGCTTGTCCCCTGTTTCTAAATTACGAAGACTCCTACTCAACAGTTTTCACCTAGCTTGTAGAGTGCATGTCTGAACCAGGTATAAGTATGTCGTTGCACCCCCACACACATTGCTCAGTAATGACTGGGAACTTCACGAAGCCAAAATTTCATACTTTAAAAAACGTGGTCTTAACTTAAACCTTGTTGAACTACAAGAATACAGTAATCCCTCCCTATAATACCCCCGGTATATTAGTTCCGCGTTATAGGAAGACGCATTGTACGAGCGTTCACGTAAAACCTCGTATAATGCGTTATGTACAATGATTTACGTTTAACTTTTCTCGTTAACGGTGGTTTAAATCGAATATTAAAGAAAAACTATGTCATGGACGAAATGTGAGCGTATTATTAAAATCAAATTAAGAATATTTTAAATAAAAAAACTAATACACATGTAATTAAAAAACATTTAATTTCAAATAATTCCAAAAAAATTTCATGTTTATTCGCTGTAGGAGCTATCTGAAATAACGTACAACCGACATCTTTTTTAGCAGAACGATCAAAGGCCAATAATATAATTTAATTTTGTAAGAACATAATGTGCAAACGTACTCGAAATTGATTGTAAACTGTAGAAATCCTTATACATTGGAGAGTACAGAAATACAACGTGGTGAATGAACGTGTTATACTGGAGAAGGCACGTGTTATACGAGGGAAATTAAATAAATCGTGTAATATGAAAATGCGTTAAAACAGTACCGTGTTATAGGGGGATTACTGTCACTTGATATATTATTTGAATATTCATGCATTAAAGGAACTTCGCGAAAAGAAAGAAGAGCTCAAAATTTAACTAACAAATATTATTGTGTTCACGATGAAATGCTTCATAAAAATTATAATAAAAGAATTTAACCGAGTATATTGTTTTTCAATTTATTTAATCCTTATTTTGAATAATTACTAAAAATTTTGATTCGCAGATGTTGAGATGAAAGAAAGAAATATTTTATACATTCCTTTGTTCGCTACCATAACAGTTTGTGAAAGACACTTAATATTCATTCAGTTAAAATCCATCAAACAAAAGGAGTACTATTTTTTTAGTGGAATAAAATATAAAGACCTGACTATAGATCACAGCACAAAGATTATCAGCTTTTACCATCAACACAAACTATTTAACAATTTAGGAATTTCTTTTTAAATTTAAGAAACTGAAAGTTTTGCATAGCTAATGGGATCTTTTGTGGCAATAATCATTAGCATTATATGCTAAAGGATTGCAAATTACATTTTCAAAATAAATTTATAGCAAATATTTACTTATTTTTTACTTCCATTTTTCCAAGGAAAATTGTAAAATTATTAACTTTACGATATGGATGGTTTGGTTTGTTTGTCGCTCAACGGTCATTTTTTGCACACGAGTGCTAATTAGACCGGGACCTACGGTTTAAAGTGGATTCCGAACCACTACAAACATTCATATCCAAGGTGGGATTCGAACTATTGAACCAAAGGCAAGAGCGCTAACCATTCGGTTGCCAGCTTGGCTTTTTGATATGGAATGCTAAATAGTAAATTTTAATCATGGAAATTATTTTACTTATGCAGAATGCAATAAACCAGTTATAAATAAGAAATATTTTTTGTGTAAATAAATATTCAAATAGTATATTTCAGTTTGACAGTTCAAAATAAAATATTTCGTCATCAAAATATGAATTACATTAAATGTAAGCAAAAAGGATTAACTATAAAGGTCGCTAGGCCTAGTCCACTAATGGCAGCCAATTATTGACTAATATACGTTTTCAAGCTTGGTTCAATATTGGTCGCGTCGAATTTGTTGCAATATGGCAGCCAATCTTGGTTTTACAAACAAAAGATAAACAACTCAATACAGAACAAAGAATGATAGCCAATTTAGAAGAAAATTTTCTCCAATGTAAGTCATTATTATGCCAATTTTGACTAAGACATTTTTTACTCATTGGGAACTAATTTAGCATTTTTGACAATTATACGTGTTGCTTTATATAAACTGCTGATTGGTTGTATGATGCACATTGTATAAATTTTTCTGTCACTGTATATACGTATATAATTTTAATATGGAAAATTGTTGCCCATTATTGGAAAATTTTGAAAGACTCATTTATATGACTTTTGTAGAAAAGTGTGCATGTGTGGTCGCCTAGGTAATACTAAAAGTATCAAATCATTTGCGCATTAGCCATTTTAATAGCATTAGAAAAGATTTTGAAAAACTAAAACAAGATCAATAAAACTTTATGTCAATATAAGATATATATTTTTGTGATATTGTATATTCATTCCAATTAAAATATGAAACAAAGTTGACAAACTCGAAAAGAAAAAGGAATGCTGATATGCTCAAAATAAAAGGTTAATTTCAGATCCCGACAAATGTTAGAAAAGTTTTTGCCACGGATCTAAACATATTGTTTCTAATTTACGAATAAAATTAAAATACTTGGAAGATTTGAAATGCTGGATTGTAAAATAAAATGGTCATAGTTTTGAGTCCATTAGTTCGATATAGAATATTCGAAACGAACTTTGAAGAACATTTGTAAAACCATTATAAAACATAATTTGATTATTGGTTAAAACATTGGCAGAAGCTCACTGAAGTCGAAAAAGAGTATTTTGCAATAGATGAAATAAACTTTAACATTTAGTTTCATATATTTTGCTTTATATAGATATTTTAAGTATTTTTGAATACCGTAGTGTGTATACCAATTCTAAAAGATAAGATGAATATAAAATTAAAACCACTTGCACATTATGGCCTTGTATTATCAATGAAGATTTTGTAATAGGGAAGTGTAATCTATCAGTTGTGTGTTGATCAATGGCTAAAATTATCTGAACCCATTAGATTGGTCATTCTACGATCATGTTTTACATGTGAAGGCTAATTAAACTAGGAACTATGATATAAAGTAGGTTACAAACTTAAGCGAAAATTCATGTTGTAAATAGGTAAAAGGTTACATATACAGACTTTAATAAATGCTTTCTAGACCTTAATCCTCAATCAAAAAATTTTTAAATTATTATATCTTTATATTTAAACTCAATTTGGCTCAGTAATATTTACATAAATTAACAAATATTACTTTAATACCAAATTTTTTTTAACACTTAATACTGAATTTATTTTATTAAAAATCTATTACACCTAAGCAACCTCATCAACATAAATTATGTAGCAAAATTATTGTTTCAGTTATATATATATATTTTAAACACAAGAATCAATATTTTCAACATTAAATACAGTATATTTAAATGTAGAATATGTTCTTCTGTGTATTTCATATAAATTAATTTAGAGATATATTTAAAAATAAACAATTAAGATTCTGAATTTTAATTTATTTGCTTAACATAAAAAAAATCCATGTTTAGTATTAATACGGATTATAACCCATCTCAGATTTTTCAATTGTTTTGTAAAACATGACTTATTTCCTAGAATAGGAAATTTTTTATGTTTATCAAAAAATAAATTCTATCTTTTGAATCCTACAGATATCTTCGATCTACATAATTTCATTTATTTTATCATCACTAATAATTTAATTTCTAAAAAATAATAAATAAAAAAGTAATATTTATAATAATAAATAATAAAGTAAAATTAATTTAATGACCTTTGCAAAGATTTTTCATGAATTAATCTTCATAAAAATATTGATTAAACTTAATCAATTCTTTCGAAGGAAGAAAAAGGTAAATAATTTGCTTTGTGTCGCCGGTGTCCTGCCAGAAAACTTAAATTTACTCTCGGAACGCTTATTTTATGACGTTTTCTGACGTCACTTCTTTGCCGACGTATTCATCCTCGTTTGCCCGACCTTAGAATTATGCAGAAAATTCTATTTAGGCAATCTTAGTATTTATATCATCGCGCACGTCACAGTACATCATCTTGGCAACATTTCTTCACCGCCAAAAACTTCAGAATCCAGCACATTGGATTTTACGGCATTTGTGTCTGATTATTATGTTGTACAGATCTTTTTAAATTATCTATGTAAATATTTTTATTATGTTTGGAGCGCTCCGTGGCTGAGTGGTCAAAATATCACTCCGCTAATCGCTTGAGAGCGTAGGAGTGTGGGTTCGATTCCCACCGTGGCCCTGGGTGTTTTCTTCGTTATTCTTCTGTGGTTGTACATCTGTCATTGTGCTATTTGTTCTATTATCGACGAAGACTTACAAGCGGATCTCAAGAATCAAGCATACAAGTCTGAAAATATATGTATGTAATAAATAAATATTATGTTTGTGTATTTATGAAAATAAATATTAAAAGAAGTTAGAATCTTGAGTCAGAACAACTTATTGCCGTATGTGTATTTGTTTTGTAAAATAACAAAGCTGTTAATTATTCATTTAAAAGTTAAATATTTGTTTTGTTAAATCTTTATGTATTGCATTAATGTGTCAATTTACTAAATAGATATATTTAAGTTAAAGAAGCATAAATTGTTTTTACACTATATATAAAAGAAAGTTTATTTTAAAATAATAATTGTAATGATAAAAAATAACTTTTAGATCATTATAAGAATCCCAGCTATATATGAATTATTTAACTAAAAAAATCACACAATGATCTTAAAATTTTGAATATGCTTTTCTCTTTGTTTATTGTTTTCATCTAGCCTGCGGCTGGATCATAAGAAACAAGACCATGAATCTTTAAAAAATCATTAACAAAAGGAAATATACTGATTGATAAAATTCATGATGGATAATTCATTAGCTACATTTATTATGAAGGTATAAAATATTCAATGGAATATACTGACAGAATTTTACACAGAAGTCTTTAAATTTATTATAGATTTCTAAATTTTTTATAAATTAAAATTTTTTTATATAAATATGAAATATTTTTTAATCAATTTATCATTTCATATTTATTTTGAAAATATAATTTCACTAGATGTTATATGCTATAAACACAGATAAATAAACATTCCGGCAGAGGAATTGTTTTCTCGATGTATAATATTTCAAAACACTACACAATTTTTCACCTTCAGGTCTATGGAAAACAGTAGCCTTACTTGTTTGTCTGTGATAAAATGATTCTCTATTCGAAGAAAACTCCACCTCAAAACCTATATAATTTAAAAATAAATTATGTGAACATTTGCAAAAGTTTCATAAATATTATCTATACATAAATTATTAAAACACATCATTTTATTCAATAAACTTTATAACAGAAAATTAATATTACATATTTTCACAATCACAAATCCAGATAGTCAATCAAAGTATTCGATGGTTTGCTTCATTAGAATGTATGCTGGAAAACTTTTGTTTATGGAAAATATAAACACATAAAAAAGTGCTTATTTTAGGCACTAGTTACACATTTTATTTGATGAGATTCCCAGGGTTGAATTTCGACCAGTGCGAGTGTCAATATCATGGAAAAATAATCTACATTATCGATATGCAGCGACACTTCCTCTTTCGAATGCCAATACTTGTCAGCAATCATTTCTTTTTATTCGAGACATAAAACGATATTCTGGGAAAACACCGATCTTACAAAACGATTTTTAAGCGAGATATCAACTGCAATTTTTTCTTCTATGTCATTTGTCCCTCCTGCTTCTTACAAAAGCGATATCATATTGATCATATCCACAATCCAAGTTTATATCATGTGATTTTGACATTCATAGGTTAATTTTTTTCCAGGTATTGCAATTTCAATGGCCAGCAGTGTATTTTCTGATTATTTCTTGTTAAACAGAATCTTAGAACTTTAAGAGCAATGCATCAGTTGATTATGTAAATAAGCTAGGCTATTATTTAAAAAAGTTTCTTCAATATAAATTCTGCAAAGCTTTTGGGTTTCTAAGCTATGAAAGATTTCTTTGCATCTCGTGCACTTTCTCGGAGTTCAACAAAAATTTAATGACACTGATCAATAGCAAAATAGAGCCATCGATGACAATATTTCCCAAATAAGTATACTGCTTATTTATTATTATCAAATCTATTTCACTTCTAGCTTAAACATATGTAGTAGCACTCTTTAAAAAAGAAATACATACTTTTATCATTTTTTATACCACAATGCATGCTAACAAATTTATATTGCACTTATCACACAATCCTTCATTAATTTACCACATAGTAAACCATGAAGAAATACTGAACTGTTTGCTTCTTGTTCTTAGCATTCACTTTTAAACAGCAATTGTAACCAATGTAGTAAAAATTTATATTTTTCTAGCAAAAAACTGCTATTTATAGGCTTTTTATTGCAAATTATGTATTTACTATTTCTCACTTTGGCATATGTTCAAAAACATATTTAAAGTTTGAAAGTTTAAATCAAATACCTAGTCTAACGGAATTTAAAATTTGGGACTATCAAACGATTAATTATCTAATGTATTCACATTACATGCTCTTCACATATAAAAGATATTTTAAAAATAATCGGATATGTCATAAAAATTAACAATACTTATATGAAAGCACATTTCAAAATTAAAATATTCACATAATTCAAACTACAATATGTTAAATATGTTTTAGTCCTAAATGGAAAAATGAATGTAGTCAAGCTTCTTTTATTAAAATTTATGTTTACTGTGTTTAAAAAAAGCTTGATAATATTCTAATCAAAATATTTCTAATAGTTTTAAAAAAATATTTTCGGTATAAAAAATTCAACCGTTCTTTCAAAATTCTAATGCAAATATTAAATTCTAAACGGAATTTTTATAAAAATAACTTACTATATAGAAGTTCTGACCATGTCTATGAATATGTTTGATAATGAGAAAGGGGGAACTGATACAAATAAAATAAACATACAATAAGAAATTGATATCTATAATAATTTCAGTCTTTCTCAAAGATTTTGAATTTTAAATGGAATCCCTCTGCCTATATGTTAAAAATCACCTGTAATTTATTAACAAAGCTTTTAAAAAATTTTGAAATCAGAGTTTGAAAAATCTATCAATTGTTAGAATATTAATAATTAAAATTTTTGTCAAATTGATAAAAATGTGTCATTTCATAGTTTAAAATCTTCAATTCCCAGATAATTAAATAATTATTTTTTATAAAATTTTAAAGGGGGATACAGTTTTTATTTATTTCTTTAACATAATATATATGCTATCTTATCAAAAACATGTTAAGTTCCATCTCTCAGCATTGTTTTTTGATAAGATTACATTTTTTTCAATCATTCACAGTTAAACAGCATAAAATGCAAAGTAAACAAAATCATGGAAAAATATAAAAATCAATAGAACTTTTTTTCAATAAAATAGTAGGAGAATATAAAATTTATAGAAAGCTGATAAGTCAAATTATAAAATTTCAGCAATCAAGAAATTAAAAGAGTGTAACCTTTTAAAATTTATACTATTACTTTGGACTGAATTTTTACAGTTGTCTAAACATTTAAGATGTTGGCTGGTTCACAATTATTCGAACAAAACAAAAAATAAAAAAATGATACACCATACAATTAGTTTTAAAATTTTGAAAGCCCTTTCATAAGCCATGCAGGAAATAATTTTACCTCGATATATATTGATAAAATGGCTGAAGATGATAAAATGAATTTTAACAAAATGATAGCAATTATTTTTTGATGAAATTTTTTATCTTTATACATACTTAAGAAACATAACTGGATAGCAGTGCAGGTGAGTGCTGGATTGTACCTTAAGGTTAACGAGTCGCCTATCAAGTGTCTCTTAATTTTGAACCATAGCCAGGTGGCTAGGTCACACCTAACTGGCATTTTCCTCTTCTCAACCATGCCAAACCAAAAGAAGAACATTAAATATACAATCAGCATAACAATAAAAATTTTTCCATAATACATATTGTGTAGAAGCTGTGCTTCTAATATGATTTCCTATCACATTACTTTAAAAGCACAATAAATTATTTTTTCTTTTCAACATCAGAATTGCAACAGAATAAAAAAACTTCAGTATAAGTTAAATTAAATGCAAATAAACATTCAAATTAAAAAAAACACTCAATTCTATTTTTTAACAAAAATATAATTCTTTAATATAATCATATTCTTCACATAAACAATCCAAGGCAATTATTATGAACTAACATTTGTTATACATTTTAAGGCTAGGAGGAGTAATGAAAATATATAAAATAAATACAATAAAATAGATATTTAATTTCAAACTGAAACAATTAAAGGAAGAAATAGATAATAAATAAAACATTTAATGAAAAAATCTATTCCAATGACAAGTGTCAAAATACAATTACTTTATAAAGTCACTTTCTTTTACAGGAATTATAAAAATTAATTTAAACAATTACATAGTATTTGCCTACATGCAGATGATAAAAAACTGGTAAAACCATAAAGAAAACTGCAATTTAAAAATGTTGCAAAATAAGAGAAATGGAAAATAAAATATCATTATAAAACTACTAAAAATTAAAAATATTATAAATTTGAAATAAAAAAATAATTTAGATTAAGGTTCTCTCTTATCATAGATACAAAAAAGAAAATATAATTTGAAACAATATATAGTAATACTCAGATTGATATCTACAGGCATTAAAAATTCTAAAAATAAGTCTTTAACAGAGGTGCCACGAGATTTGCAGAGTAATTTTATTCATGAATGTAGTTCTCTTCCCAGCAATATAAGGTATTTTATAAACAGATGACCAACAAGTATAAATCTACCACCATACTGCTTACAGAGTCTTTAACACTTTTTAAATCAAATAGACAAAGTAACAACAGCAAAAATTCATTCACTGCTATGGTTTTATGCATAAAAATCTTTTAATCCAGCATTTTTTATAGAAGAATATCATTTTTACTCTAAAAAGATAATTTCTCCACCTGAAATCTTGTGATCTTCTTTCTCCATCTGTTCCCGTGAAGAAAATATCTTATTTTCTTCACAGGAAAAGTTTTGCTACAATATTTTCAATTCTACACACGGTTGGATAAATATCAAAGATAGCTCATTTTACAAATATGAAGAGCATTTTCATTTTTTATTTTCCTGTATTTTTATATATTTATTGTATGCATATTATATTTAGTAAAAATACCATTCAATTTGCTGAGTACTCTCTCATGCTTTTAGCCACATTCAAAAGTTGCTATATGTATTGCAAAAGCTTTACCCATCTTTAATCAATACAAAGTTAGTTTATTACTAGATGATCTCTGGGTGAGCTCAATAATTTTAGAACTAAAATTAAAAAAGATTGTTTTTACATAAAAATGCAGAGATAATTACTTTGTATTTAGTAACATCACAATTAGTTTCATCACATTAGTACCCAGATTGTGTATAATGAGGAAGTCAATACTCTTTCTGAAGGCCAATTAAATTTCAAATAAAAACAAGCATTATTAGTAAAAGTATTAAACAAGTATATTATTTTCAAATATTGATAGAAGATAATTTCTCTTAAAAATTATTTTTGAATTTAAAGCTCAACTCCAAAAATTTTCAAAAGATAAAAATCCATCAACAAGAAATCCATCAAAGTGGCTCCCCTGCTTTAAATTAAGTAAAACATCTTTTAATAATTTATGCAAAAACATTACAAAATAAATCTGCAATAAATCACAAGCAGCAATCATGAAATTAATACACTGTGGATTGTATAAATAAGAGAACGTTCAAACAGGTTCTTAAGAAAAAAATTTTAAGATTTCATAGGAGGTGCCAACACAATCACAAGTTGAATAAATGTAAACTAGGTATTATTTTAAGCCAAATGTATATCATTAATTATGCATACAACATAGAAATAATATTTAAATATTCAAAATTTTTAATTATAAATTACTTGGATATTGTGTACAATGTATATTTTTAGAATTTTCAAAGTTTTTTACATGGCTATTTTTATAGCATGCATTAAATTTGCCACATTTTTTTTTCAAATATCTTAATTTAAAGCTAAACTATGATGATAGAAAATATAATTATAAAATAAAAAAATTACCTTTAATAGAACCAAAATAATCTTATATATGATTTCAAAATCATACAAATGGTTTAAATCCTATTTTGAAGCTATGGAGTTCTTTTAAATCAAAATCACACTCACAGATGCTAATACGACTGGTTTTAAATAGTTTCAAAATAGGATTTAAATCCTATTATATTGCAATTAGTCACAAAAGAAAGAAGTGTTTCTGTATTTAACTTATACCAATTAATACATATAAAAGAACTAAACATGAAATGCTTCTTGCCACAGAAAATTGCAAAGAATGCTATATTATGAACTTCTTTATGCTTAATATTAATTTTTATTTTCTTGTAAAGATACTCTCCTTTTTTATTAATTGAGAAACCAAATCCAAATATTTAAATTTTTCACTCTAATTCATAAAAAATTCATAATTTTTTTAACAAGAAATAAATATATAAAAAAGAAAAATTCCAGGAACTCGGAAAAATTCAAACTTTAAAATTTATCACAAAACTCTGAACGAGGAAATATTTTTAAATATAATCAATTAAAACTTAACTAAACACCAATTTTAAAATACATTACAAAACTATGCATTACTTAAACGATTTTAAGATAAAAAAAGTTAATAAAAATTTATAACAGGCGATGTAAGGAAAACTAGAATTTATTTTTCAAAGAATTATTGCTAGTACACTATAAATCTTTGAACAAATTATATGCATATTATTAGTCTTTTAATTTTTAATGTTTTAAATTATTAATTTTAATATAAATAAAAATATGATCTAAAATGAATAAAACTGTAACTACTTTTCAGAGCAGTTCTATTGACTTTAAATTGTTATAACCAACTAGATTTCATGCCAAATAAATACTAAAACAATAAAATCGGTAATGTATTCACTATATATGATATCAAAGTTCAACAGCAAGTCAAGAATAATTTATGTATTAATAAAATGATTCCTTTTCAAAATTTTAATTGTAATAATTTCATTTCTTCTATCATTGTCAAATTAATTTTTAATATACTAAACATACATAAGAATATATAATTAGACACCAATAATAAATTACTTCTTTAAGTAACATAATTTACAAAATAAGCAAGTTAATTCATTTTCAAAAAATGTTAGATTATTCATCGCGTTTCCCACATTATAACTTTAAAATAATAAATAACTGATGCCAGGTTTGTGAATCACATTTTTATTTTTTTAAAGTTTATTTAAAACAAATGTATATATTTTTAATAACCAAAACAATTCATATAGAAATTATTTATTAAATATTTTTTGTATAAACAAGAGTGACATATCACAGAGAGAAATCTATATAATGCTAGAATAATAGATTTTACAGCCATACATCACAAATTTTATTTAGTAATATAGCTATGAACTTAATTTTGTTTTCCATTGCAAAAGCATTAATTTTGATTATTAATAAAGTCAAACAAAAACAAATATTTAAAAATTATAAACTACTTTGCACAGAAATATTGGTTTACAATGCATACAATCCTCCATTAACTCTGAAAAAAAAATTCTATTCTATCAGTAAATAATAGTTGATATTTTTAACCTTTAAATGCATAAATTACTTTGTAATTAAGTGAATTTATTCACATAAAAGTTTAATTTGTTTACACTTAATATGATAAACAAGTGTTAGTAGCAAGAATAAATTAAAACAAGCTTCTTAAAAGATATTTTTAAGATAAAAAATATCAGATTTCACAGGAAGTTTTTCATTCTCTTTTTTATAGTTACATATTTACATTTTACATTACAGGAAGTTTTTGTAGACTTTTAGTACACTTATATTTCATTTTAAAATCTAAATTTGCCAAATGTTTTTTAAATTTTGAAGTTTTTATTTAAAATTAAGAAAATTCAATTTTTATTACTTTGTACCAGTTACACCTTTTTCTTTATAGTGTTTAATATATGAAAGGAATTTAATGATTTGAAAAAGAATGGTAAAAAGTCAAATTATTTTTGTTATACATGGAAAACAATGCTTAATCTTTTGAATAAAATGTTCATAAGTAATTTAATAATTACAAATTAAAGTAAACTTCCATTGGTAGAGGTCAAAATCAAGGTTTCAATGTGTAGGATATAACATACTATACAGCAATATAAAAAGAATATGAATAAATAAAATTCTTTAAAGGAAGTAACTCTAAAATAAGTAAGATATCTCACAGTAAAAACAGTTATTTAAAACACTCACATCTAAAAGCATTTTAACATCATGCAATAATAAATTAGTTTTTCCAATATTTTTCAATGAATTCATTCAAGTATTCAAAACAGGTATAAATGCATATCTTGAGTTTTTCTTAAAATCAATTTAAAATTTCACTTTAAACATCTGCTAAATTTCCTTAATTAATAATATATCAGCATGTTTCTTGTCTTAAATCTATACAGACACATACAATGTTAAAAACAACATGAGGATTAATCCTTTCTAAACAGGTAATGACAATGCTTTTAGTTGATATTATATACAAGATGAATAATTTATGATGTATTTACAAACAGCTTAAAATATTCAGTATTTTGACTAGATTAATTTTCAGATGCATTTTCACGGGAACAATAAGTTAGATGTTGACTTCTTATCACTGTATATCCATCTTAGAAACTGCAAAAACAATTAGGAAACTCATATGCAGCAGTAATTATAAAATGTTTAATCATTAATAAATATTAATTTTAATTAACAAATAGAAATTATTTTTAAAATAAAGATTTTTTTAATTTACATTTTAATAACCTAATAACTGAAGTCAGCAAAGAAAAACAGTAAAATCATAAGAGGGAATTAAAAATCTACAAAACCAATACAATATGTATGTTCTTAATTTAAAAGCTGGAATGCTTTCAATAAAACAAAACCAGAAGAACACAGTGCCATAGATGATTATTAAACTCAGATAATAACATAAAATAGATATGTGCCAAACCAATTGTACTGTGATCTGTTTTTACATCAATCATTAGCAATTTCGTAAAATAATTAAGGAAGTTATATTTATAAAAACAGCATAACAATAAAAGAAATTTTTAAACAAGCATCGAATGATTTTGTTGTAACTAATTTTAATATAATAGTAATTAATATATCCTGGAAATATATGGTAGCTTCATTGAAGTTCTGCAAGTCTTGGATTTTTTTTCAAAAGCATAAAATGTTGGTCCTCTCAGATATTCAGAGGCCAAACTAGCTGGAGCAAGTATAACTGAAATTTCCTAACTTTTAGATGTTTCTAGATGTACAATGATGAAAGCTATAACAGAATACACAACAGGATCCTGGACAAATCAAACAATGAATGGAACGAGAAGCTCAGAGAAAGAGACCAATTGATATTGAAGTTTATAAAGTAATATAATGTCTAAAAAGTGAACTGCTAAAATATTAATGACCAGTCAAATTGGATTCTTAAATGCTTACAGTTAGAAGGTATTTTCATAAATAGAATATTTATGGTAAAGCAGCAATCTCCAAGCCATTTTCCAAAGATGTTAATAATAAATGTCATCTATGTGGTATCAGACTCACAAAATCTGGTTGACTGATAATGGAAGAAAGAAATAGGGTCTGATGAATCCTCTTTCACCCATTTCTTCACAAGAGAAAGGGCACATGTTTGGAAAACACTGACACAAGTTTATGGTTGTAATTGTCTCCTTCCAACTGTTGAGCTTGGAAGTGGATGTGTCATGTAAAAGCACCATATGTGATTGTATTCTACTAGATCAATCATAACCCTGAAAGGAAGGTTCACTGGTGAAAAAGTATTGAAACATTTTAGCTCACCAGGTCGATCCTAAGATGCAAACTAGATGGAATATTCCAGGACAGTAATGCAGCAGGACTTGTCTAATTTGATGAACACAAGAGTGAAATTAAACTACCTTGTCAAGCTTTTTCACTCAACCTCAATATAATTGAACCATTACAGTCTATTTTAGAATGTTCACACACACACAACACTGACATCTCTTTCATAACTTTAACAATGTTTCTTTGAAAAATGGTACAATATTACTTTAAACTTTTTGATTTTTTTTATTCAGTACTTGTATGATTCGATTTTTAGGCAATCCAAGCTATATTACATAAAAAAGAGGGCATACGAAATATTAAATTTGCTTTATAAATCTAAGGTATTTCCATTATTTTGATAACCCTCTGTATGTAGGGATGATATTTTGTATACAATTATTTATTTCTTAGGCAACTGCACTATTGTGATTAATTCTGCAAGGTTACAATATTAAGACCTTACATTTGTCCAAAAAGGCAAAATTACTTTTTAGTGGAAACTATGGTATTAACAAGGTGTATTATATAATATTAACAAGGTGTATTATCTGGATTTTAACCTAGTTGGATATGCTTGAAATGCTATATGAATCCTTAATGACCATCAAATTATCTGATACTACAATGCATTTTGCTGCTAGCAATAATTTAATATACATTCAACCATGGAATAACACTATTATGCCTTTATATTTGTTAAAAATAGTCACATTCTATATAGAAATATAAACACTCAATATTTTATATACATGAGAAATTTTATAACAAACCAAACAGAAAATTTATTATCTCTCTACTTTTTGAATCAGTAAAAAAGAAATCATTAATAAAATTTTTGAAATTTAACTTAATAAATGAAACATTAATACAAATATGGATTCACTATAATAAAAATTAACTTTGGTAATATCAATGCAGACTGAATACAAATGCAGCATGAACAGAATAGTCAGCATAATTGAAAACTTTATCAAATAATTCAACATATCAAGTATGTTCTCCAGTGTCCCTCACAAATAAGATCTCAGACTACACAATAATTTCAAACAATAAAGACTAAGTTACACAACAGTTACATAAAATGAGAGAAAAATATGATTAAATATGGTAATGCAAAAACACTGGAAGCAGCATTAAACTATAGCAAAAAATTAAATTTATTAATATAACCAAATAAAAAATTATAATCATGCAAAGAAACAATTTTATGAGTCCAACATACTTTTACTTACAATATGAACGAATCTTGAATTGTAACAATTGGTTAATAATCTTACATTCCATAATCGTCAAATGTCAAGTAATTTTGGAAATAAAAAGAGTGACATATTAAATGATCACAAATATTTTAAATACATAAAACCTTCTCAGCATAATGTATAAAACAACAAGACCCATTAACGACGTTTTCTTTCTTTTTTTAATTGTAAAGAGTTAAAATGAAAACAAAGTAATGTGATCAGACGATAAGGAAAAACAATAGAATTTAAAAATGTAATAAGCTCATAAAATTATCTTTCTCCTTGCAATAAAATTCTTGAGTTACATTTTCTAACATTTAATAGTTTTATTTACAGTTCCATAATACAGAGAAATTAGTAGATGTCATTTTATAAAATCACAGCAAGGTTTTATTCAACATATATTTGCAAAACTTTACGCAGCAAATGCTTGTACCAAAGTTCACAGATTTCCGAAAATCAAATAAATTTTTTTTTAAATTTTAACAATTTTCTTTATCACATATGTATAAATTAAGTAAATGAAATATTTTCCAATTATATTTGTAAATTATGTAACAGAGCAACGCCCTCTAACGGTCATAAAGTAACTGAATGAACGAGTTGAACTCTAACCCTAGAGACTGCTGCTGCTCGAGTATGATTACCAGAGTTGTTTTGTTTTAATGTTCTTATGTTTTCGTTTCTGTGTTGTGTGTGTGTGATTTCTCTGTGTTACATAGATAGATGTTAAATAAATATAGAAATAAGCTAGCCGTGTGTAAAATTATTCATCATACATACACATCACAAGGAATTTGACGCCCAAAACGTGGTGCCGAAACGATAAGTATACTTTTGTTGTGATTTATATTTTGTTAAATCGTCGGAGTAGATGAGTTTACCCAAACTCATATCGAATCTAAATTCATATTGTTTAACCAAACAATATATCAATTAATTTTGGCTTATCCAAGCTTTTAAAAAAGTTATTTCGAGCAGCAGATCCGTTTGCATGTCTCTTTGTTATTCATTTCTATTTTATGATTATTTTGCTTCTGTTTTGTATCAATGTGCATAGTGGTTAATACTATTCTAATGTGTTTAAGTAATCGTGTAATTTAATAACTTATACTGAATATTAAAGGCGAAATCAGATTACTTTAATAACGAAATTCGCAAAATCGTTTGAAAATAAGTTAGTCACACAGACCACCGTTGCCGAGAAGTTACGAGCTTGTTTTGTTTTCTTTTCTTTTAGGAATGCGATTCTGTTCTCTCGCAACAGATTTTTTACTTTCAAGTGCCTCTCGAAGGAAGGAAGGGCTCCTTTTTTTCTCGTAACTAAATAATTCTTAAAAGAGAATCTTATTTCTCTATGAATGTATATTTTATTTTATAGAAATAAGTATAAGATTTATTGAAACTGAGAAATTTATTTAATAAATAAAGTCATATGTGTCCATTATATGATATATAATATTGTTTGCATGCATTTGTTTAATTATTTAATTGCATTTAAATAATTTTATTAATAACGAAAGATAATTTTAATCAATTTTATAAATATGTAATCTTTCATACATGTGTTTTGTTTTAAATCAAAAACAAAAGTATTGAATTATTAAAGCAAAATATTGCTGAGTATTATTTAAAAGAAAGTTATTTGAAAATTTATTTTTGATTCTTGTATTGATTTTATTGTTGTAGAAAATGTGAGTATTTTTGTATATTAGTTACATTATCTAATGATTCATATTTTTGAGAATGAGTATCCTTCGTAATAAAGTAATCTGTTACTGCATATATAATTTATGTTTGCGATCTATGGAAATAATTAGGTAATCTGTTTGAAAGTATTTATAAATATTCTTAATAATTTTGTGCACTAATAAGAAAACATTAAATACTCTATGGATAATTATTTTAATTGAGTATTTCTGAAATTAACTGTATGTTTGTATTGTTTTCAATATATTCAAAATTTGTTTTAAAATTTAAATGATGATTATTTTTTTAATTCACAAGATTATTATTTTCGTATTAAGTAGTAGGTAGAGAGTGATGATTTTACAGTGTTTGCTATATATTTAATATTTTTAGTAATTGTACTGACTTGTTTCTAGTATAATTTTAATTATGTACTACAAAAGTATATTACTTTCTTTGTTATTCCAGTAATTGAAATACATTATCTTCTTTTAAATTGATTATACTGAAGTGTTTGATTTGATGTCTCTGGTATTTGAATAATTTTGTGTTTAAGAATTTTCTCTTGGTATCATTTGATTTTCTAAATATTTAGATCTTAGTTAAGGTATTAAATTTAAGACTTTTTGAACTTTAAAATTTTTTACATAAATCACTAATATTGAAAGACTGGTAAAAATGGCATATCTTGGCAAATCTAAAAAACAAGACCTCCGAACTCTTGCAACAGAGCTTGGTTTGGCTGTGTCAGATGAGATGAAAATAATTGACCTTAGAGAACTTATAACTAAAAGTGATAACTATGAGGAAGAACTTGTGAAAAACATGCTTAGTGTTATAATAGAAGATCGCTTAGAAGCTGAAAAAGTAGAACAATTGCGTTTAGAAAATGAACGTGGTTATGAATTGGAAAAGCTTAGGCTTCAGCTCGAAGCTCAAAAGGCATCTACCTCAATTGTAGGCTCTTCTGATTTTGAATGTCCAAAATTCGAACTTAATCGTATCATTCCTAAATTTAATCCAAAAGAAGATGAAATTGGACTGTTTTTGATTATATTCGAGAGACAGTTAAAATTTATGAATCTTCCCGAGTTATCTTGGATACCATATTTAATTGGCTCTTTGCCAGCTGAAATAGCACAACTGCTTGCTAGAGAAAATGAACAAGATGCACAAGATTACCAAAAGGTGAAGGAAATGCTCCTTAAAAGATTTAGGGTTACTGCTGATAAGTTTCGACAATTATTTTCTCAACACAGAAAAAGTTCTGATACAACATGGCGAGACTTTTACTTTGAATTAACTTCTTATTTTGAGGGATGGATAAAAGAAACGAATATTACAACTTTTGATCAACTCAAAAACTTAATAATCGCTGATCAAATTAAGAAAAGAACTCCACCAGAAGTCAAAGATCATTTTCTTGACTCTTGGGCAAACTGGATTAATCCCCTAGATATAGCTGAAAAACTGGATGCTTATGAGAATGTCCGGCAAGGAACAAAGAAGCAATTGAACCAGTCTCAAAGGAAGATCTGTTCAAGAGATGAAAACAGAAAAACTATCCCAGATAGAAAATTTCGTCCTGTAGTTAATGCTCCAGAAAATGCTCAAAATCGATATTCAAAACTTCCAATAACTCGTTCCTCTACTGCTAGATTAGATGGAAGATCATCTATTCAATGTTTTGGTTGCGGAACGCCTGGAGTAATCAGATCAAAATGTCCTACTTGCGCAGGTTCTAAACATGAAGATACAACTGTTGATTGCATGAACTTATTCACTAATAATATAGCTACAGATCTGTCAAGTATGATTGTCTTTGAATTGTTCGGTAAGAAGATTGCAGTTTGTGCAGATACTGGTGCTTCACATTCTATTGCAGGAGAAAAGTTATATAACTTTTTACGAGACAATGGAGTTGCTTTTGAAAACAAGAAAATTTCGCTCACTCTAGCTGATGGAAAACTTCAGTCCATGGTTGCCCTTAAAACTATTGTTAGTCTGTGTATAGAAGGTAAAAGTGTGTCAACAGAACTTCTCGTTCTACCTAAAGCCAAAGATAACAGCACACTTTTAGGAAGAGATTTTCTCCACGCAGCTGGTATTGTTCTTGATGTTCAAAATGGGACCTGGCATTTTTGCGAAAATCCGAAGAGACAGTATTTGTTCTACGTAAAACCTACTAATGCAAGAAAAACTTCAAACACTTCTAAAACTTCAATAGTGCCTGAAACGACAACTGTAGTTCACTTGAGAAGTGACGAAGGGAAACATCTAACAGAGACACAAAGAGGAAAACTAAATTGCTTGCTTCAAAGTTACAAGCATTGCTTTGAACCAGGGGGAGAGCCTACTCCTTTCATTAAGCACAGAATAGAGACATTAGACCCTAATCCTATATATGTTCCACCATATCGTATGTCTCCAGCCAAGAAAGAAATACTTAAAGAACAAATTGATGAACTGTTAGCAAAGAATATAATCGAACCATGTGAATCAGCTTATGCTGCTCCTGTTGTACTCGTGGAAAAGCCCAATGGGAAAATCAGATTATGTGTAGATTATAGAGGTCTCAATGCTGTTACAAAACCTGACACTTACCCATTACCACGAATGGACGATCTCTTGAACGAGGCGACACCGACATCCTATATGTCTACCATTGATTTACAATCTGGTTATCATCAGGTTCAAGTAGATGAGGCTGACTTGGACAAAACTGCTTTTATTTGTCCTTTTGGCACTTATCGTTATCTACGTATGCCTTTTGGATTAAGAAACGCACCTGCCACCTTTCAACGCCTAATAGACAAATTCAGAAGTGGTCTGAAGGATGTCTTCGTACTCTCATACTTGGATGATATCATAGTCCTATCAGATACATTTGACAAGCATTTGAAAGACATAAAAACTGTTTTTGAAAGACTTTCTCTATTTAAACTCCATGCAAATAGAGATAAATGCAGTTTTTCCTGTGAACGTGTTAAGTACTTAGGATTTTGGATCACCAAAAATGGAATTGAAGCTGATCGAGAGAAAATTGCATCGATTCAAAGAATTCCTGTTCCAAATAATGTCAAAGAACTCCAATCGTTCTTACAAACCTGCTCATGGTTTAGAAGATATGTTCCGAACTTTGCGGACATAGCACGACCTCTTAGCTACCTAACTAAGAAAAAAGTCAATTGGTCGTGGGGATTCGAACAGCAAAAGGCTTTCGAGACTTTGAAAGAACGTTTGACAACAGCCCCTGTGTTAAAACAACCGGATGGATCTATGCCTTTTGTAATTCGCACCGATGCTAGTAACTATGCCCTTGGTGCAGTCCTTCTACAAGGAAATAACCCAGAAGAACATGTTATCGAATATGCAAGTCGTTTGTTGACCCCAGCAGAACGCAACTATTCGACTACTGAGCGCGAAGCTTTAGCAGTAGTTTGGGCATTGGAAAAATTTCGTGGCTACATTGACCGTCAAGAAGTGATTATTGCTTCTGATCATCAACCTCTTAAATGGCTTCTGAGCATAAAGTCTCCCTCAGGACGCTTAGCAAGATGGGTTTTAAAGATCCAATCATTTAACTTGAAAATAGAATATACACCTGGAAAAGCAAATGTTGTGGCTGATATGTTATCAAGACCAACTTACTTTCATGATGATCCAAATTGTGAAATGCATGCAATCTCTGTCGATATGCCAACTAGGAAATCAAGTGATATTTGTAAAGAACAGTTGGCAGATCCAGATCTGAAGAAAATTGTCGATTGACTGGAAAACAATGATAAGGATGAAAACTTTGCTAACTATATCAGTCGAGGATATATAATGAACGAAGGTATTTTGTATCGTTATTCGCCTGAAACGGATTCAGATGATGCCCAATTAGTTGTTCCTATCCAAGAACGACAAAGAATTCTGCAAGAACACCATGATGCTCCTACAGCTGGTCATTATGGCGTAGAAGGTACATGTCACAGGAATGTGATAAGGCCATACCAACTACCTTCATCGAAAGACAGAGGTCCAGTTGCTCCCTTAAGAAAACGAGGGAGACCTCCAAAAATCAGACAATCAAATCCTGGCTCATCATCGAGACGATTTCAGAGCCAGAGGGGGAGTCTGTAACAGAGCAACGCCCTCTAACGGTCATAAAGTAACTGAATGAACGAGTTGAACTCTAACCCTAGAGACTGCTGCTGCTCGAGTATGATTACCAGAGTTGTTTTGTTTTAATGTTCTTATGTTTTCGTTTCTGTGTTGTGTGTGTGTGATTTCTCTGTGTTACATAGATAGATGTTAAATAAATATAGAAATAAGCTAGCCGTGTGTAAAATTATTCATCATACATACACATCACAATTATAGAAATAAATAATCGTAAAATTAATAAGAATATATATATATATTTATTTAAATTTTAATTATATTTAATTACTTGAAAAGCATTCAATGAATTTACTGCTTAAGAAAAAATTATTGAAACAATCAATATTTTACTTATACTGAATTAATTGTATAAAAAATGGGTAATTTTAAAGTTTTTAAACATCTACACTAGATTACTATCTATTAATTTATTACATATTTCAAGAAGTGTATAACTTTTTTAGATAAATATGCTTATTTATCTAATAAGCATATTTATCTAAAAAAGTTATACACTTATATAATAAACAAAATAAATACAATTATTAGATAAAGTTTCTGGAATAAGTTTTTAACTATATCATTATTTAATAAAAGCAATTCTAAATTTTTCTTCAGTTTACATTCAAATTCGTTTAAAGCTAAACAATTTTACATCCATCTTTTAGACTTATCTATTTTTTTTTTAACTCAATAGATTTTCACATTCCTTGTTACTTAAATACACAAATTATTGCTCTTAGAAAATGCTAATTTTTATCTCTAAGATTTTCGTTATTCATTATTAATACTGAGTAATAACTGTTGCTTCTCTGAAGAATCATGGCAACATGTGTTTGATTTTGCAATTAATGTTATCTTATTAGTTCTAGCAGCTTCCTCAGCATACTCTATTGTAGGTTTTACAAGTTCATTTATTTCATCTTCCAAATGCTTATTTTATCAGCTGCTTTTTCTTTTGCTGTTTTAATCCATCTAAATAGAATTTATAATTTTGCTTGGCATCAGCATCAAAACTAAGTAAGTCTTTAATAATTATAACATTGTTTACACCTCCTATGTTTTAAATGTGAACATCAAAAATGCACTTAACCACACAATTGATTATTTAAATTTTCTACCATCAAATTTTTGTTCACAGTATAAACCCACATTCAATTGATACTTCACCACGAGAGAGTAGTAAAAGCAAATTAACTACTTTCTATAAGTGACAAAAATTTTGTCCCTTTGAGAGCAAGTTAAAGTAAAAATTATCTATTATATCACATTTCTCAACAATGCAATTGGTTGTAATGATTTAAACTCTTCCGCAAAATTATGAAATTCCTTTAAAATAGAATCACATACTGACATATTTATTTTAAAGGCATTAGAGAAGTACAAAAAAAGTTTCTGCATTTTATTTAAATTACTCAATTTGTTACATATCAAAGTTTGAGGATCTGAACGTGAAATGTTTCATACCTCAAAATATTGGAAAGGATATTTTTCTAATAATTATTTTGTCATTGATACTAAAATTAATTTGTAATTTAAAAAATATTCCAGTTTTTGTTTTTCTGTCAAAAGTTTACTTATATACAAATATCTGATGATTTTGTTTCGCCTTAAGCCTGACATCTAATTGACTAACATCTTTTTGATTTTCTTTATCTATTACAGCAATACATTTAAATGAAGAAACAGATAGCAAAGATTCTTTTTAAAAGCTTTTGCATTACACTTTTCAAGAATGTATGAAAATCTCTTGCAATAAATGTCAACATTGGCTTACCAGTTTGATAAACTCTCAGAAAAAGTTCTACTTCTCAAGCAATAAATACAAAAAATTGCAATTTTTTGTATATTTCCACACACTATAAAGGGTTGGTACAAGGATAAGGAATATTTTTTTTTTGTTTTGAACAAATGACATGTTTCAAGATAACATTTCAAGCAACTGCTTTAAAACATTTTTTAACTATCAATGTTCACAAAATTTTTAAGTAAACTTTATGTCTGGGTCATGGCTGCCAAAGTCCTCCCTATGAGTGGGCAAGTCCTTAAACAGCCTGAAAACAGCATTTGCTGTTACCTCAACTTTTGGAAATGATGAACATTCATGGCTGTAAGCATTGTCTAGAATATGAAGAATGCTGCTTCCAACATTTGCTATATACTGTTCACTTTTTTAAAAAATCAACTATTTTTGTGAAAATGAACTAGTTTACATTCAGATTATCCATCAACAACTGAAGTAATTTCTTTGTTCCTAATTCTAACATTACTCACTTACTTTTTCCAAACTTCCTGTTGAATGACTTAAAAAATCTGAAGAGTAATACCATGTTTTAACAATATCATTTCCTAAAATCTTACCTGGAAATTCAATTGTTTTGTCTGAAAATGATCATTTAGACTTTCATCAAAGAGAAGCATATAAGTACTAGTTTCTTAACTTTTTCTTTCAGTAAGTTGGAAAAATAAGATGCAATTGCATTGTCTGGAAACACTGCTTGGAATAGAAAATTTATATTGCTACAAGAATTGCAGCTGACACCATTGTTTAAAACTTTAAGAACCCATAGAATTTGAACTTTTAAAATTTCTTTTGAAGAAAACAATGAATTTAAAATTTCAGAACATGCTTTGATTTCACACTCTTTAACAAGAATAGCAGTAGCGAAAAAATATTTTATGTCCAAATTTTTTCGCAGATACAGCCTGCTCCAATAAATATAATGTTTTTTCCCTTTCATATGGAATTTGGCAACAAATTTGACCATATTGTTAAATACAGAAGTTTTCTTAAAAAGTAGACAGTGGGCACATGTTTCATCAGAACCACACAAAACCCAATTTTTGTAAAGTCCAACCATTGAAACAAATTAACCAAAACATTAAAACAAATAAACATAAAAAATTTTTTAATAAAAAATTAATGCATCCATTAATTACAATTCCAGGAGCTTCCAAGAATCTATGAGCATTGTTGCAATAAAATTTCCTCCTCAAATATTCACATTTTTAAAACTTAAAATAAGGCAATTTTTCAGCAATTAAATCAAAGTTTTTGGAAGAAAATTCGAATTCTAAATTTAAAATATAATTAATTACCCTTTGTTTTATTTGCACAATCTATGATGCGCACAAGACAACGTCCAAACTCTTGTAAAACTAATCGTTCTATTTCTTCTTCACTGGTATGAGACTTTTCAGCTTCGCTTGCTTGAGCCAAAAGACAAAGACAAGTAGCTTCTAAAACACCATCCGTAACAAAAGCAAATGGTAATCTAATGAAGAAGGTAAAAAAAAGATTAATTAGAACTAATAGTTGTTTTATACAAAAGTAAAACAAGTAAAGTAAAGTAACTTATTTATGAATATTTTAGTTATAAATTCTTTCAGGGTAAAAGATATGAAAAAATTTAGTAATGAAATAATATAAGCCTGAAAAGCTACCAATATTTTTTAAAATGAAATACTCTCGGTTTTTCTTCAATAGATGTAATTGTTTAAACTCAATATATACAAAGTAACTATATAGTACATAGTAGTTGCAAGAATATAACTTTGTCAAAGAGCAATGAAAGAACAGAAAATAAATAGCAGACTTTCAAAACTAATTTCGTATAAACGAATTGTATATTATTATGTATTTAAATTTAGATAATTTAGTATAGTACCGAAATCAACAAACATAAATTATTGGCTATTAATATAGAAACATTCATGTGAAAGCAATAGGAGGTAAAAAATATTTAATTTGTACAAGATGTTAATTATTTGTATATCACACATGATACTCTGATATGCAAATGTTTTAACACCAACTTTGAGCATAAAGGGTACAATTGCATACAAAATTTCTAGTTCGGAAGTTACACCTGACTACTGATAACTTGTATAAGGGTCATATTATGCCTTACACACTGATAAATCTAAACCATAAAGTAAGAATTTAACTGCAGTAGGATATTGGCTGCTTTTGTTAAGATCTTTTGATTATCAGGTGCATACAGAACACTAAGCTTGGAACAGAGACACCAAATGCTATGTAAGATTTCAATGATACTACATTCATAATTTTACTACAAAGTTAAGTATATCAAATCAGGAAGTTGGTGCAACTGTAGAATGATGCCTGCAAAACATGGATTGTAAGCTCAATCATATGCTGGCAAAAAAAATAAGTGCAATTATAAATGAAATACAAGATACACTTTTAGAACAAATTCCAGTTTTGACTAGAGCGTCAAGCAAAATGATAACTCTTAAGTAATTATATGAATTTAGCAAGAGACATGATGATTTGTGTTTTTCAACACTGCATACAAATGGCCTAACAGTTGAAGGTTGTTTCTAGGCTCTTTTATATTCAGAACACAATACTTTCTGAGAAAATATATCATTGATTGTATTCATATACTGAAAGAAGAAAACTGGAAAACTCTACAGCATCTACCTAACATATGTGCAAGATGAAAGAAAAAGCATTCTATTTTCTATTGTTCAACAGCATCTAAGAACAACCAGATACCTCTCACGATGACAAATGTAGCTTGGGCACTGATACACCCATATAATATTGTTTTACATCACTTTTTACTATACATAGTGAACAGCCAGGCAAGTGAAGAAAGATGTAAAACATTTCAACATTCATTGCATATTATTACCCTCTGAGAACATTCTTCACAAATAGCGGCTCATCCACATCAAAGAAAGAAGTTCATGTCCAGGAAGAAGTCTAGAAAGCTCTCTCTCATTCTTACAGATATACATGCAGAAAGATGAAATACAACCATTTTCTATTGTCCGAGAATGGCTGGGATTCAACTCAGAATTTTCCCTTCTAAATAACAGACTCAAACATGCTAAGGTAAGACAGGCTAAGGTAAGACAACTAAAAGTATAGGTTGATTCAACAGTAGCACATTAAAGTTTAAAAAATAAACCCAGATTTATTTTTGAGACAAGGACATAGTATTTCAACAAAATTTTATATCAATGCATGTTATCCCAATTGTTTTGACTAATATGTTCTGCAGGTTGTTGATGTATAAGCAGTTAAGAGGCTGGCACATGAGCATTAAAGCCACAAGGAATGATGTACCATATTATTCATTTACTAATTTATGTCTTAATAGATTACAATTATTATTGCTGCAATAGGTGGTAACTATTGCACAGAATTCTGAATATCACAAAATATTGATAAATACAGTCTTTCTTCCTATTATATTACAAGTATAAAATGGAAGATTTGGTCATTTATTTTATTTTCTAGTTTAAAAACTTTGGAAGATAACAATCTTATTTATGAGAAATTAAAATTGTTGACTGTTTTTACTAACTTTGACAAAATAATATTTTTTATTATAACTTTCATAGTTAACAGCCCTTTAAATTTTTAAAATGTATAAAAGAGATTAGTAGTGATGGCCATAAGACAAACTAGAATATTCTATCAGATTTAGTAAAGATACTTTTAACAAAATTTAATAATAATTACATATACCATTGTTATAATAAAAATAATGAAATAATAAAATGCATTATAAGGATTAAATCATAACATTAAATTTAAAATCGATTAAATATTAATAGACAATGATATTAAAATAAGTATTTATCTTTATTATTTTTAGTACAACACTGTAACACATTGTTTGATTACCTTTCTCCTGTTTGGGACATGACAGGTGGTTTTGTGGGAATATCTAAAATTTGAGAAGAAAGATTTGTTTTAGCTGCAGCCTGTTGCTGTACTCGTACTTCAGCAGCATCGGCAAGATGCATGAGAGTTTTTCTTTCAGAGCTGTCTTCAAAATTTTTGCATCCTATGCATTTGCATAAATTTGTGCATAATATTTTTGCCTATAATAAAATTATTCCTTTTTAGATCAACTGATTCCTATATTCTATATAAAATATCAATAAATACAGAATCTACTTACTTCATAACATTCACAGTAATTCTTTAGACAGTAAGACCTTTTGCAATTACAGCCTTTGGTATGGCGCCTTTCTTGATCTCCTTCTCTACTTTTGCCTAATGAAAATATTATTTTAATAATATAAAAAAGGAAAGTTAGTTTTTTACATAAAAAATAAATTCCAGATTTATCAATGATTATTTTTTGTCAAAATTCCCATATGATAGAAAATTTTGAAAGAGAAAGTAAAAAGCAATAAAATCTATGATTTTTCCATAAAAGGTAATACTATCAGATCAATTTAATTTTGGGTATAATAGAGATAACATTACTTTGTGAATAGTTTCTGCTTAGAATATAACTTTGGAAAACATCCAATAAAAGAATCTTCATTTATGTTTAAAAAATTTAGAAACAAATGTCATTTTTGAGCTTGAAATAAATACACATTACATAATAAAAATTTAAATGAATAACAGCTATGTGAATAAATAATTAAGGAAATAAATAAAATTTTAATATTGCCATTTTTCAGTACAACTAAGATTGGGATATTGTACAGAAAGTTTCATAAATATTACACTCTTTTGTGTCTTTCCCTCCATGCGTTAATGTATGAACATTTAGTTCCCCGGAGTTGAATGTTATTTTAATTTAAAATTTATAGAAACTTAAGAAAATATACTTTCAGAATCTTTTCTAATTTCTATGATTTAGGCAAAATAAATTAGCAATCCAAAATTTTTTTTGTCACAACAGAAATATTCACAAACTATTATTAAACAAACTTAGCTTAAATACTAATGAAAATATGAAAAAAAAAATCATACTTAATTAATTTTTTAACAAAATTTAAATTAATTTCTATAAAAATTTTTTTTTCTGGAGATCAAAGCTCTTATAATTTTCAAGGTGGGAGATAATAACAGAAGAGTGAATATAACTTCTCATTAAAGACAGTTGAAATCCTGTTATTAGGGCCTAGCACTGTTTCAATTAATATGTCCTAAGACACAATTCTTTCACCAAAAGAAACATTAATAGTTAAAATTTTGGGCATCCGAATCCGGTATCCTTTAGTACAGAATGCGTGGGATCCAGTTGCTCAGTAACTAAATGCCGCTTCTTATTTAGATCAGCAAAGTGAAGCATCATTTGCAGCGGGTAAAGATTGAGAGTGTGACTATGCACTGACCCTCATTGGGTTGCTGGAGCTTTGTGGGTTAGGGAAGCATTCACACTAATCTGTGACACCTAAAGTTATTTCGTTGTTGTGGCACAGATGTAGAGAAGAGGGTGCTAATTCAGGTGTAACTGTGTCACTTGACAGTGGTTCAAAACCGTGGTGATAGACGAGTATTCCAAACCCGTTAAACTAAAGGTACAGTCCAGGACTCGCCTGCACAAATATGTATGCACAGAATGCTTAACCTATGGGAAAACTCTCTAGTCTCTGGCACCTAGCTTTTTTGATGTTGTTGCAGTACACCTACATAGGATATAGTATTGAAAGGTTTTAAGTGTTTGACTGATGGCCTGGACTCTGAGAATAATTCACAAGATGTCTTGTTCAGTTTATTGTGATTTCAGGCCAAAAGCACTCAGGAAGACCAGATTTTTGCAGAACTACTCTCGCACCACTTATAACAGTTTGGTTGTATCTTTCACTAACACCATTTTGTATTGAAGTGAATATGTTAACTCATGAACAACCCATTTTTTGGGAAAATAATTTTGCATTTATCTATTTAAAAATTGAGTACCATTACCTGATCTAAACACCTTAACCTTTCTATTCATTATATTTTCAACTCTGGTAATATAAGATTTAATCATACCAAAAATCTCAGATTTTTCTGATATAGGAAATAATGAAACTTATGATAATAATCACCAATCATGGTAATAAAATACCTTTCCCCCTTCTTCCTCTGAAAGAGACATCAACATATAATAGCTCTAAAAGTGCTTTGAATTTTACTTCTCTCAAAGACTTAAAATGAAACTCTTTGATATTTACTAATGGTTTTGATATTTACAAAAGACTACCTTATCACACAAGAGTGGTAAGCCAATCACTCTCCCTTTCCAACTGGTATGTGAAAGAGTGGATGTGCTGATATATCCAAATTACTTATGCTATAGTTCTAGAGCTTTTCTATTTTTTAAGTTGTAAAT